>CM066033.1:1207658838-1208283838 GCA_033557465.1 Ichthyophis bannanicus
CCTCTTATTTCCTAGTCTTTCACTAACTCTCCCCATCATTTCCCCATGTACAGTATCTTCCCCTCTGCATGTCCTGTTTCCCCTCCTCCCTCCAGTATTTTCCTATCCCTCCCTCCATGCCCACTATATTCCCTGTGTCTCTTTTCACCATGTCCATCTCTCCTCTTGTCCTTGTCCCTGTCCCTATCATGCCCAGAAACCCCCTCTGTGTCCCTATCCCCCCATGTCTAGCATCTCCTGCTGTGTATCCCTGCCCCATCCTGTCCAGCATCACTCCTCTGCATCCCTACCTCCCATGCCCTCAATATGTCCCTACCCCCGTCCCCCCTGCCCCAATGACCAGCAAAAGAAAAAGCAAGAGTGCAGCAGAGGGCCTGCATTTAGACCATGTGCGTGCTGAGATGACTTGGCAATGTCCTGTCCTGCTGACGTCGGATGGGACGGGATGTCACAGTGTGCAGACGATTTAAACATAGGCCCTGTGCTGCACTCTTGCATTGTTACAGATCCGAGCAGCCCAATCCGGGATTTCACAGTGGCAATCCGGAATGGGAGTGATCAGTAGTCAGCAGAAAACCTGACCTTTCATTGGCCGGTCTTAGTGTCCTACAGGGTGCTGGCCTCTCATTTGTGAAAAACAGTGAGGCCAGCCTAAAACCAGTCAGTTGACAACCCTGCACCAGACCCCTTCCTTCCAGTCTCCAGCCCCTGCCTCTCAGTCTCCAGCATTAGCCACCACCTCCCAGCATTACATCCCAGCCCCTGCATTAGCCCCCAGTCTCTGCCTCCAAGTCCCAGTCCTTGCATTAGCCCTCAGCCCCTTCTCCCAATCCTAGTTCCTTCATTATCCTCTAGTCTTCCCATTATTCCCATCCCCTACATTGGCCTCTAGCTCCAAATTAGCCCTAAGCTCCAGCCTTAGCTTTTATGCTGCCCCCTCGGCCCCTTTGAATCCACCCTCTTCTCAAAGCCCTATTTGAATTAACTGCCCACTTCTCCTACTTTGGCAGTGCATCTAAATGTCTTGCAAAGCCGCGAGAGCTTGATTTTCACTCTCATCGCTCTGCCTGCTCTTTTCTGCCTCTTGCTGCTGACACTGCTGAAAATGGACGGAAACTACTTCCTGTTGCTTTCACAGTACTGGAAGTAGTTCCTCTTTGATGTCAGCGGTGCCGGTGGTCAGATGTAGAAAAAGCAGAGTGGCGAGAGCTTGTTTTTTTGCACGTGCTGCTCTGAATGTTCTCTTCTGCCTCTGAGTGCTGGCACCGCTGAAATCAGAGAGAAACTACTTCCAGTATCATGTAAGAAACAGGAAATAGATTCCGTCCACTTTCAGCAGTGCCAGTGGCCAGAAGCAGAAAAGAGCAGGGAGAGTGGTGGGCGTGAAAAACAAGATCCCGCTGCTTTGCAGGACATTGAACTGTATTGGCTGGCGGACAGGGAGGAATGAGACAGAGCGACAAGGGCGTCTGCCTGTCTACCTGAAAGCCCGGCAGCAGTGGCAGTATGTGGGGCAAGGAAAGAGAGAAAAACGGAGAGATTGGACGATGGCTGTGGGAGGACAAGGAGAGAGAGAGAGACGGGGAGATCAGGTGATGATGATGATAAAGCCGCCCCTGGTCTCTCCAGTGCAAAAAAAAATGTTTCTTTCAACTGCCAGTTTTAACTCTCTGCTGGCAATCAGCCTGGCTATATAAAAACCAGCAAGTTGGCAACCCTAAGTACTACTGGAAAGGTTTCCTCCTTGGCGGAGCAGATAGGGGAGCAGCTGTCCAACTATCTGGGGGGAGGGGGATGGCACAGGTTACAATGGGTCAGTGGCTCCTCAGTTTGGTGAGAAAAGGGTATAACTTCCCTTCCCTTCACGTTGCCAATGCATTTGTTTCCTACTGTTGGGCCCAGTCAAGATGTCAGCAATAGAGGCCACACTGGAAAGGTTACTGTGACTATGGACAGTGGGGGCAAGACAGATACTCCAAATCAGAGGTTCTCAATCCGGTCTTCGGGACACACCTAGCCAGTCAGGTTTTCAGGATAAACACAATGATATCAGGTCTCCGGCTGAATCTTGGCCATACTACATTTGCCTCCTTTCCCCTCCCCCTCCCCCATTCCTCCCCTTCAACTTCCTTTTTAAATATACTTGTACTCAGATATGGTGTTTCTTTCTTGCTTTGTTATTGGATATTTTTATTATTACTGTAAATCGCTTTGACTGTCTACATAAAGGCAGTATATCAAATAATAATAATCCATAAGCTATAGCCCATAGAAAGGAGTGAGCTTTATATAAAAATAAAGACTTTTCTTTCGGAGATTCTGTCTTGCCACCTTATGTTGTCGATGGATCTTGGTGGTGGAATTGTTCATGTTGCCTAAAGTGTCTATGGTAAAGCGTTTAAGAGTTACAGTCATAGAGCACTGTGGACAGTACCTCTGCCTGGTGCACTTTGGGGGGGTTATTCAAAGGCAGTTAGTGCTGCTGAATATCCACAGCTTGTGCCACTAAACACCCTGATGCTAAACAGCAAGCACTGGGGATTCTGGGGGCGCAGTGGGGGTAGCACTAGGCTAATCGGGCAGTGCCTACCGGTAAACCCTAACCAGCTAAAGTTAGGACAATTGAATGGTACTTCTATAGTATATTTAGCTGGTTTTGCAATCGGGTCAGTAACTGAATATTGCTGCTGACCTGATTGCAAAATTGCCAACTGGGCAACCAGGATATTCAGCGCTAGTGCCCGGACATGGCCCCTGCATGGAATATACAGGATGAAATTAAAGCATTGATGTCCAGCCGTTTTTAAGTATGCTGGCTGTTGCTGCTGAAAATGCCCCCATTTGATCTTGGTGATCAGTCTCCCCCCTTTCTCATCCCATAAATGATAATGGGGCCTGCCAAGGGAAGAATTTGCCTTGGCAATGCATTGACTGTGAGATTATACAGTGTTAGCAAAGTTGGAGTGTTTCCAGGATAACAGAAATTGTCTGTTGCATTCAGTTAGGAACTCTAGACATGGCATAAGACTTAAAAGAATTTTACTTGTACATAACCCCTATTGTTTCCGGGTTCATGGTGAGCCCAAAGTGGTTGGGTGCTTGGACAAATCAGTCTATGGATAACTTGGATGTCCTCCAGTGAATGGGCTGCTATTACACAGTCATCCACAAACAAGTCTCTAACGGTTGATTCCACCACTTTAGAACAAAACTGTAGATGTCTCAGGATGAGCTATGCACTCAGTTTATATAGTAACGTATCCTATGTTCTTAGGGCCCAATATTCAGCACCGACGGCTAGTGCTGCTAACACCGCTAGCCACCGGCACGGAACATTAAACCCAGATATGCAATGCTGCGGTCATATCTAGGATTTGCCGCATTTGCCACTCACTAACCTTACAGTGGCAAAATTGAGCCTCTGCTTGTTTAGCGATACGCAGCAAAAGTTTGTCCAGGGATTTCTGTATCTGTTCTTTGCCACATATCGCTAACTGGGTAGCGGCTCAATATCACTGCTGCCCAGGTGGCAATTGGTGCTTCCTCTGCTCCACCCAGAATGTCTCCGACACAACCAGTTAGCATCGGGGTGTATAGCAGCAGAAGATGCGGATATTCAGCGGCATTAGCTGCTGAATACCACTCAGAGCGGTAGTTACATGGCTGCAGGTCTGCAAACCATGTAAGTGCCACTGAATATCGGGGCCTTAGATCTTTAAATTTAGCAGTGTTTAATTTCTTTAAAGGTTTCAGTCTATGATGGTGCTTTTTCAGACGTACATTAAGGAACATCTGAATTATGGCTAGTTTGATTTAGACCAGTAATCCATTCTTCTTGTAATGTAAGTAATGTTTACATTATGAACGTCTTTCTGTCTGTCAATGATGTAATCTAGAAGATGCCGTTGCATGCAGCAAGGGTGTATAAAGCTAGTCTTGTACTTACTTAGCTTCTAGAACGTAGTATTAATAATTTCAAGGTTTATGTTCAGTGAAGTTCTGCAGAAGCAGTAGACCATTTGTGCTGGGATTGCCAAGGCCATGGTGCCCCAACACTCCGTTCCATGAGGCTACATCAGACAGTTCTGCCATTGAAGTCACCCACGAGTATCAATTTATAACAGTGCTATCATTTCCAGTGCTGCTCTATGCCCCTGTGTGTAGCCCTCATTCCTTGCTAAACAGTTATTATCGCACACTAGAAAATCTTGATATTATGTGTCTGAAGTATACAGATTAATGGGTTCCCTTTGTAAAATTACCTAATCAAAGCTACTTGACGAATGGCAAATTGTTTACTTTTTGTAGATATCCAAATGTGGAACTATTTGCTTTCTAGGTTTTCCCTACCAACTACTAAAAATCTGTTGCTTGAGTCAACAAGCTAATTGAGGAATTGCCCTAGATAGCAAGAATTCTTACATGGGGTGGGTGGGAGCTCGGTTGAGAAGGGAGGGGTCTAACACCTGATGGGGTCAGTGACTTCAAAGAGCCTGATCTAGTGCCCTACCCCTCTGAACCTGAACTCTAGAGAACAGGAAAAAAAACTAGCTTCAGAAAAAAAATCTTTGCCTCAGACCACACAAAAATATTTCCCCTTTTGCAATACAGCAGAAAAACAACATTTAGCTATTAACGTGAGAGTTTGTAGTCAGGAGCCCACAGTATTACCTTGCTTGCAATGCAGACTGTCTAGGAATAACAGAGCCTGCAAGACAGTGTAGTTATTTATACAGCCCTCAACTGCCTAGCTCTTCAGCAAACTAACTGAGACCTCTCACATCTGATGAGGTTAGTGACTTCAAAGAGCCTGCCCTACCACTTTGAACTTTGAGGCTAGAAGAGAGAAAAAAAACTCTAGCTGCAGAAAAAAAAGCTTTGTCCCAGAACACACAAAATTCAAATTCCCTTTTTGCAATATAGAAGAAAAACAACAAATTAAGCTAATAAAGATGACAAAAAAGCCCCCTTTAAGAGTTCTCAGGCAGAGAGCTGGTAGTCAGGAACACACAGTATTATTACCTTGCTTGCAATGGCTCTGTCCAGATGCTCATGTAAGGCATTTTTGACACCATCAGTGTGAGTCATAGTAGGGTTGTAGCATGCCTACCCTTTGAGATGTTTATGCAGATGAGAATTGGTCTGTAATTGATTGATTTATTTTGGAAGTTTGGCCAAATTACATATCAGAGATTATTTGTATTTATTTATTTACATTATCAACCCCTTCTATGTATCCGCCTGAAGCGACTTCCAGCAATTAAAAAATTACAGATATTAAAAACAGTAAACACATAAAATATTTCCCACAGTCACAACTGTAATACAATTTGCTACCTAACCTTTCAAACCTAGCCCCCTCCCTCATGCGACCCAGAAATGCCTTTGCTGGCAGTGTTGCCATTGAACTTACAAGCAGTGAGGTTTACTGTATGCTCAGTGGCATGGAAGAGCAGCCTGTCACAATCTCTTCTGTAAAGCATTTGAGAGATATTGTTCTAAGGGCATCTGTTATGGCATCTCAAGCAAGCGTCATGGGATGATGAGCAAATCAGTTGTTGTCGCCTTGGATTCCCTCTGGGATCCATTAAAGGATCTTGATTCTTCTCTTATCACTGTGGTTGGGAAATTTAGAGAAGATTTGGACATTGTTTCCATTGAGTTTTCTTCTCAGAAGCAAGTGCTGGGTCGGAAAAGGGGAAGGTGTAGCAACCTGAATTCCAAAGTTTGCTTGTGGGTCATATAAAGGAGAGACTTGTTACAGCAGAAACTAGAATATCTAGAGAATCAATCTAGAAGAAAATAATTTTTGAATCTTCCAAGGTGTCCTCTGCTATCTCCTGTGGACATAGTGCAAAAATATATGCATGAAAAATTTGAAATTGCCAACTGGAAATCTTCCTTCAGGTTCTTGGGCATAATATCTATCCTTAATGCTAAGGATGAAGATTGAGCAGCAGAGGGCAATGAGAGAGGACAGTTGTTGTTTTTTACTGTATTTTATTTACCAGCATTTGCATTCCACATAATACCAAAGATCTCAGCAGATCACTACTCATATACATAATAACATAAAAACGTAATAATAAAATTCAACAAATACATAATATAATAACTAAAAATCATCACATAAAATCAAGACCAAGCAAAATGACAACATAAAGCCTGGCTCCACTATAAAATACCACATGAAAAATCAAAATTGCCTGTGTAAATAAGGGGTATGTTTACTAAACTTTCTTAACGTGCGTGCCGCGCAATAAGCACCTAATGACGCTTTACGGGGCAAAAAATGCACTGTAGTGCGTGCTCACGTGCGCAGCAGCGCAAACAAGCGCTGAAGGCGGAGAAAGGCTCCCGGAGGGCGGAGGAAGGCTCCCCAGGGGCGGAGAGAAGGGGTCAATGGGTGGAGATTGGGAGGGGAGAGGCTCCCCGCACACTAACGATGTGAAATTTGAGGCCAAAACTAACGCAAGTGAAAACCTCGCGTTAGAGCTGATTTAAAGGGAAAAGAAACCATTTCTGTCAGCAATGTACAGCAAAACCAGGGAAACCTACAAAAAAGTGATAAGTGTGATACATGTGCATGGAACAAAAGTGCAAATAAACATTGAAAATGACCCCAACAAAATAAAAAAAAATCATAATCAAGCTGGGCAATAGTGATAGTAATGGGAAACATCAAAAAACACTCCCAAGAAAGCCCCAAAAAATAAATATGAATTTTGGAAGGGTCTACGTTCCGTCCCCATACAAGGTGAATGATCCCACAGTGAAATAGCACTGATCAGGGTTTCCCTCTCCATTGGACAAGTTACCTATGGCATGCACATGTTCCACAACAGCAGGGCGGGCATGTCGGAATGGGCAACTGGACAGATGCTGGGAAAGGGGATACAGAGGGCTGCAGGCGGCACATGCTGTGGTGCAGCTGGGGCACAGTGCGGACTAGGCAGATGCCTAGGTGGCACTTAGGAATGCTGAAACTGAACAGCAGCCAGACAGCAACTGATGAGGGCCCAACATGGGCACGAGAGTGTTTATCACAGTATCACAGGGGATAGTACCCAGCAGGTACCCCCAAGGGCACAGAACATTGGCAGGCGGTGTTGGGGGGAAGCGTGGATGCCCATGCAGGCACCCCTACCCCAGAACACGCACCATAGGCAGCCGCCTACCTGCACACTGGATGGCTTGAGACTGCACACCACCAGCAGAAGGGCATGTCAGCAGGGTGGCACAGGGGTACTGGAGGTGGAAGGGGGGGAATGGCAGCTGCCCAGAGCTGACCATGGCCTAGCCCTGTGTAGGTGGGTGCCATGCACTGCAACAGACAGGCTCTGTCTGACAAACAACCATGGTATCTCCAGGGACTGCACTGTCTCTGTGAGCACAGTGTGGTGTGGTGAACACAGTCCATGTGTTCAGGAGCAGAAGGTCACAAGTTCAAGTCCCAGCTGGGGCTACTGCCAATCCAGTCCCTGTATTTTACCCGCTACTAAACCGTGATAGTAAGGACAAACCTTTATTCCAGAGAACATACGCATGGTTCAAACGCCTATATTTTGCCCCACCGAGCACAGACACCAGAAACATGCGCATTACCTAGAGCAGAGTCCCCCAAATGCAGTCCTGGAGGGTCACAAATCATTCAGGTTTTATGCTGTCTCCAATATAAGGCCATGTCAGCATGGTGGCGGAGGGGTACTGGTGGTGGAGGGGGCAGTGGCAGCTGCCCAGAGCAGACCATGGCCTAGCCCTGTGTAGGTGGGTGCCATGCACTGCAACAGACAGGCTCTGTCTGACAAACAACCATGGTATCTCCAGGGACGGCACCATTGCTGTGACCACAGTGTGGTGCAGTGAACACAGCCAGTGTGTTCAGGAGCAAAAGGTCACAGGTTCAAGTCCCAGCTATGGTTCCTGCCAACCCAGTCCCCATATTTTACCCACAACTGAAACGTGCTACTACAGACAGAACCTTTATTGCAGATGACATAAACAGGCCCAAAACACCTACATTTTACCCAACAGAGCACAGATACCAGAAACAGGCACATTACCTAGAGCATAGTATCCCAAATGCAGTCCTGGAAGGCCAAACACCATTCAGGTTTTATGCTGCCTCTAATAAAGATGCCTGTGCTGCATTTCTATGCGCCGCCCCCATGGTATGCAGATGTATGCCATGCATATTCATGAGGGACAGCATGAAAACCCGAACAGTGTTGCGCACACCAGGACCGGGGTTGGGAACCTCTGCCGTAAAGCAGCAGCCAACAGGGCCAGACAAACCCGCACCCACAGGCTCCATTATCCAATGCCTCCTGGAGAGGCAGGACATTGGGCCCTGCGTGCATCTCCCAATACTAGCACCTGCATACCTTAGCAATGCCACCCTAAACCAGGGAATACAGTACACAGCTATCAAAAGGTTGCTATGATAACCGGCAGATAGCAATTCCGAGGTTAAGTACAATTATCTGATTGAGCTGCATCATGGCAACCTTTCTGATGTCTGTGAAGTGTGCTACAGGTCTTGTGTCTGACAGTGTTTACCACCCTGGGGAGTGACCCCAACAGTATTGCGTGCCATAGCCATGCCTGCACTGTGCCCAGGACTGGAGCGGTGGCCAGGGCTGCCAAACACCCCTATAGTTCTACAATGCTGGCATAGGTGTGGGAGTGTGTATCTGCTATTCAGTGTGTGGTGTTGCAAACACCCCCCACAGCCCACACTGCCAGCACTGTTGCCAGTATTGGCCTCCAAGGGCACAGAGCAGTGGCAGGAGGTGCTGGGGGGGAAGCGTGGACGTCTATGCAGGCACCCCTACCCCAGAACCCGCACCATAGGCAGCCGCCTACCCGCACACTGGATGGCCTGAGACTGCGCACCACCAGCACCACCAGCAGAAGGGCATGTCAGCATAGTGGCAGAGGGGTACTGGTGGTGGAGGGGGCAGTGGCAGCTGCCCAGAGCAGTCCAGGCCCAGTCTTGTGCAGGTGGGTACCGTCCACTGGAACAGACAGGCTCTGTCGGATGTACAGTCATGGACTCCCCAGGGAACATGCCAGATCTGTGGCAACATGGTGGTGCAGTGCACACAGACAGTGTGTTCAAGGTCAGAGGTTCAATTCCCAGCTGTGGCTCCTGCCAACCCAGTCCCCATATTTTACCCATGAAGAAAACATGGTAGTAAAGACTGAAACCTTTATTGCTGAGAACATAAGCATGGGTCAAACACCTATATTTTATTCTACACAGCACACACACCATAAAAATGTGCATTACCTACAGCCGAGTCCCCCAAATGCAGTCCTGGAGGGCCACAAATCAATCAGGTTATATGCTGTTTCCAATATAAGGACATGTCAGCATGTTGGCGGAAGGGTACTGGTGGTGGAGGGGGCAGTGGCTGCTGGCCACAGCAGACAGTGGCCTAGCCCTGTGCAGGCGGGTGCCGTCCACTGCAACAGACAGGCTCTGTCGGATGTACTGTCATGGACTCCCCAGGGAATATGCCACATCTGTGGCAACACAGTGCTGCAGTGCGCACAGACAGTGTGTTCAAAAGAAGAAGGTCACAGGTTGAAGTCCCAGCTGTGGCTACTGCCAACCCAGTCCCCTTATTTTACCCATGAAGAAAACATGGTAGTAAAGACTGAACCTGTATTGCTGAGAACAGAAACATGCCTCAAATGCATATATTTTACCCCATAGAGCACAAACACCATAAACATGTGCAGTACCTAAAGCAGAGTCCCCCAAAGGCAGTCCTGGAGTGCCAAGCACCATTCAGGTTCCATGCTGTTTCCAATACATATGTCTGTGCTGCATCACCATGCACTGCCCCCATGGTATGCAGATGTATCTCATGCATATTCAGTGGCGTAGCGTGAGTTGTCAGCACCCGGGGCAAGGCAAGTAATTTGCGCCCCCCTGGTCTGGTGTGGTTCTCTCCCGCGATCAGCGCTGCACTGTCCCTCCCCCAGATAGTCCTTCGCTCTCTCTTCGCACCCACTGCACTGCACGCCTGGCACCCCCCCCCCTCCACAGTGGGCGGCTCGGATCAGATTCGCACAGCCAGCACTGCAGAGAGCTGCGAGTGCGAGCGCGCCCCCCAGGGCCGGATTTACCTTGAGTGAGGCCCTACGCCAACAAAAATTGTGGGCCCCCAGCAGGGGCGGCCCAAGGGGGGTGTGGGCCTCATTTGCATAAGGGGCCTCATTTGCATAAATATTTGCATAATGTTACCATATACTAACTTTTAGTAAACGTGCCTCTTAATGAGTGTATGGATAAAGAAAGACTAAAAGATTTCTACATTACTATAATCCAGTGCCAACTGCCAGACACATTAGGAACTACTACAAACACTGCCCATTTAGAACCCATAGCAAACCCGCCGTATCCTAACAGCACTACCAGGACTCACAAAGCACCATACTCTACCAATCAAAAGGCAACACTGCAAATATTAAACCAATACATTTCAGAGAATAACAATACATGACCTACTGGGGAAAGAGAACAAGTGGCAATGTCAAATAGGAATTATATAAACAGAACACCTCAGCTCAGTTACACATGCAGAACATAGACCATCACCAAACAAGTAATCACATTTTAGAAACAGGAAGACAATAATTAAACTGGGAATCCCAAAAGCCAAACTTGGAATGTACAACACTGTAGAAATAAAACTATACATTAATTTGCTCTTGTACTAAACAAAGCGCAGACGTTAATGATGCACATTTCCCAGAGCTGACATATTCCAATTAATAAATTCAAAATAAAGAGATATTTTCTACCTTTTGTGCATTTTTTTCAGCTGCAATTGCTCCAGCCACTTTCTTCTGGTTTCTTCGTGTCTTCTGCTAACTCTCCATCGTCTGCTGTCCATTTGTCCTTTCTTCTCTCTTCTAGTTTTTTTCCATTCTCTCTCTACATCTGCTTTAACATACTAATCTTTCTCCTTTTGCTCTTTCCTCATTCCTATTTCATCCACTCAAATTTTACCCCTCCATCCTCAATCCCCACTTACTCTCCCAATACCCGGCCAATTGTAGATTTTTTATCCCTCCCACACAAAATATTTTTCCCTTCTCCATATTACTCTTCCAGCCCCATCCCATTCTAATCCTCCCCCAACATCAGCTCCCTTCTAGTTCCAGCCTCACCCAGCATCCATTCCCTTCTAGTCCCTGCATCAGCCCATTTCCAGTCCTAGCCACCCATCAGCCCATTTCCAGTCCTAGCAACCCCCCAACCCAATACCAGTCCTAGCCCCCCATCAACCCACTTACAGTCCTAACACCCCATCACCCCATTTTCAGTTTAAGCCCCCCCTATAACCCATTACCAGTCCTAACCCCCCATCAGCCCACTTCCAGTCCTAACCCCATCAACCCATTTCCAGTCAGCCCCCCATAGCCCATTGCCAGTCCTACCCCCCCATCAGCCCACAGCCCATTACCAGTCCTAATCCCATCAGCCCACCTCCAGTCTTAACCCCCCCAGCCCATTTCCAGTCCTAGCCCCCCCATAGCCCATTACCAGACAGCCCCCATCAGCCCACAGCCCATTACCAGTCTTAACCCCCCCAAAGCCCATTACCAGTTCTAAACCCCCCCAACAGCCCATTATCAGTCCTAACCCCATCAGCCCATCTCCAGTCTTAACCCCCCAGCCCCTTTCCAGTCCTAGCCCCCCCATAGCCCATTACCAGACAGCCCCCATCAGCCCACAGCCCATTACAAGTCTAAACCCCCCCCAAAGCCCATTACCAGTTCTAAACCCCCCCCAACAGCCCATTACCAGTCCTAACCCCATCAGCCCACCTCCAGTCTTAACCCCCCCAGCCCATTTCCAGTCCTAGTCCCCCATAGCCCATTACCAGACAGCCCCCATCAGCCCACAGCCCATTACCAGTCTTAACCCCCCCAAAGCCCATTACCAGTTCTAACCCCCCCAACAGCCCACAGCCCATTACCAGTTCTAACCCCCACAACAGCCCACCTCCAGCCTTAATCCCCCAACCCATTTCCAGTCCCAGCCCCAGCCCCCCCAACAGCCCATTACCAGTCCTACCCCCTCCCCCTGCCTAAAGTAAAATTTAATTAAAAAAAACACCTGCTGGCTGCCGCCGCGGGGCCCCCTCTGCTGCCGCGGCAGCATGGACTGACCCGCGGGGGCCCCCTCTGCAAGCTCGATCCCTCCCTCCGTGCCTCCGTGCCTCCCTCCGTGCAGGCTGTGAGAGGCGCGAAGGGAGACTGTCTCCCTCGCGTCTCTGTTAAGCCCGCAGGGGCTGATGGGAAATTCCCATCAGCCCCTGCGGGCTTAACAGAGACGCGAAGGAGACAGTCTGCCTTCGCGCCTCTCACAGCCTGCACGGAGGGAGGCACGGAGGGAGGGATCGAGCTTGCAGAGGGGGCCCCCGCGGGTCAGTCCATGCTGCCGCCGCGGCAGCAGAGGGGGCCCCGCGGCGGCAGCCAGCAGGTTTTGTTTTTATTTTATTTTTTAAAAAAAGCCTAACTTGTTCCATTTTTGTGGGCCCTTTGCAGCTGTGGGCCCTAAGCCATGGCGTACATGGCGTATAGGTAAATCCGGCCCTGGCGCCCCCCCCATGTTGCGCCCGGTGCGGCCGGCCCCCCCTGCACCCCCCACGCTATGCCTCTGTGCATATTCATTAAGGATATCATGAAAACCCGAGCAGTGTTTGGCCCACCAGGACCGGAGTTGGGAACCTCTGCCCCAGCGCAGCGGACAACAGGGGCAGACACGCCTGCACCCACAGGCGCGCACGTTAAGAAAGTTTAGTAAACATACCCCAAAGGCACACATTGCATTTTTTTTTGCATATCTAACAACATACTGTAGCATCTTGAGAATACAAAATGCAGATTGGCCAATAAATTAGCGCAGATGAAATACATACTAGAGCCACATGATGCGCCGCTAGACTGGCAATCAGTGAAGATTATACAGTTTAGGTGTTATATGTGGTGTGCCCCAGGGATCTGTCCTTGGTCCGATTCTTTTTAACATCTTTGTTAGTGATATAGCGGAAGGGCTGTCGGGTAAGGTTTGCCTCTTTGCGGATGATACCAAAATCTGCAATAAAGTAGACACCCAGGAAGGTGTAGATAACATGAGGAGGGATCTAGCTAAGCTTGAAGAATGGTCTAGAATTTGGTAGCTGGGATTTAATGTTAAAAAATGTAAGGTCATGCATTTGGGCTGCAGCAATCCAAGGGAGCAATACAGCATAGGAGGTGAAGTACTTTTGTCCACTAAAGAAGAGCGGGACCTAGGCGTAGTTGTGTCCGATGATCTTAAAGTAGCTAAACAGGTAGAAAAGGCGACGGCAAAAGCTAGAAGGATGCTTGGGTGCATACGGAGAGGAATGGCTAGCAGAAAAAAGGAGGTGATAATGCCTCTGTATAAGTCTTTGGTGCGACCTCATTTGAGTATGGTGTGCAATTCTGGAGACCGCACCTTCAAAAGGATGTGAACAGGATGGAGTCGGTGCAGAGGGTTGCTACTAAGATGATTAGTAGTCTTCATTATAAAGCATATGAGGACAGACTTAAGGATCTTAATATGTACACCTTAGAGGAAAGGCGGGATAGAGGTGATATGATTGAGATGTTTAAATACCTCCGTGGCATAAATGTTCAGGGAGAGAGCCTCTTTCAATTGAGAGCAAGTTCTGCGACGAGGGGACATGGGATGAGGGTGAAGGGAGATAGATTCAGGAGTGATATGCGGAAATATTTCTTTACGGAAAGAGTAGTGGATCCGTGGAATAGTCTCCCAGTGGAGGTGGTAGAGATGAGGACAGTAACTGAATTCAAAAAAGCATGGGACCAACACAGAGGATCTCTAAAGGTAAAAAGTGGACTGTTGTAGTTGTTATGGAAGGACAGACTAGATGGGCCTTGTGGTCTTTTTCTGTCATCATGTTTCTATGTTTCTATGTTTCTATATGCTCTTGGCGCTTAATGGCAGCAATAATATGAGCAGCCATATTTTGAACTACCTGAAAGGGTTGAAAATCATATGCATGTAAAGACTATTACGGTAGTCCAGGTGTGAAATAATCAGGGCTTGAACAACTGTATGCAAATTATTGGTGAATAAAAAAGGTCTTAATTGCCTAATCATTAACAATTTGTGCATGGTAGTCTTTGCAGTGTGTGCCTTTGAAGTAATGCTGACTCCTGGGTTTTCTTGGCAGTGTGGCCAGAAGTAGATTGCCAGGACTTTCTTCCAATGCAATGGAGGATTAAGTGACTTGCCCAAGGCCACAAGAGGTGCTAGTGGGACTTTAACCCTGGTCACTTGGTTAATAAGCTAGTGCTTTAACCATTAGGCTACTCCTCCTTTTGTTGGCTTTACAATTGATGAAATATAGTAACATAGTAAATGACGGCAGATAAAGACCAGTATGGTCCATCTAGTCTGCCCAGCAATATGACAGGAGTAGGTGCACCCCTTCCCATGTCTTTTAGGGAGTAGGTATACCCCTACCCATGTCTTTGCTTAGTGGTGCACCCACCAGAAGCAGGTGCACCTCTCCCCATGTCCTCACCCCTCCCCATATCTTTGTTTCTTTGTTTGTTTAGGGGTGAACACACCGCTCCTCCCCCCATCGCTCCATGTAGGACACTCCTATTTGTTGAGAAATTAGATGGTTCAGTTTATTTTGATGTAATCTTGTTGCTGTAAAGTGATCCACAGTGTCTGTCCCAGGCCACTTTGAATTCCGTCACTGTGTTTGTCCCCACCACCTCCATCGGGAGGGCATTCCAAGCATTCACCACCCTTTCAGTAAAAAAGTATTTCCTGACATTGCCTTTCAATTTACCACCTTGCAGCTTCATGTTATGCCCTCTAGTTTTACAGCTTCCCCGTCTCTGGAAGAGGTTTGTTCCTTATTTCTCTTTAAGTATTTAAAGGTCTGAATCATATCTCCCCTATCCCTCCTCTCCTCCAAAATGTACATATTTAGGTCTTCAAGTCTCTCCTCATAAGGCTTCTGATGCAGGCTCCAAATCATTTTGGTTGCCTTCCTCTGAACAGCTTCCATTCTTTTTATATCCTTTGCAAGATACGGTCGCCAAAACTGAACACAGTATTCCAAGTGAGGCCTCACCAGAGACTTATACAGTGGTACTAGTACCCCTTCCTTTCTGCCGGTAATTCCTTTTCGAATGCAGCCCAACATCCTCCTGGCTTTTGCCACCGCCTTGTCGCATTGTTTTGCCACCTTGAGATTACAGAAATAATCACACCGAGGTCTTTCTCCTGCTCCGTGCACACCATCCTCTCACCCCCTATCGTGTACATTTCCCTTGGATTTCTGCTACCCAAGTGCATGACACTGCACATCTTCACGTTAAATCTTAATTGCCAAGCATCAGACCATTCCCCCAGCTTTTGCAGATCCCTCCTCATGTTAAGCACTCCCTCGGGGGAGTCCACTCTGTTGCAATTTTTGTGTCATCTGCAAAAAGACAGACTTTTCCATTCAGTCCTTCAGCAATATCACTCACAAATACATTAAACAGTGCCAGGCCTAGGACCGAACCCTGAGGCACCCCGCTAATCACCTTCCTTTCATCTGAGTGAGCTCCATTTATCATCACCTTCTGTCATCTGTCAGTCAACCAATTTCTGATCCAGTTTACCACCTTGGGACCCATCCCCAAACTATTGAGTTTATTGATAAGCCTCCTATGAGGGACAGTATCAAAGGCTTTGCTGAAATCCAGGTAGATGACATCCATTGCGTGTCCTTGATCCAGTTCTCTGGTCACCCAGTCAAAGAACTCAATGAGATTTGTCTAGCAAAATCATCTCTCGGAAAAACCATGTTGCCTCAGATCCTATAACCCGCTGGTTTTGAGAAAGTTCACTATTCGCTCTTTCAGGAGCATCTCCATTACTTTTCCCACCACCGAAGTAAGGCTCATGGACCTGTAGTTTGACACTTCTTCCCTGTCACCACTTTTGTGTAGAGGTATGACGTCAGCCATTCTCCAGTCCTGAGGAACCTCTCCTGTTTCCAAGGATCTGTTGAAAACATTCTTTAACGGCCCTGCAAGAACCTCTCTGAGCTCTTTCTGTATCCTGGGATGTATCCCATCCAGTCCCATGGCCTTGTCCACTTTCAGTTTTGCTGGTTGTTATAAAACCTCATCCTCTCTGAATGGTGTGGTATCTACCTCATCCCCATTTTTATATTTGGGAGTCACAGGTGGTCCTTCTCCAGGATTTTCTTTAGTAAAAACAGAGCAGACGTATTTGTTTAGTAATTTCACTTTATCAATGTCATTTTCCATGAGTCCGTTTACAGCACTTCTGAGTCCTGCAATTCCACCTCTGATCTTCTTCCTTTCCCGAATATACCTGATGAAAGTTTTGTCGCCGCACTTAACATCTTTAGCCATCTTTTCCTCTGCCTTTGATTTTGCTATCCTTATTTCTCTTTTTGTTTCCTTGAGTTTGATCCTGTATTCATTTCTGTGTTCTTCTGTTTGCAAGCTTTTGAATTTTGCGAAAGCTGTGTTTTTTGCCCTTATTTGAACAGCCACTTCTTTGAAAAACCAAATAGATTTCCTTCTCCTCTTGTTTTTATTTACTTTTCTTACATATTTATCTGTTGCCCCTTTTATTGCCCTTTTTAGTTTAGCCCATTGCAATTCCACTTCCCTTATCCCCTTCCACCCTGTCAGCTCCTCCTTTAGGTACTCGGCCATTTTATTGAAGTCAGTGTTTTGAAGTTTAGGACTTTGAGCTTGCTATGATTGGATTGCGCCTTGGCTTTTATTTCAAACCACACCATGTGATGATCACTGTTGCTCACAGGGGTACTCACCCAGACAATTAGACACACTTTCACTGTTGGTGAGCACCAAATCCAGTGTTGAGCTTTCCCTGGTTGATTCCATCACCATTTGTCTAAGTAATGCATCTTGGATAGCGTCCACAATTTTTTTTCTTCTTTCCATATTTGCAGAAGGAGTAATCCAATCCACATAGGGTAGATTAAAGTCACCCAATATGATTGTTTCCCCTTTGTTGCTATCTTGGCAATATCTATAATCAATTTGTTATCTATCTCTTCAATTTGAATCAGAGGTCTGTAGATTAAAGCAGTATGGATGACAGTGCCATCTCCTCTTTCAAACATGATCCAGAGCGCTTCTTCTTTTCCCCATGCACCCTGCATTTCAATAGCTTTGATATTGCTTTTGACATACAAGGCTACTCCTCCCCCTTTTCCATTTTCTCTGTCTCTTCTGAATAGATTATAGCCAGGTATGGCTATATCCCAATCATGCGATTCATTAAACCATGTTTCTGTAATGGCCACAATGTCCAAGCCCTTTTCCACCATTAGGGCTTGCAGGTCCGGAGGTTTGTTGGCTAAGCTTCGAGCATTTGTGCTCATTGCTTTCCAGCATTTAACTGGCTTGTGTGTATTTTGCCTTGATTTTATTCTACTCACTTCTTCCCAGTTGCTTTTGATGTGTTGTTTAAAAGTGCTGTTGTTTCTGTTATTCTGCTTTTGCAGGGGGTGACGTCCAGAACTTGACCTTCCCCGTCCGTCACCCCCTTCTTCTAGTTTAAATGCAAATCGACATACTGCCTAAATTTTTCACGTAGGATTCTTTTCCCTGTGACAGAGAGGCGTAGTCTATCAGCACAGTATAGTTTCTTGTTGGGCCATGTGTTTTCCCTGTCGCCAATAAATCTGAATCCTTCTCGTTTGCACCAGGTCTGGAGCCGTGTATTAAAGCTGTTAATGCAATTTAGCCTTTTTGCCCCCTTACCTAGAACAGGTAGAACTTCTGAGAATGCTACAGTGTTAACAATGGGCTAGAGTTTATCTCCCAGAGATTGGAAGTCCTTTTGGACTGTAGAAGCACTATTTCTAGCCAGGTCATTTGTACCCAAGTGGATGACAACATGAAGTTTGGAGTGTTTGCTTTCCGCGTTAAGTACATCAATAATTTGGTTTGTATTCCTGCCGGCTAAGGAGCCTGGGAGGCATTTGACTTTCTTCTCTCCTTTGAACTGTTCCCAAGTTGGTGTCTCTGATGATGGACTCTCCAAGTAGTAGTAGTTTTCTGTTTGGTGAGTTTTTCATATTTGGTGCTTTAGCAGGAGATAGGGCATTGACTGACTCCTCTAAGGGCCGTTCAGTTTCTTTGGATAGGGCATCCTCATTAACCAAGGCAGAGAATGCATTATGCAGGGATATCTCTTGGTGTATAGGATGTCTCTGTGTCACAGATCGCAATCTACCCGAACCCACTGTGATCCATTTGTTCCTGGTGTGTTTGACTCTTTGTGGGAGCGGTGGTGGACTTTGTTCAGTCTGTATCCTAGAAGAGGTGCGCTTCATTGCAGTCAGTTCTTCCCTCAGTAGAGACAATTCTTCATGCATGGCAGCCAGGTCTTCTCTTAGTAGAGTCAATTCGTTATATATGGCAGATGACCTTCGGCAAATAGGACATGCTCTTAGGCTCAAAATGATTCTTCTTGGAATGAAAGTACCGCAGGTATTGCACTGAATACAAGACATGCTGGTTAAGAGAATGTGGGTATATCCTAAAGCTATTGGCCACTATATAGGCAATGCAGCCCCAGGGATGGGTGGGGTGAGGGGTAGGGTGGGCGGGAACCCAAGTGTCCCTGCCCCAGTAGGCTTATACCTGAACTGTGGGCACACTCAGAAGCTGTTAAGACTACACAAGGAAATCAAGCAATTTGACTATCCCCAAACGTAATATAGGACCAGCAATTAGCAATTTTCCCAATACCTAAAGTTTAACCAACCCTTAGTATTCTATATTTGCAATAAAAAACCAGCAGAGATAGAAAGGAATAAGCTTATCTGTGTCTTGTGCAGCTCTGACCTTTCAGACTGGCTGTGACCAGTATGTGAAGCCAGGTGTCTGATGATCTAAAGTAGCCCCTCCCTGGGAGATGCCTTTCAAGCAAACAATAAACCAGAATTACCCAAAATATACAATGAACCAGAATTACCCAAAATATGGGTGCACACTTCCAATTGAGTATCTAAGCTGACACCTAAATTCCTAACTTGGGAAGGCAAAGAAACAGTCTAATCATCGATCTTTATATTAGTGGAAATAGTTGACATTATGGGGATCATTTTAAAAGTCTTAGTCATGATTTGGACATCTGAAGACGTGCACATTGACATCCAAATCATGAAGATGTCCCCAGAACCATTTTACAAATAGCTTTAAAGATGTCTCCAAATAGGTAGGGGTTTGGCAGAGGCATGTCTAGGGAGGTGCAATGGACTTAGACATCCATGTTTGATTTCAGAAATGTCAGGGATATCTACAGACATGCCCATGTTTAGTCCTGCTCCAGGCATGACTAGGGGTCAGGAAAGTGCTTGTTTTGTCTTTAAAAGAATCCAGAGAGAGTAGAGATGACTGAGGTTTGACTAGTCTAAGATCACAAAAGTCCACATTGGGATTTTAGCCCTGGCCACCTGCTCCTCACCCACTACTCTATTAGGATATTAGACATCCCTGCTCTGAAATGCTATTCTGGGATTGTCTATGTAGATGACTCCACAGACGTCCGTCTTGGGCATGTCCACGCTTGTGAAATTATGCCTGAACTTGCACGTGCTTGCTTTTTTTCAGACATTCTAGCTTGGATGGCCTAGATTGCATTTGTAATCCTTTGTAAAATGTGCTTTTATATCTCAATTAAGATGCAAAACTTTGCTTTTACTAATATTCAAAGCTAGTTTATTACGGGTCCTCTGGGTTTTGATTGTTTTGATACAAAGAGTGGTGTAGTCAAAGGTGCATGAAAATGAGTTGGTAACAGGGACAAAAACTGCATATATCTAATAATTCAAATCCAGCCCACTAAATAAATTGCAATTAGACGCCAAATAAATGTTAAACAAAAGTGAGGATAATAGAGCTCCCTGAGGTATCACAGCTGATATTTCAAATCATGACGAGTACTTATCAGTAACCCTTACCTATGCTTTATGATTTGAAACAAATGAGAGAAACCAATCATAAACCACACCAGCAATGCCAATGTTCTTCAGTCATAGGGAGGAGTGGTCTAGTGGTTAAGACAAGGTACTTCAGGCTGGAGGGCCAGGGGTTCAAGTCCCACCTGGGGACAGCAATCTCAGGCTGGAGGGACTGGGATTTCTAGTCCTATAGGCACTCCTTGTGGTCTTGGGCAAGCCACTTAACTCTCCATTGCCCATGTTCCCTGTAAGTATTAGCGTATGTATCTCATATCCCCTTGTGCTAAATGTATCCCCCAATTGACCACTTTGACCTGGTCAAAAGTGGGATATAAATACAGCTAAATAAATAAATAAAAAATTGCAATAATATAGTATGGTTGACAGTGTCAAAGGCTGCTGAAATACAGTATCTAGTAAAAACAAAATAAGCTGCCCTGCATAAATCCATGGAGAAAATCTATAGATGACATTAGAAGAGTTTTGTTGCATGAGGCAGTCAAAATCCAAATTGAAAAGGACTTAGTATGGGGGAGTAATTAAGATGGCGGATGAGTGCGTGGTCGAGTGAGCTGCATTCCTGTGTGTTCCTGTGTCGTTGACCTGTTGCCGTCGGAATGGGACGGAGGAAGCGAAAGCAAGCCACCTTACCTCCGGGTGAGAATCCTTCCAGCATGGCCGGCCAGCGAACGCTTGGGGAGTGCGGCTTCGACGTGCACCGTGGAGCAGCGTCTTTGGCTGGGGCGGTAGAAGGAGTTTCGCCCCAGAGCGCATCTGATGTTTCGCTGTCTTCAATTGAGCGAACACCTCCGCCGCGTCCAGGAAGTTCGTTTTCGGCTGAAGTTCTGCCCTTGGAATTGGTGGCGAGTACCCCGATCTCAGGGGGAGTTGGAGGTGCTTTGGCCTTATTGGACCCCCCCCGGAGGAAACGGGCCAGAGTTGTTCGGGAGAAGTGGTGAGAACAACGGAACGTCTTGTGGCTGGACCTTCAGTGGTGAGGGATGAGTTTCCTGGTTTTCCCACGTTGGTGAGACCTGCGGCATTTACTTTGCAAGCGCTATGGGAAGGGCTGGCAACCTTGAATGACTCCATGAATAGAGTTTGTGGGACATTTGTAAAAGACATTAATTTGGTTAGAGATTCTTGTGGACTCCTTACTAAGGCTAATGAGAAACAATGCAATAGATTAGCCAGCTTGGAAAGGAGATGGGGGAGGTTCGGGAGTTGGTGAACGCCCAAGTTAAAGATAATAATGTCTCTGGTAGGAAACTGGAATAAGTTGAGAACCAGGCTCGGAGGAATAATCTCCGATTTCTGAGTTTCCCATGGTCTCCAGTCCTGTCAGCGACTGAAATGCTTCGCAAATATTTTGGGGAGGTGTTGAAAATCCTGCCGGAACAGTTCCCTCCTATTACCAGGGCTGTGTATTTATCCCTGGGGAGTAGGGGTGGAATAGATGCCCCCTCTCCTTTACAGCCTGGGCTAGAGGACCTTACGGGTCTCCTTGAAAGTTTTTTGGAGACTGTAATGGAGAGATCCACCTTGCTTGTTACTTTTGCTTTGGAAACGGATAAAGTGTTTATTCTTAGAATGTTTTTTCGGAATGCTAATGAAGCTTTTTTGGGGGCCAAGGTGAGGGTATTTCCTGATTTTTCTCGTATTACTCAGTTGCGGAGGAGGGAGGTTTTGGCTCTTCGCTCCAGGGTCTTGACCTTGGGCGCCTCCTTCCAACTTAAATTTCCTGTTAAGTGTTTCGTTAATTATAAACAAAAGATGTATTTGTTTTTTGACCCCAAGCAGCTGTTAGCTTTTCTGGAATCTAGGGAAAGGAGTAGTATCGAGGTTGCTATTTCTCCTCATACAGCTGACGTGTAAGTCTCCCTTCCGCCTTAATGTTTCATTTGTGTTAATGCTAGGATTTTGGGCAGTATATAATATGTTACCTGGTACTCCCCTATTTCCTATTTTATGTTGGGGTCTAAATGGATGGAGATATGTGGTGGTTTATTTTTGTTTTTTACTAATTGTATTGAGAGTATTCCATTGTTTTCCTTTGTCGTATATGGTATGATATTCGATTGTTATTTGATAATTGATAAATAAAAATTCAAAAAAAAAAAAAAAGAGAAAAGGACTTAGTATGGACTGAGTTTCAATAAACTCCTGTAACTGTGAAAGCACTCATCTCTCATAGCACCTTCAATAATAAGGGAAAATGCTGTATGATACTGGATGATAAGTATTTGGATCTGACTTATCTGCAGAGGGTTGTTTAAGAATCAGGCAAATAGAAGCTGTTTTTAACGCATTAGGAAAAACAACTTCTTCCAAGGACTTATTAGCAACATTACAGTGCTCAATTCATCAGCAATAGACTTAAAACGTTTTAGTGGACATCTATCCAGTGAACTAAAGGCATCATTCAAAGAAATGGGAGCCATAAATTTAACCACCTTTTTGGAAAGCTTGTTGGAGGTGATAACTGAGAGAACAACTTTGGTGGCCTCTTTTGTACTTGAACCTGACCAGAATACAGAGCTACAACTGGTCTTTAGATATACGTATAAATGAACGATGTTTAAGGTTTTGGATAAATGTACATCCTGGGGTTTCATGCAATATTCAAGAACAGGCATCATCAGTTCTTGGCTTTAAGGTCAAGGGTGCAAATCCTGGACAATAGTTTTAGGATAAAATATTTTTGGCAATGATTTGTTATTTTGGGGGTAATCATTTTGTTTTCTTTGACCCTAGGCAGCTCTTAGACTTTGTAATTGCTAGAGAAAAACCTTGGGTTTTGATTATTGCTACTCCAGAGGTAGGCAAGCACTAACAACCATAGATCTCCCTTATTTCATCCCTGTTTCATGATTATTTCCTTGTTTTAATTTCACTTTGGCCCCAAATGTTGTGGTCCAAAACAGGAGCAGCGGAATGCCACTTTGTTTGGTGAGGCCAAGCTCCGCCCCTAAATTCCACCCCAAACTCCACCCTACTGCCCATGTTTTGTCTTGATCTGTTGTAGTAGTCAAATTATAACGCTATTCCCAGGCAGGCTTAATGATTTTGCCCAAGTCAGATGGCCTGGATATTGTATTCAGCAGCACAAACAACAAAACCTGGAAGGAATATGTGAAAAAAACATTTGAGTACAGTAGGTATTACCCTGTCCCTAGACTATGTTCACAACTGGCATACTAGATACTGTATTTCAACAGCTTCTGCCTACTTCTGTAGTCTTTACTGACAAATAAAAGATTGTTTTCAAAGGTCAGGTAAGCAGGACTAGACAGTCAGAATTTAAGAAATCTTATCCCTTCATTCATAGTACTCCATAGTTTAATAATGTATCATGATTAATTAAATATAAATCCCAACAAAGAAAAGGAATCTTACTTTCATGTTTTAAAATAAACACGGTTTACCTATGGTCGAAGGCTCAAACACAAACTTTCCGTGGAGCCCCTTGGCGGGCAGTGAGAGCAGGGACGATGCAGGTCCAGCTGAGGAGGCAGTGGCAAGGTCTGCCCTGCCGCTGCAACCTATCACGATCTTCCTGCAGTGGCAACAGATTGCTTCCGAGCTTCCACACAGTAGGGATGCAGGTCCGGTTGGGGCGGCAGAGGATCTTGCCTGCTGAGATCTCCCCAAAGTGGGGGCAGGTGAAGCAGCGGTGGTAACTGACTGTGGTCAGTTTGCTTCACGGAGGCAGGCAGAGCAGGGATGAAGGTCTGGTTGGGGAGTAGTGAATCTGGCCTGCTGCGATCTCCCCGAGGTGAGGGATAAGTGGGAACCTAAGGCCACAAGCCAGAGCTGACTGCACGCGGAGTGGCAGAGCCGGTGGGCAAAATATTGGTGGGGCCAAGACCCGTGTGGCCCACACCATTCTGACACCTATGGTCTAAAAGAAATAGTCTTTTTTCTTGTTTTGAGGCAATATTTCTTGTTGTTTTATTCTATTGCTTATCATTCATTGTGTTATTTTTGGATATAAAACTAATAAAAATAAAACCTGCTGCCCTCAACCCTTACACGCATAGTGATACTCAAAACTCATTTGGGGCAATACAGAATTGACTTTCTACAAAGACTCATTTCATGTTGCACTTCAGTCATTAAGTCCCCTGAATGCTTGCTGCCACAATCACCCTTTTACTAGTTTGCAAAAACATAAATAATTTGATTTCAGTCAAATATCTTCAGGTAACTTTGCCCACAGACTCAGAGGAATTATCGGAAAAGCTCTCTTCCTAGAATATTGAAAGCACCAAATTTTAAGTTTCAATATTTATTAAATTTTCAGCAAAAATATGTAACGACTAGAAACATAACAGGATTACTGACATAGTATAAAATAGAGAAAGAAAAAGGAGAAAAAGAAATGTCTTTGCATGGTGCAAGTAGCATTAATAGACAGCAGGGCCATGCAGTTCAAAGCATCAATGTGGGTAATGAAATCCAGTAAGGATGTCTAACTGGGTGTATTCCGATGAACTCTTTAACTCCTCTGCAGTTGCAGTTTCATATCTCATATGGAGACACACAGATTTCAAACCCCCATAAAATACACATTAAGTTAATGATCATTTTCCAAGAAGTAAGTATAATTTGACATGCTACAGAGAGGAGAATGTTTAAGAGCCTCCACTGAGCTTTGTTAAATATAGAGGCAAAGTGTAGCATCTTAAAGATGATGATAGACTATAATGGTCTTTGAACATTTTAGTAATATATGACCACACATTTAGCCAAAACTCACAAAGTCTGTCACAATAGTAAAGCACATGCTCTAAAGTGCCAATCTGAACATTATAGTGCCAACATGTGCCTGACTTGTTCGGATTCAGCTAAGAAACCACATAGATTGGGTAATGGAGGCAGACAGTGAGCAGGGGACTATGTTACTCCCAAAGGTTCCCCAGTTTGATTCATAGACAGACATCTCCAGGTCATACTCCCATACCCTGCACAAGCCTGCTACATTTGGTTCACAAAGATTTTATAGAGCATGGCAGTAGCATGTCCGGAGTTATTAGCAATTTCACAAGATTTAGCACTATCCACAGACTCAGTAAGTCCCGTGAGATCCCTTTTCCAAAATTTCACATGGTGTCTCAACTGGGTCCATTGGAAACGTGAAAAAGGAAATGAATTCTTGTTTCCTATCCTGATTCCTTGTTTCCTATACTGATTCCTATCCTGAAATCAAAATGTATCTAAATCTAACATATGTATCTAAGTTTGTCGTGCAAAGTAATCCGCTTCTGATTGCTGGAAGTAGCGGTATACAAATGAAAACCAAATACATAAATAAATAAATAATTGTTTCTTAATTCATTGAAAGTCATAAGTTGCTCTTCCTTCATAATGTGTTCCCTATCTTTTTACCCATACCATGCAAATAAAGGATTTCTTGTTTATCTTTAAGGCTGGATTTAACCAGATTTAAGTGTCTGAACAGAATGATCTAATATATTAAATGCTTTAATTGTAGAAAAAAATATGGGATGCTTCTGAACTCTAAACGGCAAAGCAGCTCCAGGAAAGCATCCAAGAGGAATGGGGTCCAATATACATTGTTCAAACTTCAGCCATCTAGGGGTACCAGAAAACTGCCCTGATGTAAAATGAATGCATAGTGATGGTGAAGAAAATTGGGAATGTTTACCCCTGCCCCTTTAGATAGTTTTAATTTATAAAAAGCAATTTTCAAGACCTTATTGCACCATAAAAATTTGGCTAGTATCTTATCCAATTCTTTAAAATTCATGGCCAGAACATAAATTTTTGGAGCAATCATCATCTTAATGGCTTTCATCTGCTTCACCATAATAAAAACAAGGGAGACCATCTCGTAGTACACAAATTTATTCACAGAAAAATTTTGACATCACTAACAGGTGCATATATGATTAATAGGGTAAATTTAACTTTTACACTTATGAACACAACTAAACCCTTTTTACATTAGAATCTATTTTTTGCTCCTCAATTTGTATATCATCCTTCTTATTAAACAAAATGTATATCTTGTTCTTTTTATGAATGAATAAAACACATTCTTTAACCTACCCACTTCTAACTTTCAATGATTTATTGCTCGATTGGTGGGTTTCCTGAATGCAACAGATTTCAGCCTGTCTTTTGCAAATAGGTCAGAATCACTTTTCTTTTAATGGAATTTTTTAACCTATTTACCTTGAAAGAAAATATTTTCAGAGCACTAGCCATACTGACACATTACAATAGCGATCATCCATACCTCTGCACATGTAAAGTAGCATTTTATAAAACACATCCAAGCCCAATCAGGGACATCCAGGACAGATTGTGCAAAGATACGCCAGGGCATCTATGTCTCTGTCACTCTATCAACAATTACAGACCTAACCATCTCACTAAACACTTGGAATAGCACTATACGAAAAGCAGCATCCCTCTCTATTAACTACTCAAATCACTCTTCCACGTGCTCAGAAAAATTGTACACCCCAGAACTCCTAAAACTTAAGAGGCAACTGAGAAAACGCGAAAAGAAATGGCACATATCACAAACACAACAGAATAAACTCCAATACCTCAACCTACAAGGATGCAATAAACAAAGCCAAAAAAGAGCACCACACCAGAATCATAAATCATGCCCTAAATCGACCAAGAGAGCTGTTTGCCATTGTCTGGTCCCTAACCAAAAATAACCAAAATGACTCAGACATATGCAGCATAGAACCCTGCATCCTCACCAACTACTTTGCTGACAAACTAAAAAGCAAAAACCACAACCTCACCCCCTCCCTACATGAAGCCCCATTAAATCCCAACGTCTGGACCGCATTCTGGATGCTGGACCAAGAGCACCTCTTAAAGATAATATCTAACATCAATACAAACACCTCCCCCCTGGATCTATGCCCTGTATCATGGATCAAAACCACCAAAACCAAACTCACCCCATACATCCTCCAAATAATAAATCAATTCTTACTCCAAAGAATCATGCCTGCTGATCTAAAAACATCCTCCATTCACCCGGTACTAAAGAACAAGACTCTAAACAGAAATGAGCCAAACTCATGCAGACCGATAGCAAGCATCCCATTTGTTGCTAAAATAATTGGAAAAAACATCCTTAACCAACTCCAAGACTACCTAGACATAAACGCCCCACTAGACATCCACCAGTACAGATTTCGCCCATTCCATGGGAGTCAAAACCTTACTCCTAGCCCTAACTGACAACCTTATCCGAGGCGTAGATAACCCCAACCATGCATTCCTCCTAGACTTCCAAGACATTGCCTCAGCTTTTGACAACATAAACCATAAAACCCTCATCGCAAGGCTGGAATACCTCGGCCTGGGCACAATAGTTCTACTCTGGTTTAAATCCTACATCACAGGCTGCACGCTCCAGATCCAAATAGGAGAAGAACCCCCAAACACCTTTCCACAAGAACAAGGTATACCGCAAGGCTCAGCCCTCTCTACCCTCCTATTCAATCTGTACCTACAGCCCATCACCCACATATTCAGGAAGCACAACATTCAATACTATATCTACGCGGATGACATTATGCTGTCACTCCCAATAGATGTAAACAACCTCAACCTAAATTTCAAAAAGACTGAAGCACTACACATCACAAGGAACCAAAACACAACCCTACCCCAAACCTTCACCATTAACAACACCACAATTCCAGTCAAGCAAGAAGTTAAATACCTTGGTATAATCCTTGACACACCACTCAGCATGATACCCCACCTGAAAGAAACAGCCAGAACAATTCTATACAAACTAAAGACCATACAACACTTGAGACCCTTCCTTGAAGCAAACGACTTTAGATCAGTCATCCAAGCCATCATCACTCCCCACTTCGATTACTGCAACAGCCTGTTGCAGGGTCTACCAGAAAAAACCTACACATGCTCCAAATATTGCAAAACATCGCAGCTAGAATCACCTGTAAAGCCAGACTAACCAATCATGTCACACCCCTTCTATACGACCTACACTGGCTCCCAATAGAAAGCTGGATAAAATATAAACTACTCGTGACAACATTCAAACTCATCAACAATGTTGCACCATCCTACCTCTCAACCCTCCTCCTCACCCCTGCAAACACCAGATACTATAGAGTGTATGCTCTTCACTCCATTACAATCCCACCCTCTATCCACAAAACAAAACAAACCACCAGCTCCAGAGCTTTTACATACACTGCCTTCGGCCTCTGGAACTCCCTCCCACTACACATCCGTGCAATCAAAGACCTCAAAGATTTCAGAAAGCAGCTCAAAACTCACCTCTTCACCATATATTACAGAGAAGACAACTCGCACCCATACGTACACACACTACCGAAACAACAGCCCATCATCTAACACAACTGGGACAAGGTCTGCAAAAGACCAAGACCACACAGAACCAAATGCTGTCATAGAAACATAGAAACATAGAAATATGACGACAGAAAAAGACCACATGGCCTATCTAGTCTGTCCTTCCATAACAACTACAACAGTCCACTTTTTGCCTTTAGAGATCCTCTGTGTTGGTCCCATGCTTTCTTGAATTCAGTTACTGTCCTCATCTCTACCACCTCCACTGGGAGACTATTCCACGGATCCACTACTCTTTCCGTAAAGAAATATTTCCGCATATCACTCCTGAATCTATCTCCCTTCACCCTCATCCCATGTCCCCTCGTAGCAGAACTTGCTTTCAATTGAAAGAGGCTCTCTCCCTGAACATTTATGCCACGGAGGTATTTAAACATCTCAATCATATCACCTCTATCCCGCCTTTCCTCTAAGGTGTACATATTAAGATCCTTAAGTCTGTCCTCATATGCTTTATAATGAAGCCCATTAATCATTTTGGTAGCAACCCTCTGCACCGACTCCATCCTGTTCACATCCTTTTGAAGGTGCGGTCTCCAGAATTGCACACCATACTCCAAATGAGGTCGCACCAAAGACTTATACAGAGGCATTATCACCTCCTTTTTTCTGCTAGCCATTCCTCTCCGTATGCACCCAAGCAGCCTTCTAGCTTTTGCTGTCGCCTTTTCCACCTGTTTAGCTACTTTAAGATCATCAGACACAACCACGCCTAGGTCCCGCTCTTCTTTAGTGGACAAAAGTACTTCACCTCCTATACTGTATTGCTCCCTTGGATTGCTGCAGCCCAAATGCATGACCTTACATTTTTTAACATTAAATCCCAGCTGCCAAATTCTAGACCATTCTTCAAGCTTAGCTAGATCCCTCCTCATGTTATCTACCCCTTCCTCGGTGTCTACTCTATTGCAGATTTTGGTATCATCCGCAAAGAGGCAAACCTTACCCGACAGCCCTTCCGCTATATCACTAACAAAGATGTTAAAAAGAATCGGACCAAGGACAGATCCCTGGGGCACACCACTGGCAACATCCTTCTCCTCAGAGTGAGCTCCATTTACCTGTACTCTTTGTCGCCTCCCACCCAACCAACTTCTAACCCAAGCAGTAACTTTAGGGTCCATCCCTAGGGTGCTCAGTTTGTTTATAAGTCGCCTGTGAGGAACAGTGTCAAAGGCTTTACGGAAATCTAAATACACCACATCTAGAGCTCTCCCTTGGTCCAACTCCCTGGTCACCCAGTCAAAAAAATCAATCAGATTTGTCTGACAAGACCTGCCTCTGGTGAATCCATGCTGCCTCGGATCCTGTAATCCGCTGGACTCCAGAAACCTCACTATTTTCTCTTTCAGCAGCGTTTCCAATAATTTACTCACCACCGAAGTTAAACTAACCGGCCTGTAGTTTTCAACCACATCCTTACTTCCGCTTTTGTGTAAAGGCACCACATGAGCCTCTCTCCAGTCCTTTGGCACCACTCCCGACTCCAACGAGGCATTGAAAAGGTCAGTCAGTGGAGCTGCTAGAACGTCCCCAAGTTCCCTCAGTATTCTAGGGTGTATCCCATCCGGTCCCATCGCTTTGTCTACTTTAAGTTGAGCTAGTTTCTCACGAACACAGTCTTCTGAAAATAGTTCAAGATGTCCCTCGCTTCTGTTCTTATTTGTGGGTGTTTTCTGAGGTCCTGCTCCTGGTTCTTCATCTGTGAACACAGAACAAAAATATTTGTTAAGCAATTCCGCTTTATCCTTATCAGCTTCTACATATTCCCCCCCTGCACCCTTGAGTCTGACAATACCACTTTTGCTCTTCCTCTTCTCACTAATATATCTGAAAAATGTCTTATCCCCCCATTTTATTGCATTGGCTATTTCCTCCTCCTTTTGAATCTTTGCCTTCTTGACTACTTTGCTAGCTTCTCTAAGTTTTTCCAAATACAGATGCCTGTCTTCTGCTCTCTGTGATCTCTTGTATTTCATGAAGGTCTCCCTCTTTTTCTTCACTTTTTCAGCTACTTCCTTCGAAAACCATAGCGGTCTCCTGTTCCTTTTGCCTTTATTTACCATTTTAACAAAAAGGTTGGTTGCCCTTAAAATACCCCCTTTCAGTTTTGCCCACTGTTTTTCTACATCCCCCAGCTGTTCCCATCCCACTAACGACTCCCTGAGGTATTGGCCCAACCCGAAGAACTCCTGTATATAGTTAACCTCTACATAGTTAAGTTCTTAAATTATTGTTCTTAAAGTTGTTCTCAAGTCAAGTTATCCAGTAAAAATGTGTTCCTGTTCTATGTAAAGTGTTTATGAGTTCTCAGTAAACCACCCCTGATCTCTGGAAGGGGCGGTATAGAAAAATGTAATAAATAAATAAATAAAATAAATAACTGAAAACCAAACACAGTTCAGACAGCTATCCAGAGGGTTCCATGAGTTGACAATGACTCGACGGCACTTATCAACAACAACAACAACGAACGTTAGTGCACCTTAGTAACTAGCCCCCTGAAAGGCAAAAAAGATCACTGAGTAATTCAGCCAGGGAACCGGCCAGACTCTCATCTCACACGAGCTATTCACTTCATTATTAAAGAAAACCAAGTTCAATATCCTACCCGCCTCATGTGTAGGATCTTGCACAAACTGCTAGAAACCCAACTCCTCCATCAAATATCCCACTTCCCCTAAGTTCTTATAACAACCACTATCCAAATTTAAATTTCCCATTACCAACATCTCACGTCTAAGAAGGGCTTAATCTGCAATTGACCCCATAAGACCATCCAGTTTTGAACATAAGAAAATAAGAACATAAGATATGCCATACTGGGTCAGACCAAGGTCCATCAAGCCCAGTATCCTGTTTCCAACAGTGGCCAATCTAGGTCATACGTACCTAGCAGTTTCCCCAAAAAGACACAGGTTCTGCAATGCTTGTACTGGGTCAAACATTGATATCCTGGGTCCCTTCTTAATAATGGTTTATGGACCTTTCCTCCAGGAACTTGTCCAAACCTTTTTTAAACCCAGCTACACTAACAGCCTTTAGTACATCCTCCGGTAACAAATTCCAGAGTTTGATTACACGTTGAGTGAAAAAATATTTTCTTTTATTAGTCTTAAATAGTTTACCCTGTAGCTTTATTGAATGTCCCCTAGTCTTTCTATATTCTGATAATGTAAACAATTGATCTATGTTTACCCGTTCCACTCCGTTCATTAATTTATAGACTTCTATCATATCTCCCCTCAGCCGTCTCTTTTCCAGGTTAAAGAGCCCTAACCTTTTTAGCCTTTCTTCATAGGAGTATCCTTCCATCCCCTTTACCATTTTGGTGGCTCTTCTCTGAACCTTTTCTAATAACGCTATATCCTTTTTAAGATACGGCGACCAGAATTGCACACAATATTCAAGGTGCTGTCTCACCATGGAACGATATAGAGGCATTATAATATCTTTTGTTTTATTTTCCATTCCTTTCCTTATGATACCTAGTATTCTATTTGCTCTCTTGGCCGCCGCTGCACACTGTGCCGATGGTTTTGTTATCCACAATGACGCCTAAATCTTTTTCCTGGGTGGTGGTTCCTAATGTGGAACCTTGCATTGTGTAACCATAGTTTGGGTTGTTCTTCCCTAGGTGCATAACTTTGCACTTGTCCACATTAAATTTCATCTGCCATTTTGATGCCCAGTCTTCTAATTTATCAAGATCCTCTTGCAATTTTCCACAATCCTCTTGGGTTTTAATAACTTTAAATAGTTTTGTGTCATCTGCAGATTTGATAACCTCACTCGTTATTCCACTTTCCAGGTCATTTATGAATATGTCAAAAAGCAGTGGACCCAGCACAGATCCCTAGGGTACACCATTGTTCACCTTTCTCCATTGGGAAAATTGGCCATTTAGCCCAACCCTCTGCTTTCTATCTTTTAACCAGTTCTTGATCCACAGTAGTACACTGCCTCCTATCCCATGACTCTTTAGTTTTGCCAAAGGTCTCTGATGAGGGACCTTGTCAAAGGCTTTCTGAAAGTCCAGATACACTATGGGGTATGTTTACTAAACTGTGGTAAACGTGAATAACGTGTGTTTTACGATGTTAATGATTGTTAGCGTGCTATAGCGCACGCTATAGCGCATTAACGATCGTAAACGCGCTATAGCGCGCGCTATCACGCGCTAACGAGCGTAATGCTGCGCGGCGCGGTAAAACACCGCAGAAGGTGGAGAGAGGGCGGAGAGAAGGGGTCAATGGGCGGACAGTGGGCGGGGAGAGGCTCCCTTCACACCAACGCGCTGAATTTCAGAGCTGAATTCCAACGCGAATGAAAACCTACCGGTAAAAGCACTTTAAAGGGTAGAGAAACCATTTACGTGTCAGCAATGTACAGCCTAGGCAGGGAAACCAAAAAAAGGTGATATGTGTGATACATGTGCACAGAACAAAAGGGCACAGAAACACCGAAAATGACCCCAACAAACTGGAAAAAAACAACAACCAAGCTGGCCAATAGTGGTAGCAATGAGAAACATCAACCCCCCCCCCCGGGTAATCTCCATAGAACAGATATAATTCGTGGAAGGGTCCATACTCCGTCCCCATACAAGGTGAAGGAGCCCACAGTGAAATAGCGCTGCTCAGGGATTTCCCCACCATCGGACAGGGTTCCTATGGCATGCACATGTCCCGCAACATCAGGGCGGGCATGTCGGAACGGGCAACCGGGCAGATGCTGGAAAAGGGGATACAGAGGGCTGCAGGCGGCACATGCTGTGGTGCAGCTGGGCCACAGTGGGGACCAGGGTGATGCCTAGCTGGCCCATAGGAATGCTGAAATAGTAGAGCAGCCAGACAGCAACTTCTGAGGGCCCAACATGGGCAAGAGTGTGCTTCCCACAGTGTCACAGGGAATAGTACCCAGCAGGTACCCCCAATGGCACGGAACATTGGCAAGTGGTGCTGGGGGAAAGCGTGGACAGCTATGCAGGCACCCCTACCCCAGAACCCACACCATAGGCAGCCACCTACCTGCACACTGGATGGCCTGGGACTGCGCACCACCAGCTCCACCAGCAGAAGGGCATGTCAGCATGGTGGCTGAGGGATACTGGTGGTGGAGGGGGCAGTGGCAGCTGCCCAGAGCAGACCATGGCCTAGCCCTGTGTAGGTGGGTGCCGTGCACTGCAGCAGACAGGCCCTGTCTGACCAACAGTCATGGTAGCACCAGGGAATGCACCATCTCTGTGAGAACATGGTGGTGCAGTGCACAGAACCAGTGTATTCAGAAGCAGAAGGTCACAGGTTAGAGTCCCAGCTGTGGTTTCCGCCAACCCAGTCCTCATATTTTACCCACTACTATAACGTGCTAATACAGACAGAACCTTTCTTGCAGATGACGTAAACATGCCCAAAACACCCACATTTTACCCTACAGAGCACAGACACCATAAACATGCACATTAACTAGAGCAGAGCCTCCCAAATGCAGTCCTGGAGGGCCAAACACCATTCCGGTTCCCTGCTGCCTCTGATGAAGATGCCTGTGCTGCATTTCTATGCGCCACCCCCATGGTATGCAGATGTATCTCATGCATATTCATGAGGGACAGCATGAAAACCCGAACAGTGTTTGGCACCGCAGGAATGGAGTTGGGAACCTCTGCCGTAAAGCAGCAGCCAACAGGGGCAGACACACCCGCACCCACAGGCCCCATTATCCACAGCCTCCTGGAGAGGCAGGACTTTGGGCTCTGCGTGCATCTCCCAATACTAGCACATGCATACCGTAGTAATGCCACCCTAAACCTGGGAATATGGTACACATCTATCAAAAGGTTGCTATGATTACTGGCAGATAGCAATTCCTAGGTTAAGTACAAGTTCCTGAGTGAGCTACATCATAGCAACCTCTCTGATGTCTGTGGAGTGTGCTACAGCTCCTGTGTCTGACAGTGTTTACCAACCTGGGGAGTGACTCCTACAGTATTGCGTACCATAGCCATGCCTGCACTGTGCCCAGGACTGGTGTGGTGGCCTGGGCTGCCCAACACCTCTATAGGTGCACAATGCTGGCATAGGTGTGGGGAGTGTGTGTCTGTCTATCCAGTGTGTGGTGGCTTCCAACACCCTCCACAGCCCACACTGCTAGCACTGTTCCCAGTATTGGCCTGCCAATGTGCATAATGAGGAGCAAGGTACTGTGGGAATTGCCTGGATAGGGTGGCCTGGCTTTGCTGCATCTGCGCAGGGCATAGGGCAATAGCTCGGACATTGTAGTTCCCGGTACAACCTGCACGGACAGAGTGGCCACAGCATGTCCTGCTGGGAGGTCACTCTCACCCTGACTGAGCAGTGACCACGGCATGGCTAGGTTCCCCCATAGTGCTATATAGCATTTTTCTCATGTGATATGTATGGGTTTCTTTTTGGGGTCCAATCACTGATTTATTTGCTTGGTGTGTATGCTGACATCCCCGTTCCGGGTACATGCATCTCCTCCACGACCATGCACTATGGACTAGCTGGCAGACTGTCTGCAGCTAGTATGTTGTCTTGCTGGAACACTTTGCAGGGTATAGGGGCTGGAGGCTTGCTGCTGGAGAATGTCAGATAATGGTGGGGGGGGGGGGCAGCTGAGCATTTCCAGGCCTGCCGTCTGTCTGCTATTGCGTTATGGATGTGTACTGCTCTGTTTGTTCCCCAGCAGGACTGGGGTTGATGGTCCCCTCTACTGCTACCAGTGCAGGGAGGTAGACTGTGGATCTATTGGTGGGTGATCCTGTTTCCCACCCTGAGCCCCAGAGGGTGGGTTGTGTGGTGGTACATGATCTACCTAAGGGTCCATACACCCACCCCCTTCCCTCCCCCCCTCCCCCCTTCCCTCCCTCCCTCCCCCCCTCCCTCCCCCCTTCCCTCCCTCCCTCCCCCCCTCCCTCCCCCTTCCCTACAGCAGGTAACCATGGCACCAACACAGGATATGCACTATTCTGGGTGCATCATCGCCCATAGGGACTAGACATGACCGAGACATACAGCAGGGCACAGATGTATCCTAGGTTTGTCTAACGGAACTACCTGTCACACACTGAAGGGGACCTGCAGCATGACGTATTTCAGCTATGAAAGGTGCTGTGGACCTGGTGATGGGCGCCCCACCTCAACTTCATGGTGGGCCCAGTACCCCCACAATGTGACTCTCTGTGGCTACTCTGTGGCAGTACCACACACGGTCTGTTCCCCCTACCTGGCCGAGGTGCTGTGGGGGTGCACACCCAATCTTGTGCCCATCTCTCGACTGCTGATTTGCATGTGCAGTGCATCATGGGTACGGGTGGGTTAACCCTATCCTGGTAGCCACAGCAGACAGTTTCTGTGGTGCCATGCAGTCCTGCAGCCAGCCAGGGCTTTGTTCACAGCTTTATAAGGTGTCCTATAGGGGACATTATAGGGTGCCTTAGCGGACAGTACACTTTATAATGTGCCCTATGGAGTGCGTTTTGCAGCACCTTAGGTTATGCCACCGTGAGGGTGTGTTTGCTGGCAGCACAAATTAAAATACATGTCAAATGCCTCAACAATCACTACTTAAATGTAAAGGGTGCTGCCTCAGCCAGCCTTATACATTAGGCCCACTGGGAAATCGAACCCATGACTCCGGTATCATCAGTCAGTGTTGTAACCATTGTGCTACAGCTCTGTTGCTGTGATTGTATGCCTGCGCGCCATCATAAGATTAACGCGCGGTAACGTGCCCTGTAGCGCTCATTCATTTATGGCGCCTTGTAGCACGTGTTCTCGTCGCGTTCTCGGCAATGATGTACCGCTCATGTCCTTATTTGGGGTTTCTGTCTCTACCGCAGCTCCTAACGCGAATTGCACTAACGCAGTTTAGTAAACATACCCCAAAGTGTGAGAGGTTGATCATAAGCTCATGTCAAAATATAACAAATGGTTATAACATCTCTGTTTTATTGGGGTAGGGCAGACATGGGTATGTTATTCTTCAGCATAAGAATAGTTTTTGGACTCAACACAGAGATCTCAGTTATTTCGTTTATCCTAATATTCAAAGAGATCAGCATAGTTTACTAAGGGGTATGTTTACTAAACCGCGCTACTGTGCGGGGCGCACTTGAGCTTGCGCTAAGGTACCTTAGCGCACGCTAATGATGCATTTTTGTGCCCCGCACATGTGCGCGCTGCACTAACGGGCCCACTCATGTGCGCGTCGCGCAAATGAGCGATAGAGGCGTGGAAATGCTCCAGGAGGGCGGAGGAAGGCTCCCCAGGGGTGGAGAGACGGGGTCAATGGGTGGAGAGTGGGAGGGGAGAGGCTCCCCGCACAGGAGAGGGGCTGAAATTCGATGAAAAAAATACTGCGAGTGAAAACCTCGCGGTAGAGCCGATTTAAAGGGAAGAGAAACCATTTCTGTCAGCAATGTACAGCAAAACCAGGGAAACCTACAAAACGTGAGCAGTGTGATACATGTGCACAGAACAAAATAGCAAATAAAAATTGAAAATGACCACAACAAAATTCTAATAAATTATAATCCAGCTGGGCAATAGTGATAGTCATGGAAAACATCAAAAAGCACTCCCAAGAAAGCCCCAAAAAAGAAATATGAATTTTAGAAGGGTCTACGCTCCGTCCCCATACAAGGTGAATGATCCCACAGTGAAATTGTGCAGAGCAGGGTCAGAAACCCTGCTCTGCACAATTTCACTGTGGGATCATTCACCTTGTATGGGGACGGAGCGTTAAAAATAATAATAATTATTTTTACGCACCGTCCCCATACAAGGTGAATGATCCCACAGTGAAATTGTGCAGAGCAGGGTTTCTGACTCCTTTGGCCAGGTTTCCTATCTCCAGGGACTGCACTGTCTCTGTGGCCACAGTGTGGTGCAGTAAACACAGACAGTGTGTTCAGGAGCCAAAGATCACCAGTTCAAGTCCCAGCTGGGGCTCCTGCAAACCCAATCCCCATATTTTACCCACCACTAAACCATGATAGTAAAGACCAACCTTTTTTCCAGATAACATAAGCATGGTCCAAACACCTCTATTTTACCCTACAGAGCACAGACACCAGAAACATGCACATTACCTAGACCATAGTCCCCTCAATGCAGTCCTGGAGGGCCGCATATCATTTAGCTGTGATGCTGTCAGCAATATAAGGCCATGTCAGCATGGTGGCAGAGGGGTACCGTTGGTGGAGGGGGCAGTGGCTGCTGCCCACAGCAGACGGTGGCCTAGCCCCCTTCACGTGGGTGCAGTGCCCTCCAACAGACAGGCCCTGTCTGACAAACAGCCATGGACTCCCAAGGGAATGCACTGTTTTTGTGCTAAGGCGGTGGTGCAGCGGACACAGTCTGTGCCTTTAGGACCAGAAGATCACAGGTTCAAATCCCAGCTGGGGCTCCTACCAACCCAGTCCCCTTATTTTACCCATGAAGAAAACATGGTAGTAAAGACTGAACCATTATTTCTGAGACCATAAGCATGGTTCAAAAACCTCTATTTTACCCTATACATCACAAACACCATAGAAATGTGCATTACCTACGGCAGAATCCCCCAAATGCAGTCCTGGAGGGCCAAACACCATTCAGTTTCCATGCTGCCTCTAATAAAGATGCCTGTGCTGCATATCTATGCACCACCCCCATGGTATGCAGATGTATCCCATGCATATTCATGAGGGACAGCATGAAAACCCGAACAGTGTTTGGCACACCAGGACTGGAGTTGGGAACCTCTGCCGTAAAGCAGCAGCCAACAGGGCCAGACACACCCACACCCACACCCACACCCACAGGCCCCATTGGCTAATGCCTCCTGGAGAGGCAGGACATTGGGCTCTGCATGCATCTCCCAATACTAGCACTTGCATACCTTAGCAATGCCACCCTACACCTGGGTATACGGTACACACCTATCAAACGTTTCCTATGATTACTGGCAGATAGCAAGTCCTACGTTAAGCACAGTTTGCTCATTGAGCTCCATCATAACAATCTCTCTGATGTCTGCAGTGTGTGCTTCAGGTCTGGTCTCTGACAGTGTTTACCACCCTGGGGAGTGATCCCCAACAGTACTGCGTAGCATATTCATGCCTGTACTGTGCCCAGGACTGGTGTGGTGGGCAGGGCTGCTAAACTCCTCTATAGTAGCACAATGCTGGCATAGGTGTGGGAGTGTGTGTCTGTCTATACAGTGTGTGGTGGCTGCAAACACCTTCCACAGCCCACACTGCCAGCACTGTTGCCAGTATTGGCCTGCCAATGTGCATAATGAGGAGCAAGGTACCATGGGTATAGCCCTGACAGGGTGACCTGGCCAGGATGCATCTGCACAGGGCATAGGGCACTGGCTGGGACATTGTAGTGCCCGGCCACCACCTACACAGACAGGGTGACCTCAGTATGTCCTGCTGGGGGATCACTCTCACCCTGACTGTGCAGTGATGACAGCATGGCTAGGCACCCCCATCGTGCTAGATAGTATTTCTCTCATATGATATTTATGGGTTTTCTTTTGGGGCCTAGTCACTGATTTATCTGCTTGTTGTGTATGCTGACATCCCAGTTCTGGGTGCATGTGTTTCCACTGGGAACATGCACTATGGACTAGCTAGCAGACTGTTTGCAGCTGGTATGTGTCTTGATGGAGCGGCTTGCAGGGTGCAGCGGCTGAAGGCTTGCTGCAGGAGAATATCAGATAGTGGTGGGGTGCAGCTTAGCATATCCAGGCCTAATGTCTGTCTGCTCTTGTGTTATGGATGTGTAAAGAGCTGCATTGACTGCCCTGTAGGGTGTCTGTTCCCCAGCAGGACTGGGGTTGATGGTCCCCTCTACTGCCACCATTGCAGGGAGGTAGAATGTGGATCTGTTGACAGGAGACCCTGTTTGCCACCCTCAACCCTGGAGGAGGAGGAGGAGGGTGGTGGTGGTGGTGGTGGTACATAGCCCACCTAGGGGTCCATAGTGGCTACACCTGACTAAGACTGAAATATCCTAGGTGTTTCTGCAAAAACTTCCTATCTCACACATTAACACTGCTCTGGACCTCCGGCATGACCTCTTTCAGCCATGGAAGGTGCTGTGGACCTGGTGCTGGGCGCCTCACTGTACCCTCAGGGTGAGCACAGTACCCGCACAATGTGACGGTGTGTAGCTACTCTGTGCCAGCAAAGCACACGGTCAGTACCCCCTACCAGGCCGATGTGCTGTGGGGGTGCACATGGTCACTTCCCCCTACCAGGCTGAGGTGCTGTGGGGGTGCATTCCCCATCTTGTGTTTATCTGTGGACAGCTGATTTGCATGTGCAGTGCATCATGGGTATGGGTGGGCTAACCCTATCCTGGTGACCACTATTTCCTCTAAGCCAGTGGTTCTGAACCAGTCCTCCTTGAACCCCTAGGCCAGTCGGGTGTTCAGGATAGCCTTAATGAATATGCATGAGATATATATGCATTAGAGATATCCTGCCAACCTGACTGGTTTGTGGCCCTCTAGGGCTGGATTTGGAGACCCCTTCCTTACACCTCTGTCATTTAAGATTGTGAGTGGGCAAGGTGCAGATGTCCTACACATCAAAAGGGTAGATAGAATGTGTCACATGCCTCCTCAATTCTCACCACCACCAAAAAGCTGTCTAATAGACAATATTTTGGTGGTGGTGAAAAGCAAGGAAAAGCAAAGGAAAAATTTAAATTTGAAGTGCCTCCAGGCATGGGAGCAGATCCTGCACCATTGGAATACCGCCATAGACCTGATCGGTATCGGGGAAGGGAGTGGGTAGGTGAAGCCCTTCCTCGCTCTTCCCATCAAAGCCAATCAGGCTATGAAGGAGACACTTAAATTTGAAGTGCCTCCTAGCATGCCTTTTCCTGGTGGGCCCACACCTGAGGGCCCTTTGGTGTGGCCCTTAGGCAGGGACTACATCAATGCATACAAGACAGCAAACCAACCTCAAGCAGGAACAGAGTGCCGTAAAAAGAAACTACAACCTGGACCGACAGCAAAGAAGACGTGAGACCAAGACCAGAGATACTCCGGAGAGACGAACCAGATCTCCTATGCATAACAGAAACCTGGCTGACAGCTACAGATACTGTGCTCCTCAACCAGTTCACAACTTCAGAATACACAGCCCTTGATTGCCCTCATACTAGCAGAAGAGGAGGAGGAGTCCTAATCATAGCCAAAACCAGCCTACATTTCAGAATCTCAGAATCTGCATCATCAGAGACCTGGACAGCTTATCAATAACCAATGGCCACATCACAATATGCCTAGTGTACATAGCACCCTCAACCAACACTAATTTGACCAATATCCTAGGGACAGCAAGTGTAAGCAACATTCCAAGCAAACCATTACTGTTTCTAGGAGATTTCAACCTAACCATGCTCCGCAAAAGCCATGCAAACACATTCCTCAAGCAATAGATAGTCTGGACTACCAGCAAATAGTAACCCCCCCCCCCCCACACACACACAAAAGGAAACACACTATACATCAGGCAAAAATGCCTCAGTGATACAAACTCTCCCAGTCCCGTGATCCGACCACACCATGATTAACTTCTCCACCCCATTTACTCTAACACCCCCACAAAAAAACCATCTAAGCCACAAAACTTAGATTCTGTACCTCCGACAAGAAAGCCTTCCTGGAAGAAATTACACCCCAACTCCAATCCAGCACGTCGAACATAGAAACTATGATCCCAAGCTGGAACCAGACACTACACAATGCAGCATCCATGCCCCCAACCAAAACTTCACCAAAACTCAAACCCAACGCCACTTGGTATATCAAATACCTCAGGAACTTAAAACAAGAACAAGGAAGGATCGAAAGAAAATGGAGGGCAACTAAGCAACCTGAACTAAAAACAAAATTCATACAAATACTAGAACAATACCGTAACAGAGTGAACGACGCAAAAAAAGAGCATTTACAAAAATACTCATGTGCGCCCTAAACCATCAAAGAGAACTATTCAGCATCAAGAAATCTCTAGCCACGCCATTCAGTCAGGAGACACTGGAAGACTCCCCCACCTGCAAACCCTGGCAGACTTCTTCCACAACAGAATGGGACACACAAACATTGCACAATACACTCCGACCGACAACAAACCTACCAAAAATCAATGGATAATTTTTGACTCCACCTAAAAAACCCATTTAGCATAAAATCAGCAACCTCAACACAACAACCTCACCACTAGATCCATGCCCTGTCAGCTGGTCAAAATGGCTAAAACTGAATTGTCCCCCTTCATCTGCAAGCTGGAACAAGGTAATCTCCCAAATAACCTAAAAACAGCATCACTGACCAATTCTTAAAAACCCTATAGCTGACAAAGGAGACTCTGCCTCATACAGGCCGATAAGCAGCCTACCCTTCATCTACAAAATAATTCAAAAAATAGTACTCCTGCAACTCCAAGACCTTATAGATAAACATGCCCCACTAGATCAGTATCAGCATGGCTTCCGACCACACCACAGGATTGAAACTCTCTCGGGGAGCGTCTATCAGCAGTCCGGTGCCCTGTTGAGAGAGGGGCCGGTTCCGAGCCGGGCGAGCAGAGCGGGCAGCCCTGCTGACGTCATCATTTGGCCCCCCATATCTCTGAGGCCCTATCGGCGCTAAGCCGTCGGCGCGTTTTCCAAAGGGGCGTTTTCTCAAGGGGCATGATCACCGCCCCTTGTGAGCCCCTTTGGAGCCTTTTGGAGCATAAGCTGTTGATGCTGTAAGAATGCCTGGTAAATGCAAGAAAAAGCTTCACAAGGATACATCGCAGACCGGTGCCATGGAGAAACATGTGGTGTCTACGCCCAGAAACATCGTCTCAGGTACTGTTCCCGATAATCTCACTGTCGAGGGCGTGAGTCTAAGCTCAGTGGAGCGGACCCCTCCTCTTCCTCCTGGTTTCCTTGAGCTGTCCGCTGAAGTTTCCTTTGATGATCTCTCTTGCACTGTGGATTTGCCGAGAGTGGTGTCTTGGAAACCCCCCTCTGGGCCTCCCAGTGAACTTCCAGTCTCTGAAGTCTCTCTATTGGACATATGGCGTGTGGTAACTCGAACGGAAAACACTTTAACGGCTACTATTTCTTCTTTGTGTCAATTTACAGGTGATACTGTTCAGAAATTTCGCTCTCTAGATTCCCAACTTGGGGCTTTACGCTCCACGGTGACAAAAATGGAGCCCCTGGTTTCTACTTCGGTTGAATCAGTTGCTGCATATATGAAGGATAGTCTGTTTTTGCACCAAAAAATTGAGAACCTAGAGAATGCAAATCGCTCTAGGAATTTGCGAATTTTGAATTTTCCTCTATGTATGTTGCTCTCTCCAATGATATTGTTCCGGAAATATCTAAAAGAAGTCCTCCTATTTCCACATGCCGATTCATGTTTAATTCTCAAATGCTATTACTTACCATTAAATGTTTCATCTGGCAATGTGGATCAGGGGGTTACTTCTCCTGTTGATTTAGAGAAGTTTAATCTTACTGCTTTTCTCGAGGAGTCTCAAGACCTTATATCCACTCGTGCTACCTTATTGGTTACCCTTTCTTCAGAAGAAGATAAGGTAAATATTTTAAGAGCTTATTTTAAGAAAAAGGAGATGCAATTTTGTGGAGCAAAGGTCTTGATATTCCCCGATGTTTCACGCTCAACTCAAATGCGCAGGAAAGTTTTTCTCTCCTTAAAATTAAGAGTGGTTGCTTTGGGAGCAACATTTTTTTTGAAATATCCCTGTAAATGTAATATTTCTTTAAATAGCGACAGATTTATTTTTCTTATGCCTTCTGATTTAGAGAAATGGTTACTGGATAGAGAGAAACCAAAGGTTATTGTCAAACCTTGAGTTGGGAGGGCTCATTAAACCGGTGTAGTTGGCTACAGGCTTGTGCCTGTTTATAGCCTTGTTTTCTTTGTTTTTTGTATTTCCTTTTGTATTGGATGGATTTCTCCCCATTGATGTGGGCTATATTCTTATTAATGTATTTGTTTAAGGATATTTTATGCCTTTAGTATTTTGTTTCTCTGAAAGCTAATTTTGTTGTGTTTTCACTGTAAAATTTCATAAATAAAAGATTTAAAAAAAAAAAGGATTGAAACTCTCATCACATCACTAATTGATATAATAACAAGAGGCATCAACAAGATCAACCACACATATATCCTAATCTTCTTGGATGTAACCAACTCCATTTCATACAACCTCCTTTTCGCCAGACTAGTGTCCATTGGAGTTGGTGGCACCCCCCTCAAATGGATGCAATCATACCTCTTAGACTGCCAACAACAAATACACATAGGAACACACTACCCCACACAGCCCCATACAAACAACACAAGGGAGTCCCACAAGGTTCCCATCAGCATTTCTCCAACACTTTCCTTCAACACTTCTCTTCAACATTTTCATCTAACCCATATGCTCCATTTTTCACAAGCACAACATTCAGTACAGGATTTTTGTAGATTATATCATGATGTTCACACTCTACGAAATCTGCAACCCAAACCTACACAAACGTTCTTCATGTTTCCAAGAAATATCACAATGGCTGCTCGAACACAGACTACAGATCAACCACAAGAAAACGGATGTCCTACACATGTCCAGAAACAAATCACTCTCACCCCCGAAAACTATCAAAATGCATAACATTGAATTAGAAACTGAACATGAAGTAAAATACCTGGCCATAACGATCGACCAATATTTCACTTTTACCCCCCACATCAACAAAACTGCACAAACAACATACCATAAAATAAAGACCCTACGCAACCTACAACCCATTCTAGTAACCTCAGACTTTTGCTCTGTACTCCAAGCACTCATATTTCCCATACTGGACTTCTGCAACAGTATATACCAAGGACTCCTCAAACATGTTCTCCACCAGCTACAGCTGGCCCAAAACACAGCAGGACGCAACCTTGCAAATGCAAAAAGAAGTGACCACATCATATCAATTTTGAGAAATCTACATTGGCTACCTGTATGCAGCAGAGTCAAATATAAGTCATCCATGATCATCTTTAAAGCATTACAAGGGCAATCCTCGACATACCTAGAATCTCCCATCGGCACATCAACCTCCAACAGAACAAGGAGGAAGTGTAACGCTAACCTTCTCGACCTACCAGCGGAAATAACACCCACAATACAGCCTTCTCCACATACTCACCCAAACTGTGGACTGAACTCCCCAGCAGCCTCAGGGAAACTCAGGAACTAAAGAAAGTTCACAAAGACCTCAAAATGCTTCTATTTAAGGAATACTTTAGCACCTAAACATTGCTCTCCCCCAAACATTGCTCTCCACTTCACCAACCTCTTGAACACTCTCACATGTCCTCCCCTACACTCATCCCACCTCTCCCTGACCCCCACCCCCTCTACTGTACATAAGTTACTGTATATAAGATTTAACTGTTAACATGTTACTACTGTTAAATAACTAAGGGGTATGTTTACTAAACTGCAGTAATCGTGAATAACGCGCACTGTATAACGTTAACGCTCGTTAGCGCGTGATAGCACGCGCTATCACGCGCTAACGAGTGTTAACGTTATACAGCGCGCGTTATCACGTGCTAACGAGCGTAATGCTCCGCGGCGCGGTAAAACACCGCAGAAGGTGGAGAGAGGGCGGAGAGAAGGGGTCAATGGGCGGAGAGTGGGTGGGGAGAGGCTCCCTTCACACCAACGTGCTGAATTTCAGAGCTGAATTCCAACGCGAATGAAAACCTACCGATAAAAGCACTTTAAAGGGGAGAGAAACCATTAACGTGTCAGCAATGTACAGCCTAGGCAGGGAAACCAAAAAAAGGTGATAAGTGTGATACATGTGCACAGAACAAAAGGGCACAGAAACACTGAAAATGACCCCAACAAACTGGAAAAAAACAACAACCAAGCTGGCCAATAGTGGTATCAATGAGAAACATCAACCCCCCCCCCCCCCGAGTAAGCTCCATAGAACAGATATAAATCGTGGAAGGGTCCATACTCCGTCCCCATACAAGGTGTATGGGCCCACAGTGAAACAGCGCTGCTCAGGGATTTCCCCACCATCGGACAGGGTTCCTATGGCATGCACATGTCCCGCAACATCAGGGCGGGCATGTCGGAAAGGGCAACCAGGCAGATGCTGGAAAAGGGGATACAGAGGGCTGCAGGCGGCACATGCTGTGGTGCAGCTGGGCCACAATGGGGACTAGGGTGATGCCTAGCTGGCCCATAGGAATGCTGAAACAGTAGAGCAGCCAGACAGTAACTGCTGAGGGCCCAACATGGGCAAGAGTTTGCTTCCCACAGTGTCACAGGGAATAGTACCCAGCAGGTACCCCCAATGGCACGGAACATTGGCAAGTGGTGCTGGGGGAAAGCGTGGACAGCTATGCAGGCACCCCCACCCCAGAACCCGCACCATAGGCAGCCACCTACCTGCACACTGGATGGCCTGGGACTGCGCACCACCAGCTCCACCAGCAGAAGGGCATGTCAGCATGGTGGCTGAGGGATACTAGTGGTGGAGGGGGTAGTGGAAGCTTCCCACAGCAGACCGTGGCCTAGCCCTGTGTAGGTGGGTTCCGTGCACTGCAGCAGACAGGCCCTGTCTGACCAACAGTCATGGTAGCACCAGGGAATGCACCATCTCTTTGAGAACATGGTGGTGCAGTGCACAGAACCAGTGTATTCAGAAGCAGAAGGTCACAGGTTAGAGTCCCAGCTGTGGTTTCCGCCAACCCAGTCCTCATATTTTACCCACTACTATAACGTGCTAATACAGACAGAACCGTTCCTGCAGATGACGTAAACATGCCCAAAACACCCACATTTTACCCTACAGAGCACAGACACCATAAACATGTACATTACCTAGAGCAGAGCCTCCCAAATGCAGTCCTGGAGGGCCAAACACCATTCCGGTTCCATGCTGCCTCTGATGAAGATGCCTGTGCTGCATTTCTATGCGCCACCCCCATGGTATGCAGATGTATCTCATGCATATTCATGAGGGACAGCATGAAAACCCGAACAGTGTTTGGCACCGCAGGACTGGAGTTTGGAACCTCTGCCGTAAAGCAGCAGCCAACAGGGGCAGACACACCCGCACCCACAGGCCCCATTATCTACAGCCTCCAGGAGAGGCAGGACTTTGGGCTCTGTGTGCATCTCCCAATACTAGCACATGCATACCATAGTAATGCCACCCTAAACCTGGGAATATGGTACACATCTATCAAAAGGTAGCTATGATTACTGGCAGATAGCAATTCCTAGGCTAAGTACAATTTCCTGAGTGAGCTGCATCATTGCAACCTTTCTGATGTCTGTGGAATGTGCTACAGGTCCTGTGTCTGACAGTGTTTACCAACCTGGGGAGTGACTCCTACAGTATTGAGTACCATAACCATGCCTGCACTGTGCCCAGGACTGGTGTGGTGGCCTGGGCTGCCCAACACCTCTATAGTTGCACAATGCTGGCATAGGTGTGGGGAGTGTGTGTCTGTCTATCCAGTGTGTGGTGGCTTCCAACACCCTCCACAGCCCACACTGCTAGCACTGTTCCTAGTATTGGTCTGCCAATGTGCATAATGAGGAGCAAGGTACTGTGGGAATAGCCTGGATAGGGTGGCCTGGCCTTGCTGCATCTGTGCAGGGCATAGGGCAATAGCTCGGACATTGTAGTGCCCGGTACCACCTGCACAGACAGAGTGGCCACAGCATGTCCTGCTGGGAGGTCACTCTCACCCTGACTGAGCAGTGACCACGGCATGGCTAGGTTCCCCCATAGTGCTCTATAGTATTTTTCTTTTGTGTTATATATGGGTTTATTTTTGGGGTCCTATCACTGATTTATCAGCTTGGTGTGTATGCTGACATCCCCGTTCTGGGTACATGCATTTTCTCCAGGACCATACACTATGGACTTGCTGGCGGACTGTCTGCAGCTAGTCTGTGTCTTGCTGGAACACCTTGCAGGGTGCAGCGGCTGGAAACTTGCTGCTGGAGCATGTCAAATAATGGTGGGGGGCAGCTGAGCATTTCCAGGCCTGCTGTCTGTCTGCTATTGCGTTGTGGATGTGTGGCGCTCTGTCTGTTCCCCAGCAGGACTGCTGTTGCTGGTCCCCTCTACTGCTGCCATTGCAGGGAGGTAGACTGTGGATCTATTGGTGGGTGATCCTGTTTCCCACCCTGACCCCCAGAGGGTGGGCTGTGTGGTGGTACATAATCTGCCTATGGGTCCATACACCACCCCCCATCACCTACAGCAGGTAACGATGGCACCAACACAGGATATGCACTGGTCTGGGTACAACAGCGCCCATAGGGACTAGACATGATTGGGACATACAGCAGGACACAGCTGTATCCTAGGTGTGTCTAACAGACCTACCTATCACACACTGATGGGGACCTGCAGCATGGCATATTTCAGCCATGAAAGGTGCTGTGGACCTGGTGCTGGGTGCCCCACCTCAACCTCAGGGTGGGCACTGTACCCACACAATGTGACTGTCTGTGGCTACTCTGTGGCAGTGCCATACACGGTCTGTTCCCCCTACAAGGCCGAGGTGCTGTGGGGGTGCATACCTGATCTTGTGCCCATCTCTCGACTGCTGATTTGCATGTGCAGTGCATCATGGGTACGGGTGGGTTACCCCTATCCTGGTAACCACAGCAGAATGTGGGTGTGGTGCCGTGCAGTCCTCCTGTAGCCAGCCAGTTGTTTGTTAGCAGCTCTAGCCCACTGGTTACTTCACTGCCTGTAGAGCCAGAGAATATGGGTTCAAAACCCACAGTCGGGTTCATCAATAGGGCTGTCTTAGGCATTGTCTATTTTTATTGTATATTAGTTCTGCCAGCAGGACCACCCTCAGGGTACTGTCCCCTTAGGGTGGCTCATAAGTCGCCCTATAGGGCGCTTTATACGGCGCCCTATAAAGCGCCTTATAAGGTGCCTTATATGGTATCCTATAGGGGACATTATAGGGTGCCTTGGCAGACAGCGCACTTTATAATGTGCCCTATGGAGTGCCCTCTAGGGTGCCTTATGTGGCACCTTTAGGTTATGCCACTGTGAGGGTGTGTTTGCTGGCAGCACTATTCAGGTACAACTAAACTTCCTCACAGCCCACTACTTAACCCTTTCCAAGCCAAGCCCAGTACTTTCGGGGTCTCAACTTCTGCCTATATATTCCTATCAAATGGTATATAATACATGACCATGCCAGAGGGAACGTCACTATTGGACCATATTGGATATGACGGGTACAATTTTCCTGACATGTGCAAACATTAACCTGGCTGCAGAATGTGGATTAAAATATTATAGTAGGCCTTCAAAGGGTTACACATGACACCTCAGCCAGCCTTATTCATTAGGCACACTGGGAAATTGAACCCATGACCCTTGTACCATCAGTCTGTGTAGTAACCATTGTGCTATAGCTCTGTTTCTGTATTTGGGTGTCTGTGCGCTGTCTTAAGCTTGCGCGCAGTAGCGTGCGCGCTGTAGCGATTGTTGCTGCGCGGCGCGTAATAATGCACGCAACTGCGCGTTAGCGGTTACGATGTACCGCCCATGTCCTTTTTTGGCTTTCCTTCCACTAACGCGGCTCCTAACGCGAATTGCACTAACGCAGTTTAATGAACATACCCCTAAGTGTTCGATGTAAGCCTGTTGATTTCTTGTTCCTTATAAACCGCCTTGATTCCCAGATAAGGCGGTATAGAAAAACAGATAAATAAATAAATAAAATAAATAAGATCCTGATTAGCCAGTCAGATAAACCACCCCCCCCTCCTCCCTCCTAACCTCCCCGATCCAGTAAAAAGAGTCTCGGCTAGTCAGTTGGTGCCTCCTCCCTCCTCCTCCCTCCTCCACTGTTAAAGTATCTTCCTGGCTTTCCATCTGGCAAAAGGGAGGGCCTGACGTCCCCCAGGTCATACTTTATCCCTGGTGATCCAATAGCAAAAGGGGCAGGAGTGGTCCTACCCATTCCTGCCCCGTCATTGGACGTTTCCAAAATGGCCGTGATCATGGGGTGCTGAGCTCTAGGCTCACACTAGGGGGCAGCATATGAGATTGCGGCTATATTGGCTAGTACTATTGAGAAGGCAGGATCAGAGAGATGGGAGGGAGGGGGGTTTATCCGAGCAGCTAGCTGGAATCTTAGTTTGGCTGGAGAGTGCATCGATCCCCCGTACAGTTCCCGATGAGGGTTGGGAACTGTCCAGGGGGGGATCGATGCTGCGGGATGGGGGGACAAGATCATTCTTGATTCAAATTGTGAGTGCCGCAAATAGCAATACTGTGGTACTGATAACATTGTTGAGGGGGGGGGAGGGGAGGCCCGATCACTGCTTTGGAGGCCCGATCGCCTCCAAGCAGACAGCTGCTGCTTATCAGCAGCGGCTGCACTACTGGGTTAATCGGGCCTTCAGGCAGATATAATCACCTAATTTGCACAGTGGCTGCCAACCATTGCCACCGCTACTCCCTACCTTGATCTGCTCTGATCCCACCCCTAAAGCCTTGCAGTATGCAAAAGCGAGATGTCGCAGAAAAGTACCTGTGATATGTGATTTTCTCGCTGCTACCTCGGAGTGATAAATCTACATTCACCCCATGATAGCAGCTAATGCCCTTTAGTAGACATAGCCCTATGAGTTGTTTTCTCAGGACAGAAAATACAATTTTATAGCTAAATGGTTTATAATGCCCATGAGTTGTATTCTTGGACAAAAAAGTTACTATGCATAATTCAGGTGCTGGTTCAGTCATGCTCCCACTGTGGAACATCTTGCTCTTTTCTTTGAATGAAAATGTGCTCTATTAGGGAGCAACTGTTATACAATATAGTAGACATTGCACTTGTAGTTCCCGATAATCCTGATATATGGAATGAATTTAATGTGGTGACACAGTTTGAGGTAGCTCGGGCTGTTTCTTTGGTAAACAAACCAAGGGTATCTGCCTGGATCTATGATCATTTCATATTGTGACTATGGACAGGGATGCTATAGAACCAATATTGGAAGCTATCATCAGTCTCTGCTACAAGTCAGAGTTCCAGTAGAATTAAAGTATAGATAGATTCAGGAGTGATATGCCAAAATATTTCTTTATGGAAAGAGTAGTGGATCCATGGAATAGTCTCCCAGTGGAGGTGGTAGAGATGAGGACAGTAACTGAATTCAAAAAAGCATGGAACAAACACAGAGGATCTCTAAAGGTAAAAAGGGGATTGTTGTAGTTGTTGATATGGAAGGACAGACTAGATAGGCCATGTGGTCTTTTTCTGTCATCATATTTCTGTGTTTCTAAAGAAGGCTGTTGTGCGCTCTTATTGTAAAAAAAATAAATAAATTGAATCCACAAATGGAAATAAGCCACTGTCCCATATCGATTTAACTGCTATTTGCAAAGATTCTTGAAAAATGTATAATGTGGAAACTTGAGGAATATCTACAGACAGATGAATGTTAATGTAACTTACTTAAAAATCATAATACAGAGATCTTGTGGGTTTCGGTGCTAAACCCGATTAGGTGCCATTTAATCAGTAGGGTCAGATAATTATGATCATGTTCAATATCTTGGTCACCTTTGATACTGTAGGCCAGTGGTTCTCAACCCAGTTCTCTGGGATCCTCAGGCCACTCAGGTTTTCAGGATATCCACAATGAATATGCATGAGATAGATCTGCATGTCCTGCTTCCATTGTATGTAGATCTATTTCATGCATATTCATTTTGGATAGCCTGAAAACCCAACTGGACTAGGGGCCCCAGAGGACTAGGTTGAGAACCACTGCTGTAGGCCAATTTTGTTGTTTTGTATACGGGCTTTGGGTATACAAGGTGCGATCAAAAATTATCAAGACTTGTACAATAACACAAGTACAACACTGACAGTTATTGCCCTCAGTGTCCTTCAAAGTAGTCCCCTTCCAATAAAACACACTTCCTCCAGTGTTCCTGCCACTGCTGGAAACAGTTTTGACATGCTTCTTTCGTTATGCTGTGAAGCTGCTGTGTCGAATTTTGCTTAATGGTCTCCAAGTCGTCAAATCGCCTTCCTTTCAGTGATAATTTCAATTTTGGAAACAAGAAAAAGTCACAGGGTGTGAGGTCAGGTGAGTATGGAGGCTGATGGATTTGCTTGATTTGGTGTTTGGCCAAGAACTGCTGGACAAAATGTGATGTGTGAGCTGGGACGTTATTCTGATGAAGCAACCATTCACCATTCCTGTGCAACTCTGGCCTCTTATGATGAACTGCATCTCTCAAACAAATCAGAACTTAAATATGATCAACTAATACATGCCCCTACCCATTCTAGAGGAAATACTTTGGTCCTTATCTTTGCTCTTTCACACTTATGTGGCTCCAATTTCTCCTTCCAGCCTCAAATTCTTCCAGTCCTTTGGTCGGACCACAAAGCCATCATATTCCACATTCCAGCTACCATCCCAGATTCACTTATCAATACTACATCACCACCAGCTCATCGCTTCAAAACATTTATCAAAGATGCATTCCTTGATGAAACTCTGCTTAAACTTGAATCTTGTTCCTCTGATTTAGATGATATTATACTCTTGGAACTTGACCCTAAGCCAGGCAGCTCTACGCTCCCTACACAGGGAGAATAGTCCTTCGAAGAGACCACATTCTGCTATATGGTTTACAGCTGACTTATGCAATTCCCTACTCGGTCTCAGGAAACTAGAGCAAAAAAGGCACAATTCCAGACTTGCCCATCACAGAGATAATTATATGAAGGCTTTACAGGACCACCACACTGCTATTATGGCAAGAAGGAAAGAATACCACACCAAAATCCTGATGTGCTCCCTCAATAGGCCCCGTGAGCTCTTTCGTCTAATCCAGTCTCTCACTAAGGATACGCTGATCTATCAAACAGATAACTTGCTTCACCCACAAGATCTTGCTAAACACTTTCATAATAAAACCAAAGTGACCATCAATCATCTGGGAGATCCTTGCAAAGACAGCCCTTCGTCAGAAAACACCAATATCCCTGCAATGACCTCTTTCTACCCTTACTCCATTGAACAAATTGAAAATATAATAAAAGGACTTAACTTCACCACCTCACCTAATGATCCATGCCCAGCCCACTGGATCAAGTCTACTTGTTCTGAATTAAGTCCTCACATCTCCAAAATCATTCACCTGTCCTTGAACAAGGGTATTGTACCAACACCTCTGAAAACTGCCACCATCAAACCACTTCTAAAAAATCCCAGGTTAGATGCTAAGAACCTGAACTCCTACTGTCCCATATCTAGTCTTCTTTTCCTGACTAAAATAATTGAGAAAATAGCACAACAACAAATCCAGGACCACATTGACTCTTATGCTCCTCTGGATCCTCAACAGCATGGCTTCCATCAACATCATGGTGTCAAGACCTTGCTCACCTCCATATTTGATAAACTGATTAAAGGCATGAATAAACCAAAACAGGGCTTCATCCTTATTTTCTTAGACATCGCCTCAACCTTTGATACAGTCTCTCACAGCCTCTTGCTTATCCAACTTCAACTTAAAGGCATTCAGAGCTCAGCACTAGATTGGTGTCGCTCTTATCTATCAGATCGCCAACAACATGTTCGCATTGGTACACAAACATCAACTATGTTTCAACAAACCCAAGGAGTACCACAGGGCTCTTCCCTTTCAGCCCTGCTATTCAATATATATATTCAGCCATTATGCACAATCATTCAATCCTTTGACATTCTTTACCACATCTATGCAGATGATGTGCTACTTTATGCCCCTTTCTCATTGGATAACCTTAACATCACTGGAGTCACAGACTGCTTTAATGCAGTATCTGACTGGTTAGGAGCCCGCAACCTGAAAGTAAACTATAAAAAAACAGAAGTTCTGTACATCACGAAGGATCCAACATTCATACCTTCAACTAACCTACATGTTAAGAATGCTGAATTGAAGACTAATCATGAGGTTAGATATCTAGGTGTCACTTTAGACCAACATCTAAATATGGAATGCCATATAAGCAATATCAAGAAGGCTGTCTACCTCAAAATATGTTCCCTCCGCCAGCTCCGATCCTTATTGGAACCTACTGACTTCCACACTGTCTTCCAGGCTCTTATCGCTCCCCTATTCGATTATGCTATCATCATCCTTCATGGCCTACCTGCATATGCTAAACCCAGTAACCAAACGTGGACAGCAGTATGGAAGGAAAATCTTTTATTGGTCACCCTTAGCCTATGGCCCGACACAGGCCGTGTTTCACAACCTTCTTCAGGGCCAGGCTAAACTAAAAACATAACAAATCATAAATAAATAACACCATAAGTAAAAACATAAATAAATAAATTAACCATAAAAAACACCAAGGAGTATGTTTACTAAACTGCGTTAGTGCAATTCGCGTTAGGAGCCGCGGTAGTGAAAGAAACCCCAAATAAGGACATGGGCGGTACATCGTTACCACTACCGCGCGTTAGAAAAATCAACGAGCGTTACCGGGCGCCGTGCCGCGTTACTGCGCATTAATCGTAAGAAGACGTACAGACACAAAGCACTGAAACAGAGCTGTAGCACAATGGTTACGGTACTGACCGCTGTTACAGGCAGCATGGGTTCGAGCCCCCAGTGTGCCTAACGCAAAAGGCTGTCTCAGGCATCATCCTGTACATTATAGAAGGAAAGAGGAGGCATGTTTTTCGTTACGCTGAGTATTGGTGTCAGAAAAACACCCTTGGAGTGTGCCTAGCCACGTACGTTGGTGCGTGCATTGGTATGTGCGTAGCTGCGCGTGTGGGTACGTGTGTTTTTACCAGTGTGGGCATCTTATATTACAGACTTTGTAGGGTGTCCTGCACCTATGCATTATGCTAACAGATGTACGTGTGATGGCCTATGGTTTAGCAGAGCCTGTGAGCAGGTGCTGGTGTTTCACAGGGTTGGATTGGGCCAGTCACACCCATGATGCACTGCACATGCAAATCAGCTGTCACAGATACATACCATGGGGAATGCACCCCCACAGCACCTCGGCCTGGTAGGGGGAACTGACCATGTGCACCCCCACAGCACCTCGGCCTGATAGGGGGTACCGACCATGTGTTGTACTGGCACAGAGTAGCTACACACCGTCACATTGTGCGGGTACTGTGCTCACCCTGAGGGTGCAGTGAGGCGCCCAGCACTAGGTCCACAGCACCGTCCATGGCTGAAAGAGACCATGGCACAGATCCAAAGCAGTGTTACCGTGTGAGATAGGTAGTTTCTGCAGGAACACCTTGGACCTCTCTGTCTGTTTCAGTCAGGTGTAGCCCCCATGCACCACCACACCCCTTCCCCCAGGGCTGAGGGTGGCAAACAGGGTCTCCCATCAAAAGATCCAGTCTACCTCCCTGCAATGGTGGCAGTAGAGGGGAACATGAACCCTAGTCCTGCTGGGGAACAGACACCCCACAGGGCAGCCAATGCAGCTCTGCACACAGCCATAACACAATAGCAAGCAGACAGACATTAGGCCTGGATATGGTATACTGCACCCCACCACTATCTGATATTCCCCTGGTGCAAGCCACTCCATCACAACACCTACCAGCTGCAAACAGTCTGCTAGTGCCCAGTGGAGATGCCTGCACCCAGAACTGGGATGTCAGCATACACAGCAAGCAGATACATCAGTGACTGGGCCCCAAAAGGAAACCCATATTTATCACATGAGAGAAATACTAGATAGCACTATGGGAGTGCCTAGCCATGCTGTGGTCACTGCACAGTCAGGGTGAGAGTAATCTCTCAGCAGGATATACTGAGGTCACCCTGTCTGTGTAGGTGGTGGCCGGGCACTACAATGTGCCTGTCACTGCCCTATGCCTTGTGCAGATGCACCCTGGCCAGGCCACCCTGTCCGGCCTATACCCATGGTACCTTGCTCCTCATTATGCACATTGGCAGCCCAATACTGGCAACATTGCTGGCAGTGTGGGCTGTGGAAGGTGTTTGCAGCCACCACACACTGGATAGACAGACAGCCACCCCCACACCTATGCCAGCATTGTGCTACTATAGAGGTGGTCAGCAGCCATACCCACCACACCAGTCCTGGGCATAGTACAGGCATGGATATGGTACACAAGACTGTTGGGGGGTCACTCCCCAGGGTGGTGAACACTGTCAGAGACCAGACCTGCAGCACACACCGCAGACATCAGAATGATTGTTATGGTGGAGCTCAATGAGCAAAATGTGCTTAACGTAGGAATTGATATCTGCCAGTTATCAGAGGAAACGTTTGATAGCTGTGTACCATATACCCAGGTGTAGGGTGGCATTGCTAAGGTATGCAACTGCTAGTATTGGCAGATACAGGCAGGGCCCAATGTCTTGCCTCTCCAGCTGGCATTGGCCAATGGGGCCTATGGGTGTGGGTGTGGCCCTGTTGGCTGCTGCTTTACGGCAGAGTTCCCCAACTCCAGTCCTGGTGTTCCAAACACTGTTCGGGTTTTCATGCTGTCCCTCATAAATATGCATGAGCTACATCTGCATACCATGGGGGTGGTGCATAGCTATGCAGCACAGGCATCTTTATTAGAGGCAGCATGACACCGGAATGGTGTGGAGCCCTGCAGGACTGCATTTGCGGGACTCTGCTTTAGGTAATGTGCCTGTTTCTGGTGTCTGTGTTTGGTGTGGTAAAATATAGGCCTTGCGTATGTTCTCTGCACTAAAGGAGTGTCTTTACTATCACTGTTTAGTGGTGGGTAAAACTATGGGGACTGGGTTGGCAGGAGCCCCAGCTGGGATTTGAACTTGTGACCCTCTGGTCTTACAGGCACTGGCTGTGTCTGTTGCACCACACTGTGGCCACAGAGACAGTGCAGTCCCTGGAGTTAGTTAAACCGGCCTGACGAGTCAGAAACCCTGCTCTGCAACAGGTTTACTGTGGCCTCATTTACCTTGTATGCAGACAAAGGTGCACATAAACCTCAGAAAAGACCTCACAAAAGGGGCACACACCCATAACCAAGCTGGGCAACAATGATATCATTGGGAAACATTACACCACACGCCCAGGACAGCTCCATTACAATGTAATGCTCTTTGAAAGGGTCTGCGGAGCGTAGACCCTTCCACACATCATTTCCTTTTATTTTGGTGCTTTCCAGGCAGTGTTGTTCCTTGTTGCCCATTGCTATCACTGTTGCCCAGCTGTATTATGCTTTTTAAAATGTTTCCTGTGGTCATTTTTAACGTTTTATGTGCTATTTTGTTCAGTGCACATGTATCACACTGCTCACGTTTTGTGTGTTTCCCCGGTTTTTCTGTACATTGCTGACGGAAATGGTTTCTCTTCCCTTTAAATGCCTTTAACGGCAGGTTTTCATTCGCGTTGGAATTGAGCTCAGAATTACAGCGCGTTAGTGAGGGGGAGCCTCTCCACGCCCCCTCTCTGCCCATTGACCCCTTCTCTCTGCCCACTCTCCACCTTCTGCGCTGTTTTAACGCGCCGCGGGGCTTTACGATCGTTAAGCGCGGTTACCGCGCGTAGTACGACGTTACCGGTCGTTGGCGCGTGTTTACGCGCGTTACACTGCACTTACGGTCGTTAACGTCATACTACGCGCGTTATTCACGTTTAGTAAACATACCCCCAAGAGTGTTAAAAATACATCAAATAGAAATAAATAAATAAATAACATATCAAATCAGTAACACATATATCTATAAGTCCATAAACTTAAAAGAATATAAAATTGTACCCTATATTCAACGTGTGTATCTGATTTTACCAAAAACATATGACTAGCACAGCAAATACAGGGGAACATAATAGTAAATTAATAAATACATCATTCATAACGAATTATACATCACCCATAAGAATAAATTATACAGTAAGAGATTTTGATGGTAAAACATATAAAAACAAAGATAAAAGAATAAGAACATACATTCATGGAAGTATACTTTAAAAGGGGCTTCAAGGATTGTATGATATGTATTCATGTGCACAATTAAAAACACATATATATAACCTAAAGCTGGGACATACAAAAAATAAGATTCAGTGGAATCAGGGGAAGCAGAGAAACATCTCTCTCAACACGATCATCACACACCATTTCAAAAAAGGTTCATCTACCTGTAAATCAGGACGTCAATCTTCCAAACGTATAGTTTCATTAAATGCCGCTTCTAATAGTGACATAAATGAAGAGTTACAAGCTTACATAAAAATATAATCATATATTAATACCAGCAATTACCTAATGTTAAAAACTACATTTTTAGGACTCATTATTTTCAAGTGCTCAAACACCCGAAAAAATCTATCTTTCCTGGGGATCCTACATCAGGAGATGTTAAAAACTACATTTTTAGGACTCATTATGAGTTATTTTCAAGTGCTCAAACACCCGAGAAAATCTGTCTTTCCAGGGGATCAACATAATCTTCAAAACTCCCCACATCGCTAGAAACCGCACTATCACTGTTATACTCGTGCTCAAAAATGATCAATGATTAACCAACTGAAAATAACCGGGTAGCCAGACCCGGCGCTCACCCTTTTCCTTATAACCTTGCTTTCCCCACCCCCCCCCTCCCCGATCCCTACCCCTTTTTTCCCAACAGCTTTCTCTTTTACACTTCCTACAAATTGCACCGATAGCCAAGTGTGGTGACAACTGGTCGCAGCTTTATTTCCAACAACATCCAACAATAACAGGAACAATGATCTCACAACCCTCGCCCCCCCCCCCAGCGGAGCGATGCATCACCAGCCATGCTATTAGCAAAGCGACTTCGCCTCCGCTGCAGCCATGGTCACACCACCGGCAACGTTCCGACCACCCCTATCCGACTTCGCCATATTACTAGCAAAAGTCTTCCAGGGGTAGTCCGGGTCGAGGGCACCCCGCCCCCGTCCCGAGTCGCCTAAGGCTCTGGACCCCGGAAACCTCCGGGATCCCGCCTCAACCCCCCCCAGCTGCGACACCCCAACACCAGCCCCGCATTGCAAAGGCTGGGTGGGCGGGTGGGCTGCCGAGCCTCCCTCCACACTGCCTGTGCTCTGGCCAGTATCGCGCATGCCAGAGCACATGGCAGACTGCACCCTGATTGTCTCCGCTCGCTCCCCTTCCCGAGCGGAGCCAATCGATTCAAAAGATGCACCGCGTGCACGACCCGCCGCGGCACCCATTCACCCCCCGTGCACGAGCAGGGTCCCGCGCCAGGCAGAGCACCCGGTTATGAGCAGGCGCCAGGACCCTGCCCGCGCCTATATTCTAACCGGGTAGCCAGACCCGGCGCTCACCCTTTTCCTTATAACCTTGCTTTCCCCACCCCCCCTCCCCAATCCCCACCCCTTTTTTCCCAACAGCTTTCTCTTTTACACTTCCCACAAATTGCACCGATAGCCAAGTGTGGTGACAACTGGTCGCAGCTTTATTTCCAACAACATCCAACAATAACAGGAACAATGATCTCACAACCCTCGCCCCCCCCCCAGCGGAGCGATGCGTCACCAGCCATGCTATTAGCAAAGCGACCTCGCCTCTGCTGCAGCCATGGTCACACCACCGGCAACGTTCCGACCACCCCTATCCGACTTTGCCATATTACTAGCCAAAGTCTTCCAGGGGTAGTCCGGGTCGAGGGCACCCCACCCCCGTCCCGAGTCGCCTAAGGCTCCAGACCCCGGAAACCTCCGGGATCCCGCCACCGGCACAGGTCAGCTTTACCTGTGCCGCCCCCCAAAACCTACAACAAGCTGCGACCAGTGTGGCCACCCCGAACGACTCTCTCCAACACCTCCTGCCAGTCGTTCAAGAGCAAGTCCATCCCCACTGGCGAGAGGTGCACACCATCCACCCTAAACAACCCTGTACAGGCCACATCAACCCAGGCATGCTGATACCCCCCGTTTTCGCAGACCCATCTCCCAATCTGCCAATTTATCTTGGTCAGTCCACGGAACGATCTCCGCTGGCCCCAGGATGACGGCCTCGGGATAATGTCCGACCAAATCAAGACAACTCTGTCCAGCAAACGAAGCAGAGTCATCAAGTCCTTTTTTGCCGCTCTTATCAGCTGCTTGCAGGACCAATTCGACAAATCATTGTCTCCAAGATGCACCAGCAAGACCGCTGGCCGCTCTCGAACCCGCAGATGATGACGAAGCAAGGGCAGCAGTTGAGTCCACCTCAGCCCCCGCTCACCCAGCCATGAAATCGCCACCTCGGCTGGGTCCAGCCCAAGATTCGTCCCAAGAGGCCGCACTGCTGCTCTCTGACCGGCCCAAAAGACAAAGGAGTGTCCCATCATCCAGCAGCCCCTCTCCATCCGCCCCACACCTGCAACAGAAAATAACAGCATTAATGACCCCCCCCAACCCTAAAGGGTATCTCACAGCCGCACATAACCTTGAAACGCCCTAGATCGCCATCGGCCAATACTCTGGATCTGTTCCCCCGACAGACCCGCCGCAGCCGCACTGGTGGTGGCCCCAATGCGAAAAGAGTGAGCCGAAAACAACCCCGGCTCTTCGCCGATCCTGCGCAGGGCCATGCGCAAAACCGCCGTAACCTGATACCTGGTCACGGATGAAGAGTTCGCATGCACGAACAGCCCTTCGCTGCCCCCAGGGCGTACACCCAAGTAGTCTTCGAGGGCAGCAACAGGGCAAGTTACTCCCCCGATCCTCCCCAGCACCACCCACAATCCCTTACCCTTTTGGTCAGTTTTGGACTTGGCTAACAGCACACGAATGCGCCCTGGCTCCCTCCACATGTGCTGCAACCGCAAAGAATTACCCAAACCTGCCTTAACCGAATCAGCCACCAGTTCGCCGACCCGAAAGGCCCCAAAAAACGTCAAACAAAATACCGCCCGAAATAGAACTACCTCGTAGGGCGATGCTGCCACCCCCGGCAACCCATGACACAAGCGCTTTAACAAGTCATGGGTAATTGGAAGTCACCGATCGTGCCACATTGGCAGTGCCCGCTCCCACCCTTGCATTAACCGCCGAGCCAGGAGCCCCCATACAGGACCCTGCCAACTCACTGCCCTGGCAAAAAATTCATACCCCGCCAGATGCCCCCGCACCGCCGATCTTGTCAACCCCTTCTCCTTCGCCCACCCAACATACCCCCCCAACATATACTCCGACACCTCACTTCCAACACACCCCTTGCCACGCAGATACTCCCACACTCGCTCACACCCCCGTCGATAAGATTCCCAAGTGCGCGCCGCTACCGAATTCCGTAATAGGTTCTTCATCTCGGTAGGCCACTGCTCCACAAGCTCCAAGGGACCCCGAACCCATCCGCGTCCGCCTCCGGCGCCAACTGCTGAAACCGCTCCCACTGCAAACGAGAAAGAGCATCAGCGATTTCATTAGTACGACCAGGAATATGGCGGGCTTTCAAATCCACGTTCAAACGCAAACAGGCTAGAATGACTTGACGCATTAATGACGCTACCGTACTGCAGCGTGGGGTATACCGATTCACGACGGCCACCACCGCCTCGTTATCACACCACCACACCACCCTACGGTTGGCCAATCTGTCCGGCCATAACGCAAGCGCCACTAAAATTGGAAACAACTCTAAAAAGGTAATATTCCTCAAAAGCCCTTCCGCCTCCCATTCCTGCGGCCATCTTTCAGCACAACAAGCCCCGCTGAAATATATTCCCAGACCAACTCTGCCAGCCGCATCCAAATACAGCTGCAAATCTTCACTGGAGATCTCCACTTCCCGCAACACGGAAGTGCCGTTAAAGTCCCGCAAAAAGAGATCCCAAATCCACAAAACATCCTGCATCACTTTGGACACTCTTATACGATGGTGAGGCTTCCGGACCCCCGCAGTCGCTGCCGCCAAGCGCCTAATGAACACCCTCCCCATGGGAATGACCTTACAAGCAAAGTTAAGAGATCCTATTAAGGCCTGCAGCTCCCGCAGGTTCAACTTAGAAGATGCCAAGGCATTAGCCACCAGCACCCTCAATTTTTCCACCTTCTCCGACGGCAATCGTGCCTCCAAACTTTGCGAGTCCAACTCCACTCCTAAAAAAGTCAACCGTGTCGTCGGGCCCACAGTCTTACTTTCCGCCAACGGCACCCCCAACTCGCGAGCTAAACTACCAAAACCAACTAACAGCTCGCTACACCCTTCGGACCCTGCCTCACCCACAAATAGAAAATCATCCAGATAGTGGACCACCTCCCCCCTTCTGACTCTCCGCACCAACAGCCAGTGCAAGAAAGAGCTGAACTTTTCAAAGTAAGCACAAGATACCGAACACCCCATGGGCATACACTTATCAAAATAAAACTCCCCCTCGAACTGAAAACCCAACAACCTGAAGGAAGACGGATGAACCGGCAGCAAGTGAAACGCCGACTCGATATCAACCTTTGCCATCAACGCCCCTCGCCCCGCTCTCCTGACTAAGTCTGCAGCCATGTCAAACGACTCATAATGAACCGTGCACAAATCCCGTGGAATCAAATCATTCACGGAGGATCCAGCCGGGGAAGACAAATTGTGAATCAGCCGAAACTTCCCCGGTTCCTTCTTTGGAATAATGCCTAACGGCGATACCACAAAATCCGGGAACGGCGGCTGCCGAAATGGCCCCGCTATCCTGCCCAACCGCAATTCCTCCGCTATCTTCCCCCGAGCTATCGCCCCCCAACACCTCACACTGGGTGAATTTCGTGGCGAGGAAACCGCCACCACCCCATGCACCAGAACCACAAAACCCAAACTAAATCCCAATTGCAACACTAACCTATCCCGCCTCCGCGGATAAGAACGCAACCATGTACACAAAAGTGGAACCTGAATCGACGAAGGGGTGAGCTCGAATGGCTGCCACTTACTTGAGCCCAGTCTGCGGCTGAGCCCCGGGCCCCTTTTTAACACATTTTGCTGCCGCATGGGGACCTCCACAGCTCGAGCACGCATGACGAAATTTACAGTCCGGGAAGGGACACATCGACCTATTAAACCTCCAGCACACATCACCCCCCCCTCCGGGGGCCGGCCTCACCTGTCCTGTGGCGATTCCCCCCCGAAAGGAACATGCCGCCCCCCCAGCCACCACCGTCCCCACCTTACCTCCGTTTCCTCCACCCCCCCTCCCTTGACCGACATCTGCGTTAGCCAAAGGTTAATGTCCTGCGTGCCCCACGTTAATGACTTATTCTTCTCCATTTTATCCCGAAATTTCTCGTCGTAATTAAGCCACGACCATCCTTCATGCATTTGAGACGCTTCAAGAATCGAATCAGCATAGGACAACAACATCCCAAACTGGTGAGGAAAATGATGCCCCCACACGCTTGCCAACCGCAAGAATGATCGTACCCAATTAACTACATTCCGCGACACTTTCCAAAGCCGATCCGCCTTCTCGTCTTCCTTCCGTTTCTTCTTACTGTCCCCAGAACGCTTCCTTCCTTCTAGCAAACGAAAAATATCAATATATTTCCGCTTCCTAATCTTTCGCCTCAGCTTCTTTGGGACCCCATCCCACAATTCCGACAATGCAACCAAAGAAGCCGATCCCCCACCTGCTATACACCCCTCCACCCCTCCCCCCACGGCCGCCCCACACCCCCCTCCGGCAGCCTCCGACGCTTCAGACGAATCCGACGACGAGGAGGAGGAAGACGAGGAGCTGCGCCGATAGCGACACCCACGCCTCTTCTTTCTGCACGCGTTGCCTGACCGCTCGGGCCGCGACCCCCGCTCCAACGATTCGCTCCTGTCAGCCATCCTCAACTCACCTGGCCTGTCCTCGATGCCGCAGGCCTCTGACGAGAGCAGTCCATCTCCTCTAGGCCCCGCTGGCCGCTGCAGATCCTCCGCCCCGGAAGCCTGGACGCCGACTCCGTCTGCTCCCGCCTCCGCGGGGGGCCTCGTATCCATACTCCTCTCACTGCAGGACGCCACCGCTGACGTAACAGTACCCGGCGCAGCCATATATGGCACCTGCGAAGACAAAATGGGAAAACCCAACGAAGACAAGCCCGGAGCACCCCTCGGGGGCCATGCCCCAGTCCAATCCTATCTGGATGACCCTTGCCCCCCTCCCAACCAGTGCTCCCACGCTGCCCGCTGCCCTGACTGCCCATACCACCCCGAAGGAGACATACCCATTACAGGAGGAACCAAACCCCCAACTGGAGACATCCACCCCCAAACGTCCCCCCCGTCACCCCAAAGCCCTGCCTAGGTCCCCCCCCCATTGGCCCAAGGGGCCTACTTCCCCCCCTTGCCCTTGATCCATTCTCTGATTCCCCTCTTCCACGCCTTCAGCCTGCCCCCCCCTGCACCCCACTACTCCTACTGGGGTCTCCACTGTCTCTGCTGCTGGGCCCCCTGCCAGCTCCAGAGGCCCAACCCTTTCAGCCTGCCCCGTGAGACCGTCAATATGCCCCTCACCTGTCCCTGGCCCCCTAGGCCCCCTCACCAAACTCCGAGCACCTCTCACCCCCCTTCTCCCAACCCCAGTTTTACTTGTACTCCCAGACCCTGATCGCACCGCTTTGGCCAACCCCCGCCCCCTCTGCCCCTTTCCTTGCCTCCCCCTGTCAGCCCGACCCCCCCCCTGCCGCCCCCCCTTGCCCCTGTTTTCCAGCCATCCCTGGAGAAAGCTGGTTTCTTGTCTTGTCCTGCTCTTTGATTTTTTTTGTTTTTTTAAAACGCGGCCTTCCAAAAGGAAAAATTAATACATCCCGGTCCTTACAGGCGCTGCCGCAGCTCCTGCGCCCAGCCTTGCAGCCCGCCTGCCACTTGCCTGCTCTGCGGGCTTGTGCTCCCGCAGTGCCCGCTCTGCTGGACCACCGCAACGCCTCCGCCGCACCGTCGCTCTCCCCGTGCCCTTCCGCTACGGTCCTTAGCTCCTTTCGCCCTCCGCCGTGCTCCTTACGTAATACAGTGTCCATGTATGAAACTCTATGTGGGAATGACCATTCGTCCAGTTCGTGTCAGAATCATAGAACATAGGAGTTGTCTCAAAAGAGGAGTGGTTGATAAACCCCTCGCCAGTCATTGGCAGGAATTTAAGCATAGGATCTCATATCTAAAATTTTTTGTGATTAAGAAGGTTAAAATGAATTGGAGAGGAGGGAATGTTGAAAAAACCATCCGTAGATTGGAAGAACGACATATCTTTGCATTGGACAGTTTGCACCCTAAAGGGTTGAATATAGATACTGACTTATCCGTTTTCTTGTAAGGATGCTTTCTGGTAGTGTGTTTTTGTCATCTTGTTCAGTATAATCTCTCTGACAATGATTCATAGATTTATTGCAATTTTTATATTCATGACTGTCTTTGATTTTTTATAGTTTTTTTGTAAGTGTCAGTTGTGGATCGTCTAGTATGAATAGAATATAGATGGAATTTGGATTGAAACGATAGGTAATGTTTATATAGTTAGGATATTAGAAGTTTATGTCCAAAGATAAAGGTGTAATAAGTATGAGGCTGTATTGATTACATAATCTGTAGCGCGGTGCAGATGCGTTTTACTGATTCTTATAAACATTTCAATAATCTGTTTTTTAAAAAAAACAGTGTGAATAAGAGAGGTTCCTTGTGGTTTCCGATATTTAAATATGTATGAGGTTCTTTGTAACATCACACGTGTATATATCCCGCGAGAGTAATGGAGACTGCATAGTGCAAGCGCCGGCGTTTTGTGTGGTGTGCCGGCGGTGATACTGAATACGCTTATATTGAACACTTCGATCTTATTTGTAAGTTTTTGTATCGTTTATTTCAAAGCTGGATGGTTGGTTTACACTCCTGGTAGTGTATTATTTGGAATATTTTGTTTTCATTTGTTTTATCATTGATAACCCTTTGAGTATGAAAGTGGCACTTACAGTGATTTTAAAATCGCAGCTTTGTTTCAAAATCGCAGAGCTTTAAGAAATCGTGTGTCCCTCCAGAGAGGTAGACTATGCATTGGCAGAGGAGTTGCAAATTACTAATATTAAGTTTACAATGGGTATAATTTTCAGTTTGTTCATCATTGATAATTTTTGAGCACGAGTATAACAGTGATAGTGCGGTTTCTAGCGATGCGGGGAGTTTTGAAGATTATGTTGATCCCCTGGAAAGACAGATTTTCTCGGGTGTTTGAGCACTTGAAAATAACTCATAATGAGTCCTAAAAATGTAGTTTTTAACATTAGGCAATTGCTGGTATTAATATATGATTATATTTTTATGTAAGCTTGTAACTCTTCATTTATGTCACTAATAGAAGCGGCATTTAATGAAACTATACGTTTGGAAGATTGACGTCCTGATTTACAGATAGATGAACCTTTTTTGAAACGGTGTGTGATAATCGTGTTGAGAGAGATGTTTCTCTGCTTCCCCTGATTCCACTGAATCTTATTTTTTGTATGTCCCAGTTTTAGGTTATATATATATATATGTTTTTAATTATGCCATGAATACATACCATACAATCCTTGAAGCCCCTTTTAAAGTATACTTCCATGAATGTATGTTCTTAATCTTTTATCTTTGTTTTTATATGTTTTACCATCAAAATCTCTTACTGTATAATTTATTCTTATGGTGATGTATAATTCGTTATGAATGATGTATTTATTAATTTACTATTATGTTCCCCTGTATTTGCTGTGCTAGTCATATGTTTTTGGTAAAATCAGATACACACATTGAATATAGGGTACAATTTTTTATTCTTTTATGTTTATGGATTTATAGATATATGTGTTACTGATTTGATATGTTATTTATTTATTTATTTCTATTTGATGTATTTTTAACACTCTTGGGGGTATGTTTACTAAAGGTTCGTAACGTGCGCGGCGCGCAATTAGCGCGCGCTATGGTACCTTAGCGTGCGCACGCTAATGTTGCGTATGGGGCACAAATGTGCACGCTCATGTGCGCGGCGTGCTGATGTGCGATGAAGGCGGGGAAAGGCTCCCGGAGGGCGGAGGAAGGCTCCCCAGGGGCGGAGAGAAGGGGTCAATGGGTGGAGAGTGGGAGGGGAGAGGCTCCCCGCACACTAGCGAGGTGAAATTTGAGGCTAAAAATAACGTGAGTGAAAACCTCGCGTTAGAGCCAATTTAAAGGGAAGAGAAACCATTTCTTTCAGCAATGTACAGCAAAACCAGGGAAACCTACAAAAAAGTGATAAGTGTGATACATGTGCACGGAACAAAAGTACAAATAAACATTGAAAAGGACCCCAACAAAATTAAAACAAATTATAATCAAGCTGGGCAATAGTGATAGTAATGGGAAACATCAAAAAACACTCCCAAGAAAGCCCCAAAAAATAAATATGAATTTTGGAAGGGTCTACGCTCCGTCCCCATAGAACGTGAATGATCCCACAGTGAAATAGCACTGATCAGGGTTTCCCTCTCCATTGGACAGGTTACCTATGGCATGCACATGTTCCACAACAGCAGGGCGGGCATGTTGGAATGGGCAACTGGACAGATGCTGGGAAAGGGGATACAGAGGGCTGCAGGCGGCACATGCTGTGGTGCAGCTGGGGCACAGTGCGGACTAGGCAGATGCCTAGATGGCACTTAGGAATGCTGAAACTGAACAGCAGCCAGACAGCAACTGATGAGGGCCCAACATGGGCACGAGAGTGTTTATCACAGTGTCACAGGGGATAGTACCCAGCAGGTACCCCCAAGGGCACAGAACATTGGTAGGCGGTGTTGGGGGGAAGCGTGGACGCCTATGCAGGCACCCCTACCCCAGAACCCGCACCATAGGCAGCCACCTACCTGCACACTGGATGGCTTGAGACTGCACACCACCAGCACCACCAACAGAAGGGCATGTCAGCATGATGGCAGAGGGGTACTGGTGGTGGAGGGGGGCAGTGGCAGCTGCCCAGAGCCGACCATGGCCTAGCCCTGTATAGGTGGGTGCCATGCACTGCAACAGACAGGCCCTGCCGGACAAACAGTCATGGTATCACCAGGGCATGCACTGTCTCTGTGCCAACACAGTGGTGCAGTGCACACGATGAGTGTGTTTGGAGACAGAAGGTCACAGGTTCAAGTCCCAGCTATGGTGCCTGCCAACCCAGGCCCATATTTTACCCACTACTACAACGTGCTAATACAGACAGAACCTTTATTGCAGATGACGTAAACATGCCCAAAACACCTATATTTTACCCTACAGAGCAAAGACACCATAAACAGGCACATTACCTAGAGCAGAGTCTCCCAAATGCAGTCCTGGAGGGCCAAACACCATTCAGGTTCCATGCTGCCTCTAATAAAGATGCCTGTGCTGCATATCTATGCACCACCCCCATGGTATGCAGATGTATCTCATGCATATTCATGAGGGACAGCATGAAAACCTGAACAGTGTTTGGCACACCAGGACTGGATTTGGGAATCTCTGCCGTAAAGCAGCAGCCAACAGGGGCAGACACACCCACACCCACACCCACAGGCTCCATTCGCCAATGCCTCCTGGAGAGGCAGGACATTGGGCCCTGCGTGCATCTCCCAATACTAGCCCTTGCATACCTTAGCAATGTCACCCTACACCTGGGAATACGGTACACAGCTATCAAACGTTTGCTATGATTACTGGCAGATACCAATTCCTACGTTAAGCACAGTTTGCTGATTGAGCTCCATCATAGCAACCTTTCTGCTGTCTGTGGAGTGTGCTTCAGGTCTGGTCTCTGACAGTGTTTACAACCCTGGGGAGTGACCCCCAACAGTATTGCATACTATATCCATGCCTGCACTGTGCCCAGGACTGGTGTGGTGGCCAGGGCTGCTAAACTCCTCTAGAGTAGCACAATGCTGGCATAGGTGTGGGAGTGTGTGTCTGTCTATCCATTGTGTGGTGGCTGCAAACACCCTCCACAGCCCACACTGCCAGCACTGTTGCCAGTATTGGCCTGCCAATGTGCATAATGAGGAGCAAGGTACCATGGGTATAGCCCGGACAGGGTGGCCTGGCCAGGATGCATCTGCACAGGGCATAGGGCACTGGCTGGGACATTGTAGTGCTCGGCCACCACCTGCACAGACAGGGTGGCCACAGCATGTCATGCTGGGAGATCACTCTCACCCTGACTGTGCAGTGACCACAGCTTGGCTAGGCACCCCCATAGTGCTATCTAGCCTTTTTCTCATGTGATGTTTATGGGTTTCTTTTTGGGGCCCAGTCACTGATTTATCTGCTTGGTGTGTATGCTGACATCCCAGTTCTGGGTGCACGCATTTCAACCAGGAACATGCACTATGGACTAGCTAGCAGACTGTCTGCAGCTGGCATGTGTCCTGATTGAGCGCCTTGCAGGGTGCAGCGGCTGAAGGCTTGCTGCAGGAGAATATCAGATAGTGGTGGGGTGCAGCTCAGCTCCAGGCCTAATGTCTGTCTGCTATTGCGTTATGGATGTGTACAGAGCTGCATTGACTATCCTGTAGGGTGTTTGTTACCCAGCAGGACTGGGGTTGATGGTCCCCTCTATTGCCGCCATTGCAGGGAGATAGAATGTGGATCTGTTGGTGGGAGACCCTGTTTACCACCCTCAGCCCTGGAGGAGGAGGGTGGTGGTACATAATCCTCCTATGGGTCCATAGGGGCTACACCTGACTGAGATATACAGATATATCCAAGGTGTGTCTGCAGAAACTACCTATCTCACACATTAGCACGGCTGGGGACCTGCAGCATGGCCTATCTCTGCTGTGGACCTGGTGCTGGGCGCCCCACCTCACCCTCAGGGTGAGTGCAGTACCTGCACAATGTGATGGTGTGTAGCTACTCTGTGCCAGTACCACACACGGCCAGTTCCCCCTACCAGGCCGAGGTGCTGTGGGGGTGCATACCCCATCTTGTGATCATCTGTAGACTGCTGATTTGCATGTGCAGTGCATCATGGGTATGGGTAGGTTAGCCCTATCTTGCTGACCACAGCAGACTGTTTGTGTGGTGACTTGCAGTCCTTCTGCAGCCAGCCAGGGATTTGCTAGCAGCTATAGAGCTGTAGCCCACTGGTTACTTCACTACCAGTGGAGCCAGAGGTCATGGGTTCAAACCCACAGTGGGGTTATATGATAGGTCTGTCCAAAGCATTATCTATTTTTACAGTACATTAGTGCTGCCAGCAATAACACCCTCAGCGTACTGTACCCATAAGGTGCCTCAGAGGGTGCTTTATAGGGCGCCGTATAGGACACCTTATGGTTACCGTCCATATAAGGTGCACTATACAGTATGCTATGGAGCGACTGATAGGGTGCCAGTCCGTATAAGGTGCCTTATAAGGTGTCCTATGGAGCGCCTTATAGGGTGACCTATAGGGGATATTATAGGGTGCCATGGCGGACAGTGCAGTTTATAATGTGCCCTATGGAGTGCCTTATAGGGTGCCTTATGCGGCACCTTAGGTTACGGCACATGAGGGTGTGTTTGCTGGCAGCAATAACTAAAATACAAATAAAATGCCTCAGGAAACAATACTTACATGTCAAAGCTGATGCCTCAGCCAGCCTTATGTATTGGGCATACTGGGGATGGAACTCATGACCCCTGTATCATCAGTCAGTGCTTTCACCATTGTGCTACACTGCTGTTCCTCCTTGCATTTCAGCGCACCTACTTAAGATTTTCATGCGTTGAAATACACAGTGCTGCCATCAAAAACAGTGCTATGACCTTGCTGTGCCTCATAGGGCACCCTATATGGCGCCCTATACGCCACCCTTTCAGCAACATTGTAGGGTGCCATGGCAGACAGTGCACTTTAACATGTGCACGGATCACGGAATTCCGGAAAAAATTGAAAACGTATCTATTCACTAAACACTATAATACCATGGAAAACCCTCCACTCGACTTAGATAAAGGCTAAACAGGAACCTGCACACATCAAGTATATACTCCCTACTATAACGGACAACATACATAGCTTAAATGAAATGACGCTCCATTCTATTATGCCCTAATACCTCCACATGTATATAGTTGCAAATGTTATGTACTGCCTTACGTTGTACGGACATTACACTTTGTTTAGATAAATTGTTACACTGTCTTAGTTGAAATATTCTGCTTAGTTACTACTCTCTGCTTTGTTTAAGTTAAGATGTTCTATGTAAAAAGTTAAGATGTTCTATGTAAAACAAACTTCGCTTTGTTATCTGTTGTTAATTGTACACTGCAACTGATCGCTGGAAGATGCGGTATATAAATGAGTGTTAAATAAAAATAAATAAATAAACATGTGCCCTCTGGGGTACCTTATGGGGTGCCTTAAGCAGCACCTTATGTTACAGTGCTTTGAGAGTGCGTTTGCTAGCAGCAGTAATTAAAATAAAATTAAAAAGCCTCATAATGCAATCTTACACATAAATGGTAGTGCCTCAGACAGCCTTATTCATTGGGCACAGTGGGGGATTGAACCCATGACCCCTGCAATATCTGTCAGTGTCTTCACCATTGTACTGCAGCCCTGTTCTTCTGTTTGCACATCAGCGTGCCTGCTTATGCTTCCCGCGCGCGTTACCCATGCGCTAATGTGCGCGGCGCACAAGAGCGCGTGGCGCACAAGAGCGCACAGGCTAATCCCGTTTAGCTATTTTTGACCAGACCGCCCACTCCTTATATGGCATCCTGCAGACTACCGCGGCGCGCACGTTAAGAGGGTTTAGTAAACATACCCCTTGGTGTTTTTTATGGTTAATTTATTTATTTATGTTTTTACTTATGGTGTTATTTATTTATGATTTGTTATGTTTTTAGTTTAGCCTGCCCCTGAAGAAGGTTGCAAAACACGGCCTGTGTCGGGCCATAGGCTAATGGCGACCAATAAAAGATTTTCCTTCCGTACTGCTGTCCACGTTTGTTTACTGGGTTCTACATAGCACGTGGATCTGTGCTCCTTTGTTGGACTACTACCTGCATATGCTCTCCATCCTTTACAAATGGCTTTAAATACTGCTGCCTGAACCATTTGCGGAGCTTCCAGATATGATCATGTTATCACCTCTCCTAGTACAGTAACATTGGCTACCAATAAACAATCGACTCAAATACAAAGCCCTTCTATTGTTGGTTAAAATCCTTCACCATCTGTCTGCATCATCCCTGGAAAACCTCTTGCATTGGACACCCGACACCAGATCCAGGAGAACAAATATGGCAAACGCCCTTGCCATTCCAGCTATGGCTAGTAAAAGTTCCCAATTTGCCAGACACAGAGCCTTCTCCATTTTTTCCCCTCTGCTCTGGAACTCTCTCCCTACTCCTATCCGTCTCATTACTGACCTGTCAACGTTCCATAAGGCAATTATGACACATCTATTCCAGCTTTCATTCGACCATGTACCATAGCTTATTATGGACTCCCTTCTAATGCAAAGCTTCCTTTCAGCTTGTATATAGTTTACCTTCCTTAAGACATCTGTTCTATTTAATGGAATCATCTATTGCGTTAACTCTTGTCACTTGTTCTTTATACCTGTTCAATGTAATTTAACCTGTCCTGTTCAATGTAATGAGTTGTTCTTATGTAAACCATGCTGATTTCAAAAAGTGCGGTGTATAAAAACAAATAAATAAATAAATAAACTTGGACGTAGTACTTCTTATTGATGGTTTGGCCTTTTGGAGCATACTCATGATGAACAATACTCTGGTAATAAAAGAAAACTGTGAGAATGCCATTCTCCTCACCTGATGGGCTTTCTTGGGTCTGAGATAGTTTGGAGTCTTCCACTGTGAGGACTGAGCCTTACTTTCTGGGTCAAAACCATAAACTCATGAGCCATCACCAGTAATAATTTTTTCAATGAAACCTGAGTCATTTGCAACACATTCCAACAACTCTCTGACTGCAGTCTATCTTCTTTTTGTTCAGGGGACAGGAGTTTCAGCACGAATTTTGCAGACACACATCTCATCCCCAGATCAACAGTAATAATGGACTGTTCCAACCTGAAACTGATGTCCATGTCCTCAGCAAACTCCCTGATACTCAATCGATGATTTGAGCATATTGCGGCAAGCACTGCTTCAACTTTGTTTTCATTCCTGCTTGTGGATAGCCTTCCAGAACGTTCATCACTATGAACACTTTGGTGGCCCTCTTGGAAACATTTGTACCACTCAAACTTGAGCATGACTCATGCATTCATAGCCATACACTTACTGTAACTTGTCATAAGTCTCTGTATGAATCTCCAAGTTTCTGGCAGAATTTAATGCAAATTTGCTGTTGAATTTTTTCACTCATCATAAATCTGATGAACTGCTTTGCCACTATACCAACCTCAATTAATGGTCCTTTAACAGAGCAAAAAGTAGATCACTCTTCAGAAAACAAAATGCTCCACTTTAACTGATGCGTTGTGACTTTAGAACTACTGGTGTGGGGTATTATGACAAAATATCAATCGCATTTAAAACCACACCATAGTTTTAACAAAAAATGCTTATCTTTTTTTGAAACACCATGTTTTTGAAACACCATGTTTCAAGATAAGCATTTTTTGTTAAAACTATGGTGTGGTTTTTAAATGCGATTGATATTCCAGTTTTGTGGATTTAATAGTGTTTTCTATAATTTTCACATTCTCTGGATTGGTCATTGATGCTGCCAGCGCGTTCGACAGTATTATAAGTACTGAAGTTCCTATAGCGCTATTGAGTCTGAGACCTCTCCAGAGATAGTTTCTTTCATGTATGAATGGTATTAAGTTTTGTCATAATACCCCACACCAGTAGTTCTAAAGTCACAACGCATCAGTTAAAGTGGAGCATTTTGCCACTATACCAAACATCACGTGATTTAAAAAAGTACAGGTGTACCGCAGCCACACTACATTCTGCACATGTAGAACACATAACTGCATGCTTAATGGCATCATGGTGTGATGTATTGTTATATAGCTACATCACAAGTCTCGCTACTTTCTGATCACACCTCATAAGTAGCCATGTATTAGGATGGTTTTGTTCTTTTTTAATGGATCTTTGTTATAAGTTGATGTGTGAACAGTCAGAGTCACCTTGAAGAGCATTTCAATGTAGTGTTATGCAAGGTTTAGCCCTCTTAGCTATATTGTTTAAAGTTTACCTTTAGCTGTTTGCTGCCATGTTACACCCCATGGCCTAAATTTTATGATTTAGTTCATATACTGATGATATCCAAAAAATGCTCCTGGTTGATAAACAGTTGAATCCTATTGCATCATTGGTTCAATTGTTTAATGATGTTAGCAAATGGATGGCTGTTAATAAACTTGTCTTTTATGTTAAAAACCAACTATATGCAAAGTCCGCAGATGGGATCGATACTTAAGCTACTCTCATATAATGAACCCTATGTCTTATATCTACTCCATATCACCATATTAAGTCCCACTGCGAACATATCCAGTATCGCTACCAGTTATTGCAATTAAGCTTTATATATTTGTTGGACCAACTATATTCCACTGTAGGTATTGTCCAAACCTCAATAATTCATGTGGCCCATTTTACTGAAAATTCTATGTAGCAATCATTCCTTATACTGTCCAATATAAATCCACAATGTGTCATTTCAACTGTTACTTATCTGGTCACAACACTCTTCTGACAGAGTGCTGTGTTTTGAACTTGGCCCTCAACCTGGTTCTGCTTCAAGGATTACTGGGATCAAATCCAGAAAACACTGTACTGGTAACTTCAGATATTTCTTAAATCTTTCTTAGATCAGTCCTGGTCTCCTGAATGGGAGTTCACATGTTTACTTAGCTGGACAATTAGCTAGCCAAGAGCACAAATCTAGAAAGAGCTCTAGGATTATGCACATAACCATCTGGATGCTAGAGTTAATAGGGTTCATCATAAATGAACCTAAGTTCAATTTATGCCCAACCACTCAATTGCAATTTATTGGAGTTCCACTAGGCATGACAGACTCTTCCACATGAGAAAACCTGATTTTCACCATGGAAGAAGTTTGAAAACGTAGCAGATATCAGTATGGAACATATTGAAGATGTTAGGCCACATGGTCTCAACAGTGCATTTAATGATCTTTGACCTTGACCATGCATTGGAGTGAAACCACTCACAAGTTCCAAGATATCATAGCTGTTGGTGTTCCAGTCCTAGCCGCTCAGGCCTGGTGAACAGTTCATTCCATTCTTGCATTAGGAATCCCCTTCCAAATTCCTCCATAAATACTAACTATAAATACATCCAAACTGGTATGAGAGTCCATGTAGATGGATTACACACTCAGAGAGCAAGTTATAAAGTGTGTTTTTATGTGTATCAATCGTGCTTGTTTTATAAAGTCATGTAGGTGCATACTTTATAAAATAGGGGTGTAAGTACTGGGAAATGCACATTAAATCTTGGTGTGATCACTTACATCAGTCCTATGGTTGGCATAAATGACCACATGTATCTTACACGTATGTACCCATATTTTATAAAAAACACAAATAAATGGGTGCTTCGTCCATGCTCAATCCAAGCTCTGCCTATTCGAACCCATACTTATAAAATAGTGACTGGCTAAAGTACACACATAAAGGCCCATCGGTGCATATAAGTCATTGATAATACATGGTTTATGAGCACTAAGAGTGTATAACTTTCTGTGGCTCCTTATGGTTTATGGCCCCCTTTGGGTTTATGACCAGGAGAAACTTCACCAGATAAATTTCCTAGAAATGAAAGCAATGTTGAACACTCTAAGAGCTTTCAAGGATTCATTGACCAATCAAATTAACATGATTCACAAAAACAACCAGGTGACAATGTATTATATCAACAAACATGGAGGAACAAGATTGAACCTCCTGTGTTGGGTAGTAGTCAAAATGTGGACCTTTACCATCCCCCATGAGATGGCACTTAGAACCATATATCTGGAGGGAGAAGACAATGTTCTGGCAGACAATCTGAGCCATGAGCTGCAACCCCTTAAATGTTTCCTGGACAAGGGGATGGATTAAGCCAACATTTGAGAGTGGAGCAAGTGGGGGCACCCCCTTGATAGACTTTTTTGCCACTCCCCAGAAATGGAAAGCATATCAGTGCTGTTCCAGGGCAGGGACACACTGCAAACTAGCCTTGGGTGCTTTTCTCCTAGATTGCGAGTAATGTCTTCTATACATGTATCCTCTGATACATCTCATAGTGAAAACTCTCCTGAAGACACCAGAGAACCATGATTCTCATATCACCATATTGGCCCTGACAACCATGGTTCCCTCTTCTTCTGGATCTTTCCATAATGGATCCCATACATCTAGGCAGTTCTCCAACTTTAATCACACAGGATCAGGAAGCGCAATTTCACCTGAACATTGTGTCCCTGGCTATCACAGCTTGGATATGAGGAGTTAACCTTGGCGTCCTTGAACTTGGTTAGTGTGTCAAGTCATTCTGGCTTCCAGAAGAGATTCCACTAGAAAGTCATACATTTTAAATGGAAGAGGTTTGGTGTGAGGAAAAGGGCCTAGATCCTTTCTCCTGTCCCGCACAAAAACTGCTTGAATAAGAACATAAGAAATGCCATACCGGGTCAAACAAAGGTCCATCAAGCCCAGTATCCTCTTTCCAACAGTGGCCAATCCAGGTCACAAGTACTTGGCAGGTTCCCAAAAAGGTACACAGATTCCACAATGCTTATTCTAGGGTAAGCAGTGGATTTCCCTGGTCCTCTTTAATAATGGTTTATGAGCATTTCCTCTAGGAACTTGTCCAAATCTTTTTGAAACCCAGCTACACTAACAGCTTTTACTACGTCCTCAGGCAACAAATTCCAGAATTTAATTACTCATTAGTGAAAAAACACTTTCTCTTATTAGTCCTAAATGGTCTGCATTGTAGCTTCATTGAGTGTCTCCTAGTCTTTCTACTTTTTGAAGGAGTAAACAATCTACACTTACTCATTCCACTCCATTCATAAGAACATATAATATGCCATACTGGGTCAGACCAAGGTCCATCAAGCCCAGTATCCTGTTTCCAACAGTGGCCAATCTAGGTCATACGTACCTAGCAGTTTCCCCAAAAGACACAGGTTCTGCAATGCTTGTACTGGGTCAAGCATTGATATCCTGGGTCCCTTCTTAATAATGGTTTATGGACCTTTCCTCCAGGAACTTGTCCAAACCTTTTTTAAACCCAGCTACACTAACAGCCTTTACTACATCCTCCAGTAACAAATTCAAGAGTTTGATTACACGTTGGGTGAAAAAATATTTTCTTTTATTAGTCTTAAATAGTTTACCCTGTAGCTTCATTGCATGTCCCCTAGTCTTCCTATATTCTGATAACGTAAACAGTCAATCTACGTTTACCTGTTCCACTCCGTTCATTAATTTATAGACTTCTATCATATCTCCCCAAAAACCGTCTCTTTTCCAGGTTAAAGAGCCCTAACCTTTTTAGCCTTTCTTCATAGGAGTATCCTTCCATCCCCTTTACCATTTTGGTGGTTCTTCTCTGAACCTTTTCTAGTAACGCTATATCCTTTTTAAGATACAGCGACCAGAATTGCACACAATATTCAAGGTGCGGTCTCACCATGGAACGGTATAGAGGCATTATAATATCTTTTGTTTTATTTTCCATTCCTTTCCTTATGATACCTAGCATTTTATTTGCTCTCTTGGCTGCCGCTGCACACTGGGCCGAGGGTTTTAACATGTTATCCACAATGACGCCTAAATCTTTTTCCTGGGTGGTGGTTCCTAATGTGGAACCTTGCATCGTGTAACCATAGTTTGGGTTGTTCTTCCCTAGGTGCATAACTTTGCACTTGTGCACATTAAATTTCATCTGCCATTTTGATGCCCAGTCTTCCAATTTATCAAGATCCTCTTGCAATTTTCCACAATCCTCTTGGGTTTTAACAACTTTAAATAGTTTTGTGTCATCTGCAAATTTGATAACCTCACTCGTTATTCCACTTTCCAGGTCATTTATGAATATGTCAAAAAGCAGCGGACCCAGCACAGATCCCTGGGGTACACCACTATTCACCTTTCTCCATTGGGAAAATTGGCTATTTAGCCCAACCCTCTGCTTTCTATCTTTTAACCAGTTCCTGATCCACAGTAGTACACTGTCTCCTATCCCATGACTCTTTAGTTTTGCCAAAATTCTCTGATGAGGGACCTTGTCAAAGGCTTTCTGAAAGTCCAGATACACTATATCAACCGACTCAACTTTGTCCACCTGTTTATTCACACTTTCAAAAAAACATAACAGATTAGTAAGACAAGATCTTCCTTGTCTAAAGCCATGTTGGCTGTCTCCCATTAGGCCATGACTATCTACATGCTGAGTAATTTTATTCTTTATGATGGTTTCTACCATTTTTCCCGGTACTTACGTGAGGCTCACCGGTCTGTAGTTTCCCGGATCACCCCTCGAACCCTTTTTAAAAATTGGTGTTACATTGGCAATCCGCCAATCTTCAGGTATTAGAGATGATTTTAATGATAGTTCACAGATTACTAATAGCAGGTCTGCAATCTCATATTTCAGTTCTTTCAACACCCTTGGATGTATACCATCCGGCCCAGGTGATTTGCTACTCTTCAGTTTATCTAATAGTTGTAATACATCTTCCCGATGTATCGATATTTCCTTCAATTCTTCTGCACCTTTAAATACCACTTCAGTCTTGGGTAACATCCCTACATCTTCCTCAGTAAAGACCGAAGCAAAGAATTCATTCAGTCTCTCCGCTATCGCCTTGTCGCCTCTTAGTGCCCCTTTAACTCCTCTATCATCTAATGGTCCAACTGACTCTCTCACAGGTTTTTTGCTACGAATGTACTTGAAAAAATCTTTATTTCGCGTTTTTGCTTCCGCAGCAAGCTTCTTCTCAAATTCTCTCTTTGACTTCTTTATCAATGCCTTGCATTTGACCTGCCAGTGCTTGTGCTGTTTCCAGGTTTCATCATTTGGCTCTTTTTTCCATTTCCTGAAAGATGCTTTGTTGGCAACAACAGCCTCTCTGACCTCACCTTTAAACCATGCTGGCAGTTTTTTGGACTTCCTTCCACTTTTCTTAAAGCGTGGAATACAGCTGGTCTGGGCTTCCAAGATAGTATTTTTCAAAACACCCAAGCTTGATGTAAGTCTTTAACCTTTGCAACTGCTCCTTTTAGTTTTTTCTTAACTATTTTCTGCATTTTATCATAGTCTCCCTTTCGAAAGTTAAAAGGTAGTACTGTGGATTTCCTTACTATCCCTCCTCCACTAATTAAATCAAAGGCAATCATGCTATGATCACTATTGCCAAGTGGCCCCAACACCCTTATCTCTTGCACTAGATCTGGTGTTCCACCAAGGACTAGGTCTAATATGGCTTCCCCTCTCATCGGTTCATGGACCAGCTGCTCCAAGAAGCAGTCATTTATGTCATCTAGGAACTTTATCTCCCTAGCATGTACTGCCGTGACACTGACCCAGTCGATACCGGGGTAATTGAAATTACCCATTATTATTACCGCGCTGTAACATTTGTTAGCTTCCTTGATTTCTTTGAGCATTTCATCATCCATTTGTTCATTCTGGCCAGGCAGTCGATAGTACACCCCCACTGCCATCGCCTTCCCCTTTTTACATGGAATTTCAATCCATAGAGATTCTACAGCAAATTTTGTTTCCTGCAAAACTTTAATCCTTTCTGACTCAATGCCCTCTCTAACATAGAGTGCAACCCCTCCACCAATTTGATCAGCTCTATCATTACAATATAGTTTGTACCCAGGTATCACAGTGTCCCACTGGTTGTCCTCCTTCCACCATGTCTCTGATATTCCAGTAACATCTAACCTCTCATTTAGTGCTATATATTCTAACTCTCCCATCTTATTTTTTAGACTTCTAGCATTTGCATACAAGCATTTTAGAGACTGTATTTTATTCATATTAATTTGGCTATTGGTAGACATGGGTAATTTGGTATCTTTAAGCTCTGTCTGCTCCATACTCGAGGGCATTTGGGCTACTTTACTGTTTTTTGGAACCTCTCTGCTTTTGGTAGTATCCTTCAAGGATACATTCTTCCGAACCATCAGCTCTTGGGCGACTGTCGGCTTTCCCCTATTATCTAGTTTAAAAGCTGCTCTATCTCCTTTTTAAAGGTTAATGCCAGCAGCCTGGTTCCATCCCGGTTAAGGTGAAGCCCATCCCTTCGGAAGAGCCCCTCCTTTCCCCAGAATGTACCCCATTTCCTAACAAATCCAAACCCCTCATTTCTGCACCATTGTCTCATCCACGCATTGAGACTCCGGAGCTCTGCCTGCCTTTTGGGTCCTGCATGTGGAACGGGAAGCATTTCGGAGAACGCTACCCTGGAAGTTCTGGATTTCAACTTCCTATCTAAAAGCCTAAATTTAGCCTCCAGAACCTCCCTACCACATTTTCCTATGTCATTGGTACCGACATGTACCAAGACAGCAGACTCCTCCCCAGCAATATCTAAGACCTTATCTAGGTAGCGCGTGAGGTCTGCTACCTTTGCACCAGGCAGGCATGTTACCAGGCGATCCTCACGTCCACCAGCCACCCAGCTATCTACATGCCTAATGATCGAATCACCAACTATAACAGCTGTCCTAACCCTTCCCTCATGGGCACATGGCCCTGGAGAAACTTCCTCGGTGCGAGAGGGTTTTACATCACCTGGAGGACAGGTCCTAGTTACAGGATCACTTCCTGCCACACCAGGGTGATGCTCTCCTGTCACGTGACCCCTCTCCTCCATGGCAACAGGGATGCTGCCAGACTGGAGGTGGGACTTCAGGACTATATCCCTGTAGGTCTCGTCATGTTTTTTATAGCCCTGTATCATATCTCCCCTTTATCATATCTTCTACATTTATCAGTGAGATCTAAAAGCTAACTCACCTAGGGTAGACTTTAGTGCAACTGGTTTGTATCACTACCACATAGAAGATAAACCCATCTCTTTAATGCTTTAGTTTGTTTCATGCAGAGCTTGCTTCTACTGAAGCATCCCATGAAGTCTCTCTCAGTGTCATGGGACCTCAGAATGGTTTTGATCCAGTTGATGAAAGTTCCCTTTGAGCTATTACAAACCTGTGATCTGAAATACCTGACATAGAAGATCATATTTTTGGAGACAGTAACTTCAGCATGCAGAGTTAATGAGTTCCAGGCTCTAGTAACTGATCACCCTATACCAGGTTTTTCATCAACAGGATGGTTCTGCACACTCATCCGAAGTTCCTTCCTAAGGTAGTATTCAAATTCTACCTTAATCAGTCCATAAAACTGAAAGCACATTGCACATTTTGGACTGCTAGAGAACCTTGGCCTTCCATTTGGAGCAGACTAAACCCTTAGAAAGTCCACCCAACTTTTTATTTCTTTTGACTTTAACAAACTAGGGGCTGCCATCAATAACACACTTTATTCAATTGGCTAGCTGACTACATTTCCTTTGCTTATATCAAGGCAGGTTTGACTACTAATTGCATCATGGCTCATAATGTAAGAGCTATTGTAGTATTTAGAAAGAGATTCCTGATGTGACAATAGGTTTGGACAATCTATTTTCCAAAAGCTGTTATGGAATCCAAGTCCATCCCCTATAGACCTAGTTTTTTTTTCATTCCAGGCTATCTTTAAAAAAAAAAGGAGGGGGGGGGAATCATGGAAAGGCTGATTGCCACCAAAAAGACACCTCATTTGTTTGCATTTTCCACCTCATTCTTTCAAGGCAAGGCAGACAGTACCAAGGGATTCCCATGTGTGAGGACTCTATTCTGTTTGTCCAGTCCACTCTTCTGGAATATCCCTTTTATCTGTGCCCTTCTCTGTCATTGTCAACTCTAATCTTCATTCATTCTATCTTGCTGATCCATATACCTGGAACAAACTACCCGAGTCAGGACATTGGGCTCCGTTTCTAGCCCTATTCAAATCCAGGCTAAAGTTACTCACTTTTAGCAGGTAGTCTCCATGGAATGCATGATCTGAATCCTCATGAAACCCACCTACCTCCCCTAGGAGTTGTATTCTATACACAGCTACTGTATCAGACTGAGGCAGCCCTGCACGTTAGCGGCAGGTGGGAAGTGGCATGCATGCATGGTGATGCACTTCCAAAAGTTTATAAAACATGTGAAAGCTGGGGAGCTACTCCCATGCATGGGTAGTGTTGGTGACATCACTAGATATCTATAATTAAGATTACAAATGGATGAATGAGAGAGGGAGAATCATTCAGAAAAAATGCAAAGCTACAAAGCTTAATCTGAGGATCAAGTGCTGTATATGGCTCTTTAGGACCCTCTGTGGCACTTTCCATTTCAATTTTTGATAAACAGAGAAAAAAATGTAATTCATAGTTAAGAGGGTAATAATGCCAGTCCCTGCTGTACTTTCTATCAATGCTCAGTTTCAAGGAACAACTTTCCACATGTACTTTGTCTACCACCACCTGTTCCTGTCCATTTCTTTGGAGGAACTTTTTCACTGAAAAACAATGTACGAGCTTTGAAAGAAAAATTCAATATGCATTACTGTCCACTCCAACCAAAGTGCATTTTTAGCAGGACTGACTTAATCAAGAGTCATACTAAGCCATCAACTAGGGTGACAGCTTCAGCGAGGGCAGTAAACAGCAGCTGCCATCAAAGCAAAACAATATATCCTGATAGCAACACCAATTCAAAAAACCATCAGCATGTACATTCATCTGTAGGAAGGGTAGACAATTTTGAATTAGCCTATTTATCTAGTTAAATTTCTGAGCTACAAGAAGGGATGACTATATGCCTGAAAGTTCATTATTACTACTACTACTAATCATTTATATCACGCTACAAGGCATACACAATGCTGTATATAGACATATAAGAGATAGCCCAGTTATCAGAGCTTACAATTTAATCAAGGCCGGCAATGCAACAACCTAGAGTAAATCTAGGGGAATGGTAAAGATGCACATAGGTGGTGAACAGGACAACAAAGGGATCAGGATCCAAAAGCAAAGAGGTGGGTTTTTAGCCTGGATTTGAATAGGGCTAGACACGGAGCCCAGCATACTGACTCAAGTAGTTTGCGCCAGACATATGGAGCAGTAAGATGGAATGAATGAAGACTGGAGCTGGCAGTGGCAGAGAAGGGCACAGATAAAAGGGATTTGCCAGAAGAGTGGAGTTCCAAGGAGGAGGTATAGGGAGAGATATATGAGGAAAGATAGTAAAGAACTGCAGAATGAATGTACTTATAGGTCAGTAGGAGAAGTTCATACTGGACGTGGAAACAGATAGGGAGGCAATGAAGTGACTTAAGAAGATGGGGTTACGTGAGCACAGCGACACTGGCGGAAAAGCTGTATGTGTGTATGTGTGTGTGTGTGTGGTGCTTAATATCCTAGTAAAGGCCCAGGTCCTGAGCTTTCTTTCTTTTTCCTGCAGGCAAAAGTACATGCGCTGTTGATTCCCATGCAAACAATTACCTGGGTAAAATGGCTTCTAGATAACAGATATAGCAAGTGGAAGGTCATCAAAATGTAGAAAGACTAGGGGACATACAATGAAGCTACAATGTAACCTATTCAGGATTAATAAGAGAAAATATTTTTTTACTCAACGTGTAATCAAACTCTGGAATTCGTTACTGGAGGATGTAGTAAAAGCTGTTAGTGTAGCCGGGTTTAAAAAAGGTTTGGACAAATTCCTGGGGGAAAGGTCCATAAACCATTATTAAAGAGGACCCAGGAGATCCACTGCTTACCCCAATATAAGTATTGTGGAACCTGTGTCCTTTGGGGAAACTGTTAGGTACTTCTGACCTAGACTGGCCACTGTTGGAAACAGGATACTGGGCTTGATGGACCTTGGTCTGACCCAATATGGCATATCTTTTGTTCTTATGTTCTAAGGTCAAAACAAAACATAAAAGGAAAGAGACATTTAGCAACTGAATAAGAATTCCTTATTCAACTGTCAGAAGAGTGGGGTAAACAGAAGGAGCACATCATTTTATATGCCTCCTGCACCCCTGGGTGTGCTTTGAGGGAACAAATATAATTAGCACCAATTAAGCAAGGTGAAACACATGCACTTTTCTGTTAATTGCCTTAATTAGTATAACTAAGATAATTCAGTACTTACTAGGATTAGGAGAAATTATGTTCATAACACATGCTGTGAAAGGGATAATGATTTAGTTTGAGAGATTAACAGAGGGAAGACAGAGCTTTTTCTTTCTGTTTTGTTTTAGGAGGGTTTCTTTGTCTTTTTTGGTTTCTATCCTTTCAGTGTGAGAACTGATTGCAGCATTTATCTTCTCCTAGAGATCCCAGAATAGCGCATGGCTAAAGGCACACTTACATTCTGCACATCCTTAAAAAGGAAATAAAAATAGACAGGGATGAAAAGGAATTGAGAACAGGTAGCAACACAAATCGCCGAGTCATTCTTTTTATTATTATTTTATATTGATTGAATTTCAGAATATGTACAAGAATAACTCAAAATGAAATGGCAATATAGGATACATGGAAAATAAAATGAGGCATTCAATCAAGCTCTTTAATAGATCACAATATAAGGGAGATCCTATTGTTTTTTTTACAGTCTCAAATAATTATGAGAAGAAAAATATATACAGTAGGATGGAGCACATGGCGGTAATTTTATAACAGGGCACCTAAACAGAAAAGGCATATAGTCTTAAATATCACATCTGGTTTCTAAAGCTATCATATCCATCATTCTGAAATAGCCTACCCAAAGGTTCCTGCACAAAGTTTCACCTGTTCCAAGGCAGGTATAAGTTTGTGCACATATGTGCTGGTAAAAAAACAGCAGATATGCACGTATTTTTTCAAATATGTACATAAATACCAGTCCTTCCCCGATAACACTTTTCCATATACTGCATAAAAGCAAGTACTACACTTTCTGAGAACTTACGGTACTTCTATGTGCATATAACTTTAGGGAATTTTAAGTCTGTCCCCATATGCCTTATGATGAAGTCCACTGACCATTGTGGTAGCCACCTTCTGCACAGACTCCATCCAGTTTATATCCTTTTGAAAGTGCGGTCTCCAGAATTGCATACAATACTCCAAATGAGATTTCACCAAATATTTATACAGAGATACTTTTACCTCCTTCTTCCTGCTGGCCATTCCTCTCCCTATGTAACCAAACATCCTTCTGGCTTTCGCCGTTACCTTTTCTACCTGTTTAGCCAACAGAAACAATTATGCCCAGGTCCCACTCTTCTTTCATGGACAGAAGTACGTCATCCCCTATACTGTACTGTTTCCTTGGATTTTTGCAGCCCAAATGAATGACCTTGCATTTTTTAGCATTAATTCTCAGCTTCCAAATCCTCAATCATTCTTCAAGCTTCATTAAATCCCTCCTCATGTTATCTACTCCTTCCTGGGTGTCTACCCTACTTTACCCTACAGTCCATCTGCAATATCAATAACAAAAAATATAAAAAAGAATTGGACCAAGGACAGATCCCTGTGGCACATCACTGGTTGCCTCCTTCTCCTCAGAGTGAGCTCCATTTACCTGTACCTTTTGTTGCCTCCCACTCAACCAATTTCTAACCCAGTCAGTCACTTTAGGGTCCATCCCTAGGGCTCTTAATTTATTTATAAGTTGTCTGTGTGGAATAGTGTCAAAGGCTTTACTGAAATCTAAGTACATTACACCTAAGCCTCTGCCTTAGTCCAACTTTCTGGTCGCTGTCAAAGAAATACATTAGATTTGTTTGACAAGACCTGCCTCTGGTAACAGGCTCAGCAGGAGCTCACTATTTATTATTCATACTTAGCTCACACCTTTCCAGTGGTAGTTCAAAGCAAGTTCCATTCAGATACATACTGTAGGTATTTTCCTGTCCCTGAAGGACTTACAATCTAAGTTTGTACCTGAAGCAATGGAGAGTTAAGTGACTTGCCCAAGGCCACCAGGAGTGACAGTGGGATTCAAACCCTGCTGTGTCTGGTCATTAGGCTGCTGCTCTAGCCACTAGTCTCCTCCTCCACTCAAAATAGCAAAGGAAGGTTTGGATCCATCAACCTCTGGGTTATGGGCCCAGCACATTCCCACTGCACCACTCTTTGCAGACACCCAGCCTGTTCCTTTCGTTTTCAAGTATCCGCAGCCTCATAGACGGACTCGATACTCTTCTCCATCTCCAGAACTACCACTATAGCAGTCGATAATACTCCACTTGAACCCACATTCATGGTTTACCTCTTTCACAAGGAAAGTAGTGCCAGAAAAACCTTCCATCTGGGTAAAAACTAGCACTGCTGAGACATTCAACTGAATAGCACCATTGTGTGCAGAAGGATGTATATGAGCTAGGGGACCCAGCATAATATATACTGTAGATTCAGAACCATGCAAGTTTTGTAGGCAATTCAGCATGTGCAAACCTCTGCACAGTTTGGTTCATAGACCCTGCTGCAGAGGCTATCAATGCGGAGGGGTAAGTTTCAATCTTGCCCTTCCATTTTACCATTATATAAGGAAACTCATAAACAAATAACATGAAGGGAAGAAATGGTTACAGCTAGTAGAGCTCAGTCAATGAGCAGTAGTGTCAGCCATCAGCAAGAAGAGTAAAACACATGAAGGCACATTTTAGAAAGGCTGTTTGGATGAAACCTGAGACGTCCATGTCTGAAATTCTGTGGGAAGGACAGCAGTGAAAGTAGACACGTGTAAGTGCTTTGTAAATTAGACACGCCTCCGCCCCAAAAAGATAAATGTGTCCATCGCAACAACAAAAAAGAACAGAGACAGAATAAAGACTCAGACATGTGCAGCAGATCGGCCAATTTTGCACATATGGATGTGAGAGATCTGGATGTGCATAGCACCAACCCCATTGGTGTGCCAGAGCCAGTATTTCAGAATGTGCACGTGTATATGAGAGCACATACATATCCTGGCCTGCCATTTTAGAAACTGAGATGTGCAGTGGTTCAGCAATAGACAATAAGGCCTCGATAGTGACCTGCTAGGGTTTTCTGAGTTGGCGAAAAATACTGGGGAATGAGGGCATTCTCCCCTTCTCTGTGCTGTTGTTAGCTGGTTGAAATGAGAATCTTTCAAATGTCTATTCGTGCCCAGAGACAAGTATAGACATGGATGTGCCCACTGGCAGATTTATATGTGCAGTGGTAATCTAAAATCTACTACACATATGTATCTTTTACAGAATGCCCCCGACATGCCTTGGGCACAGCCCCGTACAACATAGACATGATTGTCCCGGGCATATGCAAACTTCAGGCGTTCTGAAATGAATGTGACTGGGACATCTGAATGGCCATTTTCAGACTTCCGAATCACGAATAGGGCTTCTAAAATCACGAATAGGGCTTCCAAAATCATGAATAGGGCTTCTAAAATCATGAATAGGGCTTTTATTTAATCTAAACGTTTTATATGCCTTATAATCTGATAGAAATCATTCAACTGGGTTTACAGCAATTAAAAATAATACAAAACAACACCATGTCCAAAGACCTCATGTCCATCAACCACCCAAACCTAACCGTTTCTGAAATATCTCCTCACTATGGATAGGGATCCAAGATGTATTTATTGATTTATTTATTTAAAAATGTTTATGCACCATCTTTGTGATATCCATCATTCAAAATGGTTTATTTTATTGATATTTAAGTGGCATTGGTGACTTATACAGTGCCCTTGGGATGGACCCTAAAGTAATTGACTGGGTAAGAAACTGGTTGAGTGGGAGGCTCCTGAGCATAATAGTAAATGGAGTTCACCCAAAAGATAGGAGCATTACCAGTAGCGTGCCGCAGGGATCAGTCTTTGGTCCTATTTTTTTTAACAGTTTAGAAGCAATATTGTGGAAGGTCTGTCAGGAAATGAATACCTGTCTGTGGATGATACCCAAATCTGCACACCTGGAAGGTATGGATAATATGAGGAGAGATCTAGTGAAGTTTGAAGAATGGTTGAAAATTTGGCTGCTAAAATTTAATGCTAAAAAATGCAAGGTCATTTTCGCCCAAGGGAGCAGTACAGTATAGAGAATAAAGTACTTCAATGCACAAAAAAGAGTGGGATTTGGGGGTGATTACATCAGATGATCTTAAAGTGGCAAAACAGTAGAAAAGTTGACAGCTAAAGCAAGAAGAATGTTTGGGTGCATAGTGAGAGGACTGGCTGGCAGGAAGGAGGAGGTGATAATGCCTTCGTATAAGTCTTTAGTGAGGCTTCATTTGGGGGTACTGTGTATAATTCTGGAGACCACACCTTCAGAAGGATATAATCAGGATGGAGTCAGTCCAGAGGGTGGCTACAAAAATGGTCAGTGGTCTTCCTCATAAGGTATATGGAAACAGGCTTAAAGATCTCGGTATATATACTTTGGAATAAAGGTGGGAGAGGGGTGATATGATAGGTAGTACATGCATAAAAATGTACAAAACTGCTAAAACCATACAGAAACACCAATGTTTTGGGCTCTTACATGTTTTTACTCAAATATTGCCCCCTTGCATAAATTTGCACAGAAATAAACTTTGCAAACAGTACACTTCCCACATATTCCAGTACAGACAAAATTTAAATTCATCATTAATAAGCTGCTGCCAAGTGAAATAATGCAAAGTAGCTCTTTAATAATCATTTTTACAAAAACAACAGATTTATATCTGTGGGAAACTTCAAGACAGATTTTAGATAGTACATGCAGATCAGAATTGAGGCATAGAATCCCACTGTGTAGAAGAGGATCTGCCAAATGTGGAGCCTTTTGTAAAATGCATATAAGGGCATGCAAGAGTATATAACATTTAGAGCAAGAGGAGCCATTTACATCACTAACATGGGAAAAATCAACAGAGGCAACTTGGTAACTTACATGCTAAGTTGGTTTCTTACAACTTATGTGTGTAAGTGCCAGAACGTATACATGTACATGGGCCATTTTGTAAACTTGTAGGGGTTATTTTAGAAGCCCAATTGACATTTTAAACATGGATGTGGTGGTAGAAAAATGTAGAAACTACATCCACATGGAAACATGATTTTGAAAAGACCATGAGATCCATGTTTCTGTGCCTGACCTGTTGGTCTCTGCATGGTTTTCTGGGAGGCGTTTGGGGGGCATTTAAGGCTGTGTATTGGGTGGAGGCTGTGTTTGCACATTCATGATGTATTTCACAGAGGTCAGTGGTGTGCAGGATGAATTTCTTTGAATATGCCATTTCATACTTGCTATAAATCACGAATAAGCACCCCGATGTTGTCTTTTGGGACTGCTTGTAAGGGTGGCGACTGGAGGCGCTTTGCTTTATTTCTTGGCCTGACTATCATCTATGTCCATGCAAGTGTCTTTTGTGCAACTTTGTTTCCCTGCACTTCTTCCATTCCAAACCTGTCCATCACCCCCTTTCAAAGACCCTAGTACTCTCACTCTCCCTGAACTCCCCACCCCCTCACCTGTGCTAATCCCATACTCCCAGTGCCCTTCTCCCTGGCCCAGGGTGGGTCATTCTTCCCATGGCCCAGCTGCCTGGTGGCATCTGCCTGTGTGTGCCCCAGTGTTTCCAGATGCATCCATGTCTCTGTGTTTTTCCTTGCTGCCTGTCTGGGTCTCTCTCTCTCTCTCTCTCAGGGTGCATGTGCAGTGCCATAGGTGTTAGCGGAAGAAGTCCATTGGTATGGGTGGAGGGAGGCTGGAACCATGGATGATCTGAACATATTGTTTGTGCATGCTATGCTGCATGAAGCACCCAAGGAATATAGGAGAGCCACCAGGAGGCATTCATATCAGAGGTTTAAAGGCCCAGGATCCAATTCCTGGACCTTATGGATGAGCAGTGCTAAGATCCGTTTTGACAAGCCAGTCATCCACCATCTCTGTCAGGAGCTAGAATTGCTCTTCCACTTCACCACAGATGGGCCAGCACATATCCTTCCACCTCAAGCTCACCACAGCCCTTGCCTTCCTAGCCCTCTGGCAGTTTCCAGCATTGGTTGGCTGTCACAGGATGTCTCAACCAGTCTGCCATCTCATCATGCATCTCACAGTTCCTGATGGTCTTTCTAACCCACACTTCAGAATATGTAGCCTTCCCTCAGACTTTGCAACAGAGATAGCTAACCATGACCCACTTCTATGAGGCTGGCAGATTTCCATCCAGATCCACACAATTAAGGTATGGCCTGATTCCAATACTGCATAGAGAGAGGCATTGACCAACTATACCACCACCACAACCAAACACACATAGGAGACCACAGCGGTTGATACCAATATGCACCACATCAACTCCACATCCTCCTCATATAAATCCACAGCACGCTCAACAAATCAAATGTTCTCTAGTCAATGCTCGTTCTGTCTATAATAAGATCCACATTATATCAAATTATGTATAAGACCAGAAAGTTGATATAATGTGCATTACAGAATCTTGGCTAATACACACTGATATCGTCCTAATGAACCACTCACCTCATCAACCATGGGCATTCACAACTGCTCCAGACAGCATCACAAGGGTGGAGGAGTACTCATTCTATCAAACAAGCAACTGAATCTCAAGCCAATCACTGCAATATCAACAGTGGGGTTGTATGAATTGTTTGGCTTTTTTTTTGGTGATTTGATTAATTTTTGTAAACATAATTTTATTTTTATTTTGTGGTAATTTAATCTATACTTGGTGAGGATCTATCTATATTCTAAGTAGGCTACTCCTCTATTCCACTTGCACTGGACATAGTGTGAGGGGGAGGGAAAGAGGTGGGAATGCTGCACATGATCGGGTATAGAGTGAGAAAAAGAGGGGAGGCTCTGCATGATGCGAGAGAGAGAGAGGGGAGGCACAGGATAGGGTAAGAGAGAAGGGGAGACATGCTGAACACAGGGAGGGTGGAAGAGAGAAAGAGAAAGAGGAGCGTTATTTAAAGACTGGGTAATAAGTGGCTAGAGGAAGAATAGGGAATAAGAAGACCGTTACAAGTTGAAAAATGGTAGATAGATGCAGTAAAAGGAGGGAGATTGAGGATTGAATGGTAAGAAGGGGAAGTAAAATCTGAGTTGATAGAGAAAAAAGAATGGAAGAAAGCTGAAAGGAATAGATCAATGTCAGAATTGGAAGGAAGTGAATAAGACACGAGGGGAGAGAAGTGGCAGATGCAGGGCTGGCATTAGGGGGTGGCAAACAGGGCAATTGCCCTGGGTCCCCATGCCACATGGGGCCCCAATCCTTCCTCAGTTTGAAGGAAGAGTAGCTTAAAGGTAGGCTCCTCCACAGTTTCTGCCCTGGGCCCCTGCATGTCTAACACCTGCCCTGGGCAGATGGACCAGAGACTTTAGAGGGTGAGTTGAGAGAAGACAAAAGGAAAACAAACCAGAGGCTGGGATCAGCAGGATTAGAGAATAAAATAGCCAGACAGACAGAAAAGGTAGAAAAAAATAATTTTATTTTCAATTTAATGACTCGAATATGTCTGTCTTTGGATTTTATAGGCCTGATATTCAACCTGCGACGGTCAGCATTTTTAAAGCGCCTGACCACCATGGGCAAAAGTGAAATTGGATATTCAGCAATGGAATCCAGATATCCTCCGGTGCTAATTATCCAGTTTCAGTGCTGACTCGCATAACTATCCGGACAGTGGCAATATTCAGTTGCGGTCTGGATAGCTGAATTGCATAAAGTTAGGACAGTTATTGAGACGGCTTGACTTTATACAGTCACTTAGCCAGATAATGGACTGAAAATTGCTGCTAACCAGCTAAGTGCTGGGACTAATCTCACCCTGCCCATGGACTGTCCTGGAACTGTCAGAAAGTGCCACGGAGTGTAGCGGGGATATTCAGCAACACCGGCCAGTCATTGCCCTCTGAATCTCTCTCTCAGTGGGGTTTATCCGATTAGCAGGATGTGCTAACCAGATAAACCCTTTTGAATATTGTGCCATAGATGTTTCATTTTTATACTTTGCAAAATACAGGAGCATCTGCAGATCTGTGTTTTTCTGGGGTTGTATGAATTGTTTGGCGTTTTTTTTTGGTGATTTGATTAATTTTTGTCAACATAATTTTATTTTTATTTTGTGGTAATTTAATCTATACTTGGTGAGGATCTATCTATATTCTAAGTAGGCTACTCCTCTATTCCACTTGCACTGACTTTCCATAAAGAGCAGACTTCAATATAAGGCACTAATGACCACTTTCAAGATCACTTACAATTTATCTGCCAACTGCTTAAAACAACTACTACAATATCCAAGGAACAAATGAGAAATTAGGAAGACAATGCAGAACATGCTAACAGTCTCAACAGAAAAAAAAAGAGGAGTCAATTTATTTGCACAAGAGCCTTCTCTTTATACGCTCCTGGATTATGGAATGTACTACCGGACAAGATGTGAAACAACATAGAATTATCGAAATTCCGGAAGGAGCTAAAAACATACCTGTTCATAGAATATTATGGAGACAATACATAGCCACAAGAACCAAGATCTGAACTAGTTACCTTCAAACACAATTATAGTTGATCTCACCTTCATCCCATATATGTATTTCACCTATCATGTAAACACTTAAATACTTGACTGTCGGGAGAAGCTAGCCCAGGACTGCGGGAGAAGCTAGCCCAGGACTGCCTGCTAACGTCAGGAGACGCTGAGTGGGAATTGCTGTCAGCTGCATACCTGGCTGGAACAGAGCTCCTCTCTCCTGCTGTGATTGAGGATAAGAGCCAACTGGTACCGCGGGATGCGGCTGTGGTGTGTGTCTGAAGGGGCATGCCTCAAGGGGCAGGTTAGGCCCCTTGTGAGCCCCTTAGGAGCACCTGGGAGCTTCTGGGAAGTTTCTTTGCCTCCTGTGTCTTGAATGGGTAAGCGAAAAGCTAAGAACAAGGGCCCAATGGAGGGTCAGGTGGTGAAGGGCCCTATGGATACCCACCTGAGTAGTGCTGCTGCTTTACGAATACCAGTCCCTCAGGACCCAGGAGCAAGGTTAGTCCCAGAGGCTTCATTAAGTTCGGGGGATCGTACCCCTCCCCCCCAACCTAACTTTGATGATAAAATGCCCTCTTCCAATGCCTCCTTTGTTGGAGATGGTAGTTTGTTTTCCGTCTCCACCCCTTTCTCCGATGGAGCTTATTGTAAGCGGACTGATTTGACTGGAACTAAGCTTGTATACCCTTCGGGTGTCTCTTTACCATCCTCTGATTCGCTGCCAGTTTTTTCTAGTTCTGCTAATTCTAATATTTCTTTGAAAGATGTTTTTGATGCTATACATCGGGTGGAATGTGTTCTTTCGGGTACTCTCACTCAGCTGTGTAGTTTTTCCCATGACACTGCGAGTGTTCTTCGCGGTCATGGCCAGTTTCTCTCAGCTGTTAGTGAGAGGATTCGGAAGTTGGAGGGGTCTGTGGAGAGTGTACAGGTTGCGAGTTCATCTTATATAAAGGAAACTACTGCGCTTCAAAAGAGATTGGAAAGGTTAGAAAACCTATCTAGAGCAAATAATTTTAGAGTTTTAAATTTTCCGATGGTACGCCTTCTCTCTCCATTAGAGTTATTTAAAAAATATGTCCATGATACGTTGTTATGCTCAACATTTGATGTGGCTAGTATTACTTCTACTATCCCAGGGGGGTAGTGAGATAGCTAAAGTTGGAGAGGCTGATGAGTAGGTGAGCTTGGATCAACTAGACTTAACTCAATTTTTAGAAACCTCTCTAGATAAGGTGACTAAGGGGCTTGTTTACAAAGCCGCGGTAGCGGTTTGCAATCGTAATCGGAGCCGCGGCCCCATTGATTTCAATGGGGCCGCGGCTGCGATCGCGATCGCGAACCACTACCGCGGCTTTGTAAACAAGCCCCTAAGAGGGCTACCCTATTGGTTACCTTCTCTTCTGAGAGCGAAAAGGTTGCTATTATGAAATAATATTTTGCTAAGAAGGATGTTTCCTTTTGTGGGAGTCCTTTGATGATGTTTCCTGATGCTGCCAAGGTTACCCAGCTCAGACGGAAAGCTTTTTTGCAGCTAAAATCTAGGGTTCTTGCTTTGGGAGGTCAGTTTTATTTAAAATTTCCTTGTAAATGCTTTGTTACTTATTTTGGTAATAGATATGTATTTACTGAAGTGTCACAGTTAGAACACTTTTTGGTGGGTAAGAGCTCGCAATAAGATTATTATATTGTTTTGTTTTGAGTGGTTTGGTTGGGAAGAAAATTGGGGTCTTGATGTTTGGTATGCTTAGCTAGCTGTCTGTCATTTAATGTGGTTTCTTGAGATTGTTCCTCTGAAAACATTTAAAACTGTAATTTTCTTTAGTGTTTTATGTAAGGGAATGTTCTTTTCCAATGTTTACTTTTGTAATCATGACAAATTCAATAAAAATATAATATAAAAAAATATTTGACTGTCTATATTGTATATAGTACGCTGATTTACCCACTAGCTGGTACATAGTTAAAACAGTTCTATTACCACATTACAGTAACCCAAGTTGAATTACACACTGTTCGATATAAAGACACAGTTATTGTTAATTGTAAACCGCTCTGATCTGTGGAAGAGCAGTATAAAAGAATAGCTAAATAAATAAATGCCAGAAGTTGGTAGTTTTGCATTAGATTCCCAGGCTATATAATTAAGCTGCTACAATTTTTGCTGCATAAAAACAGTGTTGTGAAGTTAAAAAAAATTATGTGGCCTGGGGATATATATTGCTTTCTTTCTTCTTCAGCAAACCACCTGATTTGTGTTATGAATGAGGGAACCCCCTGGTTCCTGACTAGAGCTCTGAGGATACATCTCCATTCTGGCTGCTGTGGGGGGGGGGGGGGGCAGCTCATCTCTTGCCCCAGGCAGAAGATTGCCTTGAGCCACCCCTGGTTGCAGTGCTAAGCTGCCGAGTGTGCCGAGTGTTACCTGCTGCTTCATTACCACAAGTAGCAGCAGTCAGCACTCAACAGGCATTGAGGCAGGCATCCACCATCTACCTGGTTTCAGCCTGCAGCATGGCGGGGTTAAAGGTTTTCAGGGACTACCTTGATGCATCTCACAGAAGGGATGCTGGGTCTCGCTTCCTCTGATGCGCTTCCTCCTGCGTTAGAGGGGGCAGAACCTGCATCACTCTTTGACACGCATTTGTTGAACTCAGTGGCATCTGCTGCTGCAGGTTGTCATCAGGTACTGGTGTAGCGGGATGGATTGGGAAGGAGAGGGGATGATGTGCTGGACTCGATGGGGCTGTGGGCGAGATAAATAAGGTTCATAGATGATGGAAATGCTGGACTTGGGGAAGGAAAGGGCTGATTGAGGGGATGTATTGGTCTACTGGATATAATGGGGCTCAAGGGCTGTGGGAAGGAGAATAGGTGAATGGTGGACTTGGGGAAGGAGGGGGGATGCCCTAGACATGATCTGTATGTGGGAGGGAGAATAGAGACACAGATAGGGAGAGGCTGGACTTTAGGGAGAGGGGTAGAGAAGTTGAAGATGTGTTGTACATGATGGGGTCCTAGGATGAAGGACATAGACACAGATGGGGGTGATGCTGGATTAAACGGGTGGGGGAAGGGAGGATAGGGACAACAATGGTATATGTTGGATCACCTGGGCAGGGGGGGACTAGGGAGAAAGACAGAGAGGATTCTGGATATAGGAGAGGAGACTAGAGGGACAGGGATTGGATGCTGGATGTAAGACACTGGATAGAAGGAGGGGAGAGAGAGAAAGGAGAAGCCGGACCAAGGGAGGAGGAGAAAGGGATGATGCTGGACCTGGAGAGGAGGAGAGAGAGGAGATTCTTGTCATGGGGAGGGGGAAGTAGAGAAGGAGAAAGAGGAGCTAGTGAGCGGTTGGAGAAAGAGTGAGCGATAGGAATGCGAGGACTGCGGTTAGGGGAAATTACAGATGCAGTAAAAATGAGGAAGATTGAGAGCTGTCTTGTAAGACCCTTATCTACTCACTAGTCACCTCCCGCCTTGACTATTGTAACCTGCTCTTCGCTGGTCTCCCTCCGAATCATCTCTCCCCCTTCAATCTGTTCAAAACTCAGCTGCATGACTTATTTTCCACCAGTGTCACTATGCTCAAATTACTTCATTGGCTCCCTATCAGTTTCTGCATCCATTTCAAACTTCTCCTACTGACCTACAAGTTCATTCATTCTGTGGCTCCTCACTAACTCACTCTACACTGCTCCTCAGGAACTCTGTTCGTTTAGCAGATCCCTTTTATCTGTGCCCTTCTCTGCCACTGACAACTCCAGACTTTGTTTATTCCATCTCACTGCTCCATATGCCTGGAACAAACTACCTGAGTCTGTGTGTCCGGGTTCCTTCTCTAGCCCTATTCAAATCCAAGCTAGAATCCCACCACTTTGAAGCCGCTTTTAGATCCTGATGCTCCTCACCTTCTTGTCCACTACTTATGTGTATCTTAGCATACTCTAGTCCCCAATTTCACTATGTAATTTGTCTTGATTAGATTGTAAACTCTGATGAGCAGTGACTGTGTATTACATCTAAATGTACAGCCTGCATATGCCTAGTAGTGCAATACAAATGAGAAGCAGTAGTAGTAGTAAGAAGGAGGAGTGAAACCTGGATAGTGAAGCAGAAAAATGAATAGAAGAAAGCTGAAAAGAAGAAATCAATATCAGAGATGAATAAAGGGGAGGGAGTGAAGACAGGAGGAGAGAAAAGTGACAAATGAACAGAAGATCCTGGAAAGAGTTAAGAGATGACAGAAGAAAGTAGAAACCAGAGTTTGGGATCAACATAAGAAGATAATGGTCAGAAAACAAAGATAGAAAAATAATTTTGTTATTTCCGGGAACAAGCAGGAAGTCAGTCCTCACATATGGGTGATGTCAGCACCGACAGAGCCCTAATGGAAGCATCCCCCAGCTTTCAAAGAAAGCCTTTGGGAGATGCCACCATGCATGCGTGGTCCCCTTCCTGCCCAAGGGTGCCATCTTGTTCAGTCTCCTTTTTTCCGCGGAGCTCTTCAGACGTTCATCTGGTTTGTGCCCGGAAAAAGTTGATTTTTTTTTCTCTCTGAGTTTCATACTTGCCTCCGGTATCACACCAGTACTCTTCCCGTCACCCGACCTTGCTGCCTCGGCATTGAGTTCGGGTCTATTTTTGTAGTTTCTCATTTCTTTAATTTTTCTGGCGTCTTCATGCCTTTTTTCCCAACTGGCAGCCCAGTAAGTCTTCGACCTCGCAGGGTACTTTTTTCCCCCATGGCTACCAGTGGCTTTAAGAAGTGTGATCGGTGCTCAAAACCTATGTCTTTAACCGACGCACATGATTGCTGGCTCCGTTGCCTCGGGCCAGACCACGACCCCGATGGGTGATCTATCAAATGTTTTAATAAAGATAAAGACCCGGCAGCATGTGGTCTTTGCAAGAGGATGTCCAGCAAGGCCCTCAAGATCTGCCAGCAGCAGCATGATAAGTGTTTCCCTGAGTCCCCGGTGCCTCTGAAGATCAAGACCTCGTCTGAAGCCTCGACACCTCGGGCTGACCCTTTAGAGCTCGAGCCCCGCCGTGGTTCTTCAGAAAGGGGGTCTCCCTCAAGAGAACCAAGGAAGAAGAAGAAACCCTCAAAGGCAGCGTCCTTGGATGGCTCAAACTGGCTGGGTGCCCCCCAGGCCAGGTCTCACAGACTGAGATGCTTGTCCAAGGCATTGGAGAAGGAGCGGCCTGCAAAGGTCCCCCAGAAGGACTGGCCTCAGTCCCTAGACACCATCCTCGTTGAGGATTCCCCTTTGGGGGAGCCAGCACCAGACCCGAGTCCCTCAGTGCCTGAGCTGAAGGCTGTGGAGCCTTCTGATCTGGAGTCCAGAATGGCGGCCCTGGAGCGCAGTTTTCTGCCTTCATGGACCATCAGCAGGTGCTGTTGTCCAGTACAACCAGTTCATCCACCCCGACTACTGGGCCCTTGATGTTGAAGATGTCCCTGGAGGCCGAGCCGATCCTCAAAGTTCTTTGGCCTCGAGTCAATCCTCAACTGAGGTCTCCATTTTATTCCCAGTTGACGGGACCGCAATCATCTGTGGCAAGTGTGCCAGGCACTGATCACGGAGCTTTGGGAGCTCTGAGGCCCGTGGAGCAGCCCTCCTATGAGACCTCGATGAAATACTCTGAGTGGGAGATGGATGATGAGGAGTCCCCCGATACCTGTCGCCATCAGACTCTCCTGTCTCAGAGCCTTGATGGTGGTCTCCACCGGAGGATATGGGCTTCCTTGATTTTGTCAAGGATATGTCTAAGGCCCTGGCGTTCCCTACGGAGTTGGAGGAGGACCCTCGGGCGGATAAGTAGGAAAGCCTTCAGTACAAGGCTCCTCCAAGGGAAATGCTCACAATGCCCATCCCTCCCATCTTGGAATGGCTGACGCTCCAGATGTGGGAGACACCAGCATCAGTGCCAGTGGTGAGCAAATTTATGGCTGAACTCGATGTATCGAGTTTGCAGGAGCTTGGGCTTCCAGAAATCACAGCTGCTGCACAACTCCATGGTGGTGGAGTCGGCCATACGTCAGCTGAAAAGCCAGAAAAAACACTCCTCGGTGCCCCAGCAGGGAGGCCTGCACCTTGGACATCCTTGGCAGAAAGTGTTACCAGGAATCAATGCTCATCGGCTGCATCCAGGCCTACCAGCTGTACATGGGCATGTACCTGAGGGACCTGGCGAAGGAACTCACCAGGTTCTCAGGTGGTCTCTCCAAGGAACCCCTGCAGCGGTTCAAGAACCTGGCCAAGGCAGTCCGTGAGTGCTTCAAGTTCATGTCTTGGGCGGCCTATGATGGGTTCAAGTCAGCGGCTGAAGTAGCTGTGGCAGGCATTGGTGCATGGCACCAAGCTTGGCTACAGTCATCCAACCTCATGGGTTCAGGACAGATTGGTCAATATCCCATGCCAAGGGGAGAACCTCTTTGGCAAGTCCATGACTGACATGTTGCCGAGCTGAAGACCGAGTTCATGACGAGGACCAGGCTCTCAAAAAAGACTGCTGCTCCTCCCCGACAGAAGGGCTCAGGTAAAAAACCTTGTTCAGGACCCTCCATGAAGGAACCTCACTCATCCTGATAGCCCCTCGGTGGCCCAGGCAAACATGGTTCCCGCTGCTTCTCCGATTAATGGTGGAGACCCCCATCCCATTGGGGACCTCTCTGGGACTCCTGTCTCAGGAAGAGGGCTCTCTTCTTCACCCAACCTGGGGTCCCTGTTGCTGACAGCATGGCTGCTGAAAGGGTGACCCTAGCCCCTTTCAACCTCTCGGGTGAGGTAGAGGAGTTCCTGTTTGCCTTTTGCAAGGCCTCTACTAGAAAAGCTAATGCCCTTAAATGGCACAGGTTTTCAGCCTGGTGAGTTTGGTGATACATTACCTTCTCCACCTCTCGCAATCCAGGCTCAAGTCTAACTCCGTCTGGGTGTAACTTAGTGCCCTGGTGGCGCACCACCACCCGGTGGATGGCAAACTCCTCTCAGTCCCGCCGTTAGTGACCCGCTTTCTTAGGGATCTGCTCTTATCGAAGCCCCAGTTTGCCCTCCGGCAACCGAATGGGACCTCAACGTGGTGTTCGGGCAGCTCACTCACCCACCCTTTGAGCCTCTGGCTACTTGCCACCTATGCTACTTCTCTTGTAAGGTAGCATTCCTAATTGCATTCACCTCCGCTCACAGTGAGCTTCAGGCCTTAGTGGCAGAGGCTCCTTATACCAGGTGCTACAAGAATAGAGTGGTGCTCCACAAGCACCTAAATTCCTTTCGAAGGTAGTATCGTCCTTCCATATCAACCAGGAAGTAGTATTCCCTACCTTCTTTCTGAGACCTCACTCCAGTAGGGTGGAGACAGTCCTTCACACCTTGGACTGTAAGAGGGCTTTGTCCTTCTATATCCAATGCACTCAGGGCCACCACAAAGCTACTGAGCTTTTCATCTCCTATGACCCCAGTAGACTGGGGGAGGCGGTGACCAAACGTATGCTGTCCACCTGGGTGGCAGACTTCATTGCCCTCGTCTATGAGCAGGCGAGCTCCCGCTGGAAGGCCATGTCATGGCGTACCATGTCAGGCCCATGGCAACCTCGGTGGCAAACTTGCACTCTGTCTCAATGGTGGACATCTGCTGGGCTGCCACCTGGTCTTCAGTTCATACCTTTGCAGCCAATTACTGCCTGGAAAGAGAGTCCCGACGGGACAGTGCCTTCATCCAGGCTGTGCTCTGTATCCTTTTTGGGGTTTAGGCAACTCCTACCCTCCAACCCTTCTGTCTTCAGGCTTCTGTAGTGCTGGTTCTCATTGGACACAGGGGTCCTACTTAATTGCTGCTGCTCGTGGCTCTCTGTGAGGGAGTCCGTGTTTTTTGCTATGGGCTTTCGATAGCCTGTAGCTGGGGAGTACCATATGTGAGGACTGACTTCCTTCTTGTTCCTGTAACAGATGCTCTCCAGGGACAGGAGGAATCAGTCCTCACAACCCTCTCTCCTTCCCTTGGAATTGCTCCATTACCATCTTTTCGCTATGTCATCTGACTGAGCAAGATGGCACCCTTAGGCGGGAAGGGGACCATACATGCATGGTGGCATCTCCTAAAGGCTTTCTATGAAAGCTGGGGGATGCTTCTGCGAGGGCTAAATCGGTGCTCATGTAACCTTTATGTGAGGACTGATTCCTGCTGTCCTTGGAGAACACCTGTTACAGGTGAGTAACTAAACTTTCTATTTAGTGATTGGAATATGTCAGTTTTTGGAATGTATATCTGTCAGGAGCTGATAATCTGTTAGCATGGAGTTTATATGTAAGAATGTGTAGTCATTCTGGCTTGTTCAGTTTTCCTAATTAGTGTGCTGATGTTCTAGACTCACTGAAATATTTACAGTACTACATTTTTCTAGGATATTTTGGAAATTAGTGCTACATGGTAGATTTTCAGTAGGTCCTGTTCACTTCTTTGTAGAGTTTTGTATTACTTTATAGTATGTTTGGTACTGAAAGGGTGCATGTTGCTGTTAGTGAGATGACAAAAGAATCAGGATAACTTTTTGTATGGTAAGTTCTATGATGAAATGCCAGCTCTACTCTGCACCCATTATTGGGGAAAGGGCAGGAGGTTCTATGGATACAGAATATGTGTTTGGATTTAATACCATATGGAGGAGCATACCAGTATGTGTGTTGGGGGACTAAAAAAGGGGATGTAGCTCAAAAGGATCTGAAGATTGCCACCTCTTGTACCCCATCTTACCCTATGTGGCCTGCAGGAGCTAAAGCCTGTATGGCTGCCCTCATAGCAGATATTGTTGGGGGTGGGGTGGATCAGGGGGTGGGGTGGGGTAGAGCAGGGGGTGGGGTAGGGCTGTAGTAGGGGGCTGAGCTCAGGCAGCAACAGATGGTGAGTTTTCCTCTTTCAAAAAGTTGGCAATCCTAGTAAGGGGGCAGAAGTAAGTCTGGATACAGCCAATTTTTGGCTTATATGTGCATCCTCTAAATGAAATCGAGGATACAGTATAGAATTTTGTTCTACTCAGGCCACACCCAGATCATGCCCCCATACAACTTGGACATGAGAGGGACATCCACATATAGATTGGACCATTTTTAAAATGCTCTTTTGCATGTGAATGTGATTTACATATGAATTTTCCAGATTATACATATGTAAATGAACAGGGCTTCTAAAATAAACCCCATAATTTTTAGGGATGTCTGTGCCCAGCTCCATCCCAGCCCATAAATGTACAGATAGTATTTAGCAATTTTGTGATATTATCCATAATATTTTCAAAGATGATATAGATGAGGGACTTATGCATTGGCCAAATAGCAGCTAATGCATAACTCCTTTGTGTATCTGGCAGCTTTTTTTAATTTTTAAGAGAGTTAACAATAAAGAGGGCTCCCCTGTAGTTAATTTGATGGGGAAGGATAGAAGCAATAAAAATGATAATTATACCTAAGCTTAATTTTTTTGGTATGTTGGCCCCACATTTTTCTATAATTGTATAGAAGCAATTAGAAGTGTCCCTCACTTGGTTTGCAGCTTGTCGTGCTGTGAGGGCTTGTGTGCATCAGTGATGCTGAGAGCAAAACTATCGGTAGTTTAACTGCTGGCAGGGTCTCCCAAGATGGACAGGTCTCAGCTGAGGTGCCAGACCAAGACAAACCACCCATCTGGGCAGCAGCAGAATGGGATAGTGTTGACGGCGGAGGATCACATTTCTGTTACAACGGCAACAACACCAAACTTAAACTGCGTGGAAGAAAGGACCGGCAATCTACTTCTGTATCTTGCCATGAAAACCCAATGGATAGTTACAACAAAACAAATTGTGCTATAGTGCTGGAAGATGAGACCCTCAGGTTGGAAGGCACTCAACTAGCTACTGGGGAAGAGCTGAAGACTTTTCAGAGTAAAGCCAGCATTTATGATGTGGTTGGATCAAAGCCCTCGGGATGTCTGACTGCTGATGTAGCTGTGCATGAAATGAGAGTCAGAAGCTGTAAAGATGTCTTACACACTGGAACATGGAACGTACGAAGCATGAACCAAGGGAAGTTGGAGGTGGTCAAGAATGAAATGGAATGTGTACAACTTGATCTGTTGGGTGTCAGCGAACTGAAATGGACTGGCATCGGGCATTTTGCATCAGAAGATCACATGGTCTACTATGCTGGAAATGAAAGACAAAGAAGAAATGGTGTTGCATTTATAATAAAGAAGAAACTTGCAAGAACTGTAATGAAATACAATGCAGTCAGCGAACGCTTAATCTCTATTCATCTACGAGGAATGCCTATCAACACAACTATAATTCAAGTATATGCCCCAACAACAGCTGCAGAAGAGAATGAAATTGAAGAGTTCTATGAACAAGTACAAGCTGAAATTGACAGAACATGCAAACAGGATATCCTGATAGTCATGGGTGACTGGAACGCAAAAGTTGGCAACAAAGAAGAAGACAAAGTAGTTGGAAAATATGGACTTGGCAACAGAAATGAAGCTGGAGAAAGAAAGACTGATAGAATTCTGCAAGACCAACGATCTATTCATCTCAAACACCTTCTTCCAGCAACACAAGCGGCGACTGTACACATGGACTTCACCCAATGGATTGTATAAAAATCAAATTGACTACATCTGTGGAAGTCAACGATGGAAAAGCTCTATAACATCAACAAAGACAAAACCTGGAGCTGACTGTGGTACAGATCATCAACTACTAGTATGCAAACTCAAGCTAAAGTTGAAAAAGAGCAAACCACTCATGAATGCAGCATAATATGACCTTGAGAATATACCACTGGAATTTAAAGACTGCCTGCAAAATTGATTTGCTGCTTTAGATACAAATGACAGAGCTCCGGAAGAGTTATGGAATGACATCAAGAAGGTTGTGATGGAAGAACATGAGAAATCTCTACAAAAGGTGAAAAAGCAAAAATGGCCAAAATGGATAACGGAAGAAACTCTGAAAATTGCCCAGAAACACAGAGAAGCTAAAGCCAGAGGAGAAAGAAAGACAATCACAGAACTCAACAGATTTCCAAAGTGCAGCAAGACAGGACAAGGAAAAGTACTACAATGACGCATGCAAGGAAATAGAAGCAGAAACTATTACAGGAAGAACAAGATCGGCTTTCCTAAAGCTACGAGAGTTAAAGAAAAAGTTACAGCCTCGAATTGGAATGTTACAAGATGCTTAAGGTTCTATGTTGAATGATGCTGAGAAGATCAAGAAAAGGTGGAAGGAATATACAGAGTTTTTATATGATAAATATCAAGTGGACCAACAGCCGTTTCAACCTGTACCTTATGATCGGGAACCATTGGTGATGAAAGAAGAAGTTGAAGCAGCATTGAAAGCCTTATCAAAGAACAAAGCACCAGGCATTAATAGCATTCCCATAGAAGTATTACAGCAATCTGATGCAGCTGTTACCGTACTTACAAAGCTCTGCCAGGAAATATGGAAGACAACATCATGGCCAACTGACTGGAAAAGATCTGTGTTTATACCAATACTAAAGAAAGGTGATCCAACTGACTGTGGAAATTATCGCACAATCACTCTGATCCCACATGCCAGCAAGATTCTACTGAAGATTATTCAAAAGAGACTACAACCATACCTGGAACAAGAACAACCTGAAGTGCAAGCAGGGTTCAGGAAAGGGCAAGGAACGAGAGACATCATTGCGGATGTGAGATGGATCCTTGAAAAGACTAAAGAATACCAAAAGGATATCTATTTGTGCTTTATCGACTATAGCAAAGCTTTTGACTGTGTAAACCATGAGAAACTCTGGGACACATTAAGAAGCATGGGTATACCAGAACACCTGATCGTTCTCTTGCACCATCTGTTCATTGATCAAGAAGCAACAGTTCGAACAGAACAAGGAGAAACAGAATGGTTTAAAATAAGCAAAGGTGTAAGACAAGGCTGCATACTTTCCCCCTATCTGTTTAATTTATATGCAGAACAAATCATCAGAGAAGCAGGATTGTATGAAGACAACAGAGGTGTGAAGACTGGTAGAAGATTCATCAACAATCTTCGCTATGCTGATGATACCACATTACTGGCTGAAAGTGAAGATGATCTGAAACATTTGCTTCTCACAATCAAAGAACATAGTCTCAAAATGGGCCTGCACCTTAATGTAAAGAAGACAAAGATCATGACAACTGGCATAATCAATAGGTTCATCGTTGAAGGAGAAGAAATTGAAATCGTGAACAACTTTAACCTACTTGGTTCAACTATCAATAAAGAAGCAACAAGCAGTCAAGAAATCAGATGATGCATTGCTCTTGGCAGAATGGCTATGAAAGACCTAGACAAGATTCTCAAGAGCAGAGATGTCTCTCTCCATACAAAGATTTGACTTGTTCAAGCCATGGTATTTTCAATAACATCATATGGAGGTGAAAGCTGGACAGTGAAAAAGATAGACAGGAAGAAAATTGATGCCTTTGAATTATGGTGCTGGCGGCAAATACTGTGTATACCATGGACTGCCCGAAGAACAAACCAGTCGGTACTAGAGGAGATCAAACCTAAGCTTTCTTTAGAAGCTCAGATGACAAGACTTCGACTTTCATACTTTGGACACATCATGCGAAGAGAGAGATCATTAGAGAAAGACATCATGCTTGGCAAGATAGAAGGTCAACGCAAAAAAGGTAGGCCAGCAATGAGATGGATCAATACAATAACAACAGCTATGGGTACCAGTCTGTCAACAATGAGCCGCCTGACTGAAGACCGAACACAATTTAGGATAGCTATCCAGAGGGTTGCCATGAGTCGACTCCGACTCGACGGCACTTAACAACAACAACAACAACTAGAAGTGTTCTTGACTGAATTTCTATGGAGTAATAAAACTCCTATGGCTACATTAGCTAAATTAAAACTGAATAAAGTTCATGTTGTTGTTCAATTTCTCAGTTTCATTCTCTATTATCTTGCCTGTTTGTTAAGATGGAATAGTTGCGAGTTTCGTCATTTGGAGCAAGATCATTGTACGGCTTTTACTTATCCCCGGTTCTGCTTATGAGTCTCCTCAGATATGAGAGATGAAACAGTGCTAACCACAACCTTGGCAGTATTCAGAAAGCTTGAAAGTTTCCTTCAGATCAGTGGGTTATTTTACTGTATGATGCCAATTTAGAATAATGGTCAATTTAAAATTCCAAAATCTTAGTTAAAGCCATAGTATTGGGTCAATTGACCAGCTTTCATGGCAAGATAATTTTAAATCATTCCTAGAACCATGACAGACATTTAATCTACCTAATATAACTATGAGCCCAGTATTCAAAAAAGGTTGAGCTGCAAATTTAAGCTATGGTTAGGCTCCTAAATTTGTGCTCTATTTTCAGTCAAACTTAAGAGCCTAAGTTTTCAGCTGAAAATTCATCTTAATTTAGAGCTTAGTACCCAACAGTGAAAGGCGCTTACAGATCTGTAAATCGTGAAAATGCGCTGAATACTGCTTAGCATCAGGGCGTTCATGGGCAGCGTTCATGGGCGTTCATGGGCAGCGTTCATGGGCAGCGACAGTCGCTAACCAGGTAGCATCAATTTTGCACTGTTACCTGGTTAGCGACCTGCGGTTAAAACTAGGTGCTGCAAAGGCTGGTCTAGTTTTACCCACGGGAGTTAACTGTGTAGCAGTGCAATTCAATATCGCCATTACCCGATTAGCTTCTGTGACATTGGAGGCTGTGTGGTGACCCCAGATATTAAATCCTGGGGCCACATATGACCCTGCCATTGAATATCTGGGGTTAGAGGTCGGCGGCGACAGCTATACACCATAGTGGTGCATAGCCGCCCCAATTGAATATCGGGCCCTTAAATGTTATGGGCCCAATATTCAGCAGTGGTGGCTAGCACGAGTACGGTGCCTAGCTATTGCCGCTGAAGAGTTAACCCGGATATTCAATGCAGGGACCATATCCGGCCACTGGCATTGAATATCTGGGTTTGCCGCACAGCCGCGCATGGTGCAGAAACTAACTGGGCAGCAGCGATATTCAGCCACTGCCCAGTTAGCTTCAGCGGCAAAGGTTGCTGTGCCTAACATTCACCGATGAAGGATAACTGGGCAGCTGAATACCGTCACTGATCCTGGGTGCCGCTCCTAGAACGCCCCAATATGCCTCGATGGTAAGCGATTAGCATCAGGGCACATAATGGCATTACTCAGGGATATTCAAGCTGAATATCCCGCTTAGGGACATTTACGTGGTTTTCAGCTCTGTAAACCATGTAATTGTCTTGCAATAACAGGCCTTATGCTTCTAAACATAAGCCTGAGAGTCATTTGTCTAGAGATTTATGAACCTAATTTCTTGGAAAGAATAGCAGCATAAACTGAGCTTGCTCATGGCCAATTTTTTTTTTTTAGTAGGAATTATGGCCTCCTGCAGAACTGTTTGTCTCACCCCCTGCTGTGGAGAATGGGGTTAATCATGTCAGCTTTGAAAATGGGAATAATAGATGCCTCTTATGTGGTGACTTTGGGGCTCAATCTCCATAAAGTTGATCCAGCTTTTCCAGAAAAATGGTGGCTAGATAGAAAGAGACAAATATGGACCTGATGATGGCAGAGCTCTTTTCTTTGCAAAGATCTCATGCAGTCACAGCTAGAGGCAATGAAACGTGCACAAGCAGAGCTGGTGGCCCTTGTAGAGCACATAAAGATTTTACAGACAACAGATTGGTGCTCTGGAGCAGCGCACACAGCAATTGGAAGCAGTCACCCTACAGATCGCCTCAAACACCTCCCCTAGATCAGAAGAACAAAATAAAGATCCTTGATTTCCTGAAGGAAGCTGAGGGATTGGACATGGTAAATCTTTGGAAGAGCAATCCCCTCCATCCTCGATATCCAGTTTGTCAAACTCCTAGAGATAGAGCAAGCTCATTGTGTCCTTTCATGCCTTTTGCCTAAAATTGCAGTACTGAGCCCTATGGTTGTGAAACTGTTGCACTATCCACAGGTGCTTGAGATCTTGGCCTTAGCTACTGAAATCTCCACTTCAAGGTCAGAAACTGTTGACAGTGTTGGATTTAGTTAAACCAATGGTTGTAAGACACAGGCAGCTTTTTGCACTGAGGCCTATGTTGAAAGAGATTAGGGCATACTATGGGTCACGATGAACAACAAGACAGTAACCTATATGGACTCTGCAGAGCTCTATGAGTTCATGGACCATGTGTTAAGCTGGATCATAGTTCAGCTGATATACTTAATATTTTACCTATTGGATGACTGATTTGGAAGCTTGGTCTGCTTTTTGGAAGATTCAGTTCTGTTTACCTTTTTCCTTTATTTCTTTTTCCCTTTTTGTTTGCAGTCCAGAATTTTTGAAGGAGTGTAGCTGGTGTATTCCTGCATCCCCATGGCTTAGCAAACTTCATTGCGGAAATACTAGTCAGTGGAGCATGATGCAGCAGGCCTGTTTTTTTGAGGGCCACGGAAGTACCCAGGAGCAAAGAACGATGAAAATGCAGAGCCACTGTTAGAGTGCATGAACTATTTTAGAGCTAAGCTTTGCTAGCATTGGACCCAGGTCACTCCTGGTCCTTAGTACTGTTGATGAGTGCGCCACCCGCAGATCTTATAAGCCAGCAGGAGATGGCTCAGACTGCTGGCCTACCATTTCAGCTGGGTCAAAAGTTAGTAGAAGTGTTTCTATGTTTTATACTTGTATATTTGTCTGCTGTCCTGTATACGGGGTAATATATGGTATGCAGAGATGAGTGATTGTATAGTTAGAATGGTGAAATGTGTGTGTGGAACTGTTGGTGTGTGCAATGTACTAGTGAGTACAGTTTGTGAAGTATCTTTCAAGGATAGGAAATGGGGTGATAGAATGGGCTGGTTTTGGGGAGGTATTTGGGTGAGAGTAGGGGAATGTGGTTAGGATTAATTCGGAAGCTTAGGGAGGAATAACTGAGTTTAGTGAGTTTTATACTGTCCATTGTCATAGCCTGGAGGATCCAAATGAGATGGAATTGGTTATTTAGGCAGGGTTGGGATTCCCTTGCCTTGCTTGTTGGTTCTTATTGCAGCAATCAGGCTTCCATTCAAGACATTGAGAGGGAGGGTAAAGTGGTGGTTGATATTAGTGAGGAATGGCTGAATTTAAGACTATATTCTTGAATATAAATGGGCTGAACCACACAATTAGGTGTAAGAAAATTCTTCGTTATTTTTTAAAAATAAAAGGCTCAGGTGATGATGCCACAGGAAACACATTTATTGAATACAGGTTGCAAGAAGCTTGCTACATCCGAGTTAGAAAAATGCATCTTTTCTTTTCTTCCCAATAGAAAAAGAGAAGTCTTCATATTATTTGCAAAATCCCTGTGTTGTCAGGTGGTGCAACAAGCCTCTGACCCTATGGTCATTGGTGATTAGCATTGTGCACAGGTACAAATATTTGTTTTTTTAATTTTTATGCTCCCACCTTTGATTTCCTGGAGTTTATAGAGACAATCACCAAAGGTCTGGTAGAATATAGTAACCTTCCAAGGTAATGGGAGGTGATTTATATCAGCCTTTAGTTCTACTTAATAATAGTTTCTTCTTGTAGACACATGGTCATAAAGACTTTGGGTGCTCTTAAAAAATGTCCTGAGATATAATGCATGCAGCTGAGGAGGACATCATCTACCCTATATTGCTATCTGATCATGCAGTGATAGCAACAATGATTTCAGGGTTGGAACTACTATGGCAGCTTAACAGGGAGCGCTTGAGGATCAGGACTTTGGAATTCAATTCTGGAATTTCACTAGTGATTTTTTCCAGAGCAATTGTGTCAGTGGAGCTCTTGTCAAAGTTGGTAAAGGAGACATATAAAACTAGTTTCGTAGCCTGGATAAAGAAGCAGCAGATTGTGCACATTTGGAAAATAGAAGCAACAATATGAGAAATGGAGAAATGACATATTGCTTCCAGTGAGAAAACGGTCTTGATATAACTATAAGAAAAAAAAATATATGCTTAATAAGCCTTTGAGCCAACAGGCTGGCACAAAGTACCTTGAAGAGAAAGCAGGAGATGAATCTGACACTGTATTACTGCAGTTTCAAACACTAAAGGTCAGACTGTGTTCCACGATGGATGTATCATCCAGCAGTTTGTTCCAATTGAGGCACCAAATGTCAGTCCCTCACATGAAGCATTCTTAGAAGGCTTGCCGTAGCCCACTCTCTCCAAATCTTTAAAAGAGGCATTGGGTGCCCCTTTCACTTTTCAGGATGTGGATGGGGCATTGGAATTTTTTGCCCTGGGGGAAAGCTCCCGGACCCAATTGTTTTAACTCAGAGTTTTATAAGACTTTCTAGAAGGAACACTCCTCACACCTCTTTGAGGTTTTTTAGTGCCAGGTTAACTCTCAGACCCCAGCAAACTTTGTCACAGAGATAATAATAATGCTACAGACCAAGCCTGGGAGAGACCCACTGAATGTAAAGAACTATTACCCTCTATCCCTACTCAATGCAAACTATAAGATTTTTGTGAAGATTCTAGCTTTATGAGTTAAAGACGTACTGCCCTGGGGAGGAGAGCAAGCTATTATGCACCTGTTATGCTGGAGGGAAGAAGAAGAAGGAGACTCCCTTGTGGCCCCCTCCAAGTTGCACCAGTGGCGTCAAGAGAGCATTGGTGTGCTTGAAAACCTGCAGTGCTGTGGTTGCATACCTCATCGACACATATCCTAAGGGTCACATCTTGTCCCTTAGTAACTCCTTCATAGCAATCTTTGGAGTCATCTGTGGAGATTTTGAGTAGAAGTGCTTCTGGACTCTGCTGTTTGAGGTTCTCTTTTCCTTATCTTCTGGTACTTGAGTATGAGGGGCAAGAGGAAAGCTAAGAACAAAGAAAAATTATCTCCTGTGCTGCGTCTCAAGCAAGGTTCTGGATTCTTTTGTAATATCATTAGACTCTAGTAAGGATTTGGCATTGGAAAAGACTTTTTAAAGCCTTATCCCCAGGGCCAGTGCCAATGGTCAATGCTCCTGCTGTCGCCCCTCTCTAGGACATACAGCGGCGACAATACTTTTAACATGGCACCTTCGCCTCTGGCACTATTGTTCCATTCATGCTTACACCCCACTGATTCTACTTCCTTTTACATGGGGCAGAAGTGGCTGCTGCTGCTGCTTCTGTCCCCCATGCAAACTTTTTTTTCTTTTTTCTTGGAAAGTGTTTTTGCCCTTCTTTTGCTAGGCAGACTGCCATACTAGAGACTTCAAAGGGCAGTGCCTTTCTACTTTGAGATATCACTGAGTGGCAGAACAAATTACTGTGTCAAAATGTATTCCACTGCAGAAACATAAGATACAATGTAACAATACACAGCACAGGTCACCGGCCTTACTGTAGCATATCTGTTCCATCTCATTGTTCACAGAACAGTAAAGTTTGACATTAAAAGATACTAATTTAAAAATAAAAGGTTGAAGTAGAGCAGCAATCTTTGGTAATCCATCAGTGCCAATGTAACCTTATTATATTGCAAGTGCAGCATAGCTAGTTGTCAGTGGGCTAACATGTATACTTTGTCCCTTATCAGCAGAGGCATGTAACCTTAGTGGGAAGGTACTGCAGAGAAGAGCTGAGGCCTATCATAATGCTCAGGAAGGGTACATCTGGAAAATTAAATGGTCATAGAAAGAAAGAAGGGAGGGAAGGTGAGAGCAGTACTGGCATGACAGCATGGAAAGAGACAGGGTGCTGCCAGAGTATGGTAATAGCCTCCTCTGGTCCACCTCTCAAGCTAAAGGGAAATGTCTTTACTAAGGAGAGTAGAAAGAGCTGACATATCTGGTGATAGAGCAGGCGTCCTTGTCCATCGCCATCTCCATAGAGGGGCAAAGGGAAATTGACATGGTGCAGGGCAGGGGGAGATGAGAAGCATCAGATGAAGGCGAATCGGTCTCACAGCAAGTACACTGCATTCCCTGCTGTAAAGTGTGTGAAGATGGTCTTGGCAGATGCAGATCTGAGGGATCCCCAAGGGTGGGATTTACATCTGGACCATCAGATGTTGAAAGTGTACTGGCTGAAGAGGCTATTGAAGAGGTCGCTGTTAGCAATCTAGCTGGTTGAGGAGGTAGAAAATGATCATGGCAATGCCAAGGCCAAAAGCACTGTAGAAGTAGAGGGCTGGTAGGATGCTTCGGGCCTTTCATCCTCAACTCTGCCCCCAGCTTTGAGTCCAGAAGCAGCCCCTCCCCTGAGGAAGTCTTGTAAAACCTCACACATGTGGAAGTAAAGTGCTTGACAGCCTGTGGTATGCAGAATGCAATTACTATAGGCAGCACATTATTTACATTCTTATATATACCATACTATTCTGCATGAGTGTGTTTTACATTGAACAAACTGAAATTACATTGAACAGGGCATTATAACTTGGAGATAACTATTTTACAGGGAACATGGGCTATGGAGGGTTAAGTGGCTTGCCCAAGACCACAAGGAGCACCTGTGGGACTAGAAACCCCAGTCCTTCTGGCCCAAGATTGCTGTCCTCTAGTGGGATTTGAACCCCTGACCTTCCAGCCTGAAGTACCTTGCCCCAACCTCTAGGCCACTCCTCCACTCCAAGATACCATTAGTGGAGAGAAATTGTTGGGCCATCTTACAAACAGTGCCATGCTGCATGATTTGGAAACACAGTGTTCTTTCCAGCTTGATCCAAAGGAGGCGGTTGATTTTAGGCTGAGTATTCCATCCAGGAGTAGAACTAGCAGTAGTGATAAAAATATAGAAAAAATGAAATCCCATTCCCAAGTTGAACCCCTATCCTCTTCTGCCAGGCAGCAGGCCCAACATACATCAAAGCAAGCCACCATGGACATCATGAAATACAGAAACCAACAAAGACTTCCTTATCCTTGGTGACCTCAACTTCCCTTCACTGCAAGAGAGGCAAGCAAAAACCTTAATTACAACCATGGCAGACCTGGGCTTCACACAAAACATAACAATCCTGATACATGAAAAAGGCAACATCCTAGACATGATATTCACCCCCACCCATCCAACCCACTTCCAACCCCCACACACAATACAAACACACAATATATCCTGGTCAGACCACACACTAATCACCTTCTCCCTTCCCCTCAACCTCCTAATACCACTCATCACACATCAGCAACCCTACCACAGATTCAAACAATTCAACATAGACTACTTCCCTGATGACATCTTACCAAACCTAGAGATCAACACAGAACACCCAACTACACTCACAAACAACTGGAACCACACCATAAGAACACCACCTGAGATGCCAACAAGCCCGCCCAAAACAAGCAAAAAACCTCCAAAAGCCCCATGGAATACCCAAGACCTGCAATGACTAAAAACACAAATCCAAAGCTTGAGAGAAAAAGGCAAAGAACAACATTCGAGGAAGACTGCAATATCTACCTAAATTTACTACGGGACTATCATGCAGCCACAGAAAAAGCTAAGCAGCAATATCACACCAACCCTATCAACTCATTGATCAACTGCCCCAGAGAACTCTTTGACCTTGTCAAATGACTTATGAACTCACTAGCAACCCACCAGTCAACCCCTGCTATCAACCACCACCAACTGGCCGCCCACTATAGGGAACTCCTTCCACATCCCAACCCCACCTCCACCTACCACCCCACCCAACCAGATGGACCACCCTCTATACCAGCACCTGAGACAGCATCACCTACCTCCTGGACCACCTTCCACCCCATCACCAGAGGTATCAAATCCATCCTAACTACAACCAACACCACCACCTCCCCCCTAGACCCCTGCCCCATCAACTGGATCAAATCAGCAAAGAGAGCTCTTAGCCCTATACTCACAAGAATAACACAAGCAGAGCCCCTAAAACTCTCCTCCATCAGACCCACCCTAAAGAAGCCCAACCTTGACCCTTCAGACCCAGCTTCCTACAGACCCATTGCCAGTCTCCCTTTCCTAGCTAAGATCATTGAGAAGACCATCCAACTGCAATTACAGAACCATATTGACAATAACTCCCTCTTGGACCCACAACAGCATGGATTCCACCTACTGCATGGAGTCGAGACCCTGATGACCACACTCATCAGCAACCTAATCAAAGGCATACAAGACACAATCCAAGGTTTCCTATTGATCTTCCTCGACATTTCAGCAGCATTCGACACTGTCAACCACAAAACTCTCCTCCAATGTTTGAAATCACTAGGAATCCAAGAAACAGTATACAGATGGTTCCAACCTTACCTCTCTAACAGGCAACAACAAATAAACAAGGAACAAATACCTTCACTCTTTACCAACAACACAGGGAGTCCCCCAAAGGAGCCACCCTATCAGCACTCCTCTTCAATCTCTTCACCTAATCACTCTGTAAGATCATAAGAAAACACAACATTGACTTTCACATTTATGCTGACAACATCATGTTGTACAGTTCTATACACACCAGGCAACCAACATATTCAAAGATTCAAGACTGTTTTACCAACATCTCCCGCTGGCTGACAGACAATAATCTCTCAATCAATTACAAAAAAACTGAAGCCCTTTTCATCATGAAGGACAACACATTCTCACCCCCACCCACCATACTATTAAATAACATCCAAATAAACATCCGCCAAGAACTGAAATACCTAGGCATCATCATTGACCAGAACCTCACCTTCAAGAAACAAATAGTAACTACAACCAAAGCAAATGCATCAATTTCAAAATATTGATATCCACCTTCAAAGTAATAAATGATATTGCCTCCTCTCCTCTCCCCTACCCAAACTAATATCTAAGGAGCCCAACAATAGAAATCAACTCAACCGTAATAAAAACAAACTGGTTATTCCAACAGACTTCAGGAAAGCCAGGAAACAAACAATAAAGCCTTCTCACATGTAGCCCCAAACCTATGGAATGCCCTACCAGACAACTTCAGAGACTTAAATGATCTACAAACCTTCTGCAAAAACCTCAAAATGCATCTATTCGCCAGTCACTATGGCACACTATCTGAACATGATAAACAAATAACTACCACCCCTGCTCCCTAAAAGACATCTCACTGGTCAACATTGAAATCGTTACTGACTTTAAAAGGCCCTAATCTGTAGTATCTTGGTGAGCTGAACATGAATATAACATTAAAACAATTTTATTGGCTCTCGTTTTGAAGATATTGCATGTAGTTCATTTTTGACGCTTCACCGTGTAAATTTATCCAGTAGGACATCAACAACATCCCAAATAAGCCTTGAATGATGTAATATTGCATCACATTGCATAATACCAGCATGCACACATCATCCAGAGTTGATTGCATCATTTTCTGATGCAATGCAATACTACTGCCAGATGGTGCTGAAGCCATCTGACGTCAGCAGTGTACTATACACAGTCAGAAAGGAAAGTAATCTGGTATTCTGTTCTGATGTTGAAAGCCTCATGAATTCCTTAAAAATCACTCATGACCCACAAGACTGGAGACTATTTATAGACTCTTCGAAACTGAGTCTGAAGGCTGTGCTTTTGAACAATGGAAACCGTCTTCCATCTATTCCAGTAGCGCATGCCTTCCACATGAAAGAGTAGATAACTTAAAGCATCTACTGACTTCCATTAACTCTAACAAGTACAGCTGGCACCTCTGTGGTGACTTGAAGGTAGTTGCCCTTTTAATGGGACTGCAGCAGGGATATATAAAATACATGTGTTTCTTATGTGAGTGGGATAGCTGAGCAAGGGATTGGCACTACTTGCGGGAAGGAATGGAATCGCGGACAAAATGTAACAGTTGGAGAGAAGAATATCCAGCACCCAGTTCTGGTTGAGGCTCACAAAATCCTGCTACCACCCCTTCACATCAAACAAGGTTTGATGAAAAGTTTGTGAAAGCCATGGACCGCACTTCGCCAGCTTTCCAATACCTGCATGAAAAATTCCCTTGACTCAGCGAAGCAAAGATTAAAGAGGGAGTTTTTGTGGGTCCTCAGACTCGAGAGCTCTTCAAAGATGACCAGTTCAACAACTTGCTGCAGGGTGATGAGAAACAAGCATGGAATGCTTTTCGCCTAGTGTCAACAAACTTTCTCGGGAATGTTAGGGCAGAAAACTACAAGGAACTAGTAGAAGACATGCTGATGCAGTATCAGAAACCTGGCTGCAATATGTCTCTAAAGATCCATTTCCTTGATTCCCATCTCAGTGTCTTTCCTGACAACTGTGATATGGTTAGTGATGAACAGGGCGAACGTTTTCACCAGGATATCGCAACGATGGAGCAAAGATACCAGGGAAAATGGTCCACTACAATGCTGGCTGACTACTGCTGGACACTCCCCAGAGAGCTCCCGAACAGCTGTACAAGAGACAGACGAAAAATAAGAAGTACTGTAGTCTATGACTTGGTTTTTTACAGGTATTAACTGAAGGCCTATTATATTTACTATTGACATGCATTCCGTGATGTAAACATTAATTCTTGTAGATTACAAAAAACTAGAGCCAACTTTGCAATTTCACTGTCATATTCGTGTTCAGCATATAAAAATTGATAAGAAATGACTATTTTTATTTCAGTAACATGACTTTTATAAAATTTGTTGACCAGTGGAGATGCAAATAACCTCTGCTGCCCAGAAGTACTAAGGTGCATTTATGTACAAAGTTTTAAATGTTGTATTAGGGATTAAGTAACTCCAGCTGCTTAGAACTCCTAAGCACACTTATGTACATAGTTTAAAATTGTATTAGCTTCTTTGTATATAGTTCTTATAGCATTCTCTGCAATAGAATTTGTACTTGTTCCTGTACAATCTACAATGTTGTTAATTGTAAACCGTGTTTGATCACATGGAAAACGTGGTATAAAAATGTCAAATAAATAAACAAATTAAATAAATAAAAATACACTACAGAACCAGGACTCTGCACCAATTACGCCCCATACTCAATCACTCAGACTTCCGCTCAACTCTCCAAGCCCTAATCCTTCCTCATGCCAACTATTGCAACATACTATACTACAGGCTCCTGCTGTCCACCCTCCTCCCACTACAAACTGCTCTCCGCACTTCAGCATGCATCATACAAGGAGCATCTAAATACGACCGAATCACACCAATATTCAAGCAACTCCATTGGCTTCCACTCCCCTCCAGAATCATATACAAAACTAAAACCCTTCTCCAGGCCCTTAACCTCAACTGACCATGAAGAATCTCCACTACCCACAAACTCACAATACCACACTCCAGAACAAAGCACACACAACAGACATGCAACAGAGCCTTTGAACTATATGCACCCTCACTCTCAAACACACTCTCAAACAATATAAGAAATATCACTAACATCCCTACATTCCTCAAATACCTCAAAACATTCCTGTTCTCAAAACACTTCAACCCAGTCTCTGACCCAAGGACATACTAACGCCCCACAGGTAATGCACACTGAAACAGTTAACCTTACAGACCTACTTTTCTACATGTATATAGTTATAAAGTTCCATGTACATTGTTTTTGCACATAGTTTAACTACAATATGTTATATGTAATTTGAGTTTGGTTCGATGTAAACCGCTTTGACCTGGTGAAAAGTGGTATAAAAGCATTGCTAAATACATAAATAAATAAATGGGGTATTGTTCATTAGTACTGTCACGGGGCAGGCGGAAGGCAGTATCAAGGGTGTTGACCCAGTGCATTAGGAAAATGATAGCTCTGGATGAATATCCCTTGAACATGGTTGAAAAGATGGGGCTTAAGAGGCTGCTGAATCTTTTAGCTCCTGCTCACTTAGTGCCCTACAGGACAACTTTTAGTAGGCAGCCTGTACATTCAGTTGTGTGACCAACTGTAGGCAGAACTGTGAAAAGCAGAGGTCAGTAGTAGCATGCATTTTCACCACTGACATATGGGCTAGTCAGAACACTACACAAGCCTACCTCTCCCTGACAGAACATTGGTGGCAGGTGAATGAGGCAGGAACAAGCTTTAGGTCTAATGGGGGAGCAATAGCAGGAGAGAACCAATGGGTTGCACTACACAGCCAGATAATGAGAGACAGCCATATGTGGATCCATATCTTAGCAAAAATAAGGGCACTGCTGCAGGGCTGGCACAAGCAGAACACCGTGGTTCCAGATTTCTTTGTAACGGGTAGAGGGAGGCCTGGTGGTCTTTTTGCATCCTGGAACTCTGCTTGTCCCTCTGGCCTCATGCTTTTCAGCCCCCCTGGTACTTCAGGTGGCAAGCCTTAGTGTTGGCCCATCAGTAGAAGGCTATTGCTAAGTGACTGACCTTCTGGCTTCCCCTATTGCACTCTCACAGATCCTAAAAGAGGGTAGAGAATTCACAGACACTCTCTGTGCTAGGGGAAACTGTATGAGAGAAGAGCCCAGTATGGGATGGTTGTTCTTCCCCCAGCCCCAAGGGCTCTTTCTCAAAGGGACAGAGGTCTGGAGGCACACAGAACTTTGTGCATAATAACCAGGGGTGGCTCTATAATTAGGCAGATTAAGGCAGCCACCTTAGGTGGAAAAATTGGGGGGGGGGGGGGGCAGCATCTAGTGCCCTCAAAATGTCCCTGTGGTGGTCATCTCACTTTGCTGCCGGATGGGAAGAAGTTAAGATTTTGGGCGGCAACCACAGCACCAATCCTGTTGCCATTGCTGGGAGGCTGTGATGGAGAAGCAGCCAAACATTGAAAGAAGCGGCAGCAGGGAAGCAGAGTGAAAGGCAATGTGGGGCCTTCTAGCCCCTTTGCATTCACAAAGTTTGGCAGTCTCTCCCCATCCAAAACAGGAAGTCTGCTTAGAAGGCATGCGGTGACTAAATGTCTGCATGTGCAGGGACTGAAAGATCCACACTGCATGCGTTATGGCAGCAAGGGGAAGGAAAGTGAGAAGAGAAGCGTCACAGGGTCTGGAGAAGGGAGAGATGCTGCCTGAGGGGGCAGGGAGGAGAAAAGCTGCCCATGAAGGGCAGGAAAAAGAGGTTCTGCCCAGCAGGAGTGGGGGGGGGGGGGAAGTAAGGACAGAGGGGTAAATGAGGAGAGATGCTGCATATGGGGGGGGGGGGACTAGAAAGAAAGTAAAGGGAGATCCTGAACCTGAGGGGCAGGAGTGGGATTTAAGGGTGAAATGGTGGATGGAGGAAGGGGTGAGAAAGGAAGCAAGGGTGAAACAATGGGTTTAGTGGTGGAGGTGGGAAAGGAATCCAAGGTAAAGTCCTAGACATGGGTTTGGGAAGACAAGAAAGGATGAAATCCTGGACCTGGGAATGAAGGGAGTGGGAAGTATGTGAAATGCTGGATGAAGGAGGGGGTGAAAAGGGAAGCAAGAGTGAAATGATGGATATAGGGGTGGAGGTGGGGTGAGAAGGGAAGCTGAGGGGAGATGCTGGACACCAGTGTTTCCTCTAAGGTGAGCTGCAATCCTCCACTCATATTCCTATCAGAAGGAGTGGTGCAGCAATATCACAATTTCAGTTGCCAAGGCCAGACAAGTTCCTCAGGATTTGCAGTGGACCTGCCCCTTCCCAGCTGAAACAATGATATTCCTGCACCACTCCTAGTAGTAGCAATATGAGTGTAGGACTTACACACACCTGAGAGGGAATATTGCTGGACATGGCTATGAAGGACCTAGACAAGAATTCTCAAGAGCAGAGATGTCTCTCTTCATACAAAGATTCAACTTGTCCAAGCCATGGAATTTTCAGTAATGTCATATGGATGTGAAAGCTGGACAGTAAAAAAAGATAGACAGGAAAAAAAATCAATGCTTTTGAATTATGGTGCCGGCGACGAATACTGTGTATACCATGGACTGCCCAAAGAACAAACCAGTCAGTATTAGAGGAAGTCAAACCTAAGCTTTCTTTAGAAGCTCAGATGACAAGACTTAAATTTTCTACTTTGGACACGTCATGCGAAGAGAGAGATCAGTAGAGAAAGACATCATGCTAGGCTAAGTTGAATGTCAACACAAAAGAGGAAGGCTAGCAATGAGATGGATCAATGCAATAGCTACTGTATGAATGCCACTCTATCAACAATGAGCTGCCTGACTGAAAACCGAACACAGTTTAAGACAACTATCCAGAGGGTCACAATGAATTGACACTAACTCAATAGCCCTTAACAACAACAACAAAAGGAGAGAGATAGATAGAAAGAGGGAGGGGAGATACTGAGCATGGGGGTAGGTGGGTGGAGAATTAGAGAGGATGGGGCGATGTTGAGCATAAGGCAGAGAGATAAAGAGGAGAAATGCTAAGCATGGGAGAGATATAGAGAGGGGAGATACTCGGCAAGGGGAAAGATGGGCATGGTGGGGAACAAATAAAGATGAGAGGTCTGGAAGACATGGAGAGAGAGGAGATATGCTGAACACAAATGGGGGGAGTTAAAAGTGACAGCAAGTGAAAGGCTGGAGAAAAAGGTGGAACACTGCAGATAAATGCAGTAAAAAGAAAGTGTTTGAAAACTTGATGTGAAAAGGGAGAGGTGAAATTTGAGTGGCTAAAGGCAAAAAATAAATGGAAGAAAGCTGAAAGTGAATCTATGTCAGGAATGGATGTAGGGGAGAAAATGCAGAAGACGGGAGGATAGAAAAAAAAATGGCAAATGGACAGGAGACCCTGCGAATAGAGTTGAAAGAAGACACAGAAGAAAGCAGAAATCAGAGATTGGGACAAACGCAATCAGAAAAATAAAATTGCCAGATAATAAAAGTAGAAAAAATATTTTTATTTTAAATTTGCTGATTGGAAATGTCAGTTTTAAGAATGTACATTGACTTTCTTTATAGTTTGCAAAGTATAAGAGGTAATGCAGTGTTGTTTCTATTTATCTGATGCTGCCCCGCATGTAGGGGAGCAAATGTAATGAAGTGCGGGAGGCTCTGCGAGTTTTGCATATATAATTTTATTGTATTGTTTGAATGTCAGGAGCCCAACACTTTACTTTCATAGCCGTGCCTATCCCCCTCATCTCTTCATCCTCTGCCTATTTTTTTTACCCTTCTCCCCTTCAAAAAAACTAGAAAAAAGTTGCAGGTCCTTTGTACAGTACCTTCAGTAAGAAGAAGAAACAGGCATGAAACCCTTATGAATGCTAGCCTCAGAAGAATGAGCTAAACTTTTATTCCTCATACCAGCATTAGTGTGTTCAGCCTTCAGGACTTTTGTGCAACAGCTCATTTAAATCTTAAAGCAATGAAGGCTGAGCTCACTCTTTTCTAACACTGGGCTTTTAACGCTCACTCTTCTGTAGTAAGTATTAGTGAGGCTTTCGTGCCTGTTTCTTCTCTTTACTGAGAGCATGGAGGACCTGCAACGTTTTTAGTTTTATTGAAGGGGGAGGCTTACAAAAAAGGCAGAGGATAAGGAGCTGGGGAGGGGGGGTAAGTGGCTATGAGGGTGGTAAATGGCTATGAATAGTAAAGTGCTGGACTGCTGACATTAAAATGGTTCAGTAAAATTATACTCAACGTGCGCAAAATATTTTATTTACATGTGTGTTAGAAGCTGTGCACTGAGCTTTAGTGCACGTCTCTAATGCACACTTTATTGCATTGGCCTCCAGAGTGTAGCTTCCTGAGATGTTTTTCTACATTTTTCTATTTCTTAGCTTGTGGTCCTTTAATCCATACTTTGAGTGTTCTTCAGGAGTCAGTAAGTGCATTTGTGCTATGTGCAGTGGTGATAATCGGTAACTTACTATGTGCTAACTACAAAGTGTTGCCATGCTCATAATCCCCCTGTTCTCCATCTGTTTCCCATCTCCTTCCTTGCTAAACAGCTACCATGGTTATAAGCATGTGGTAACAGCAGCCTCGTGGTAAATGTTACTGTGGCTTGGACTAACAGCAACTGCGGCATTTTTGCTAACAGTCACTATCCATGGTTTGCTGCATGGTAAGCCTGCCATGCAGGGTCCCATGCTAAAATCCCTGCTACTTGGTAGTATATGATTGGGTGGGGACTGGGTGGGTTAGTGTTGATGGTGCATCACTATGAACGCTGGTGGTATGGGCGTGCGCTAACCATGATTGTTGCCATTAGTGTAGATGCACTTAACACCACCTCAAAGGGGGCATGGATGTTGTGACAAGGAGAGCTGTGCTGACTCAAGGGAAGCACAAAAAATGGTGACTATGTCTTTAAGACAAGAGACAGGCAAGCTTTTCAGAGGGCTAAAGCTACAGCCAAGCAAAAGAAACATGTACTTGCTGAGGCTAAGCCACGCCCAAGCCCCAACGTGAGTGCAGGCTTGGACTCTAATGACAACCACCTGTGCAGAGAGAAGGGTGTGGTAGCCAGGAAGCAGCTTTTAAAACCTGCTTCAGTGCAGAGAGAGAGAGCAGGAGGAAGGACGAAGGAAGAAGAGAGGAGCAGCAACAGGAAGGAGCAAGGAGATGGGGGAAGTTTAACTCCACGTGGGAGATGCAGTTCCAACAGCAAAGGAAGCAACCCTTGGGTGGAAGGTACGCTTGAGCCAGAGACCAGCAGATGTATAGCAGGGGAGGTTGCTGAAGAGCTGGGACAAAGTGCAGTGCAGTGTGTGCAAGAGACAGTTCAGAAAACCTAAGCTGCCAGAAGGGGTTGAAAGCTGTTACAAACGAACGTAACCAAGACCCAGCCAAAGGCAGAGATGTAGTGCTGAACACAGCTGAAGCAGTTAAGCTTTTGTTCCAGGGAAAGAAGCCCCACGCTCCTGATACAGCCAATGCTTACCAGGGAGAGCAGTTCTGGAAAGGACTTTTGAACTTTCTACAGAATAGTAAGTTGGAAAACATTGTTGAAAATCCTGAAAGAGATAAGCAATTTGCAGAACAGGAAGGTATGCAAATTGACACTCTTGAGTCAGATTCAGTGTATGACGAATCACTGATGGATTGTTCTTTATGCACGAGGGAAATTGAAAGCTGCTAGTAAGGACTGTAAAAAGAGCTTTTGGAGAGCAGTTTTTCCTTAGCCAGGAAAGTGCTAAGACCTTCTTTAAGCTAAAGAACTTTGCTAAGAACAGAGTTTGAATTAAAGCAGCATTATTGGAAAATGAACAGAATTTACCTACGCTGTTTGAATGAACAGAAGCTGTAACACAGGTGCTGAGATGTGTACTGAAAGCAGCTGCCATGTTTAAAGAAGTATTGCAGTTCTTTAACTTCACATGTACTTTTGTTCCTGTAAGTTTTTCTGTTTTGGAGAATAATCCTTTTGCCTGCGTTATCGTTGAATTTAATGCGTGGAAAGAACCCAAAAATAAATTTCTTGGTTTTGCCTTAAACAACCCCAGTGGTCACACACTACTTTGTCTTTAATGAAAAGAACTACAAGTCCCAGGATTCCTTGCTGGAGACAAAAATAGTTTTATTTAAGGACAAATATGGCAGCCCTTTGTCTGTGAGCCACCGGCCCTGGCAGGGGGTCACGACAATGTATACCTGAGTGTTGGTTAGCACAGTGTGGTGCATTAGACAAACGTTAATGGCAGGGAGATAGATGCATATGCCACCTAAAATTAGCATGGGCCTCTGCTCGAGTGTTGCAGCTCAAACACAAGCTACTGAGACACTCTTTGGTAGACATGCCTCACCGTGTATTAATTCACATGGTAACTGCTTTCGCATTATAGTAAACATGTCATCTAGGTCGATAGGATCAGCTAAATATTTGTCAAAAGATGAGCAGCTAAAAATCACCATTTATTGTAATCCTTTGAATATAATGTTTAAAAACATGAAATAAATTATATATGAGAACGAGGGGGATCTACAAATAAGACAAACAGAGAAAGCACTTCTTAAAGTATACATATTCAGGTTCTTACTTCTCGTTTCATACAATGTATGGTGCAACTTTAACCTACTTTGATCAACTATCAATAAAGAAACAATAAGCAATCCAGAAATCTGATGACACATTGCTCTTGGCAGAATGACTATGAAGGACCTAGACAACATTCTCAAGAGCAGAGATGTCTCTCCCCATACAAACATTTGACTTGTTCAAGTCATGGTATTTTCAATAACGTCATGTGGATATGAAAGTTGGACAGTGAAAAAATAGACAGGAAGAAAATTGATGCCTTTGAATTATGGTGCTGATGATGAATACTGTGTATACCATGGACTGCCCAAAGAACAAACCAGTCAGTATTAGAGGAGATCAAACCTAAGCTTTCTTTAGAAGATCAGATGGCAAGACTTCGATTTTCATGCTTTGTACGTATCATGCAAAGAGATAATTAGAGAAAGACATCATGCTTGGCAAGGTAGAAGGTCAATCCATAAAAGAAAGGCCAGCAATAAGATGGATCTATATAATAACAGCAGTTATGGGTGCCACTCTGTCAATAATGAACCACCTGACTGAAGACCAAACACAGTTTAGGTCAACTATCCAGATGGTCACCATGAGTCGACACCAACTCGTGGCACTTAACAACAACATGATGCAGAAGCTGCATCATTGTGATAGCCCTCCTTGAACTGCCTCTACTCTGTCTATAGCCTTCTTGAGATCCAGCCTCCACAATTGGATCTATTACTCCTGGTGAGGTCCTAATAAAGACTTGTACAGTAGCATCATCACCTTCTTTCGTCTACTGAAACTGAATTCCTGCTTCAAGAATGGTCTTTGGGAGGGATATTCAAAGACATTTGCATGGGTTGCAGACCTCCAACCCATGTAAATTCTGCTCAGATGGATATTCAGCAGCAGTAACATAGTTAGTGCTGCTGAATATCTGTGGATGCTACAGCTGCATGACCTGATGCTAACCAGATACCATTGGGACATGCGGGGGCATTCCAGGGTGGCACCTATTGCTAACTGGGCAGAAACTCAATATCACCACTACAATAGTAAACACTGGCCTAACGTTCGCTGCAGAAGCTAACCAGGTAGCAGTTCGGGAAATAGAAAAAAAGAGCCAAATGAAGAAAAAAGAAACAGCACAAGCACTGGCAAGTTAGATGCAAGGCATTGATAAGGCCGACAAAGAGAGAATTTGAGAAGAAGCTTGCTGTGGAAGCAAAAACACATAATAAAGACTTTTTCAAGTACATTTGTAGCAAAAAACCTGTGAGAGAGTCAGTTGAACCATTAGATGATAGAGGGGTAAAAGGGCACCAAGAGGGTACAAGACCATAAAGGAAAGACCGAATGAATTCTTTGCTTCGGTCTTTATTGTGGAAGATGTAGGGATGTTATCCATGACTGAAGTGGTATTTAAAGGTGCAGAAGAATTGAAGAAAATATCAATACATCGGGAAGATGCATTACAACTATTAGATAAACTGAAGAGTAGCAAATCAGCTGGGCCAGATGGTATACATCCAAGGGTGTTGAAAGAACTGAATATGAGATTGCAGACCTGCTATTAGTAATCTGTGAACTATCATTAAAATCATCTCTAATACCTGAAGATTGGAGGATCGCCAATGTAACACCAATTTTTAAAAAGGGTTCCAGGGGTGATCTGGGAAACTACAGACCGGTGAGCCTGACGTCAGTACCGGGAAAAATGGTAGCAACCATCATAAAGAATAAAATTACTCAGCATGTAGATAGTCATGGCCTAATGGGAGACAGTCAACATGGCTTTAGACAAGGAAGATCTTGTCTTACTAATCTGTTATGTTTTTTTGAAGGTGTGAATAAACAGGTGGACAAAGGTGAGTCAGTTGATATTGTGTATCTGGATTTTCAGAAAGTCTTTGACAAGGTCCCTCATCAGAGACTTTTGGCAAAACTAAAAAGTCATGGGATAGGAGGCAGTGTACTTTTGTGGATCAGGAACTGTTTAAAAGACAGAAAGCAGAGGGTAGAGCTAAATGGCCAATTTTCCCAATGGAGAAAGGTGAGTAGTGGAGTACCCCAGGGATCTGTGCTGGGCCTGCTGCTTTTTAACATATTCATAAATTACCTGGAACTGGGAATAACGAGTGAGGTTATCAAATTTGCAGATGACACAAAACTATTTAAAGCTGTTAAAACCCATGAGGATTGTGGAAATTTGCAAGAGGATCTTGATAAATTTGAAGACTGGGCATCCATATAGCAGATGAAATTTAATGTGGACAAGTGCAAAGTTATGCATCTAAGAAAGAACAACCCAAAGTATGGTTACACGATGCCAACACCCAGGAAAAAGATTTTGGTGTCATCGTGGATAACATGTTAAAACCCTCCGCCCAGTGTGCAGCGGTGGCCAAGAGAGCAAATGGAATGCTAGGTATCATAAGGAAAGGAATGGAAAATAAAACAAAGGATATCATAATGCCTCTGTATCATTCCATGGTGCGACTGCACCTTGAACATTGTGTGCAATTCTGGTCGCCATATCTTAAAAAGGATATATTGTTATTAGAAAAAATACAGAGAAGAGCCACCAGAATGGTAAAGTTAGGGCTCTTCAACCTGGAAAAGAGATGTATGAGTGGAGATATGATAGATGTCTATAAATTAAAGAATGAAGTGGAACGGGTAAATGTAGTTCGATTGTTTATGTCATCAGAATATAGAAAGACTAGGGGACATGCAATGAAGCTACAGGGTAAACTATTTAAGACTTATAAGAGAAAATATTTTTTCACTCAACGTGTAATCAAACTCTGGAATTTGTTGCTGGAGGATGTAGTGAAAGCTGTTAGTGTAGCTGGATTTAAAAAAAGGTTTGGACAAGTTCCTGGAGGAAAGGTCCATAAACCATTATTAAAAGGGACCTGGGATATCACTGCTTGACCCAATACAAGCATTGTGGAACCAATGTCTTTTGGGGAAACTGCTAGTTACTTATGACCTAGATTAGCCATTGTTGGAAACAGGAAACAGGGCTTGATGGACCTTGGTCTGACCCAGTATGGCATATCTTATGTTCTTAGGTTCTTATTGCAGCTGTCCAGTTAGCTTCATGGCAATCTGGGCAGCCCAGGTATTTAATACTGGAGCCTGGATATAGCCCGGCATTGAATATCCAATCTAAAATTGAGCACTGGCGGCCAGCTGCTGTAGGAGTGCTAGCTGCTGATGCTGAATATCAGTCTCTTGATTTTTATGCCTTGGCTTTGGTGACTTTCCCATCCGAGTAATGAACGGAGCTCTTTTCCCACTGCAGTAGGAAGGTTCCTTTCCCTTTTGGTAACCACGTCTTTATCTGCTTGGCACCATTGTTTTCATGTTGTTTTCATGCTTGACCCGGTGAAAAGCGGGATATAAATGCAGCTAAATAAGTAAATAAAATGTTAACACTTTGAGCTAGGAATCCCTGGAGGACCATTCCCAGACTCATAAGTCCTCTGGGGTAGGTGAAGGGGATACATAAGAACATAAGAACATAAGATATGCCATACTGGGTCAGACCAAGGTCCATCAAGCCCAGTATTCTGTTTCCAACAGTGGCCAATCCAGGTCACATGTACCTAGCAGTTTCACCAAGAGACACAAGTTCCACAATGCTTGTACTGGGTCAAGCATTGATATCTTCGGTCACTTCTTAATAATGGTTTATGGACCTTTCCTCCAGGAACTTATCCAAACCTTTTTTAAACCCAGCTACACTAACAGCCTTTACTACATCCTCCGGTAACAAATTCCAGAGTTTGATTACACGTTGAGTGAAAAAATATTTTCTTTTATTAGTCTTAAATAGTTTACCCTGTAGCTTCATTGCATGTCCCCTAGTCTTTCTATATTCTGATAAGGTAAACAATTGATCTACGTTTACCCGTTCCACTCCGTTCATTAATTTATAGACTTCTATCATATCTCCCCTCAGCCGTCTCTTTTCCAGGTTAAAGAGCCCTAAACATTTTAGCCTTTCTTCATAGGAGTATCCTTCCATCCCCTTTACCATTTTGGTGGCTCTTCTCTGTACCTTTTCTAAAATCGCTATATCCTTTTTAAGATACGGCGACCAGAATTGCACACAATATTCAAGGTGCGGTCTCACCATGGAACGATATAGAGGCATTATAATATCTTTTGTTTTATTTTCCATTCCTTTCCTTATCATACCTAACATTCTATTTGCTCTCTTGGCCGCCGCTGCACACTGGGCTGAGGGTTTTAACATGGTATCCACAATGACGCCTAAATCTTTTTCCTGGGTGGTGGTTCCTAATGTGGAACCTTGCATCGTGTAACCATAGTTTGGGTTGTTCTTCCCTAGGTGCATAACCTTGCACTTGTCCACATTAAATTTCATCTGCCATTTTGATGCCCAGTCTTCCAATTGATCAAGATCCTCTTGCAATTTCTCACAATCCTCTTGGGTTTTAACAACTTTAAATAGTTTTGTGTCATCTGCAAATTTGATAACCTCACTCGTTATTCCACTTTCCAGGTCATTTATGAATATGTCAAAAAGCAGCGGACCCAGCACAGATCCCTGTGGTACAGCACTATTCACCTTTCTCCAATGGGAAAATTGGCCATTTAGCCCTACCCTCTGCTTTCTATCTTTTAACCAGTTCCTGATCCACAATAGTACACTGCCTCCTATCCCATGACTCTTTAGTTTTGCCAAAAGTCTCTGATGAGAGACCTTGTCAAAGGCTTTCTGAAAGTCCAGATACACAATATCAACCGACTCACCTTTGTCCACCTGTTTATTCACTCCTTAAAAAAACATAACAGATTAGTAAGACAAGATCTTCCTTGTCTAAAGCCATGTTGGCTGTCTCCCATTAGGTTGTGACTATCTACATGCTGAGTAATTTTATTCTTTATGATGGTTTCTACCATTTTTCCCGGTACTGACGTCAGGCTCACCGGTCTGTAGTTTCCCGGATCACCCCTGGAACCCTTTTTAAAAATTGGTGTTACATTGGCGATCCTCCAATCTTCAGGTATTAGAGATGATTTTAATGATAGTTCACAGATTACTGATAGCAGTTCTGCAATCTCATATTTCAGTTCTTTCAACACCCTTGGATGTATACCATCCGGCCCAGGTGATTTGCTACTCTTCAGTTTATCTAATAGTTGTAAGACATCTTCCCGATGTATCGATATTTCCTTCAATTCTTCCGCACCTTTAAATACCACTTCAGTCATGGGTAACATCCCTACATCTTCCTCAGTAAAGACCGAAGCAAAGAATTCATTCAGTCTCTCCGCTATCGCCTTGTCGCCTCTTAGTGCTCCTTTAACCCCTTTATCATCTAATGTACCAACTGACTCTCTCACAGGTTTTTTTGCTACGAATGTACTTGAAAAGGTTTTTATTTCGCGTTTTTGTATCCGCAGCAAGCTTCTTCTCAAATTCTCTCTTTGCCTGCCTTATCAATGCCTTGCATTTGACTTGCCAGTGCTTGTGCTGTTTCCAGGTTTCGTCGTTTGGCTCTTTTTTCCATTTCCTGAAAGATGCTTTTTTGGCAACAACAGCTTCTCTGACCTCACCTTTAAACCATGCTGGCAGTTTTTTGGACTTCCTTCCACTTTTTTTAAAGCGTGGAATACAGCTGGTCTGAGCTTCCAAGATAGTATTTTTCAACAACACCCAAGCTTGATGTACGTCTTTAACCTTCGCAACTGCTCCTTTTAGATTTTTCTTAACTGTTTTCCTCATTTTATCATAGTCTCCCTTTCGAAAGTTAAAAGGTAGTACTGAGGATTTCCTTACTATCCCTCCTCCACTAATTAAATCAAAGGCGATCATGCTATGATCACTATTGCCAAGTGGCCCCAACACCCTTATCTCTTGCACTAGATCTGGTGTTCCACTAAGGACTAGGTCTAATATGGCTTCCCCTCTGGTCGGTTCATGAACCAGCTGCTCCAAGAAGCAGTCATTTATTTCATCTAGGAACTTTATCTCCCTAGCATGTCCTGACGTGACACTGATCCAGTCGATACCGGGGTAATTGAAATCACCCATTATTATTACTGCACTGTAACTTTTGTTAGCTTCCTTGATTTCTTTGAGCTTTTCATCATCCATTTGTTCATTCTGGCCAGGTGCTCGATAGTACACCCCCACTGCCATCGCCTTCCCCCTTTTATGTGGAATTTCAATCCATATAGATTCTACAGCAGATTTTGTTTCCTGCAAAACTTTAATCCTTTCTGAGTCAATGCCCTCTCTAACATAGAGCGCAACCCCTCCACCAATTTGATCAGCTCTATCATTACGATATAGTTTGTACCCAGGTATCACAATGTCCCACTGATTGTCCTCCTTCCACCATGTCTCTGATATTCCAATCATATCTAACCTTTCATTTAGTGCTATATATTCTAACTCTCCCATCTTATTCTTTAGACTTCTAGCATTTGCATACAAGCATTTTAGAGAATGTATTTAATTCATGTTAATTTGGCTATTGTTAGACATGGGTAAATTGGGATCTTTAAGCTCTGTCTGCTCCATACTTGAGGGCATTTGGGCTACTTTTGTGGAACCTCTCTGCTTTTGGTAGTATCCTTCAAGGATACATTCTTCCGAACCATCCGCTCTTGGGCGACTGTCGGCTTTCCCCTAATATCTAGTTTAAAAGCTGCTCTATCTCCTTTTTAAAGGTTAATGCCAGCAGCCTCGTTCCATCCCGGTTAAGGTGAAGCCCATCCCTTCGGAAGAGCCCCTCCTTTCCCCAGAATGTTCCCCAGTTCCTAACAAATCCAAAACCCTCATCTCTGCTCCATTGTCTCATCCACGCATTGAGACTCCGGAGCTCTGCCTGCCTTTTGGGTCCTGCGCGTGGAACAGGAAGTATTTCGGAGAATGCTACCCTGGAAGTTCTGGGTTTCAACTTCCTACCTAAAAGCCTAAATTTTGCCTCCAGAACCTCCCTACCACATTTTCCTATGTCATTGGTACCGACATGTACCAAGACAGCAGACTCCTCCCCAGCACTATCTAAGACCTTATCTAGGTGGCGCGTGAGTTCCGCTACCTTCGCACCAGGCAGGCATGTTACCAGGCGATCCTCACGTCCACCAGCCACCCAGCTATCTACATGCCTAATGATCGAATCACCAACTATAACAGCTGTCCTATCCCTTCCCTCATGGGCACATGGCCCTGTAGAAATTCCTCGGTGCGAGAGGGTTTTATATCACCTGGAGGACAGGTCCTAGTTACAGGATCACTTCCTGCCACACCAGGGTGATGCTCTCCTGTCACGTGACCTCTCTCCTCCATGGCAACAGGGGTGCTGCCAGACTGGAGGTGGGACTTCAGGACTATATCCCTGTAGGTCTCGTCTATGTACCTCTCTGTCTGTCTTATGTTTTCCAAGTCTGCTACTTTAGCCTCTAGAGAACGGACTTGTTCCCTGAGAGAAAAGAGCTCCTTGCACCTAGTGCACACGTAAGACCTCTCACCAACTGGGAGAAAATCATACATGTGACACTCAATGCAAAAGACTGGAAAGCCCCCATCCCGCTGCTGGACTGCTGTCTGCATCTTAGTTTTAAGTTTGTGTCTAGATCTTTAAGTTCTAACTTACTAGGGGTTGCTATGGGTATTTATACCAATAAAACTGTACCTAATACGTTTAATATACCTTGTTCACCTGAAGCTTAATTAATCTCAGGTCCTTAGTGTATGACTGATTTGGGTAATGAGCTTCACCTGAAAGCACCTCCTGTCTTTTAAGATGTGTAAGTACCTATAAAGCTATGATTATCCCAGGGGAGGTGGGTGTGGGGAGGTATGAAATGTAACCAGAAAGCTCTCCTCTGTGTTTTAAATTCAAACTTTAATTGCTGCTACTAGGCCCCAATTGATCCAACAAAAAACAGTGGGTTCACAGATTAAGTAGCTTTAATACAAAGAATTCTTTTTAGAAAATTACCAGAAGTATATACTCACAGTTGCAGATTTCTCTCCAGAAGTAACAGTCCCCCCTTTCTAGTCCTTCAAAACTAGAAAGGGGGGACTGTTGAAAGGGATGTTAGCTCCAGTATTTTAAGCTAGAAATGCTTATTAACGTAATTGCAATGTGTGTGAAAGTTTCCTGAAGCTCATTAAAATAAGGGAAGGACTTGTCTGCAGGGGGCAAGTTAAATCTATTTCTAGTAGCTCTGGCTGCCTGCTATCATGAGTTCCATTATCTGTTGTAAGCATCCTAATCAATATGGAAGCAAAAGGAAAAGATTTTGGTTTTCAGTTTCTGTCCGATAAGTGTAATTTTCCATTCTAAGTGGGGCTGAGTACATACTTGAGTATGTCCTGCTTATTTAATTTGACCATAACAAACCCTCCACCCCCCCCCCCAAAAAAAACCCCCATGGGAAAACAAAGTGAAAGTTCACCAGTTACATGTGCCCAGTTTGTTGATAGTTCTTCTCCATTACTGTAATAATTAGGAAAGGACTTTAAATTAATGCGCCTGGTCTACCTTGTTTTTCCAGCTATAATAAACATCCCCTAATTATATAACAAAACCCTCCCACTCCCTTTCCAGCGCTCAACGTCTGTTCTTTCTAGTCAGAAATTAAAGGGATTGTGAATAAAAGTCAGGCTTTAGCAAAAGAATGTGACAATTCCGTGCTAGAGTTGATGACCATGAGCCAGACATTACATTCAGGCCTGATTTTTGTCACATAATACAGGATCCCGCTGCTTACAAAGGTTAAACGTGTCCCTGCAAACAACTTTCTCTCTGTCTGCTTGCACTACCTACTTTTAATTAGGCTGCATCAATACTCATTTGGGAAAAATGTATAGAAGTAGAATATGTTTGGTAGGGATGTGCATGAAATTACCTTTTTTCCTAGTTTTTGGATTTGTTTCACACATTGGTTTAAATAAAAATGCAATACAACTTTTTAATGTGAATTAATTAGACTTGACATACATCAGTTCATAGGTTGACCACATGATGTCTGGAAACAGGCATTGGGCATCGGGAATCAGGCATCGGGCATTGGAGAGGGAGGAAGAAAACCACCCCATGGTGCTGAAGTTGTAAGGTAAGCACCGCGGGGCTGTTTGTGACCATTGCAGGTCCTGAGAGGGGCGACAGCGGAGGCAATGGCTGCTCCTGCAGGCCTGGTGCTCTATGCAACCCCTAATTCCCCTAATAGAAGCACCAGCTCTGTCCCTGACATGAATATTAAAAAAATGCTCCTTTAGCTGTTCTCTTTACTGGAAAGATTAAGCAGACTATCCCCCTTCATCCCCAATATTTACTTCCCTCTCTAAATTGCAAGGAAGGACAGATAAATGTTTCTATAGTTAAGTAGCAGTACCTACATGTCTAGATTTGCAAAATGTCAAAGGTGCAGTTGTAAGTGCCGACATTTACATGTGTCAGTTAAGTTGCCAGGTATCCGCCATCAATTTTTCCCATTTGTATCTTTGTGAAATGACTCTTCCCACAATACACGGATGTCCATCTTTATACATTTCTGCGCTTCCTTTGATTTGAAATGCACGACCATGGTGAGGGGTGAAAATATGTCAATTTTACATGGGGCTTAAATGGGCCCACCCTTTCCTTTAAAATTGACATAGATGTGAAGACATTTTCACTTGGATGTCCCAGCAACAACATAAATTTCCTTTCTAAAATGTGCCTTCACATTGAGTTAGAGCACACTAAGGCCCTCATTCTCAAATGCAGATTGCGGGGCTTCAGGTTGCACAATATACCTAGATCCTATTCCCTCACTGGCTCTCCCCATATGTCCTGTGCTTCAGGATAGGGAGAGCCGGAAGGGGGTGGAGTGGGGTAAGAGTGTGGGCGGGCACCTGGCAGCACATAGAAGGCCGATTCAGGCCATGACTCTGTATGTGCTGCCAGGCCTACTGGGGCGTGCTGCTTATACCACCTCAGAGGCCAATGGGGGCAGGGGAGCCATCCCTGGGGCTGGGGCCTTGGGTGAGTGGGTCCCCACAGCCCAATCCAGGCCGTGGGAGGCCAGCTTTGGGTCAGGCAGTGGGGAAAAGACAACCCTAGTCCCCAAATAGACCTGCCTAACTCCTTTCACCAGGAGAGAGGCCTCACCTCCCAAAAGACACCTCTGGGCTCTTCCTCTTCTGCTTCCTGGAAGAAGCCCACACTCTCGAAGATATTCCGTGAATATACAGGAGCTATCTCTTGTGTCTAGCAGTAAGAATAGAGGGGCAGGAGAAATCCCTGGACACTTCTCCCACCTTGGCTGCCAGAATCAAAATAGTATTGGTTGACCCTGGAGGTAGTCTCATGATGGTACTGCTAGGAGGTCAAACTGCCAAATACGGACCATGCCCTACCATAGGCCGACATACCTCCAACATCAAGAACTAAATTCCCCCACACCTCCAAAACCCCATGACACAGAGCCTGTTCTCCCACCCAATCATGAAGCACCATGCCCCCACCACACTGACACAGAGTACCAAGTTTCCATATCCCTATGAAAGCAGCGATACAGAGCACTATGGGGTATGTTTACTAAAGTTTCTTAACGTGCGCACCACGCAATTAGCGCACGCTAAGGTACCTTAGCGCACGTTAATGTCGCGTACGGGGCACAAATGTGCACGCTCATGTGCGCGGCGCGCTAATGTGCGATGAAGTCGGGGAAAGGCTCTCGGAGGGCGAAGGAAGGCTCCCCAAGGGCGGAGAGAAGGGGGTCAATGAGTGGAGAGTGGGAGGGGAGAGGCTCCCCGCACATTAACGGGGCTGAAATCCGAGGCAAAAAATACCGCGAGTGAAAACCTCGCGTAAGAGCCGATTTAAAGGGAAGAGAAACCATTTCTGTCAGCAATGTACAGCAAAACCAGGGAAACCTACAAAAAAGTGATAAGTGTGATACATGTGCACGGAACAAAAGTGCAAATAAACATTGAAAAGGACCCCAACAAAATAAAAAAAAATTATAATCAAGCTGGGCAATAGTGATAGTAATGGGAAACATCAAAAAACACTCCCAAGAAAGCCCCAAAAAATAAATATGAATTTTGGAAGGGTCTACGCTCCGTCCCCATACAAGGTGAATGATCCCACAGTGAAATAGCACTGATCAGGGTTTCCCTCTCTATTGGACAGGTTACCTATGGCATGCACATGTTCCACAACAGCAGGGCGGGCATGTCGGAATGGGCAACTGGACAGATGCTGGGAAAGGGGATACAGAGGGCTGCAGGCTGCACATGCTGTGGTGCAGCTGGGGCACAGTGCGGACTAGGCAGATGCCTAGATGGCACTTAGGAATGCTGAAACTGAAGTACCCAGCAGGTACCCCCAAGGGCACAGAACATTGGCAGGCGGTGCTTGGGGGACGTGCGGACAGATATGCAGGCTCCGCTACCCCAGAACCCACACCATAGGCAGCCGCCTACCCGCACACAGGATGGCCTGAGACTGCGTACCACCAGCACCACCAGCAGAAGGGCATGTCAGCATGGTCGCACAGGGGTACTGGAGGTGGAGGTGGGCAGTGGCAGCTGCCCAGAGCAGACCATGGCCTAGCCCTGTGTAGGTGGGTGCCATGCACTGCAACAGACAGGCTCTGTCTGACAAACAACCATGGTATCTCCAGGGACTGCACCATTTATGTGACCACAGTGTGGTGCCGTGAACATAGCCAGTGTGTTCACGAGCAGACTTCACAGGTTCAAGTCCTAGCTATGGTTCCTACCAACCCAGTCCCCATATTTTACCCACAACTGAAACGTGCTACTACAGACAGAACCTTTATTGCAGATGACGTAAACATGGCCAAAACACCTACGTTTTACCCAACAGAGCACAGACACCAGAAACAGGCACATTACCCAGAGCAGAGTATCCCAAATGCAGTCCTGGAGGGCCAAACACCATTCAGGTTTTATGCTGCCTCTAATAAAGATGCCTGCGCGCCATTTCTAGGTGCCGCCCCCATGGTATGCAGATGTATGCCATGCATATTCATGAGGGACAGCATGAAAACCCGAACAGTGTTGCGCACACCAGGACCGGGGTTGGGAACCTCTGCCGTAAAGCAGCTGCCAACAGGGCCAGACAAACCCTCACCCACACGCTCCATTATCCAATGCCTCCTGGAGAGGCAGGACATTGGGCCCTGCATGCATCTCCCAATACTAGCACCTGCATACCTTAGCAATGCCATCCTAAACCAGGAAATACAGTACACAGCTATCAAAAGGTTGCTATGATAACTGGCAGATAGAAATTCCGAGGTTAAGTACAATTATCTGAGTGAGCTGCATCATGGCAACCTTTCTGATGTCTGTGTAGTGTGCTACAGGTCTTGTGTCTGACAGTGTTTACCACCCTGGGGAGTGACCCTAACAGTATTGCATGCCATAGCCATGCCTGCACTGTGCCCAGGACTGGAGCAGTGACCAGGGCTGCTAAACACCCCTACAGTTCTACAATGCTGGCATAGGTGTGGGAGTGTGTATCTGCTATCCAGTGGGTGGTGTTGCAAACACCCCCCACAGCCCACACTGCCAGCACTGTTGCCAGTATTGGCCTCCAAGGGCACAGAGCAGTGGCAGGAGGTGCTGGGGGGGGGGGAAGAATGGATGTCTATGCAGGCACCCCTACCCCTGAACCCGCACCATAGGCAGCTGCCTACCCACACACTGGATGGCCCGAGACTGTGCACCACCCGCACCACCAGCAGAACGGCATGTCAGCATGGTGGCAGAGGGGTACTGGTGGTGGAGGGGGCAGTGTCTCCTGCCCACAGCACACCATGGCCTAGCTCTCTTCATGTGGGTGCCGTGCACTGCAATATACAGACCCTGTCTGACGAACAGCCATGGACTCCCCAGGGAATGCACTGTTTCTGTTCCAAGACAGTGGTACAGCACACACAGCCAGTGCCTTCAGGAGCAGAAGGTCACAGGTTCAAGTTCCAGCTGGGGCTCCTACCATCCCAGTCCCCACATTTTACCCACCACAAAAATGTGATAATACAGACAGAACCTTTAGTGCAGATAACATAAACATGCTCAAAACATTGACATTTTACCCTACAGAGCACAGACACCAGAAACATGCGCATTACCTAGAGCAGAGTCCTCCAAATGCAGTCCTGGAGTGCCACAAATCATTCACGTATATGCTGTATCTAATAAAGATGTGTGTGCTTCATTTCCACGTGCCGCCTCCATGGTATGCAGATGTAACTCATGCATATTCATTAGGGACAGCAGGAAAACATGAACAGTGTTTGGGCCACCAGGACTGGAGGTGTGGACCTCTGCCCTTGAGCAGCGGCCAACAGGAGCAGAAAGAACCGCACCCACAGGCTCCTTTATGGAAAGCCCAAGGAGAGGCAGGATATTGGGCCTTGCATACATCTCACAATACTAGTACGTGCATACCTCACCAATGCCCCCATAAACCTGGGAATATGGTACACATATATCAAAAGGTTGCTATGATTACTGGCAGATAGCAATCCCTAAGTTAACCACAATATGCTCAGTGATCTGTATCATACCAATATCTCTGATGTCTGTGGAGTGTGTTTCAGGTCTGGTGTCTGACAGTGTTCACCACCCTGGGGAGTGACCCCAACAGTATTGCATACCATAGCCATGCGTGTGCTGTGTCCAGGACTGTTGAGTTGGCCTGGACTGCAAAAACTCTCTATAGTAGCGCAATGCTGGCATAGGTGTGGGAGTGTGTGTCTGGCCATCCAGTGTGTGGTGTTTGCAACACCTTACTCAGCCCACACTGTTTGCACTGTGTCCAGTGTTAGCTTGCCAATGTGCATAATGAGGAGCAAGGTACTGTGGGTATAGCTCCGCCAGGGTGGCCTGGGCAGGATGCATGAGCACAGGGCATAGGGCAATGGCTGGGACATTGTAGTGTCCGGCCATCACCTGCATGGACAGGGTTGCCACAGCATGTCCTGCTGGGAGGTCACTCTCACCCTGACTGAGCAGTCACCATGGCATGGCTAGGTCCCCCCTAGTGCTAATAACATCTCTTTCAAGTGATATCTATAGGCTGCCTTTTTTGGGGCCCAATCGCTAACCTATCTGCTTGGTGGGTGTGCTGACATCCCGGTTTTGGGTGCACACATTTCATCCAGTAATATGCACTATGGACTAGCTAGCAAACTCTTTTCAGTTAGTATGTGTGAGGCTGGAACACTTTGCAGGGTGCAGCGGCTGCAGATTCACTGTGCTTGCTGCTGGAGAATGTCAGATAGTGGTGGTGGGCAGCTGAACCTTTCCAGGGCACCTGTCTGTTTGCTATCACCATATGGATGCATACAGAAATGCATGGACTGCCCTGTATGTTGTTGTCCCCCAGCTGAACTGAGGTTGATGGTCCCCTCTACCAGCATCCTTGCAATGATGTACAATGTGGATCTGTTGGTGGGAAATCCTGAGCTCCAGAGGGCTGTTTGGTTGGTAATACATCATCAGCCTATGGGTCCAAAGAGCCGTCCTGTCCCAGCCCCCCGTCACATAAATCATGTGGCCATGGCATCCACACAGGATATGCACTATTCTGGGTGCATCAAAGTGCTCAAGGGCTAAACTTGACTGAGAAATCAAAGATGGACACAGGTGTATTTGGCAGTGTAGCTAAAAGACCAACCCATCACACACTGGCACTGATGGGGACTCACACAATAACCTATCTCAGCTAAGCCACGTGCTGTGGACATGGTGCTGGGTGGCCCACCTCACCCTCAGGGTGAGCACAGGACCCGCACAATGTGATGGTCAGTATCTATCTGTGCCAGTAACACACATGCTCAGTACTCCATACCAGGCTGAGGTGGTGTGGGGGTGCATACCCCATCCTGTGTTTATCTTTAGACTGCTGATTTGCATGTGCAGTGCATCATGGGTATGTGGGGTTTCACCCTATCCTGCCAACCACAGCAGACAGGTCGTGTGGTGGGCTGCAGTCCAACTGTAGCCAGCCAGGAGTTGTTTTAGCAGCTATGGAGATGTAACCCACGGGTGACTGCACTGCCTGTGGAGCCAGAGGTCATAGATTTGATGCCACAGTGGGGTTATGTGATAGGGCTGTCTCTTTTTTATTTTTTTAATTTAAATTGGTGCTGCCACCAACAACACCCTCAGTGCTGTAGCCTGAAGGTGCCTCCAAAGCGCCCTATAAGGTGCCTCAAAGGGAACATTATAAGGTGCCGTGTTGGACAGTGCACCTTATTATGTGTCCTCAGGAGTGCCGCATAGGGTGCATGATGTGGCACCTTAGGTTATGCCAATGGGAGGGTGTGTTTGCTGGCAGCACAATTTAAAAAAAACCAAATGCCTCACAAAGCACTGCAGATATTAAAGGGTCATGTCTCTGGCAGTCATATGCAAAAGCCGCAATGTGGCATTGAACCCATAACCCCTGTACCATCAGGTAATTTGTCAACCAATGTGCTACACCTTTGCCAGTAGATCTGTATGCCAACACACATGCCTACGATTAACACACACTAATGTGGTACACGTACCTCCATCGTGTCATAATGTGCGGTACATAACCTATTGCGTGAGTCAAACGTTTAGGCCAGAAGGCCCCCTTCTCCCCCCCCCCCCACTTATGGCACCCTGCATATCATTGCTGGATTCACATTAAGATGGATTAATGAACATACCCCATAGGCACACACAACCCCATATCAGAAGGGTGAATGACAGCCCATGTTGATGGGCTTTCAGGACTCCTTGGTGTAACTGTTTTGTCAGTCATTGCTATGTGAAAACGCAGAGCACACTAGTTCCAACAGTACCCTAGGAACCAGTGGTGGTGGGTTTGAGACCCAAGTGTGTAAACAACAAGGAAAACATCTAATTGTGTTTTTAAATGTCAGACACATCAGTGCAATGTCTGTCTGCATCATAGATCTGTATAAATATTGTTAGGCGACACCATAGCCTGTGCGGCAAACAGATGCACGCGGCGTGGGCCCAACTGCACGTGGTGCGCATGCACAGGTGGTGTGCTGCGCGTTGCGTCATGCGTGCATTCCTCATTTGAGACAATGTTAAAATGGCCACAAGATCCAGGAAGCCTGCTTTCAACACCCGGGAGCTACGCTGACTGGCACAACTGATCGCTGTGAGGCAGCACAAGCTGTTCCCAGGCTCATCCAGGAGGCAGGACCAGATGAAGGTGCGGAGGGCATGGGAAAGGCTCACAAGGCGCTATAACCGTGTGGTAGACTACCCACGTGAGGTAAGTGTATGGGGACAGGTCAGTAGATCCATATATATATATGTCCAGTGTTGATTGTAGCTGTGCATGCTGCTGTGTGTAGGTAGTCATCTCAGTTATGTGTATCAGGTAAACCCACATCCCATATTGTCCAGATATCACATCTGAGTGGTTTGCCCTGTACCCAGGGGGCTAAGGATGTGATCACAGAGTTCCTCATGCCATCCTGGTGTCATGGCAGCTGCTGCTGTTGATGTGCTACAACACACCGTAACACAGGAAGCCCATAGATCTGACTAAGGAGGTTTTCTAAACATCCTGCTGGTATGATGGGGTCTGCAGTTGCAGGGTAAAACATCTGCCCCACCCCCAGGGGCTGTGAAACGTGCCCAAAATGGTATGTTAGACCCATTGGTGATATGAGTGTGTGTGGCCCAGCAGTTTAAAACATCTGCCCTACCCCCACTTGCCCAGAAAGTCCAAAAAAGTGGGTCCCCAGCACCCCTACTGGTATGGAATATGCTGCTCTTGCTGTTTTCCAATCCACCCTACCCCCAGGAGTCCTGAAAGCCCCTCATAGTGGGCTGTCAGGCACCCGGGTGATATGGTTCTGTGTGCCTAGACAGTTGAATACATTCTCCCTATCCCCAGGAGTCCTGACAGCCCATCAAAGTGGGCTGTCAGGCACCCTGGTGATATGGTTCTGTGTGCAAAGACAGTTGAATACATTCTCCCTATCCCCAGGAGTCCTGACAGCCCATCAAAGTGTGCTATAACTCACCCTGGTGATATGGTTCTGTGTGCCTAGACAGCTCTATAAGGTCTCCCTATCCCCAGGAGTCCTGACAGCCCATCAAAGTGGGCTATCACTCACCCTAGTGATATGGTTCTGTGTGCCTAGACAGTTCTATAAGGTTTCCCTATCCCCAGGAGTCCTGACAGCCCATAAGAGTGGGCTATCACTCACCCTGGTGATATGGTTCTGTGTGCCTAGACAGTTCTATAAGGTCTCCCTATCCCCAGGAGTCCTGACAGCCCATCAGAGTGGGCTATCACACACCCTGGTGATATGGTCTGTGTGCAAAGACAATTGAATACATTCTCCCTATCCCCAGGAGTCCTGACAGCCCATCAAAGAGGGCTATCACTCACCCTGGTGATATGGTTCTGTGTGCCTAGACAGTTCTGTAAGGTCTCCCTATCCCCAGGAGTCCTGACAGCACATCAAAGTGGGCTATCACTCACCCTGGTGATATGGTTCTGTGTGCCTAGACAGTTCTATAAGGTCTCCCTATCCCCAGGAGTCCTGACAGCCCATCAGAGTGGGCTATCACTCACCCTGGTGATATGGTCTGTGTGCCTAGACAGTTCTATAAGGTCTCCCTATTCCCAGGAGTCCTGACAGCCCATCAGAGTGGGCTATCACACACCCTGGTGATATGGTTCTGTGTGCCTAGACAGTTCTATAAGGTCTCCCTATCCCCAGGAGTCCTGACATCCCATCAGAGTGGGCTATCACACACCCTGGTGATATGGTTCTGTGTGCCTAGACAGTTGAATACATTCTCCCTATCCCCAGGAGTCCTGACAGCCCATCAAAGTGGGCTGTCAGGCACCCTGGTGATATGGTTCTGTGTGCAAAGACAGTTGAATACATTGTCCCTATCCCCAGGAGTCCTGACAGCCCATCAAAGTCGGCTATCACTCACCCTGGTGATATGGTTCTGTGTGCCTAGACAGTTGAATACATTCTCCCTATCCCCAGGAGTCCTTACAGCCCATCAGAGTGGGCTATCACACACCCTGGTGATATGGTCTGTGTGCAAAGACAGTTGAATACATTCTCCCTATCCCCAGGAGTCCTGACAGCCTATCAGAGTGGGCTATCACTCACCTTAGTGATATGGTTCTGTGTGCCTAGACAGTTGAATACATTCTCCCTATCCCCAGGAGTCCTGACAGCCCATCAAAGTCGGCTATCACTCACCCTGGTGATATGGTTCTGTGTGCCTAGACAGTTGAATACATTCTCCCTATCCCCAGGAGTCCTTACAGCCCATCAGAGTGGGCTATCACACACCCTGGTGATATGGTCTGTGTGCAAAGACAGTTGAATACATTCTCCCTATCCCCAGGAGTCCTGACAGCCTATCAAAGTGGGCTATCACTCACCCTGGTCATATGGTTCTCTGTGCCTAGACAGTTGAATACATTCTCCCTATCCCCAGGAGTCCTGACAGCCCATACAGGCCGTATGCTACTGCTGGCACGCTGCCCTTAGCATACTGTGTGTGTGTGTTCTTGTGTTGGCTGTGTGATGATACAATGTTCAGGCTTTTGACATTATCATGTGTTGTGAGGGGTCTGTACACCTGGGGGGCGGTGATGACTGTGCTATCTCTACCTTACTGGTGTTTACCGTGTAACCATTGTGGACATGTGTTGTGTGTTGGGAACAGAACTGTGTCTAGTGTTCTGACATACCACTGTTGATCTGCTTTTTGTATCACAGATATTGGCGTGACATGGTGATTCTACATATTTTGCTGACATTGTGTCCCTTCACTGTGACCTGTTATGGCCTTTGAGTGGCTCAGAGGATCCAAGACATACACCTGATGCAAGCAGAAGGTAGTTTGCACCTTTGTTCTTTTGGGAATGACATCAGCCTTTACATGTGAATGATTTACTGTTTGTGTCATATACATTTTATGTTGGCTCTCTGTTCATGAACGCTGATGCACATAGGATGGTGCTCTGAAACGCCTGTGTCACATGGGCATGGACAGAACCATATCCATGTGACAACCGTGTGTACACTTCCAATTCAAAATGTCCCCAACGTGCAATGTGTTTTGTGTTGTGATCATGTCATGTTTGCCTTTGTGTCCCTTTATTATGTGTTTCTTAATGATTGACTCTCTGGAATTTGTGCTGATGTTGCAAGGCGCATACCAATACAATATTTCTCCTCTTCTGACACAGGGCAGAGAACAAACAAGACACATCTATTACAGTGCATCTGGCATTGCCATCACCCACCTGTTGGGGGACACAACACCATGGAACATTCCCTGGAAAATGGTGCCATAGGATGTTTGACCTCTGCGAGTGGGACACATGCCTAGGATGGACAGTATTATTTTTGGATTGATACTTTGGCCATGACAGACCTCTCCAACACACTGTTGCTGCCGTGCTCTGGTTGGGAGTCATGCTTATTGCAGGAGACACGCAGGACCTTTCATGTACTGTGGCATATTGGGATGTGACACTTGACTATGCATGCCCAGGGTTGCAAGGATAGTCTTAACCTGACGTGTTGGATTGCAGATACGCTTTGGACTTTGCACACTGTGTACTGGTCCCCACGTGTGAAGCAGGGACTGCCATTGTCACTGTATGTTGCACATTCCTCTACAGTTGTTTTTTTTGGCCATGTGTGTGACATGGAACACAGGATACGCTCATCTGTTTGTTTCAACACAAGCATACAGCCATGTGTGTGGCATAGGGGTAGCAATGGAGAGGTCCTGTTGTCTATGTCCACCTACTCTCCACCTGGACATGATACAGGTTTTGCCACAACACTGCTTTAATACACACCAGCATCCTGGATTGATGTTTTCAATCACGAAGGGTCTTTGCGTGCATGTGTGGCATCACTGAATCATGTTGAAATGTCAATGGTGCATGTGCATATGACTGACTATGCGGGGGAAACACAGCACGTGGCAATATGGCTTCTGTGTGGTTTACTGTAACATGTTTGGCCTTAATTTCCCTCTCTATATACTGTTTCTTGTGTTTGTTTACTGTACAGATGTGACGCTCTGCATTGATTTACAAACCTTGCATTGCATGTCTGCACAGTCCTATTTATCCCCTGAGGTAACGACACTCACATTGCCACGTTATATTTTGAGTATCGTAGTGTGAGTGTCCGTTGTCTTCCTTCAATTGTGCATTCTATGTACCGTGATATATGTGTACAGACACTGTCTACACACCAACCGGTGCAGGGGGACCTCCTGCATGGTGTTATCTCTGCATGTTTCTGCAGGTAGTTTTCATTTGAATTCTGTCTGTGTTCATGTGCCTCTGCTACCTGTTAGCATATCCTCATTGTGCATTTGATGATTGTTTAGGGTTACACTGTTGCAGCTTGGATTCCTATATCAGGCATTATGTGATAGCTGTAACATTACTTTCAATCTGTGGTTCTAAAGTTACAATGTTTCAACAACATATGCTGTTTTCATTTGTGTGCCTCCTGTGTTGCCAGATAGATATATTTTAGGGAACTGATCATGACTGATGTGTGTTGGTCCCTCATCATGCACCGCCTACTGTCTACATGCACTCATATGTGCGTAACACATTTGAGGCGTGCGTCAGCATGTGGGGGCCTAATGCATAGTGCTGCACAGTGGGGGGTGGGGGCCTAATGCATAGTGCTGTTCCCTGTAAATGACTAGGACATGATTACTCATGTACCTTCAATTTTCTCTGTTCATTGTAAACCGTACTTGATACTTGGGAAAGAGCGGTATATAAATGTGTGATAAATAAAATAATAAATAATTATGTCTCCTGCCCTTCATTTGTAGACGGACCAGTGACCTTTCTGTCTTTCACCTTGGATTCACTCACCTTGATATTATGATGGCGGTATCTACACTATCTGTGAAGATGATCCCAAATAAAAATATGTGTTTGATATACATTTGTCTCTGCTGCTGCTTGATCATGGTGACAAACGTGCAATACAATGTGTGCCTTTGAGTCAGTCCTGACTCCTTGTGACCCAGAGACTCCAGGGGTTTCTTGTCAGTGTCACTGGAAGTCTATTGTCAGGTCTTTCTTCCAAGGAAATGGAGGGTTAGGTGACTTGGCGAAGGCCACATGGAGTGCTAGTGGGAATTGAGCCCTGGTTGCTTGGTGACCAAGCCAGTTTTCTAACCACTAGGCTACTCCTCCACTCTTTGATCACATTGACACTTGTATGTACTGATTTGCTGGTCATGTCCATGGCCCACCTTTGCTCACATCCTTGTACGGTGACAGCTGTGTATTTGCCAGCCATTTGCCACATCACTGGGTATTACAGGTTACCATACACACCCTCCCTTTGGGGTAGTATTTTTGCACTGTGCTCAGTGTGCTGTTTGGGGTAGTGGTTAGAGGCATGTGTTATAACGCCATAGGTTGCAGGTTTGATCCCGACATGTGGTTTATCGTTTTCTTTTCTGTTGTGCTAACTGGACCATTAGGTACCAGCAGGTTCATCACCTCTACACACACCCTTCCCTCTCTTCACTGTACACCAAGGTGTGCCCTCTGTGCTGCCTAGCCATCACATATTATCTGTTACATAGGTCTCTTTCTTTATGGTGTTTACATGGCAGTGCGCTTGGGTGTTTTGTATTGCTGTGGTTCAGCTGGTGTGTGGTACACCTGTTTGCATGTTGAATTCTCTCCTGTCCTGTTCCAGATTTTGCACCGGCTCCACAGAGCATCCTCTGCTGCCCTTGGGGTTTAGTTTCTTTCCTATCTTGCATGCTGTATCCACTGCATAACATTTCATTGTGTGTGTGCATGTGTCTCTGGTCCCAATTACAGACTGTGATCTGATCTGTACACAGCAGATCTGCATGTGCATTTGGTCATGGTTACTGTTGGGGGTTTGCCTGTCCTGTCAGCCAGCAGGCGTCTTGTGTGATGCCCTGCACTATTTGTGTATGCAGCCTTTGCTAATGAGCTCACGTTGGTGGTGTGGCCTGCTGGTTTGTGCATTGCCATTTGTGGTAGTGGTCATAGGTGTGATTCCTCTCTGTTCTCTTTCATTTGTATGCTTCTCCTGCAGAACTAGTTTTCAGTCCCGCGACAGTCATATGTGTGCAGATCTGTGCTGTGAGCACATTGTACCCTCATCAGAGTTGTGAACCATCATTCTGTCCATCTAGGTGTATCTGCCAGCTGTGTGCCATCCTACCCTGATGTGCATGCTACTACCCCACGTCCTGCACTCCTACACATTCCTGTGTTGCAGCTCTCCCTTGTTGCCTCTCCTGTGTGTGCTCTGCATAGCACTGCTACTCCACTGTCATCCTGATATTTCACCTATCCTGCCATTTCTGGGTCCTCTGCTGCACACATCTTCCCATCCTCTGTCACACACTGTCATTATTGCATGGTACATTACCATCACTCTGTGCATAGCTACAGCTGCCCCCGATATGTTTGTCTATTTTTCTAGCTGCCACATGGGCTGGAGCTGATTTGTGTGGTCCATCAGCTCTGATCTACGTCCTTCTTTTACTTATGCATTGTCTTTCCTTGCTGCTCTGTGCAGTGTTTGGCACATACCTCTGTTGCCCTTCAAATTGGGGGACCTTACTGCTCTTGGCCAATGTTTTTGGGTTCACCTATACATCCTTGGGGCATCTTACGCCACACCTTCGATTCAGGCAGCTTATGGGCTGCCTACTATGGTGCCTTGGGAGTTGGCAACCTTTCAACATGGCCTCTGGGGAACATTATAACTCGCCTTCGCTGACGTGGTTGTTTAGGATGTGCCTTCTGGTGCACCCTAAAAGGTGCATTAATTTATGGCACTAGGGTGGGGTTCATTTTAGATGGCAGCACAGATTGTTGTACAGTTGCAAGCAGAAAAAGGAATTACCTCAGCCAATCTTATTCATTAGGTACACTGGGGATTGGAACACATGACTGCTGCACCATCAGTCAGTGTCTTAACCATTGTGCTACACTGCTGTTCCTCTTTGCATGTCAGCGCACCTAATTAAGCTTTTCATGCATTTAAATGCACAGTGCTGCCATCAAAAACAGTGCTATGACCTTGCTGTGCCTCATAGGGCACCCTATAAAGCGCCCTATAAGCAACATTCTAGGGTGCCTGGGTGGACAGTGCACTTTATAATATGCCCTCTGGAGTGCCTTATAGGCCGACTGATGCGGCACCTGATGTTACAGCACTTTGAGAGTGCGTTTGCTAGGAGCAGTAATTAAAATAAAATTAAAATGCCTCATAATGCAATATTACACATAACAGGTAGTGCCTCAGGCAGCCTTATTCATTGGGCACAGTGGGGGATTGAACCCATGACGCCTGCACCATCAGTCAGTGTCTTAACCATTGCGCTACACTTCTGTTTCTCCTTGCATGTCAGCGCACCTGATTAAGCTTTTCATGAGTTTAAATGCACAGTGCTGCCATCAAAAACAGTGCTATGACCTTGCTGTGCCTCATAGGGCACCCTATATGGCGCCCTATACGCCACCCTTTCAGCAACATTGTAGGGTGCCGTGGCAGACAGTGCACTTTAAAATGTGCCCTCTGGGGTACCTTATGGGGTGCCTTATGCAGCACCTTATGTTACAGTGCTTTGAGAGTGCGTTTGCTAGCAGCAGTAATTAAAATAAAATTAAAAAGCCTCATAATGCAATATTACACATAAATGGTAGTGCCTCAGCCAGCCTTATTCATTGGGCACAGTGGGGGATTGAACCCATGACCCCTGCACCATCTGTCAGTGTCTTCACCATTGTACTGCAGCCCTGTTCCTCTGTTTGCACATCAGCGCGCCTGCTTATGCTTTCCGTGCGCGTTACTCATGCGCTAATGTGCACTGCGCACAAGAGCGCGCGGCGCACAAGAGCACACACACTAATCCCGTTTTGCTATTTTTGACCGGACCGCCCACTCCTTATATGGCATCCTGCAGACTACCGCGGCACGCACGTTAAGAGGGTTTAGTAAACATACCCCTATGTGTACCACTGTTACCAGCTCTTATTGAGGGTTCATGGTGGCTAGTGGGGTCCAGAGCAGTCTCCAGATGCTCCTGCCCAATCTGCTTCAGTGTGGAAAAAGGGTAGAGAATTGGCAAGTTATGGGCACAGCAGGAGCTTGCAGGTAGCAAATGTTCCTTATTTGTCAGCTTGATCTCTAGCAATACATATTACCATGAAACTACCACTAGGGGTCAGAGCTGTATATCAGGCGCCTTCTCTGGGCCTTTCCAAATCCAGGCTGAAAACTCACCTCTTTGCTGCCACTTTTGGATTTTGACTCACTTGGTCTCCTTTGTGTTTCCTTACCATTCCCCCTAGATGTATTCCACGTCTACAACTACTGGGTTGTCTTTCTTGACTAGATTGTAAGCTCTGATGAACAGGGATCGTCTTTTACATGTGTCCATGCAGCGCTGAGTACGTCTTGTAGCATTATACAAATGCTCAGTAGTAGTAGTAGTAGAGCTTCCTTTTTGGACCAAGGAGCAGATGAGGAAGAAGCCTCTGGGGATTATTCCTGCACCTTTAGCCATATTCGCCACTAGAGATCCCTGGTGAGAGATAGGTGGTGTGGGGGACCCGATGCTCTGTGCTGGGGTTGGTTCTCTGTGTTGAGGGGCAGGGTGTCTGGTGCTCTGTGTCAGGGGGATGTTGAGAGTGAGGGGACTTGATTTTTGGTGTCAGGAGGAAGGGCATCCCCGATAGCATGGATTTACTTACCACCACATCTTCGGGAGGTGGTAAAAGCATCTGCGCTATCTGTTGTGGCGACAGGTATCACATGGTAACTTACTGTGCACTAACTGCAAGCCGCTGTACATCAGTGCTGCTGAAGGCTCTGCTGGACCCATCTCTCAGAAACAGGAAGCTCACATCAGAGGAGGCTGGACATGCAGAGCCTTCAATAGCATGGATGTGGAGCACACTCTGGTTTAGTGCTCCCCCCCCCCTGTTTTTTACCACTGCCACAGGTCCAGAGAAGTGACAGTAGTTGGGGTGTCAGTGAGAAAGGGAGAGGTGGGGAGGGAGAGAAGGAAGATATTGGCACAGGGGCTAGAGCAATATTTTTGCCCCAACTCCAAGTCAAACTGGCAGCCAGATTAAATAGCAGTGTTGCCTGCCAATTTGACATGGAGTCAGGGGAGTGGTCACAGTTGAGACTGAGAAGGCTTGGCCTCCCCAAGCCTTTTATATGCCCACAAGTCATACAGAAAACTCAACAAAATAACTTTTTATGCCTGCCCACCCTTGGAGCTATCAGAAACCCCAAAGGCTTTTAAGCCTCTTTGTTGAAGTAAGGTTCCTGTAGTCCATAGGCCTATGCCCCTTCTTTTCACAGAATATATTATTGGTCTAAAGCAGGAATATATTTCTTTGTGCAGACATGCACACAATGTACAAGTAAAAATGAAATGTGTACTGTTGAGTCAATTCTGACACCTGGTGACCCAGCAGCCCCTGGGTAGCTGTCAGGAATTTGGCAGAAGAGCTGTGTGGAAACAGAGATCTATGATCAAAAATATCTACAAGATACCTTTATTTTGTACTAAGATATTTCTTGACTAGTTTTTGGGAGATAAAATGTCTTCATCAGTTAAAACAAAATGAATAGATCAGATCAAAAATATGTTGTTTCCTGAACATACAAGTAAATCACAGGTTAAGTTACAATGACGGTGTGAAGGGAAAGTGATAGGGATTTGCATTTATTTGAAAACAAAAGATAAAACACAATGAGTGTTTTGCTTCATTCCCTCTAAACTAACAGACCATTAGGAATGTGCATTTGTGACTCAGGTCATTTGGGTCCCTAAAAATGTAAAGCGTGTGTACATACAATCAATTTGAGCTAAAAAAGTTCTAGTGTATATCTAGGGAGCTGGAATTAGCTCATGCCATTTCTCTGAAGTTCAAGGTAATTTACATTCAGATACAATAGGACTTTTTCTTTCCCTTGTGGGAGTGCAATCTAAGGGGCATTAAGTATCCACAGCCCTTTTAGTGCTATGGGTGCATTAACATGTGTTAATTTCATTATCGTGTGTTAACCTTTAGTAAACGTGCCCCTAAGGGTCCCTTTTGCTAAAATGTGTTATGTACTTAGGGGACATTTTAGAAGCTGCCGAACAGCACAAACAAACGATCTGACCTCCTGAAGGACTTTGTCCTGTGCAAGTAACGCTGCAGGGCTCGTCCGATATCCAAAAGTCACAATTGCAGGTCAGTGGAACCCCCAGCCGCACCCAATAAAATTGGTAATGAGACCGACTGATTCACATGGAAGGCCGAAACCACCTTAGGCAAGAATGAGGGCACTGGTCACAGAACCACCTTCACCCTAGAGAATGAAAGGAAGGGCTCCTGACATGATATAGTCTGGAGCTCCAAAATCCTGCATGCTGAACAAATCGCTACAAGGAATACTGTCTTCAGGGTCAAATCTTTCAGTGACGCTCGACTCAGTGGCTCAAAGGGCTCCCAAGTCAGCGCCATGAGAACCAAGTTGAGGTTCCGGGGTGGCACCACCATTCACCTCGGCGGCCAGAGGTGAGTTACCGCCCTGAGGAAGCACAGCACATCTGGGTGTGCACCTAACGCCACCCCACAGACCTTTTCACGATAATAGGAAATCACCGCCAGATGCACTCTCAAGGAACTCGCGGCTAAGCCCTTCTCAAAACCATCTTGCAAGAAGGTTAACACATCCGGCACCAAAGCCAAGGAAGAGACAGACTGCCTGTCCCCACACCATGCCTCAAAAATGCACCAGACCCTGATGTACGCTAAGCAAATGGACCTTTTACGAACTTTTAGCAAGGTTGCTATCACTGGCCCGGAATAACCTCTTTTTCGCAGCTTTGCCCTTTCAAGAGCCATGCCGTAAGCAAGAATCAATCCACCTGAAGCATGCAGAGTGGCCCCTGCATCAAGAGATCCTCTCGAGCTGGGAGCTGCCACAGCCAGTCCGCCAGGATCCACACCAGATCGGAGTACCATGGCCGCCTCGGCTAATCCGGGGCAATCAGAATGATGTACCCCTGGTGAGCATATATCATTGAACTACACTGCCTATGAGCACCCACGGAGGGAACACATAAAGGGCATCTGTGTTCTCTGACATCCATTCTTTTCTCCTGCTGAAGAACCAGCTTGCCTTGGTCAACTGGAGAGTTGCCATTAGGTCTATGACTGGTGTGCCCCACTGGCGCACCACCTGCTTGAATACCTCCTGGTTGAGCATCCACTTGCCCGGGTCTACATGCACCCAGCTGAAGAAGTCTGCCATCACATTGTCAACCCCCGTGACGTATGCCGCTGACAAGGCCTGGAGGTAAACCTCTACCCACTCAGACAGCCTTTCAGCCTCTTCCTCCAAGGCTTCGCTGCCTGTGCCTCCTTGGCAGTTTATGTAGGCTACTATGGTTGCATTGTCCGAGAAGAACTGGACTGCCTTCCCTTGCAACCCGGCCTCGAAGCTCTGGAGCGCCAGGACTACCACATGCATTTCTAGCCTGTTGATCGCCCACTGGGCTTCTAGCATGTGCCACTGTCCCTGGGCGAAATGCCCTTCACAATGGGCTCCACATCTGGAGAGATTGGGATCTGTCATCAGCGGTATCCACAATGGCGCCTTGAGGGGCATGCCCCTTTCCAGTACCCCTGAACATAACTATCACCAGAGTACTCTCTTGGTCTGCTCTGGGTATGGCAGAGGCATAGCCAGGGGATAACTCTGGTGAGACCACTGATGAAGCAGGGCTGTCTGCAATGGCCACATGTGTACTCTTGCCCATTGGACCAAGTTGAGTGTGGCTGCCACAGTCCCTAGGACCTGCAGATAATGCCAGGCCAACGGATGGGACATCTGCAGAAATTGGCACACCAGCTGTCAGAGTCCCTGCACCCACTGTACCGGCAGAAAGACTTTCCCCACTCGGGTGTCGAAGTGCGCTCCCAAGTATTCCAGTTCTTTGGATGGGACTAAATGACTCTTGGCTGCATTGACCACCCATCTGAGACTCTGCAGGAACTGCACCACCCGCTTCATCGCTCTTTCACTTTTGCCCCTGGACTTTGCCCAAATCAGCCTATCATCGAGATACGGGTGTATGAGAATACTTTCCTTGCGGAGTGCTGCCGCAACTACCACCATGACCTTGGTGGAGGTTCGTAGAGCCGCCGCCAGGCTAAAAGGCAGTGCCCGGACCTGGAAATGTCCCATTGGCACTGTGAAGTGGAGAAACTGTTGGTGGTCTGGCTGGATGGAAATGTGAAGGTATGCTTCCGTAAGATCTAGGGAAGTCAAGAACTCCCCGCCCCTTATTGCTACGATAAAGGACCGCAGGGTTTACATTCGAAAATGCAGCACCCATAGACAGCGGTTGATGCCCTTGAGGTCGAGAATCAGATGAAATGCCCCTTCCTTCTTGGGTACCACTAAATAAATGTAGTACTGACCGCACCCATATTGGTCCTTGGGCACTGGTTCCAAGGCCTTTAGTTGCAATAGCCTCATCAAGGTTTCTTTTACCATCCCGGCTTTGCCTTGCACCTTGCAAGAAGACTGAACAAATGAGTGGGCCACTGGTCATGCCCATTCTTGGGCACAGCGCTCCCAGATGACCTCCAGGACCCACCAGTCTGAAGTGATTTGGACTCAGGAAGAGTAGAAATCCCATAGTCTGCCCCCCATGGGCTGTACCTCTACCTGGGCCCACCTCGTCTTATTGTGATTTTCTGGCTCCTGAGGGAAAGGAAGCACTAAATTCCCACTCTGTGCCTCGGAAACCCTGAAACCCCTGCCCTCTGAAGTGGAATCTGCCTCTCTAGTAGGACCCAAACTGGGAAGGACAAAAATGCCTGAAGTCTCATGGGCTGTCCTTTTGATGTAGCCGGAGGACAGCTCAGATTTTGCTTATCCTCCGGCAGACTCCACCCTTGGACTCTCCCAGGTCCTTGACCAATTTGCCAGGTCTTCTCCAAACAGGAGTTTCCCCTTAAAGGGAAGCTTGCTGAGGCAGGACATGTACGAACTGTCTGCTGCCCAGTTCCATAACCACATATAGCAGCGAGCCACCACCAATGAGGCCATACTGTTTGAAAGACCTCTAATGAGATCATAGTGGGTGTTCCCCTGATAGGCCACCCCTGATTCCAGCTTGGCTGCTTCCTCTGACAAATGTGATGCTGGCACTCCCAGCTGTTGCACCCTTTGCGACCAGTGGAGGCAAGACCTCGCTACCCAGGCCCCATAAATGGAAGCTTGTAGAGAGAGAGTGTTGGTGTCCAAAGCCTGCTTCAAAAGGGTGTCCAACTTCCTATCCTGGCCATCCTTGAGGGCCGCGCTGCCTTCCACCGGAATTGTCATCTTCTTGGTGATGGCCAACACCTCCGCGTCCACCTTAGGCAACTTGAAGAGCTCCCGCTCTTGCTCTGGTAATGGGTACAGATGTGACATAGCCTGTACCCCCCTGAGGGCTGCTTCCTGCAGATTCCACAACTCCTGAATCATCTGCCGTACTATTCGATGCAATGGAAACACCTTCTGTGTCTTCTGCACTGCCTGAAGAAGAGGATCCTCCAGTGCCTCCTCGTCCACCGTAACACTAGCCGGCATATTAATGGCCTCCTGGCGGAAAACCCGAACCACCCGGGATTGGTCCTCCTGCTCCGGAATCTCTCCTTCCTCCAATTCCTCACCTTGGAACTTGAGATCCAAGTCCAAGTCTTCACTGTCTGGCCCCTCAGATAATGGAGATGGCTCAAGTTCCTCCTCAGAGGATCTAGTCCTCTTGAGGGCCATTACCTCCATGTCGCTCTCCATCCTATCCGCTGTTTGCTTACTGCTGCGTCCTGCCACCGAAGGACCCGTCGCTGACCTTTGCTGATGCAGACAAAAGGCCTTGTGCAGCAGCAATACAGACTTTGGAGAGAGGTTTCCCAGAGGCCCTCCAACACCCTGGTCCTGTGATGTAGAGGGCCCTGGAAGAGCCAAAGGGCAGGAAGCTGGATCTCCCGGGGGGGGGGGGGGGAGGGAGACATGCCTTGCTGAGACTTAACCTGCAGATCTTTTTCCAGAGAAGTGGCCTCTGTACGGATCCTAAACAGATGCCCGCATCAGAGACCGCCCTGTTGAGTCCCACAGAGCAGGCACTGGGGCCTGGCAGGCATAGCGACAATCTGTGAGCTGCCCTGAAAAGAATTTTGGGCCAGAAGAATCTCTTATAGTAAAACAATCTAACGAGAAATGAAAGAAAAAAAATAAACTAAATAAACTAAGAAAACGGCTCCAACCAAAAAAGCCTCTTTGCGGGAATGAGGGTAAACTCCCAACACTCTCCTTACTGCCCCCAGAGAGAAGAGCAGCGGGGGAGATACAATGTGCAGGCACAGAGGGTGGGAACTCCTCCCTTGCTTGCCGCGTCTCTGCCCTGAACAGAAAAGTCAAGCACCGGATTCCCACACTACTGCCAACCACCAGCCACAAGGTTTTGCACCACTGAAGGGGCCTGCTCTGTGAAAGGCACCATGTGCTCCTGCTGCACGGGCATCTCCACTGTCTCCCGGCATGACAGGGTAGGCCCGAATTACCTGCACAGAGCTGCACTACCTCGAGGAGACTGCATCCGGCTCACTGCTTCTCCCCCGTGTTCAGTTGCTTCTCTCCGGTGTTGGCGTTGGGGGGTGGGGGAGGGCACGGAGGCTGCCTGTCTGTTGCTCAGTGTTTAATTGGTGGCTCTTCACCTGATGATAAGTTCGGTAGTCACCCTCAGGCCCGGAGACCAAGAGCCTGCCCACAAGCCTCACCCCCAGTTGCTGGGGGGGAGAGAGAGAGGAATCACCTTCCTCAGCCTGAGGTGATTATCTCCACCAGAGCTTTGCCTTTGTTTTTCAGGGCTCTATATCTCCCCCATTTTTCCTCTTATTTTCTTTTACTCTTGTTGGGGTTTTTTTTTTGCCAGTGAAGTCAGAAATCCTACACCTATCTTCCTAGTTGTCCCTCAGTGAGTCCAGCACCCTGGCTCACTACCTCCTTCAGCTGCTTGGAGACTGAGCATACTGGAGCTGGTGGGCGTTGCTAGTTGTATAAGTAGAGGGGTGTCATCAAAAGATGACATGCTCAGTCTCCAAGCTGTCTGAAGAGGTGCACTACTCAGAGGTGCGGGACTGGACTGGATGGACAATAAGGAAACATTAATACCAAAAACTTAGGGAAGCATTTTCAAAACATTTTCATTGGTTAGCAGACCTGTTAACTGGCTATAACATGATCACTGTAATATTTAGAGGCACTAACCTCTGCCCCTTCGGGCTGCCCCATGATGACTTCCTGCTGTTGATACCCTGAAAAAATGTCAGGAACCAGAACCACACATACACTGTACCTCTTATACCTTAAAGTCCTCAACATCCCTAAAAGGAGGGGATGAACAATAGAATCAAAAGCCATGGACATATCTAAAACAACAATTACATCTTCAAAACTCTTACTCAAACATCCCATCAGTTCATCCACCACTGAAAACCTTTTAGTTCTGATTCAAAACATCCCCTTTTGACATAAAGCCAAGTGATTGTATAGAAACCACCCTTTCAATCGCCTTCCCTAAAAATGGCAAATTCATTTCTGGCCTATAATTCTCCACCCTTCCAACATCAGGTCCAGGCTTTCTCAGCATTGATCTAACTACTGCAGATTTCAAGGCTACAGGAAAAATCCCCTCCTTTAATGATTGGAAGTGAAGCAGTAGCCTAACGGTTACAGCACTAGCTTAGTAATTCTGATTATCACTTCTTGGGGCCTTGGGCAAGTCACTTACCCTCTATTGCCTTGGAAGAAAGGTCTGGCAATCTACTTCTGGTCACACTGCTGGGAAAACCCAAGAGCTGTTGGGTTGCCAGGAAACACATGTAGCACAGGGTTGCCAGAAGGGCTTGATGCAGGCCTGGGTTTACCCCATTGTATGCAGGGACTTACAGTCTTGCTTTTCTTACGGAATACAATAGAGAAATCAGACCTACATATCCCTGCATGCAATGGGGTAAACACAGGACTGGATCTAGCTTGTTGGGCTCATCTGGAGCATAGCACTGTAGTGAATGGTTTGCCACTGCTGCTATCTCTTGTAATTCCTCACCATTTGTCTTAACCTAACTTATGCCGAACTTTCTTTGTTCACACTGGTTACCATACAAATTGCTGTTTTCAGTTCGGGACACAGCTGTCAGCACTCACCATTTTGCTTCCGACTTTCCCTTATACCAACTGCTAATTAAAATTCAAAAATAAACAGTCAGATCTAAAAATAAAGGTCAGCAAACACACTGCAGATGACATGTTTTTTTACTGGATTAACTTAATGTATTCTGTGGCAGGAAAAAGGATCCTAAGTAAGAAATTCAAACAACATATTACTAGGCATTTAAACCAGAGGATGGGGGTGGCACATGGAAGCCGATTAGTTCAGGATGTCACCTCCTGCAAAATCAAGACAGCAGTAGTAACAACCCCCTGTGTCCCCTCCCCCCCCAAAATAAATCATTTTAGCAACTTGTGTCTCAACAACAAACTAGAAGAGGAGACTAGGCAAAAAGTTATAAAGAACATGAAAAAGCCAACAAAAAAGAAATGGATAGCAAGAAGCATAAATGCTCGCAGACTAGGCAACAAATTCCCAGATCTGCAAGTCCTAACGGTAGAGGGAGATGTGACCATGCCAAGCTATAATTTCTTTAGAAGGGACAGAGATGGCCCAAAGTGTGGAAAAATAGCCCTTTATGTGAAAACCAGTGATCTCCAGGAAGAAGCAGGAATGTAGCCATCACATATGGGTATCGTCGGTACCGATGGAGCCCGCGCGGGAATGCTCCCCAGCGTCCAATCAGAACGCCTTTGGGAGCATCCCACAGCGCCTGCGTGCTGCCTTCCCGCCTTTCCCAACTGCCTCTCTCCAGTTCTTCTTTTTCCGCAGAGCCAGCCTTAGGCCCAAAAACGTTTTCCTCAACATGGAAAAACCTGCTTCAGGGTTTAAAAAGTGCACCAAGTGTGGCGGTACCATCTCCGTCACCGACACCCATGAATGGTGTTTAAAATGTTTAGGTCCTGACCACTCCATCACGGATTGTGTGTCCTGTGCCATGATGTCTAAAAGAGGTCGGCAGAACCGAGCTGCCAAGCTCAGTACCCTGTTTCCCTCTGATGCGGCTTCGGTGGCATCAACGTCTTCCAGGGCTTCTTCTTTCTCCCGTGGATCTCAGGTAACTAAACATAAATCCAGCTGGTCCTCGAAGGGTAGATCTCCTTCTAAGCATCGAGATGCCTCTGGCGTTGCCCTTGAGGATTCTGCACCGGCAAAATTACCCCGGCGGGAGGCTTCAGCTTCCAAAGCATTATCGGGGTTCCAGGATGTTCTAGATGGCTCGGCCTCGACAGATCTCCTGGTGCCATGCTCTGGAGTACCGGTGGTCTCCACCGGTACCGACATCCAGGCATTGGCAGCATCCATGGACCAGAGAATTCTGACCATGGAACACAGTCTGGCGGCTTTCCTTGCTGCATCGACGCCCTTGGTACCGCGACAGACAACTCCACCGGTACCGGCACTAGCACCGGCATTGGTATCAGTATCGGTACCGGTACCGATAGCATCGACATCGGCATCGGTGTCTGCTATGCCGGTACCCTGTCCTCTGATGCCCTCCGGTACCGATTCTCCGGTACTGGTTATTCCCGGTACCGACCTTGGTACGGGTATTGGGCTCTGCAGGAGCATCCGGACAGACGATACTTCGAGTCCTCAGAAGAATCTGAGGATTCTGAAAGTTCTGTCGATGCAGCGGTGCTTCTTCCAGAGAAGTCCTCCTCCCCTAAACGTAGGATGTCTCCTCCAGAGGACATGTCCTTCCAAGACTTCATCAGGGAGGTGGCTCGGGGCCTGTCCATTACTGTGGCCCCTGAAACAGAGCCAAGGGCCAAGGAGTTGGAAATTTTACAATATCCCAAAACTCCTAAGGAAGCAGCTACCTTACCCATTCATGAGATTCTATATGATCTCATGTTGAGGATGTGGGAAACACCTCTTACCACCTCTCCTCATTCTCTTAGACTGGATACTATGTATCGAGTCCCTCCTTGTCCTGGGTTCCATAAGACTCAGCTTCCTCACCACTCTATTGTGGTGGAGTCAGCTATGAGAAGGATCAGAAGTGCAAAAAGACATGCCTCTAATCCTCCAGGACGTGAGTGCAGAACCCTGGATGCTTTTGGACGTAGAGTCTTCCAAGCTTCCATGCTTGCTGCAAGAATCAGTTCCTATAGTCTCTAAATGGGAATGTTCCTAAAGGAGGTCACAGATAATTTACAGACTTTAAATCCTTTCTTTTCTGAGGATAAAAGACAAGATTTTATCACTTGGGTCAAACATGTCCAAGATGTTTCTAAGTTCTCCAACCGTGCAGCCTTTGACTGCTTTGAGTGTATAAGCAGAACCTCCGCTATTGCCATAGGTGCACGTATAATTGTTTGGCTCCAGGCATCTGATTTAGAGCTCTGGGTACAAGATAAATTGGGAAATATCCATTGTACTGGTGAGAACCTGTTTGGTAAAGATTGGCAGGAAAAAGCCAATGAAATGGATGCTGAAAATTCCACCTTGGATAGATTATCCAAGTTCACTGCTGATCCTGTTAAAAAGAAATTGTTCAAGAAAACATCTTTTTCTAAAAAGAAAAGATTTTATCCTGCTTATGGTCAGCAGGCATCTTCTGCAGGTCAGTTTTCAAGCAAACGTCAGCAACCACCCAAACAGAAGAAAGCAAAGGCTGCTAGGCCTCCACCGGCCCAGCAGCCTCAGCCTCCTCAGGGCCTTTGACTTTCAGCTAGAGAACTTAGCCTTTCTGGTTCTGGAGGGACCAGAACCGTCCACCATTCCAGGAAGGTTATGTCATTTTGCCCCCAGATGGGGGCAAATTACAGCAGAGCACTGGACACTCTCCATCATAAAGGAGGGATACAAACTTCATTTTTCAAGCATGCCCCCTCACACAATAGTGAAGCAGTTCAATTCTCCAACCTCTCTCATCAACCTGTTAGGTCACGAGGTTGCCATCCTTCTTGCCCAAGGGGCAATAGAAGAAGTGCCTCTTCATCAACAGGGCGCAGGGTTCTATTCCCCTTATTTTCTTATCCCAAAGAAAACAGGGGGATACAGACCTATCTTAGATCTCAGAGAATTGAACAAATTCCTTGTCAAGGAGAAATTCAAGATGATTTCTCTCGGAGCTCTGCTACCATACCTTCAGAGTCAGGATTGGCTTTGTTCTCTAGATCTCAAGGATGCGTACACCCATATCCTCATCCATCCAACCCACAGAAGGTTCCTTCGGTTCCTTTTTCAAGGAAAGCACTACCAATACAGGGTGTTTCCTTTTGGTCTGGCCTCAGCAACAAGGGTGTTCACGAAATGCATGGCTGTGGTAGCAGCATTTCTCTGCACTCTAGGAATATTTGTCTTCCCTTACTTGGACGACTGGCTCATTTGAGCTCCAACACAGTCAGAGGCCAAGACTTCTCTATCCTGCACAATGCGTATCCTTCAGTATTTAGGGCTGGTAATAAACATCCCAAAATCCAGTCTGACTCCCACTCAGTCTTTAGAGTTCATAGGAGCTCTTCTGGATACCACAAGGGCAAGGGCCTATCTTCCCCAGGCCCGTTGTCTTCACTTGGTGCAGTTAGCTTCTCAAGCAGTGCTAAAGCCTCATCTAACTGCTCGAGAAATGTTGCAATTGCTAGGCCACATGGCATCCACCATGCATGTGGTTCCAAATGCTCGCCTCCACATGAGGGCAGCTCAGTGGACTTTATCCACCCAATGGACCCAGGCATCAGGGTGCCTGTCAGACAAAATAGCAAACACAAGTTGCCTCATTTTGTCTCTCCAATGGTGGAGGTCCACTCAAAACCTGTTGCTGGGGTCCCCCTTTTCAACAACCCTTACCCCAAGCAACTCTCACAACAGATGCTTCTCCAAAGGGTTGGGGAGCTCATCTGCAAGACTTCTCCACCCAGGGCACCTGGTCTCCTCAAGAGAGTTGTCTGCATATCAATCTCTTGGAACTCAGAGCAATTTTCCTGGCTGTGCGAGTGTTCCACTCCCTGCTCAGCTACAAGACAGTCCTCATTCATACGGACAATCAAGTAGCCATGTTCTATGTGAACAAGCAGGGGGGAATGGGCTCTCTGTCACTTTACAACGAAGCTTTGCGACTATGGGCCCTCACCAGAGAGCATCAGATTCATCTGCTGGCAATATATCTTCCAGGCATTCAAAACTCTTGGGCGGACAAACTCAGTCAAGTTCTGCTTCCACACAAGTGGTCTCTGCATGCAGACCAGGTGACCAGGATATTTCAACTTTGGGGAACCCCAGACATAGACCTCTTTGCAAGTCCGTGGAATGCCAAACTTCCCCAGTTCTGTTCCAGAATTCCGGCTCAGGGGGCTCAGGCCAGGGATGCTTTCCTCCTTTACTGGGGTCAAGACTTCCTGTATGTCTTTCCACCCATTCCCCTAATTCCCAAAACCCTCTTCAAGCTTCAGAGAGACAGAGGCCACATGATTCTCGCAGCACCACATTGGCCATGGCAAGTGTGGTACCCTCTGCTTCTACATCTCTCTCAAGCTCCCTCCCTGGAGTTAGGGTCTGCTCCAGATCTCCTATCTCAGGAGAACGGAATGTTATGGCATCCCAATCCCCAGTCTCTGCATCTCAGGGCATGGTTGCTGAAGGCCTAGATCTCCAAGATCTTAATCTTTCTCAGCAAGTGAAAGATGTTCTTGATGCTTCCAGAAAACCTTCCACTAGACCAGGGGTTCTCAACCCTGTCCTCGGGACCCCACTAGCCAGTCGGGTTTTCAGGCTATCCACAATGAACATGAATGAGATATATATGCATTAGAAATAGCCTGCCAAACTGACTGGTTTGTGGCCCTCCAGTGCTGGATTTGGGGACCCCTGCCGTACATCTCTGTCAAGTACGATTGTGAGTGGGCAAGGTACAGATGTCCTCGACATCAAAAGGGTAGATAGAATGTGTCACATCCTTCCTAGTTTCTCACCACCACCAAAAAGTTGTCTACAATATTTTGGTGGTGGTGAGAAACTAGGAGGGATGTGACACATTCTATCTACCCTTTTGATGTCGAGGACATCTGTACCTTGCCCACTCACAATCGTACTTGACAGAGGTGTATGGCAGGGGTCCCCAAATCCAGCACTGGAGGGCCACAAACCAGTCAGTTTGGCAGGCTATTTCTAATGCATATATATCTCATTCATGTTCATTGTGGATAGCCTGAAAACCCGACTGGCTAGTGGGGTCCCGAGGACAGGGTTGAGAACCACTGCACTAGACGCTCTTATGCTTTCAAGTGGAAAAGGTTTACTATTTGGTGTTCGGAAAAGGGTCTTAACCCCCTTGCAATACCTCTGCAATCTTTGCTGGAGTATCTCCTCCATTTATCTAATGCAGGCCTTAAGACAAATTCAGTAAGAGTCCATTTGAGTGCTATTGCAGCTTCTCTTAAACCTCTAAATGGACAGCCCATTTCCTCTCATAGCAAGATTTATGAGAGGCCTCCTTCTAACTAAGCCTCCCATTAGACTACCTCCAGTGGCATGGGACTTAAACCTGGTTCTTGGGCAGCTCATGAAGCCACCTTTTGAACCTTTAGCTACCACCTCCTTAAAATTCCTTTCTTGGAAGGTTATCTTTCTCATTGCAATCACATTAGCACGCCGCATTAGTGAGTTGCAAGCGCTGGTAGCTAATCCACCTTATACAAGGTTCCATCATGACAAGGTTGTCCTTAGGACTCATCCACACTTTATGCCTAAGGTAGTCTCGCCTTTTCATCTAAACCAATAGGTCTACCTACCTGTCTTTTTTCCAGGACTTCATGCATCAAATGCAGAAAGGAATCTTCATACCTTGGATTGTAAAAGAGCTTTGGCCTTTTACTTACAAAGAACACAGCAACATAGGAAGTCCTCTCAACTCTTTGTTGCTTTTGATCCTTCTCATTTGGGACTTCCAGTCTCCAAGAGAACACTGTCTAACTGGATTGCTCAGTGTATTTCCTTCGCCTATCAGAGTAAGAACCTTTCTCTGGAGGGCCATGTCACAGCTCACAATGTGAGAGCCATGGCTGCCTCAATGGCTCATCTGCACTCTGTGTCTATTAACATCTGTCGAGCAGCCACTTGGGCCTCGGTTCATACCTTCACAGCCCATTACTGCTTGGACAAGGACTCCCGCCGGGATGCCTTGTTTGGTTAGGCTGTTCTCAAACACCTGTTCCATACCTAATCAACTCCTGCCCACCATCCCTGGTAGGATGCCAGAGATCCATGGGGGGAAGTGGAGCCCTTTTCAGGGACACACAACTTCTGGGGTCTCTCCCTGGCACCTAAAGCTAGGGAGTCCCCATATGTGATGACTACATTCCTGCTTGTTCCTGGAGATAGCATAGTTACTGACCTGTAACAGGTGATCTCCGGGAACAGCAGGAATTTAGTCCTCACAACCCACCCACCTCCCCTAGGAGTTGTATCTCTCTATCTCTTTCCTTTCCCTCTCTCTCTCTTTGTCTCAGTTTTAAAACTCAACTGGAGAGAGGCAGTTGGGAAAGGCAGGAAGGCAGCACGCAGGCGCTGTGGGATGCTCCCAAAAGCGTTCTGATTGGATGCTGGGGAGCGTTCCCGCGCAGGCTCTGTCGGTACCGATGATACCCATATGTGAGGACTAAATTTCTGCTGTTCCCGGAGATCACCTGTTACAGGTGAGTAACTATGCTTTACAGTAACTGAAATGCAGGGGTTTTGCGGAAAGGAGGAAGCAATATGGGCCATCTTGAAAAGAGAAGATGGAACTTCTACTTACATATGTGTTATTTACAGACCTCCAACTCAAACAGATTATCTGGATAGAGATCTGCCATGGATATCCAAATGCTGGGAATGAAAGGGGAGATACTGTTGCAAGATTTCAACCTGCCAGATGTGGATTGTGATATCCTAGCTGCAGAATCAGAAAGTAGAGAGATTGTGGATACCATCCAAGGTTTTCTCATTACACAAATGGACAAGGAACCCATGTGAGGAGGAGAAAGATTCGATCTAGTACTCACAAATGGAGGCAGTGTGCATAATGTCTGGATGGGTGCCCACTTGAGCAGTAGTGATCATCAAAAAGTATGATTTGATATAAGGGTTAAAGCAGAGGCCAGACACACAAAATGCAAAAGAACTGCATTTTGAACATACAGTGCATTGCAAAAATATTCATCCCCTCTGTGTTTATCCTGTTTTGTCACATTAGAACCTGGAATTAAAATGGAGTTTTGGGGATTAGCATCAAGTGATATACACAACATGCCTAAGACTTTGAAGGTGCAAAATATCCTTTATTGTGATGCAAACAATAATTAAAACAAAAAAAAAGCAAAACCAAAAGCAGGAATGTGCATATGTATTCACCCCCAAAGTCAATACTTGGTAGAGCCACCTTTTGTTGCAATTACTGCTGCAAGTCTCTTGGGGTATGTCTCTATTACCTTAGCACATCTAGCCACTGGGAGATTTACCCATTCTTTAAGGCAAAACTGTTCCAACTCCTTGAAGTTAGATGGATTGCGTTGGTGTACAGCAATCTTCAAGTCATGTCACAGATTCTCAATTGGATTGAGGTCTGGGCTTTGACTAGGCCATTCCAAAGCATTTAAATGTTTCTCTTTAAACCAGATTAGCAGTATTTTTAGGGTCATTATCCTGCTGGAAGGTGAACCTTCATCCCATTTCAAATAACTGGCAGACTGAAACAGGTTTTCCTCAAGAATTGCCCTGTATTTAGTGACATCCATCGTTCCTTGAATCCTTACCAGTTTTCCTGTCCCTGCCAATGAAAAACATCCCCACAGCATGATGCTGCCACCACCATGTTTCACTATGGGCATGGTGTTCTCGGGGTATTGGGTTTGCACCACACATGGCGTTTCCCATGATGGCCAAAATGTTCAATTTTCAGCTCATCTGACTAGAGAATCTTCTTCCATGTGTTTGGGGGTCCATCACATGCTGTTGTGCAAACTCCAAATGTGTTTTCTTATTTCTTTGTTTAAGCAGTGCTTTTTTTTCTGGCCACTCTTCCATAAAGCCCCACTCTGTGGAGTGTATGGCTTAAAGTAGTCCAATGGACAGATATTCTCATCTCCGCTGTGGATCTTTGCAGCTCCTTCAGTGTTATCCTTGGTGTCTTTGTGGCATCTCTGATTAATGCCCTCCTTGCCTGGTCTGTGAGTTTTAGTGGGTGGCCTTCTCTTGTCAGGTTTGTAGTGGTGCCATATTCTTTCTATTTTGTTATAATGGATTTAATGGTGCTCCATGGTATATTCAGAATTTGGGATATTTTTTTATAAAGCAATCTTGATCTATACTTCTCCAAAACTTTGTCTATGATCTGTTTGGAGTGCTTCTTGGTCTTCATGTTGCTTGTTTAGTCAGAGGCCTTTCAGAATAGGTATACAGTATTTATACAGGCATCATGTGACAGATCATGTGACACTGATTGCACACAGGTGGACCCTAATCAACTAATTATGTGACTTCTGAGGTTAATTGGTTGGATCAGATCTTTATTTAGGGATTTCATAGCAAATGGATGAATACATATGCGCTCACAACTTTTCAGTTTTTACTTGTTTTTTTATATATGCAAGGTATTTTATTGTCATTTCACTTCATCAATTTGGACTATTTTGTTAGGTCCATTACCTAACATCCAAATGAACCTCCATTTTCATTCCAGGTTGTACGCAATGTGACAAAACAGGACGAAAACCAAGGGGATGAATACCTTTGCAAGACACTGTATTGGGAAGGGGGAAGAGGATATTCAATGGCACCGGCTAGTTGTTCTAAAGCCGGGGTCTCAAACACACGGCCTGCGAGAGAACTTTGTGCGGCCCGCGATGGAGAGGAAACAAAAAAAAAACCCCTGGCTTCTGCTGCTGCTGCTGCCGCCATGGCAGCAGCAGAATTAACTGTCATTTTTAAAAAAAACCTTGGCTTCTGCTGCTGCAGCAGCGGCAGAATCAGCTGTCCCGTGGCCCCTTCCCGTCTGCCCAGCAGAGCACTCAGTCAGCTCCATCAGTGGTGGGCTTTTCAAGCCGCGAAGAGAGGGAAATACACTCTTCGCGGGCGGCCCTGAAAGCTGCCGCTGATGGAGCTGAGCTGAGGGCTCTACCGGGCAGACGGGAAGGGGCCACGGGACAGCTGAATCTGCTGCTGCCACGGCGGCGGCAGCAGCAGAAGCCAGGTTTTTTTTAAAAAAATTGACAGTTGATTCTGCTGCTGCCACGGTGGCAGCGGCAGCAACAGAAGCCAGGTTTTATTTTTTTTTTTAATTTACCTTGGCTGATGGGGGGGGGGGGCAGTTAGGACTGGAAATGGGCTAATGGGGGTTAGGACTGGAGGTGGGCTGATGGGGGGAGTTAGGACTGGTAATGGCTATGGGGGGGCTAAGATTGAAAATGGAGTGATGGGAGGGTTAGGACTGGAAGTGGGCTGTTGGGGGGCTAAGACTGAAAATGGGGTGATGAGAGGGTTATAGTGCTATATAGCATTTTTCTCATGTGGTATTTATGGGTTCTCTTTTGGGGCCCAATCACTGATGTATTTGCTTGGTGTGTATGCTGACATCCCAGTTCTGGGTACATGCATCTCCTCCAGGAACATGCACTATGGACTAGCTAGCAGATGGTCTGCAGCTAGTATGTGTCTGGCTGGAACACCTTGCAGGGTGCAGCTCCTGGAGGCTTGCTGCTGGAGAATGTTAGATAGTGGTGGGGGGCAGCTGAGCATTTCCAGGCCTACTGTCTGTCTGCTATTGCTTTATAGATGTGTACAGATCTGCATTGACTGCCCTGTAGGGTGTCCCTTCCTCAGCAGGACTGGGGTTGATGGTCCCCTCTACTGCCCCCATTGCAGGGAGGTAGAATGTGGATCTGTTGGTGGGAGATCCTGTTTCCTACCCTGAGCTGAGCTGGGTGGGGTGGGGTGGGTGGTGGTACATAATCTGCCTATGGGTACAAACAGCCCCTACATCATGTGACAATGGTACCAACACAGGATATGCACTATTCTGGGTGCATCATAGCCCATAAGGGCTAGACATGACTGAGAAACACAAAAAAGACACAGATGTATCCTAGGTGTGTCTGCAGGAACTACCTATCACACACACTAGCACTAATGGAGACCTGCAGCATGGCATATTTTAGCTATGAAAGGTGCTGTGGACCTGGTGCTGGGCTCCCCACCTCACCCTAAGGGTGAGCACAGTACCTGCACAATGTGACGGTCTGTAGCTACTCTGTGCCAGTAACACACACGGTCAGTACCCCCTACCAGGCTGAGGTGCTGTGGGGGTGCACACGGTCAGTTCCCCCTACCAGGCCGAGGTGCTGTGGGGGTGCATACCCCATCTTGTGATCATCTGTAGACTGTTGATTTGCATGTGCAGTGCATCATGGGTACGGGTGGGTTAACCCTATCCTGGTAACCACATCAGACAGTTTGTTAGTAGCTGTAGCCCACTGGTTACTTCACTGCCTATGGAACCAGAGGTCATGGGTTTGATCCTACAGTGGGGCTGTCTGAGGCATTTTCTTTTTTAATTTAAATTAGTGCTGCCAGCAAAAACACCCTCACAGTGCTGTAGCCCTAAGGTGCCTCATAAGGCGCCCTCTAAAGCACTCTATAAGGCACCCTATAAAGCGCCTTATAAGGCGCCTTATAAGGCGCCCTATAGGGAACATTATAAGGTGCCTTGGCGGACAGTGCACTTTATAATGTGCCCTCTGGAGTGCCTTATAGGGTGCCTTATGCGGCACCTCAGTTTACGGCACTATGAGGGTGTGTTTGCTGGCAGCACTAATTTAAATTAAAAAAGAAAATGCCTCAGACAGCACTGATTTAAAGTAAAGGGTAATGCCTCAGACAGCCTTACTCATCAAGCCCACTGGGGGATCAAACTCAAGACCCCTGTTTCATCAGTCAATGTATTAACAATTGTGCTACACCTCTGTTGCTGTGCTTGTAGGTCAGCGCACTTAATTAAGGCTAACGCGCATGAACGTGCCACGGCTCCCTCTATCACAGGAAAAGTACCTTATCGCACGATAACCCTAAATGCTACCTTAAGACCGGAACGCCCACTGCACACTAACACATGCTGCACGTTAAGACTGCTTAGTAAACATACCCCAAAGTTTTCTCTAGGCTAGGCAACTACTCTATTTTTTTCCATTTCCAAATGCAGTTTTATTCTGATTTCTAATTGCTGGTCTGGGACTTTTATTCTGTTGATGGAGGTAGGGGAGTTCACCCTTCTGACTTACAGGGCTAAGAAGCAGGGGTATGTGTGCTTTTCCAGAATTGCATATCATGTCGGAGCGGGGCCCCCTAGAGAAAGGTTTTACCAACCAACTCCAAAGCATTCCAGACATCTTCTATAATCCATTCTTTTCAGACAAACTCACACAAACTGCCTCTGATCTGAAATACAGTCAATCTGCTCCTACACACATTATTTTGTGCACATTCTTCTTCATTCCATCTGCATAACCTCAAGCTCCAGTGTTTATGTTTATTACAAACTTACTATACCTCCATCTCACTTAAATACAAGCCATCATTCTGCTGCATGATAGGTAAGTCATGTCCAATGCCCATTTTAATGTGGCAATCAGTTGGCAGATGCTCTTTCAGATACAAGTTGAGAGGTTGTTTCTTCCAGTATTAGGCAATGAATGAGCAACTGCAAGTTAGCAGGGAAATGTGTATACAATGAGATAATAAACTCACTGCTGATTATATAAATCAATATACCAAGCAGACCTCAGGCTATGCATTTGATTTGTAGGGAGGAATCAGTTCACAAAACTTAATCTCACATTCACAATAAATATGCCTGTCCTTCACGGTAAGCAAGATTTACGAGATTAATGGCATGGATATTGTTTAGAAAATATAGATGCAGAGTTAGACACTGCAGAACATTTAAAAATAATTTAAGATCTGTCATAATCATTGTGGATAGCAAGGATGAAAGTAAATAAAAACACACAGTTTCCTGAAAGTGTTCCATACTTGTGGCACATCATTCATGCCAGTGGTATCAAGCCGGTGATACACCCCAGGGAATTATTCACCAAACATTTTGAATTATGTTCTGAAAAAAATCTGAATTATGCAAAATTATATTTCTAACACAAATAGGTTATATAATAGTATAGTATTTGCTTACAAATAGCTGCAGGTACTTTTGCAACAATTATGAGGCTATATTCCTGGAATCAGATACCTCAGACCATTTCCTGACTCTGTAACTGCATGCATAGAGTGGCTTGGTTTGGAGTATTTGGGAGTGTGTGACTCTGTGGTACTGAATGACTGAATGCGGTATGTTTGAGGTGTTCCATGAGTGACTGCTAGGTGTGAAGTGTTTGAGTGTGAGGAATGAGTGGGTTGGGTATGTTAGAGGATAGGCAACTGGGTTTAGTATGTCTAAATGAGGGAGGAGGATTACCATAGTAGACTATGGGGTATGTTTACTAAACCGTCTTAATGTTACCGGCGCTAGTTGCAGCGATAATATGAAGAATGCCATATAAGGAGTGGGCGTTCCGGCGGCAAGGTAGCAAGAATCTGTATCGCGCGATAGTGGGTGCTGTGGCACGCTAATGCGCATTAACCCTAAGTTCATGCCAGCGCAGTATTAGAAGCAATAAAGATGTAGCCCACTGGTTACTGCAATGATTGTGGAGGCAGAGGTCATGGGTTTGATTCTGCAGTGGTGTTATGTAAGCAGGGCCGGCCCGTCCATTGAGCGAGAATGTTTTTTGCACAGGGCCCCGCGTTTCAGGGGGCCCCGCGCAAAAAACATTCTTTTCGAAAAGTAAAATTGAAAAAAAACCCCAAAAACCTGTCTGCTGCCGCGGTCGGGGCCGCCGCGGCAGAATCGAGCGTGCCGCGGGGCCCCCCTGTGCACGGCAGAGCCTGCCCTCCCCTGTAGCAGCTCTCTCTTTGGAGCTGAAGTCAGACGCGCCGGCTTGCAGAGCGCGAGGGAGGAGTTTCTCCCTCGCTGCTCTGTTAAGCCCGCGGGGGCTGATGGGAAGTTCCCATCAGCCCCCGCGGGCTTAACAGAGCAGCGAGGGAGAAACTCTTCTCTCGCGCTCTGCTCTGCAAGCCGGCGTGTCTGACTTCAGCTCCAAAGAGAGAGCTGCTACAGGGGAGGGCAGGCTCTGACGTGCACAGGGGGGCCCCGCGGCACGCTCGATTCTGCCGCGGCGGCCCCGACCGCGGCAGCAGACAGGTTTTCTTTTTATTTAATTTTCCCTGGGCTGGGCTGGGGGGGGGGGGAGTTGTTAGGACTGCTAATGGGCTGGGCTGGGCTGGGCTGGGGGGGGGGGTTGTTAGGACTGCTAATGGGCTGGGCTGGGCTGGGCTGGGGGGGGGGTTGTTAGGACTGCTAATGGGCTGGGCTGGGCTGGGCTGGGGGTTGTTAGGACTGCTAATGGGCTGGGGGGGTTGTTAGGACTGCTAATGGGCTGAGCTGGGCTGGGGGGGGGGGTTGTTAGGACTGCTAATGGGCTGGGGGGGTTGTTAGGACTGCTAATGGAATGGGCTGGGCTGGGGGGGTTGTTATGACTGCTGCTGGGCTGGGGGGGGTTGTTAGGACTGCTAATGGGCTGGGGGGGTTGTTAGGACTGCTGCTGGGCTGGGCTGGGCTGGGGGTTGTTAGGACTGCTAATGGGCTGAGCTGGGGGGGGTGTTAGGACTGCTAATGGGCTGGGCTGGGCTGGGCTGGGGGGGGGGGTTGTTAGGACTGCTGGGGGTGGGGGTGGGTTGTTAGGACCGCTAATGGGCTGGGGGGGAGTTGTTAGGACAGCTAATGGGCTGGGGGGGGGTTGTTGGGACCGCTAATGGGCGGGGGGGGGTTGTTTGTACAGCTAATGGGCTGGGGCTGGGGCGGGGGGTGGGGTAGGACTGCTAATGGGCTGGGGGGGGTGTTAGGACTGCTAATGGGCTGGGGGGTGGGGGTGGGTTAGGACTGCTAATGGGCTGGGGGGTGGGGTTAGGACTTGAGGTGGGCTGATGGGGGGGGTTTAGGACTGGCAATGGGCTGATGGGGTTAAGACTGGAAGTGGGCTGATGGGGGGGTTAGGACTGGTAATGGGTTATAGGGGGGCTTAAACTGAAAATGGGGTGATGGGGGGGTTAGGACTGGAAGTGGGTTGATGGGGGGCTAGGACTGGTAATGGGTTGGGTGGTTGCTATGACTGGAAATGGGCTGAGTGGAAGGGGAGGCTTGAACTGCAAATAGCTGATGGGGAGGGAGCTTGGAATGGAAATGGGCTGTGAGGGAAGGGAGCTAGGACTGAAAATGGGCTGATGGAGCAGCTAGGATAGGACTGGAAATGGGCTGTTGGGGGGAGCTAAGATTGGAAATGGGCTGTGGTGGCGGCTTGAATTGAAATGGACTCATGGAGGGGCTAGAACTGAAAGTAGGCTCATTGGGGGGGGCTTGGACTGGAATTGGACTGAGTGGAGGGGAGCTATGATTTGACATGGGCTGATGATGGGGCTAGGAAATGACTAGAAATGGGCTGATGGGGGGCTAGGATTGGAAATGAGCTGATGAAGGGACTCAGACTGAAAATGGATGGGGGAGCTAGGACTGGAAATGGGTTGATGGTGGGCTAGGACTGGAAATGGGCTGATGCAGGGACTAGAAGGGAATGGATGCTGGGTGAGACTGGAACTAGAAGGGAGCTGATGTTGGGGGAGGATTAGAATGGGATGGGGCTGGGAGAGTAAAATGGAGAGGGGAAAAATATTTTGTGTGGGAGGGATGAAAAATCTACAATTGGCCTGGTATTGGGAGAGTAAGTGGGGATTGAGGATGGAGGGGTAAAATTTGTGTGGATGAAATAGGAATGAGGAAAGAGCAAAAGGAGAAAGATTAGTATGTTAAAGCAGATGTAGAGAGAGAGAATGGAAAAAAAAACTAGAAGAGAGAAGAAAGAACAAATGGACAGCAGACGATGGACAGTTAGCAGAAAACATGAAGAAACCAGAAGAAAGTGGCTGGAGCAATTGCAACTGAAAAAAAATGCACAAAAGGTAGAAATATCTCTTTATTTTGAATTTATTAACTGGAATATGAAACCTCTAGGAAATGTGCATCATTAACGTCTGTGCTTTGTTTGGTACAAGAGGAAATTAATTTATAGTTTTATTTCTACAGTGTTGTTGTACTTCCAAGTTTGGCTTTTGGGGTTCCCAGTTTAATTATTGCCTTCCTGTTTCTAAATTGTGATTCCTTGTTTGGTGATGGTCTATGTTCTGCATGTGTAACTGAGCTGATGTATTCTGTTTATGTAATTCCTATTTGACATTGCCACTTGTTCTCTTTCCCCAGTATTCTCTGAAATGTATTGGTTTAATATTTGCAGTGTTGCCTTTTGATAGGTAGGGTATGGTGCTTTGTGAGTCCTGGTAATGCTGTCAGGATACGGCGGGTTTGCTATGGGTTCTAAATGGGCAGCGTTTGTAGTAGTTCCTAATGTGCCTGGCGGTTGGCACTGGATTATAGTAATGTAGAAATCTTTTAGTCTTTCTTTATCCATACACTCATTAAGAGACATGTTTACTAAAAGTTAGTGTATGGTAACATTATGCAAATATTTATGCAAATAAGGCCCATTATGCAAATGAGGCCCCGCACTGAGTCTCCGCACATGGCCCCGCACCCCCCTTGGGCCGCCCCTGTATGTAAGAAGGCTGTCTGAGGCATTTCCTTTTAATTTAAATCAGTGCTGCCAGCAAAAAAACCCTCACAGTGCCATAACCTAAGGTGACACATAAGGCACCCTATAAGGCACTCCATAGGGCACATTATAAAGTGCCCTGTCTGCCAAGGCACCTTATGATGTGCCCTATAGGGCGCCTTATGAGGCACCTTAGGCCACGGCACTGTGAGGGTGTTTTTGCTGGCAGCACTGATTTAAATTAAAAGCAAATGCCTCAGACAGCCTTAGTAAATAACACCACTGTGGGATCAAAACCATGACCTCTGCGGTCATTGAAGTAACCAGTGGGCTACATCTCTATAGCATCTAGCACACCACTGGCTGGCTACAGAAAGACTGCAGGTCACCACACAAACTGTCTGCTGTGGTTACCATGATAGGGTAAACCCACCCATACTCATGATGCACTGCACATGTAGATTAGCAGCCTACATCTGATCACAAGATGGGGTATGTGCCCCTATAGCACCCCGGCCTGGTAGGGGGAACTGACCGTGTGTGTTACTGGCACAGAGTAGCTACAGACCGTGACATTGTGTGGTTCCTGTGCTCACCCTGAGGGCAAGGTGGGGCGCCAAGTACCAGGTCCGCAACACCTGGCTTGGTTGAGGTAGGCTGCACTGCAGGTCCCCATCAGTGACAGTGTGTGATGGGAAGTCCCTGCAAACACACCTAAGATACACCTGTGTCCATCTTTATTTCCCAGTCACGTCTAGCCCTTGTGGACTATGATGTACCCAGAATAGTGCATATCCTGTGCGGTTACCATGGTCACATGTTATAAGAGAAGGGTGGTGGTTGGACCCAAAAGCGGATTATGTAGCACCAACCAACCTGAACTCTGTGGGTCAGGGTGGGGGACAGGATCTCCCACCAATAGATCCACATTCTACATCTCTGCAATGGTGGCAGTAGAGGGGGACCATCAACCCCAGTCCTGCTGTGGAATAGGCACCCTACCGGGCAGTCAATGCAGATCTGTACACATCGCATAGGGCACTGGCAGACAGGTAGTAGGCCTGAGGAAGTTCAGCTGCCCCACACCACTATCTGACATTCACCAGCAGAGGGCACAGTCAGTCTCCACCTACTGCACCCTGCAAGGTTCTCCAGCCATACACATGCTAACTGCAGACAGTCTTCTAGCTAGTACATAGTGCATGTTCCTGGAGGAACTGTGTGCACCCACAAATGGGATGCGAGTACACACACCAAGCAAGTATGTCAGTGATTGGGCCCCAGAAATGGGAACTCATAGATATCACTTGAGAGAAATACTGTATAGCACTATTGGAGAACCTAACCATGCCATGGTCATTGCTCAGTCAGGGTGAGAGTGACCTCCCAGCATGACATGCTGTGGCCACCCTGTCCATGCAGGTGGTGGTCGGGCACTACAATGTCCCACAAACAAATTCTCTATTGCCAGAGTCAGTAATAATCACATTCAAACAAAGACCCGGCTTTTGAAAAAACCGACCCCTCAAGATAGATCTTCTAAATTTTTGTGTTGGAAGTGCCAGCCCAGTGAATAGGAACCATACCTAGCTGATGGCTGATGATTTTCCACGCATTGCCTAACCTGACGCAGGGTGCTTTAGATGTATGTACCCGAAACGTGGCACGTCGGAAGAATTGGCGTACTGCGGAATGATTGAGAACAGCCTAAAATCGAGTCATCTACCAGCTAAGTAAAGCTGCTATGTTTTAGCATTGTTTCACTTTATTAAAATGGAAAAGCCACAGCGGTGCTAGGTATGGTTCCTATTCACTGGGCTGGCACTTCCGACACAAAAATTTAGAAGATCTATCTTGAGGGGTCGGTTTTTTCAATAGCCGGGTCTTTGTTTGAATGTGACTACAATGTCCCAGCCATTGCCCTATGCCCTGTGCAGATGCATCCTGCCCAGGCCGCCCTGTCCGGGCCGTACCCACAGTACCTTGCTCCTCATTATGCACATTGGTAGGCTAACAGTGGAAACAGTGCAAGCAGTGTGGGCTCAGTAAGGTGTAGGCAGCCACAAAACACTGGATAGACATTCACACACTCACACACCTATACCAGCATTATGCAAATATAGAGGTTTTTGGCGGCCCTGGCCACCACACCAGTCCTGGGCACAGTGCAGGCATTGCTATGGTACGAAATACTGTTGGGGTCACTCCCCAGGGTGGTAAACACTGTCCGAAACCAAAACTGAAACACACTCCACAGATGTCAGAAAGGTTGCTATGATGCATCTCTGTCAACAGATTGTGTTTAACTTAGGATTTGTTATCTGCCATTAATCATAGCAACCTTTTGATATATGTGTAACATGTTCCCAAGTTTAGGACGGCATTGCTAAGGTATGCAGGTGCTAGTATTGGGAATGTTGCTCCACGCAGGGCCCAACAGCCTGACTCTCCATGAGGCTTTGGATAGTGGAGCCTGTGGGTGTGGGTGTTTGTGCCCCTGTTGGCCGCTGCTCTAGGGCAGAGGTTCCCAACTCCAGTCCTGGTGGGCCAAACGCGGTTCAGGTTTTCATGCTGTCCCTAATGAATATGCATGAGATACATTTGCATACAATGGGGCGGTGCATACAATTGCAGCACAGGCATATTTATTAGGGACAGCATGAAACCTGAATGGTGTTTGGCCCTCCAGGACTGGAGTTGGGAAACTCTGCTCTAGGGATTGCACATGTTTATGGTGTCTGTGCCCTGTAGAGTAAAATATAGGCATTTATGGCATGTTTGTTTAATCTGCAATAAAGGTTCCGTCTTTATTACCACGGTTTAGTACTGGGTAAAATATAGGGATGGTTTGCAGGAGCCACAGCTGGGATTTGAACCTGTGACCCTTTGCCCCTGAACACACTGGCTGTGTGTACTGCATCAAACTGTTGCCACAGAGGCAGATTATTTCCTGGGGATACCATGACTGTTCATCAGACAGACCTTGTCTGTTGCTGTGCGTGGCACCCACCTAAACAGGGTTTGGCCGTGGTCTGCTGTGGGTAGATGCTACTGCCCCCTCCGCCACCAGCACCCCTCCGCCACCATGCTGACATGCCCTTGTGCCGGTGGTGCTGGTGGTGCGCAATCCCAGGCCATCCAGTTTGCCGGTAGGCGGCTGCCTATGGTGCATGATATGGGGTAGGGGTGCCTGCCTAGACATCTACGTTTCCCCCCGGCACCGCCTGCCAATGTTATGTGCCCTTTGGGGTACTCGCTGGGTACTGTCCCCAGGGACACTGTGGGATACACACTCGTGGCCATGTTTGCCCTTGGTCAGTTGCTGTCTTGCTGGTTTTCCGCTTCTACATTCCTATGTGTCACCTAGGCATCTGCCTATCCCACCCTGTGCCACAGCTGCCCCACTGCATGTCCCGCTTGCAGCCCCCTGTACCCCATTTGCAACCTCACAGTAGTGCCCTCTCGTACTTGGGCACTATGATGTTGCTGCACATGTATCACTACTATCACTTTTCTTGGTTTCCCTGCCTTTGCTGCACATTGCTGACTGAAATGGTCTCTTTCCCCTGCAAATGTGCCTCTAGCGCGGTTTTTACTGGCGCTACTTTTCAGACCTTCATTTCATGGTGTTAGTGTGCATGGAGCCTCTCCCCGCCCACTCTCCGCTCATTGACCCCTTATCTCCGCCCCTGGGTAGCCTTACGCTGCTCTCTTGGGAGCCTTACTCCACTCTCTGCACACCTTACTGCCACCGGAGACGTTATCGTGCGATACGTGATGTTCTCGCACGGTAATGCACTATTATCATGTGATGTGCTGAACATCTGCTTTCTCACAGAGCTGCCCAACAGGCATGGCCCAAGCAACAGCTGGATCTGCTGCACCAGTCCATGACGTTGCAGGAGAAGCATGCCGTGGCCACAATGCAGCTGACCATGGCTACCGGCACCCTCCAGGCTACCATGTTGGAGATGCTGATGGAGCTGCACCGTGTCCCTGGATGGTCTGTCACTACACAGTCCCATGCACACTCCAGTGTGCCTCCCTGCCCCACCATGCCCCTGCCAAGATGATAAGGGATTATGAAGAGTTACTAGCCCATCTATGTCACCACCATAGTACTCATATGAAAAAAGGCTCATCTAGACCCCTCACACAAACATTTCTAATTTCCTTAATTGAAATGGACAAAGTCAATACACTGTGTTGAATTTTTTGTCGGATCACCTGTCATGAGGATGAAAGAATCACTCTTTTGAAACAGGCCCTCCATTTTAATCAATTTTCAAAAACGGCCATCCGGCCCATTTGCGTGAGGCTATATTTTCCCCTGAACAAACCACCACATAATTCATAAAAATGCTTTCCTTAAAAAGCTATTTATAATTCACAGTCTTATTTGAAGTGCCTAAATACATAGTGCAATCACATCCATAGCATTTGTTATACTCATCTGGACTATGTCCAAAGCGAAACGCGGAGACAATGTTTCACCCTAGGAATACTATCCTTCGCATGTAGAAACTCGCATATGGAAACTCAATCCAGTAATTTCCCCGCCGGCTCCCTGCTGTGTTGTTGAATGCTGTAAGGTGCTGTTATGTTCAAGCTGTTGGGCACCATAAGGTGCTGTTGTCTTCAAGCTGTTGGGAACCGCGACACTACGGCTGTGTTTCAAGCCTGTTCATCCCATGGCTCATTATCAAGCTACGTTAGCCCAACCACCTGCTCCGCTAAAAGCGTACCGACGTCATTGAAGATTACTTGTTATCATCGAGTCATGATAAACGCCAGAGTACTTTAAAATCCAAGCTTAATGCAAAGACCACCATTCAACTTCGGTATTTAGACCATCAGGAGAAGTGGACTTAAGCATGTATATCAATCGTTGTTCTTTATAACGAAGTTGGCCTTGCCGGTCTCCCCCTCTTATCTGTGGAGGAACCATATCCAGTACAAGCCACTTTAAATGACCAAAAGAGTGGTCATACTGTATATGCTTGAAACACAACCGTTGTATCGTGGTGCCCAACAGCTTGAAGACAACAGCACCTTATGGTGCCCAACAGCTTGAAGATAACAGCACCTTACAGCACCTTACAGCATTCAACAGCACGGCAGGGAGCTGGTGGGGAAATTACTGGATTGAGTTTCCATATGCGAGTTTCTACATGTGAAGGATAGTATTCCTAGGGTGAAACATTGTCTCCGCATTTTGCTTTGGACATAGTCCAGATGAGTATAACGAATGCTATGGATGTGATTGCACTATGTATTTGGGCACTTCAAATAAGACTGTGAATTATAAATAGCTTTTTAAGGAAAGCATTTTTATGAATTATGTGGTGGTTTGTTCAGGGGAACATATAGCTTCACGCAAATGGGCCGGATGGCCGTTTTTTGAAAATTGATTAAAATGGAGGGTCTGTTTCAAGAGAGTGATTCTTTCATCCTCATGACAGGCGATCCGACAAAAAAATTCAACACAATGTATTGACTTTGTCCGTTTCAATTAAGGAAATTAGAAATGTTTGTATGAGGGGTCTAGATGAGCCTTTTTTCATATGAGTACTATGGTGGTGACATAGATGGGCTAGTAACTCTTTATAATCCCTTATCATCTTGGCAGGGGCATGGTGGGGCAGCTCCCACAGCTGCAGCTTCCTCAGCACCTGTGCTTCCATACCCAGGCCCCAGTGGTGTGACAATGTGGGCCTCTGCACAGACCCTCACCACTGTTGGTTGGCCCACCACACAGGCAACCCCTCTCCTTTGGCCTGTTCCAAATGGCAAAGACCCCCAGATGGTGTTTCCTCCATTCAATGAGGATATTGTGGAATCGGGCGGCATGAGCAGTTACACCTCTGGTTTTGAGGACTCATCACCATGTACACCTGTGACTGTGGTGACCAAGGCGCAGGTGCATGTGCCCTCAGGAAGGGGAAGGAGCAAGGGGCAGACACAGGGGAGGGGCCACAGAGAGGTTGTCTAGCACTAGGATTGGGGATAGGTATGCTTGGTGGATGTGGTTGGGGCCCATGGGGATGCACAGGCTGTATGGGTTTGGCCAGGGGTATGTGGATGGATGTCTGTGTAATATTGTGGCATGTGGGTGGGCATGGCTGGTTGGGGTGTGGGGGGTCCACATGACAGCACTGCCTCATAGGTCTTCAGGGGACACACCGTTCTGCAGGGAATGGACACATATGTTCATGTGTTGCTGCGGGACTTGCACATTAATATGTTTGTTCCAACCACACACTGTCCAGACCCAGTTCCTGCTGTGTGTGGCATTGGTCTGTTGGCCAGTGCCCCTCTGTGCCACTTCTAGAGGTCACTGCTGGGGGCATTTACCAGCATCACCACATGCATGGGGCACCTGTCCATGCTGTGACCACTGTCACATTTGTCACATCCTCCACCCATGTGGGTCTGCTTGGACACACATCCACTGCCATAAAATTTGGTGCTTGCCCTGGGGCTCTATCCACAACTGACCTTGCAAGGATGATGGGGGTGCCAGTTACCCTGCCTCTGCACCCTCCACAGTGTAGACACGGCTTCCCCTAGTCACATATCATGCTAGTATTGCATTACATGCACGTCCCATCTGCGGACATGTCTATATCAGACACGGGCACTGTTTGCACTTGATTCCACATCCATGGGTCTGCATGTGCCCGTGGGACTGGAGACCATGTTTTCTGGGGTTTGTGCAGGCGCTATTCAGCTGTCCATTCTGCATCAGACACGGGGAATGGTTTTGGATATCCCCACACAAACTGTATTCTGGGATGTTAGACGTGTCTGATCCTGCCCATCCCCATGCTGTACCTGCTGATGCCACACCCCTTGTGTAGAACGTGCATCTCCTAGACTGCCTGTCACAGATAGCAGTATGCTATTATGTAGTAGACATTACTACCAATGTGATATTACAGCTGCAGCAGCCTTGGCCATATCTCAGTCCCCCTCATGCCCTGTGGGGCACTAGCTATGCCCAGTGCACACCTGTATGGAGTTCCAGAATGTAAATGTCAACATATATGTCGGGGACATACCTTGCATCACATGACATGTCTCATTCAGAGGCAGCCCCAGTGATTCCTATCCTGGTCATCTCTACAGACACGCCTTAGATGGCTTGGGATGGGCCCTCACCAGGTCCACACACCCCAAGGGATGCAGGTCCACTACGACTGTCTACTATTTCTGAGCAACACCTGTCTGCTCCTACTGTGCCTCTGGCTTATATATGCACATATTCTGCTGCTCTGAGCTCCCATACTCATCATATCTCTCGCTACACCCCTTTCCATGCACACTGCTCTTCTGCTAGTTTGCCTCTATCTGTGCACTTCTCTTCTACAGCGTATATCACTTACCTCACCCTGCTGCTCCATATTCCTGGGACACAGTACCTGAATCTGTCAGTACCTGAGTCTGTCAGGCATGCTTTGTCCCTGTATCCTCTCAGGTCCCAACTGGGCGCCCACTGCAGTGGTGCCACTTTGGGGTCTGATCTGCCTAGGCTCCCTTATGTTTCCAGTCCATTCCCCCTGCACATATCCTGCTCACAGCTGCTGTGCTATTTGCGCCAAATAGATTGTGCACCACGCTGGGCAGGGGCTATCTGTTACATATGTCTGTGCAGCACTACATACACCTTGTGGTGCTATAGTGCTATAGACATGATCAGTGGTTGTTGCTATGGTTGTCATGAGGTCTTCTGTCAATGGCATCTGAGGCATACGTATCTGGGTATCTGTGTGCAGCAGCTGTACCTGTCCTATCTGGGGTGTGTCAATCTGTCTATATCTACTATCTGTGGGGCAATCTTGTCTGCCCTTCACAGCCAGTTTTGTGACACTGCTTCCCTGTCAGGGCTGTGTAGTCATGAGGGGGTGGGCCCTGTGCTATCACATTAGGTAGCCAGACCCCAGATATGTCACCATTCTCTCAGATCTCATGCATCCTGGCCTGGGTAGGGGTGTGTGCAGCATGGGATAGTCTGGGGAATGTTGGCACTACATCAGTTGTGTCTCCCAGTGGCAGACGCCACAGATGTGTTGCTGCCCTATCACACTGCCAGCACTATCTGCTGCACATGGGGTACCCTGTGGATAATATTCCAGATGGTACCAGCATAGGTTCCCATGTGGCTACATGTAAGGAAATATCACACATTACTAGTGTCCCTCAGATTATGGGCATTCAGGTGTGCATACAGCACTACATGCTCAACAATACACTGTGCATCATGGGCATACATCAGTGCTGTTTTTACTGTTGGGTGCCCATACTATGGGGATCCCTTATCTTTGATGATCATATGTTTGCACATTTGGCTATAATGGGTTCTCTCTGTCTTTGTCTGCCTCAACACACTGATACCTGGTGACACTGTGGTCATCCATATGATCCAGGTACTGACCAGGCTTTCATCTCCCCCCTGTATGGCTGCTGCCCATAACAGCTCCCCCCTGTGCACCCCTCAAACCACACAAATACACACACTCTCACTTTCTATGACAGCAGCAGGATTCTGCCAGAGGGCTGCCTTGCATCTGTACATATAGGCTATGACATAACGTACACACATGCGGTACTAGGGCTACATATCTGATATCCCGTTCACACCCCACAATGTATCCTTTCCCTGCTCACATCCATACTCTCCCTGCATCAGCAGTCCAATTTTTATGTGCATATTTGATTGGAGTCCCATAGATTGTCTCCTTTGGCACATAAGGTGCACAGCCTGATTGGACATTGTTGCTCCTCTTAATATTGCTGCAGGTGTGTTTAGATATGTTTCTTTACCCTACAACATTCTCTTGGTTTTGCTCCCAGTACCTTATGACTGCATCCTGTATTTGTCCTGATTGCAGTGGTGCCCACCAAAACCTACTTGTCACATCCATTCACCTATATGGGATGCATTGTGGGGAAGAGCTGGATTTTTTTTTAAGTCAGAGCTTTATACTTGGTTTTAGCAGGTATAACATGGACATTTCCAGATTACATCTCAAATGTACATGGCCCTTTCGGGAATAAGCTTTCTACGTCTCTGTGGCTGACCACACACCTGTTCTGCCCTCTCCTGCTCACGTTCTACCGCCCTGGAAGTGCATGTCAGTGGTGTTTCGGAATATGGTGGGGAATGTTTTTGCCACTTACACATCCCTGCCGCATGTGGGCATCCCTTATTCGTGCTCTAGAATGACCCCCCATAGGCACCATGCTATAAAATTACTTCTCCAGGAACAAGCAGGAAGTCAGTCCTCATAGATGGGTCAGCGCCGATCGAGCCCGTCAGCGCCGATCGAGCCCGTGCAGATCATTTCCCCAGGTTTCAAATAAAGCCTTTGGGACATGCAACCATGCATGCATGGTCCCCTTCCTGCCCAAGGTTGCCATCTTGCTCAATCTCCTTTTTTCTGCAAAGCCCAATGGACATCTGTCCTGTTTCCCCAGAAAAATCCTTAAAAGTTAGCTTTCCCGTTTTGTATACTGGTTCCTCTTCTCGCCTCGAGCCGGCACCGATCTTGGCGCTGTTCTCAGCCCCTTTCCCTTTCTGGATTGAGGCTTGCCTCGACTGGTGTTTGCGCCTTTTGCAGCCACCATGGAAGCCTAGGTATTTTTTATTTCTTTGAGTTCAAATTTTTATTAAATTTCAATACAAAGTAAAAAAATAAAAACAACTAAAATGCGACAAACATAAAAGAAAACCCAATACAGCCAGGGAAAGCTGCACTTTCAAAAATTGATCCAAACAGATGTTGCAGCGTGCATGAGAACCATATTTGGCAAGAAGTTGATACAGAGGCCAAAGGACAGGGGAGCATTAGTCACAAGGGCTCTGAATGAGAAGGAATTTCTCTAGGGCAGCGATGGCGAACCTATGGCACACGTGCCAGCTGTGGCACGTGAAGGCCTTGCAGCTGGCACGCGGGAAGGTCCACATTTAAAAAAATAAAAAAAAGCTGTCTTCGGCCGCTTCCGGGGCCGCCGCGGCAGAATCGAGTGTGCCGCGGGGCCCCCCCTGTGCCTGGCAGAGCCTGCCCTCCAGATCCTGCCTTCCCCGGTATCAGCTCCCTGTTTCCAGCTTGTCACACGCGCCGGCTTTCAGAGCGCGAAGGGAACTAGTTTCCCTTTCGCGGCTCTGTTAAGCCCGCGGGGGCTGATGGGAAGTTCCCATCAGCCCCCGCGGGCTTAACAGAGCAGCGAGGGAGAAACTCTCCCCTCGCGCTCTGAAAGCCGGCGCGTGTGACAAGCTGGAAACAGGGAGCTGATACCGGGGAAGGCAGGATCTGGAGGGCAGGCTCTGCCAGGCACAGGGGGGGCCCCGCGGCACACTCGATTCTGCCGCGGTGGCCCCGGAAGCGGCAGAAGACAGCTTTTTTTAATTTTAAATTTTGGCTGGGCTGGGCTGGGCTGGGCTGGGGGGGTTAGGAGTGGTGATGGGCGCTGGGGGGTTAGGAGTGGTGATGGGCACTGGGGGGGTTAGGAGTGGTGATGGGCACTGGGGGGGTTAGGAGTGGTGATGGGCACTGGGGGGGGTATGAGTTGTGATTGGGCCTGGGGGGGTTTAGGATTTGTGATGGGCTATGGGGGGGGCTTAATATAAAAATTGCGAGATGGATTAGGACTGGAAATGGGCTGGTGGGATTAGGACTGGAAGTGGGTTGATGGGGGTTAGGACTGATAATGGGCTATGGGGGCTTAAACTAAAAATTGGGTGATGGGGGATTAGGACTGGAAATGGGCTGGTGGGATTAGGACTGGGAGTGGGCTGATGGGGAGGTTAGGACTGGAAATGGGCTATGAGGGGCTTAAACTGAAAATGGGGTGATGGGGATTAGGACTGGAAATGGGCTGGTGGGATTAGGACTGGGAGTGGGCTATGGGGGGCTAGGACTGGTAATGGGTTGGGGGGGTTGCTAGGACTGGAAATGGGCTGAGTGGAAGGGGGCTTGAATTGTAAATAGCTGATGGGGGACGGGGCTTGGAATGGAAATGGGCTGAGGGGAAGTGGGGGGCTTGAACTGCAAATAGCTGATGGGGACGGGGATTGGAAAGGAAATGTGCTGAGGGGAAGTGGGGGGCTTGAACTGCAAATAGCTGATGGGGAGGGGGACTTGGAATGGAAATGGGCTGAGTGGAAGGGGGCTTGAACTGCAAATAGCTGATGGGAAGGGGGGCTTGGAATGGGCTCTTAGGGGAGGGAGCTAGGACAGGAAATGGGCTGATGGAGGGGCTAGGATAGGACTGGGAATTGGGTGTTGGGGGAGCTAAGTTTGGAAATGGGCTGTGGTGGGGGCTTGGATTGAAATGGACTCATGGAGGGGCTAGAACTGGAAGTAGGCTCATGGGGGGCTTGGATTAGAAATGGGCTGAGTGATGGTGGGGCTAGGAAAGGACTAGAAATGGGCTGATGGGAGGCTGGTATTGGAAATGAGCTGATGAAAGGACTCGGATAGGATTGGAAATGGACTGATGGGGGGCCAGGACTGGAAATGGGCTGATGTGGGGACTAGAAGGGAGCGGATACTGGGTGGGGCTGGAATTAAAAGGGAGCTGATGTTGGGGGAGATTAGAAGGGGATGGGGCTGGGAGAGTGAAATGGAGAGGGGAAAAATATTTTGTGTGGGAGGGAAGAAAAATGTACAATTGGCCGGGTATTGGGAGACTAAAAAAGGAGAAAGATTATTATGTTAAAGCAGATGAAGAGAGAGAATGGAAAAAAACTAGAAGAGAAGAAAGGAGAAATGGACAGCAGACGATGGAGAGATAGCAGAAGACACAAATAAACCAGAAGAAAGTGGCTGGAACAATTGCAACTGAAAAAAATGCACAAAAGGTACAAAGATATCTCTTTATTTTGAATTTATTAACTGGAATATGTCAGCTCTGGGAAATGTGCATCATTAACGTCTGTGCTTTGTTTAGTACAAGAGGAAATTAATTTATAGTTTTATTTCTACAGTGTTGTTGTACATTCCAAGTTTGGCTTTTGGGGTTCCCAGTTTAATTATTGCCTTCCTGTTTCTAAATTGAATGAAATCATTAAAACATTATAAATTGCCAATAAATTGAAATGAAAACCAAAGGATTGTGAATCAAATTGATTCTCTGACAATACAAAGATTCCAAACTTTACAAATGATGTTACATAGTTCAGGCAACTTTATAAAGAGTTTTTAGATACTAAAATCTTGTTGTTAAGGTTTAATTGACGTGCTGGCACTTTGAGGAAATTCTTTGGTTTTGTGCGGCAGTTTGGGCACTCGGGCTCAAAAAGGTTAGCCATCACTGCTCTAGGGACTCCCATTTCTTCACCAGAGAAATTAAAGTACTTTCTTGATCACCAGGACCTTTTCATATCTGTGAGCCAAGCAGGCCAAGTGCCACCACATGTAGAAAGTAAACATGGAGGTATCCTTCCAATTAGAAAGGATGATTTGAAGCCCTATCGCAGTCATTAAATCAAACAGTTTCCTATTGGAGGTGGGCAGTTCTTTGGCCATTAATACGGATCTAAAAAAAATATCATCGGCTGATAGAGGAGTAGAGAAGTGAAAAATTCCTGCAATCTCTTCCAGCTGGCTTGCCAAAAGGGTAGGATGCATCCGCAATCATAGATCATGTGCCAGAGGGTTCAAGGAACTGTTTCACAGTGCCAACAGCATTGGTTCTTAGTCAGTCCAGCCTGCCATTTCTTCCAAGGCATCCACACAGCCCAGTGCATCAGAAAGAACAGAAATTGTATCAGGCTAGCTGACTGAGAGGGCTGGTTAACACATCTAGTAACCCTAAAACAAAAAAAGAAAAAAAATCAAGCCTCAGCAACAGGCAGGAACAAAGAACAAACCTTCTCAGTTCAACTGGGGGTGAAGCCATACTGCCGGGATCAACGCCAGGCTACCAGGCTCTGTCCATAGCTTCAGTGAAAAGGGCCACCCCTATGTTAGGTCAAGACCCTCATCTCTCATTAATAAACTAATACCTAAACACAAACATACCACATAAGCATGCAAACCATGTATATCGCATTCTCACCTCAGCTAGACAAAGCATCTAGCTGTGTATCAAAGTCAAGTCCAGTATCTGTTTCGAACAAGTAGTAGAATTATCAGTCTCTGCAGGAAGATGAGATGCATCGGCCTATGTTGTTCCGAAAACAGAAAAGAGAGAGAAGCAAATCCCAGCGCATTAGCCGTACTTAACCCATTTGGTGACTCTCAATGAAGTCCTGCAGCTTGGAAGGATCTGTAAACCAAAGCATTTTATTCTGATAAGTGACTATCATGCAGGAGGGCTAAAACAGACCATATTGGGCCCCCAGGTCATGAAGTGGGCCCTGCACAGCCAAAAGTTGTTTCTGTTTGGAAGTCATGCTGCGCACCAAGTCCGGCACAAAAAAAATCTTATGGCCTTATATTAGTAAGGATAATTTGGTGCGAGTGGCCTGTAAAATTTGCAAGGCTTGTTGATAATGCATAAGCTTGGCTACGATGGGATGAAGCCCTCTAGCAGAATTGGTAGCTCGCGATGGGACCCTGTGTGCTTTTTCAAATTCCAGCAGCACTTGGAATTGAAGACCCAAGAGCAGGGGTGGCCCAAGGGGGGTGCGGGGCCATGTGCGGAGACTCGGTGCGGGGCCTCATTTGCATAAAAATTTGCATAATGTTACCATACACTAATTTGTATAAACATGCCTCTTAATGAGTGTATGGATAAAGAAAGACTAAAAGATTTCTACATTACTATAATCCAGTGCCAACCACAAGGCACATTAGGAACTACTACAAACACTCCCCATTTAGAACCCATAGCAAACCTGCCGTATCGTAACAGCACTACCAGGACTCACAAAGCACCAGACCCTACCTATCAAAAGGCAACACTGCAAATATTAAACCAATACATTTCAGAGAATAACAATGCATGACCTACTGGGGAAAGAGAAGAAGTGGCAATATCAAATAGGAATTACATAAACAGAATACCTCAGCTCATTTACACATGCAGAACATAGACCATCACCAAACAAGGAATCACAATTTAGAAACAGGAAGAAAATAATTAAACTGGGAACCCCAAAAGCCAAATTTAGAATGTACAACAACACTGTAGAAATAAAACCATACATTAATTTCCTCTTGTACTAAACAAAGTGCAGATGTTAATGATACACATTTCCCAGAGCTGACATATTCCAGTTAATAAATTCAAAATAAAGAGATATTTTTCTACCTTTGGTGCATTTTTTTCAGTTGCAATTGCTCCAGCCACTTTCTTCTGGTTTCTTCATGTCTTCTGCTAACTCTCCATCATCTGCTGTCCTTTTGTCCTGATGGGAAACAGGCATTTCCTGTTTCCCATCAGCCCCGGTGGGCTTAACAGAGCCGTGAAAGAGAAACTCCTTTCGTGGCTCTGAAAACCGGCGCAGAGAGGGACTGATGCAGGGAGGGAGGGCTCTGCCGGGCAGGGGGGGGGGGGGCATGGGACACTCAATTCTGCTGCTGCAACAGCAGCAGCGGCAGCAGCCAGATTGTTTTTTTATTTTAAAATTTACTTTTAATGCAGAATGTTATTTGCGTGGGCCCCCTGAAATTCGGTGCCCTGTGCAAAAAAACATTCTTGCTCAATGGACGGGCTGGCCCTGCCCAAGAGTTCAGCTATAATGTGCTCCTGATATACGATCATGTCCACTCCCTTGGTACCCTCAGACAGACCAAGAATATGTATATTGTTGCGGCAATTTCAGTTTGCCAGATCCTCCATATCTAGCTGCAATCAAGCTATTGCCTCAGTATTCTTATTTATCTGACTGTATTGGGCCTCCAGTACACCAGTCCTTTCCTCTAAGGTTGCTACTTTCTATTGGGATTCAACTAATCATCCATTCAAGGCTTCCAGCTCACTTTACACAGATTTGGTCGCCTCTAGTTGAGATCACATAAGGTCCTTATCTACAGTATTTCCACCATCATGGGGTCCATCTCTGCTGTCTTTTCCCCAGGCGACATTTTCTCTGGTGTGAGTGGTCCAGCCTTATAGCGTTTGCTGATGAAACAGAGAAAGTACCATTGGATTTGGTGTTTTTACCCATAGCCATCTCAGTGCCTATAGTGTCCAAGGGTCCACAGGGCAGTCCAAAACAAAGCCAGAATCTAGATACTGAGCCTGAATCGAATGGAGCTCCTACAACATGCGATAGATCTGCTTGGTCTCCATAGCGCCTCCTCGGTATTTTTTCTTTTAATTTTTTCATAGAAACATAGAAACATGATGACAGAAAAAGACCACATGGCCTATCTAGTCTGTCCTTCCATAACAACAACTACAACAGTCCACTTTTTACCTTTAGAGATCCTCTGTGTTGGTCCCATGCTTTTTTCAATTCAGTTACTGTCCTCATCTCTACCACCTCCACTGGGAGACTATTCCACGGATCCACTACTCTTTCCGTAAAGAAATATTTCCGCATATCACTCCTGAATCTATCTCCCTTCACCCTCATCCCATGTCCCCTCGTAGCAGAACTTGCATTCAATTGAAAGAGGCTCTCTCCCTGAACATTTATGCCACGGAGGTATTTAAACATCTCAATCATATCACCTCTATCCCGCCTTTCCTCTAAGGTGTACATATTAAGATCCTTAAGTCTGTCCTCATATGCTTTATAATGAAGCCCATTAATCATTTTAGTAGCAACCCTCTGCACCGACTCCATCCTGTTCACATCCTTTTGAAGGTGCGGTCTCCAGAATTGCACACCATACTCCAAATGAGGTCGCACCAAAGACTTATACAGAGGCATTATCACCTCCTTTTTTCTGCTAGCCATTCCTCTCCGTATGCACCCAAGCATCCTTCTAGCTTTTGCCGTCGCCTTTTCTACCTGTTTAGCTACTTTAAGATCATCAGACACAACCACGCCTAGGTCCCGCTCTTCTTTAGTGGACAAAAGTACTTCACCTCCTATACTGTATTGCTCCCTTGGATTGCTGCAGCCCAAATGCATGACCTTACATTTTTTAACATTAAATCCCAGCTGTCAAATTCTAGACCATTCTTCAAGCTTAGCTAGATCCCTCCTCATGTTATCTACACCTTCCTGGGTGTCTACTCTATTGCAGATTTTGGTATCATCCGCAAAGAGGCAAACCTTACCCGACAGCCCTTCCGCAATATCACTAACAAAGATGTTAAAAAGAATCGGACCAAGGACAGATCCCTGGGGCACTCCACTGGTAACATCCTTCTCCTCAGAGTGAGCTCCATTTACTTGTACTCTTTGTCGCCTCCCACCCAACCAATTTCTAACCCAAGCAGTAACTTTAGGGTCCATCCCTAGGGTGCTCAGTTTGTTTATAAGCTGCCTGTGAGGAACAGTGTCAAAGGCTTTACTGAAATCTAAATACACCACATCTAGAGCTCTCCCTTGGTCCAACTCCCTGGTCACCCAGTCAAAGAAATCAATCAGATTTGTCTGACAAGTCCTGCCTCTGGTGAATCCATGCTGCCTCGGATCCTGTAATCCGCTGGACTCCAGAAACCTCACTATTTTCTCTTTCAGCAGCGTTTCCAATAATTTACTCACCACTGAAGTTAAACTAACCGGCCTGTAGTTTTCAACCACATCCTTACTTTCCGCTTTTGTGTAAAGGCACCACATGAGCCTCTCTCCAGTCCTTTGGCACCACTCCCGACTCCAACGAGGCATTGAAAAGGTCAGTCAGTGGAGTTGCTAGAACGTCCCCAAGTTCCCTCAGTATTCTAGGGTGTATCCCATCCGGTCCCATCGCTTTGTCTACTTTAAGTTGAGCTAGTTTCTCACGAACACAGTCTTCTGAAAATTGTTCAAGATGTCCCTCGCTTCTGTTCTTATTTGTGGGTGTTTTCTGAGGTCCTGCTCCTGGTTATTCATCTGTGAACACAGAACAAAAATATTTGTTAAGCAATTCCGCTTTATCCTTATCAGCTTCTACATATTCCCCCCCTGCACCCTTGAGTCTGACAATACCACTTTTGCCCTTTCCTCTTCTCACTAATATATCTGAAAAATGTCTTATCCCCCCATTTTATGGCATTGGCTATTTCCTCCTCCTTTTGAATCTTTGCCTTCTTGACTACTTTGCTAGCTTCTCTAAGTTTTTCCAAATACAGATGCTTGTCTTCCTCTCTCTGTGATCTCTTGTATTTCATGAAGGCCTTCCTCTTTTTTTCTTCACTTTTTCAGCTACTTCCTTCGAAAACCATAACGGTCTCCTGTTCCTTTTGCCTTTTTTTACCATTTTAACTAAAAGGTTGGTTGCCTTTAAAATACCCCCTTTCAGTTTTGCCCACTGTTTTTCTACATCCCCCAGCTGTTCCCATCCCACTAACGACTCCCTGAGGTATTGGCCCATCTTCACAAAGTTAGACTTCCTAAAGTCTAAGATCTTCACCTTGGAATGGATTCTAACAGCCCTAGTCCTAATACTGAATCACACCATCTGGTGATCACTGGATGCAAAATGATCTCCCACTACAACATCAGAAACACTTTCACCATTGGTAAGCACCAAGTCCAGTATGGCCCCTTCACGTGTGGGGTCTGTTACCAATTGCCTGAATAGTTCTCCCTGTAGAGAATCCAGGATCTCCTTACTTCTAGATGATACTGCAGCAGGAATGTGCCAATCAACATCTGGCATATTGAAATCTCCTATCAGTAGCACTTCCCCTTTCCTAGCAATGCTGCATATGTCTTCAATTAACTCTCTGTCCACCTCTTCCTCTTGTGAGGGAGGTCTGTATATCACACCAATGCAAATAGATTTCTCTTTCCCTCTTTCTAGTTTAACCCACAATGCCTCCTCTCTCCCTTTTAAGCTCTGTAATTCCAAAGATTTAATAGTAGTTTTTACATATAGTGCCACTCCTCCTCCCCTTCTTCCTACCCTGTCCTTTCTGAATAAAGTATAGCCAGGTATAGTTACATCCCAGTCATGGTTTTCTGTGAACCATGTTTCTGTAACTGCCACTAAATCCAAGTCAATTAGATTACATTCAGCCCAACAAAATAAAATGCCGACCCTGGCATTTCATTTTTAAACTTCTATCATACAGATTTCCATTTTCTCATATTTTGTTTTCCACAACAATTTTTTTTACAAGTAACATCAATTCACACAAACATTTTGTTGTAAATATACTGGTAATTTGCCCTTATTAGTACACATGGACTTCCAAACAGGTGGTAGCACATGTTCACATGTTTCACTCCTCCTTATATTTGTCTCCACATTAAACACAGAATCCTCAGTAAGACAATTTTCACTCAAATTTGTCTCAGTCTGCAATATCCACCATACTTCTATGTTCTCTTTATATCCCTCTACCTCCTTCACCTTTGAAGGCTCACAATCTAGAATATCTATAGAGCATCCGGCATACTGGTTCAAATCCAATCCACGCTAATCCTCTTCCTCCAGGACCTATGGGACTAACTGGAGTTGGTCACAATGCAATATTTTTGTCAAACCCACTTTATTTTGGATTTTATAAATATTGTGGTAAAGACCAAGTACTGCCAGTATCTTGTAAGATTATTCTTCCCATACTATTTCCAATTTATGTCTACCCTGGAAACCTAGTTTTTTTACAACCACCCAGGCCCCCACCCCAAAAGGAGAGCCTCGTAGTTGGTGATGAAACCCTCTCTTGGCTTTTGTTCCTGCAAAAGCAGAAACTTCTCGAGCGACTTCTCTTGCAGCTTGTAATTTTCATGATGTTTTTGAAGCCATTCATCATAGGTTGATGATTCCAGAGTTTTCTTCTCATTCCACAGAAAATTGGGTAACAATGTCTTCTGACCCAAGAACAATTTTGCAGGAGTATAACCTGAAATATGTCCAGAACTATTATAAATTTGATACACTTCAGGTAAGTATTCAGATCAGTTGTCTTTCTTCTTTTTTTTCAAATCTTTTCTGGATTTCATGCAAAGTTCTGTTGAATCTTTCACACTGACTGTTTCCTCTTGGGTGATAGGATGTAGTCCTACTTTTGCCCATGCCATACCAGCTACATAGTTCTTTCACCACTGCCACTTCAAAGGCTCGGCCTGATCCGAATGAATACAACGTGGCACACCATATAACACAAACAATTGTGAACCAGTGCTCTGGTGGTGGTATGAACTGTATGATTCTTGGTAGTTATCGCTACCATAAATCTGGAAAACATGTCTGTGGCTATGAGAAGATTTTCAAAACCCTTATGGTCTCTCTCCAACATCATATAGTCTATGGCAAATACTTCCAAGGATTCCATCACTTCAAAACACTGCATAGCTGCTTTTTCTTGAAGCAACATCTCTTAGCAAGAGTGCACTTCTTGTAGGCTTTTATCCACTGTTGCAGCATGTTCACCCAATAATATTCCATTCACATATTCCGGTCAGTGATCTCAGCCACAAAGTGACTACACTGATCGTGAAACTTCTCACGATAACTCCTAGGAACTACTAGCTGTATGAGTTCTCTTCCATTTTGGGAACGTACGATTTTTCGGCATAACAAGCCCTTTTTCATATACAATTTCTCTTTTTGTCTCCACAATTTTTTTCACATCTGGGGTCATATTAGTTCCAGGGACTGACAATTATCCAGAGCCTCTAAACTTATTCACAAGTCTGGGTCTGCCCTTTGACTCCTTTTTCAAGCCTCTTTTTCTTTTTCAGCATCCCAAAAGGATGATCTTTGTGTTGCAGTGGTGCCTTTAATCTTTTTCCAGGTATTTTTCCTTTTCATTTTAGCTTTAATTTCCAAATTTTACAGAATCAGCAAAATCTATCTTCATATCTTCAGTCTCAAATACAATCTCTTCTTCCTTTGGTAAATGAGATAAACTATCCACATTGCGATTCAATCTATCCGGTTCATATATTACATCAAACTCTAATTCTGCCAACTGTGCCTACACCTTTGTTCCATCACCTGAATATTTGCAGACTCCAGATATTTTAATGGGTTATGGTGGGTATGCACTATAAATTTCTTATATAGTAGGTAGTCCTGGAACTTTTCCATTGCTGCCCATTTTAATGCTAACAACTCTAGCTTAAAAGCACTGTAATTTTGATTGTGTCTTTCAGACCTTTAAGATCCCTGCTTGCATAAGCTTTGACAAGCTCTTGTCCATCTTGGATCTGTCTTAAAACAGCACCCAAACCTCGATATCTGGCATCAGTAGTCAGTATAAAAGGAAGATTGAAGTCTGGGAATGCCAATATTGGAAGTGATGTCAATTTTTCCTTCAGTATTTAGAATGCATTCTGAGTCTCATCTGTCCACTCAAATGGTACAGGTTTATCTCCATGAACAAGCAGGAATGTAGTCTTCACATATGGGTATCGTCGGTACAGATGGAGCATGCGTGGGAACGCTCCCCAGCGTCCAATAGGAAAGCTTTTGGGAGCATCCCACAGTACCTGCGTGCTGCCTTCCCACCTTTCCCAACTGTCCCTCTCCAGTTCTTCATTTTCCGTGGAGCCGACAGGTCGCACATCCTGTCACAGCAGAAAATTTCCCTTCTTATTCTTCTTTTTTCTGGTCGCGTCTGCCTTCCCTCGATGCTATACCGGTACCGCCGGTTCTTCTTTTCTTTTTTTCAAAAAAAACAAAACAAAACTTTGTTTCTGGAGTCTTTTCCAGTAAATTTCTTCTCGGGTGCCACGTGCCATTTTGGGCACCAGGCCCAAATTTTTTCCTCAGAATGGAAAAAACCGCTTTGGGTTTTAAAAAGTGTTCTAAGTGTGGCAATACCATCTCCGTTACCGACACCTATGAGTGATGCCTCAAATGTTTAGGTCCTGACCACTCTATTTCAGAGTGTGTTGCCTGTGGGATGATGTCGAAGAGGGGCCGGCAAAACCAAGCTGCTAAACTTAGCACCCTTTTTCCCTCCGATGCAGCCTCTGTGGCATCGACGTCTTCCAGGGCTTCATCTTCCTCCCATGTATGTCAGTAACTAAACATAAATCTAGCCGGTCCTCAAAGGGTATCCTTCAAAACATCGAGATGCCTCTGGCATTGCCCTTGAGGGATTTTCACCGGCAAAATTGCCCCGGCGGGAAGCTCCGGCTTCCAAAGCACTAACGGGGCTCCAGGATGTTCTTGAGGCTTCAACCTCGGCAGAACTACTGGTGTCATGCTCTGGGGTTCCGGCCGCTTCATCCGGCACCGATACCCAGGCATTGGCAGCGTCGATAGACCAGAGATTCTTGGCTATTGAACGCAGTCTGGCGGCTTTTCTCACGGCCTCGATGCTCTTGAAACCACTTCAGACAACTCAACCGGTACCGGCACCGACTCCAGTACCAGCACCAACTGCATCGACATCGGCAGGTATTCTACCGGGACCGAGTCATGCGTCTCTATCCGGCATCGACAAGTTGGTACTGGACCACTCCAATGCTGACTTCGATCGGTACCGGTACCGTGCCTTGCATGATCACTGGGATCGGAGATACTTCGAATCCTCGGATGAGTCTGAAGACTCTGAAAGCTCTGCCGATACCAGAGTACTTCTTCCTGAGGATTCCTCTTCTCCTCAGCGTAGGATGTCTCCACCAGAAGATATGTCCTTTCAGGATTTTATCCGAGATGTGGCCCGAGGTCTTTCCATCACAGTGGTTCCTGAAAAAGAGCCTAGGGCAAAGGAATTAGAAATCCTACAATACCCTAAAGCTCCCAAGGAGGCAGCTACCTTACCTATTCATGAGATCTTGCATGATCTTATGTTAAGGATGTGGGAAACACCTCTGACCACATCTCCTCACTCTCGAAGACTCGACACCATGTATCGAGTTCCTCCTTGTCCTGGGTTTCAGAAGACTCAATTACCACACCATTCCATGGTGGTGGAATCAGCCATGAGACGGATAAAGAGTGCAAAAAGGCATGCATCTAATCTTCCAGGCCGAATATGAACTGTTCTTTGAGTGTTTCCTGAGGATCTCCCAGCCTTGTCAGATCTCGAGTCAAAATAGCAGTCATCTTTTCTTGTAGTTGGTAGGCATAGGCACGAGTGTACTCCCCTCCCCTCTGTTGGCAATCATAAAATTACTTGATTTTCAAGCCCAAAGGAACTTTGTCTCCATAAACCTGAACAGAAGATAAAAAATTGCTTCCACTGATTGATCTCTATAAAGTGCCATATGTTTCACTGTATCTTTTACTTGCCCCTTCAGATGGTCCTTAACGGTTTCTAATTGATCCTCCACAGGTACTCACAAGATCTTTAATGCTGATCTTGCTTTCTCAATCCATTCCTCGATGGACAGTCATCTGGCCTATTTGGGAAGCCACAGAAATCTGGAATCTCTCTCTGAATTACAATTGTTGTCACAGCAGATCCCTCTAAAGCCAGACAAAGATATTTTTCTGCAGATCTTCCATGTTCAGTCCTCTTCAGTTGAGTAACTCCTTCAAAGCAAGGAATTGGGTGCTTGCACAAAAACAGGCCTCACCCCCAGTATTAACTCTAATGGTCATTCAATGTAATTTTCAGTTCAATTTTTCCAAAACCTTGGATAGTTATCTTGACAGTTTCTGAATGTGAATTAAGCCACCATAACCTAAGAGAGGTGCCAAACAAAGCCCCAATCCTGTCTGTGATGCCATTTCTCTGGAACCACCAGCTCTGGAGACAGGACAACTCTATTTTCCTCTTATAAAAACAAATTATAGTGGGTAGATGATTACCTTGAATTGTTATCTCTCAGAAGGTGGCTCGCAGGGAACAATACTATGTTCCACTGGAATGCCCTTTTGTGTTAAGAAAAGGGAACAACAACTGGAAATTAATAAATCTAAAATTGGAATAAGGACTTAGAACCAGACGATGTCACAATAATTCAGGTTTTATTCACTTCCCACTTAGATGGTATAAATATGATGATACTATGGAAGTGATTGGATATTCTACAACAATACAAAAAGTAAATATATGCAGGGCAAATTATATAAAAAAAATTTATGGAGGTTCACAGATGGTTGGCATTAAAACATTTTGGTTCTAACACCGTACCCAAGAGTGTAACACATTTGATGCAGGGAATTACTCACTAACCATCTGAGCAATCAGAAGAATGAGCTTGTCTCAATACTGTGTTTAAACGTTTTCTTTAACATTTAAACGGTGTCTCCAAATGTGTCAGCACCTTGTAATACAGAATTTCAAAAACGAATTAAAATATTCAACTTCAGATGAAGTATCTATATTAAGTTTTCCTGGTGATTTCTGATTACAGGAATTAAATATTTATTTGAGCTCAAATATTTATGTTAAGGTCAAGTATTGTGTTAATAGCTACTTATCCTTCTTGGTTCTTCATCCCATGGGACCCAGACTCTTCCTTGGTCAGCAGATTTCAGGAACTCTTCTTTCTTGAAGCTTACACGTTTCTTCTCTATATATTTATTTTCACTAAATATGTTTACTTCCTCAATTATTTAAATTTATTTAATGCTAAATTTCTCTATACTAGACCCCTTAAAAGAAAACAAAAAATCCCTTTCCTCACTCTCACATGCAGTCCCTTTCAGCTCACAATCACAACCCAATCAAGCCCCACTCACTCCCATTCAAGCTGACCTGATACCCACACAGCCACAGCCTAAAAAAAACCCCTTAAATGAACTGCAGCACTGAAATACTACTTCCAATCTCAGAGCACTGGGAGCCAGTCTCAAGGCTCCACAGCACTTCTTATTCACAGGATTTCTTTTACTAGGCGCAGCCCCCTGCAACTTCTTACAAAAAGAAAAAAAATCCCTTTCCTTCTAAACTCTAAGCATTCTAAAGCCTCTAGGGATTCCAGAGCCTCAACCCTTTCTTGAGCACAGCTTTAAAGCTGAATGTCAATATTCCTCAATTTAATCCTCTAGAAGAAGCTTGGAAAAAAAACACTAAAAAAGCATCTTATTCTCTGAACACCAGTCTTTAGCAAAGTAATTAAATATCCCAGTTTGTTCAGCCTTTTAGCCTATTGGAATTACCAGATTAGAAAAACAGAAAACAAGAAACTGACTTCAGTTTTTACAGCTTCTCTATTTATGTGGAGGCACATTCCGCACTGTGCGTCCCAGCCTCTGTGCGTTCAGTCAAAATCGGACACACAGAGGTAGACGCGATTCTGATCCCATGGGGCATGTCTAGCTCCCGCAGGATCAGAATCGCATCTAGGCGTGTACATGCAGGTTGGGACCCGATTCCCATTAGCCTGCACATACAAGCCCCTGCCTAGCTAACTCAGTCAGGAAAGGCGATCCCCGGCTGCCGACCACTTTCGCCTTTCCCTGCAGCCCAACCCCCGATTTGGCATCCCATGGCCAGGGTCAGGCTATGGGGAATCTCCTGCACCCCCTAACCATTTTGATCCCGGCCGGGCCATCCGTCCCCTGACAGCTAGGGGGACTTATTCAACCTCTTAGTTGGAATAAGTCCCCCGTCCAGTCTGCCGGCCCTGAATGTACAGGGCCGACTTCAGAATCAGGGCCACAGACTGCCCAATGCCGCCCTAACTCTGCCTCCGCACCACCCCTTCCCGCTCCCATCTAAGCCTCCCTGTACAAACCATACAAGGAGGCTTAGTCGGGACGGCAAGGGGCCGTCCCAATGGGACGTCCATCCCTGCTATTCGCAGGACAGAATAGACCCCTTAAGAAATATTTCTCCCAGTGTAAACTGGTTTCTTTACTCTCTTTATACCAAGGGAAATACTACTTTACCAAAGCACTGTAACTCATCACAGAAAAAGAAAAAACAGAAAACCTTCCAATTCTTCCAAAACCACTAAAATCTCAACCAATTCCACTCTCAGGTCTCTGCTCTCACATAGCCAGACACAGCCATTCAGCACCACATTCCGATACCGACTGTCTCACAGCTCAAACACACCAAGATTCTAAATCCTCTAAGAAAATAAGTGTTATTCCTCTTGCTTATATATTCAAAAAATGCCATCTGTAGTTTAATGAAATCTTACTTTTCCAAACTTTAAGAAATTTTCAATATAACTAGCTTTCCCACTTCATTTAGTGATTTTTGAAGCTGTTCCTTATGTTTTCAGTCAAAATGAAACTAAAACACCAATCTGCGTCACATCAAACCCTTCTCCCTCCTAAACCACATTACCCTAAAGTTCCCCTGGGAGATCCCTCCTCCCTTCTCGCATCCAGGTATTTTCAATTTCAATTTTCGTAGTAAAAATACACTTTTCAGAAGCTCTTTATGTAAAATCGGTCAATTCTATACTTCCTCTAGGCTCCTGTGCGCCCCCCCCCCTCAGAATGGCAGGTGCACATCCCCTCCCACTCTGAAAATGCTGCAAATTGCAGTGAAAACCAGCATTTAAAATTACTTTTCTGGGCTTAATAGTCCTTGCCAATCTCTCCTGGCCTTCCAAGTCCTTCCCAGAAGCTTTGAAGTTAATTTTTATTTCTCTTTCGATTTTGACCATTTAAGAGGGCCTGGCTCCTTTAAGGCCATCTCCTCCCCCACCTCCAGGCCTCTTCCAGCCAGCTTCAGTTCCTGGCCTTCCCAGCCCCACCTCCGGGCCTTTCCCCTCATACTACTGCCAGTGGCAGTCATTGGGATCTCCTCAGCGCTCACAGGCTGAGATCAGGGACAGTCTTGTACATTGTAGCTGCCCTCTGATCCAGCCGGCAGCCATAATTCTGGGACCTAGCACCAAAGATGAGATCTTGCACCTCCACAGAACCACACAGAGGCCCATATGGGCCTTTTGCTCCCCCCTCCTCCTGAACCCATCAACAAAGGAGAGCTCCGATCGGGCCAAGCCTCTAACTTTTATTTAAAAAAAAAAAAAGCCTCCAGCCCAACCTCTTCCCCTGGCCCCCCCATCAGCAGCGAAGCACCTCCATAAAAAGAAAACCCACATCTAGGGCTGGCCTGTCCACTAGGCAAGCCAGGCAGTCACCTAGGGCAGCAGATTTCTGTGCCCTCCCCTGTGCGCCAAGCCTTGCTGCCACTTTTTCTGTTCAATAGTCAAAAGAATACCCGAACCCCCAACTGCAATCACCAAATCGTTTTTTTGTCGGGCATAAACCGCAAGGTGAGGAGGACTTCCTCAACACCTCACGCAGTACATACCCCTTTTTTTATTATATCTTTTTCTTATTCATATAAATGGTTAACTTTTCTTAAAAACCGTAAAAAGGTTTCACACTTATCTGCTCAAGCACGACGTGCACGTTTCGAAGCAACCAGCTTCTGTTTCAAGTGTCCCCAAAGCAAAATAGTGTGTCCATCTCTTCCAAATCCAAAAAACGCCGAAGCTTTTGGCGGGTGACGTCAGGGGGCCAATCAGATAGGCCAATTATAGAACCGCCTTTTAAAGGATAACCAATCACAAAGAGCAGGGAAACCCCACCACAGGGGAACCCCTACAAAGATTGGTTTATACTTCACAATGTTAGCCAATCAATGTCCTTATTCAATCCTGCAGGAGTCATTGAGTTTAATGTGAAAATCCAGCGCTGTTCAAGATTTCTTAGACGGGCCAGTCGATCTCCTCCCCTCGGGTCGTACGGTACAGAATCAATCACTGTCCATTTTAAATGTTCAAACTTATGATGGAAATCTAGACAGTGTTGTACCATCGGGGCTGTCAATACAGAATGTCGCAATCGGGACGCATGTTCACCCAATCGTACCCGCACAACGCGACTGGTGCTGCCAACATAGTATTGGGTACAAGGGCAGATAAAAATGTATACTACAAAATCAGATGCACATGTAGTAAACCATCGACGATGAAAAACCTTTCCCGTAATCAAATCAGTCCAAGCCGTGCCTGTTATAGCCAAAGTACAATAACTACAATTCCCACTATTAGTAACTTTTTCTGTTGGCAGGGGGATGGCTAGGCTCAGCGGCTGGTCATATGCTTCGGCACACATGGCTTGCTGCTTCTGAAACCTAAAAATTATGTTAGAGGGGGGCCATGTGTGCCAAATCACATGATGTGCTGCCGAGATGAGTCGTGCCCCCCCTTGACCCTGCCGCTGGTATTGGCGGTAGCGCGGCTCAGTATGGGGGTGTGGTTCGGCATGTGGGGGGGGGGTGCATGGCATGTCAGGCAGGGGCAGCATGGTTCAGGGGGACAGCACAGCCAGGGCTTCTGCCTAGGGCGGCATTAACCCTGGACTGGCCCTGCTCACATCTCTTCTTTCTTGGTGCTGTGGCCCGGAGGCAAGAGGGAAGAGAAGAAACACAAACATCCCAGCTGCTGTTTGCAGCCACTGCAGAAGCCCAGGTATCTTTTATTTCTTTTCATTTTTTCAATAGGATTACATAAGGATAGAAAGACTCTTACCCAGCTACAGACTATTTTTGTGAGTTGTAATTTCTGCCATTTTCACCTGTCACATTCACAGTTTTTTTAAATTTGAATCTGTAATAGTGCATGAAAACCTGCAGAAAGATGTTGCTTTTAACATTGCTTTATGCCGATGCTGTATCAATCTATTCACTTGAATCGTTGAAGCCCAGCATTTGAGCAGAGTTGCCTGAACATCTGCACCCAAGTGTTTATGACTGAAGAAGATACCTGCACATACTTGCAACTCCTTTTTGTGTGGGTGCTATTTCTGTTAGATTTAAGTTGGCCCTTATAGTCTTAAAAGAAAGCAGGCAAATAGCAGGTTGCTTGAGAGGTTCTGAGTTAATTTCTGTTAGATTTAGGTGGACTCTAAGCAAGTAAATAGCAGCTTACTCAGGTCCTTATGTCCCCAATTGTCAGAATCTTTTGTTTTGCTTTGAATGCCCTGCTCTTTGCCATTCCTCAGAAGTGTAACCACCTTGTTTGCCCAGTGGTTGGGCCAGCCCTGAGCTTACTTTAGAGAGGTTTCAAATGAACTTCTGTTAGATTTAGGTATGCTCTTATAGCCTTAAAAGAAAACAGACAAGTAGTTAGCCTCCGCCCCCCCCCTTCACAGTCACATCCCTTAATTTATTGTTACTTATCCCAAACAAGAGAGAGTAAAATTTGACACCAGTCTGTTTTCATGAAGAAGTCATTAATCCTTTTCAGAAAAGTAGCAGCTCATTGGGAAGCAAACAAAAATAGCATAAAATATATCAAATAATCCTAAAGGCCTTTATATTAGTTTAACAACTCTATAATATAAAGATGCAGACAGCAATCCAGCAGTGAGATGATGGCTATCCAGTCTTTTGTATGATTATCTCCCAGTAGTGAGAGGCCATATGTGCGCACTTCATGCAAAGAGCTCCTGTCTCAGCAGCATGTTGACTCAGCCTCCCCACTAGATCCCTCTCAACACGGATTCAGAGAAGCACACGGTATCGAAACCCTACTAACAACATTATCCAGTTCATTGATCAATGGAATTGACAGTATAAAGAAGGGCTTCGCACTAATCTTCCTCGATATATCAGCAGCGTTCGACTCCGTAGACCACCTACAGCTTCTCACCCGGCTACATGAGAAGGGAATCCGAGATCAAGCATGGGCCTGGTGTAAATCCTACCTAGAAGGCAGATGTCAACAAGTCCGCATTCAAAACAGCACCTCTGAACCTTTCCAACAGCACCAGGGTGTACCCCAAGGTTCCTCCCTCTCCGCGTTGCTCTTTAATATCTATATGCAACCAATCTGTGACATCGCCCGTTCGTTTGGCATAGATATCGTGTCTTATGTATGCCGATGATGTACTACTGTTCACACCCATTACCGTCACTTGTCCCGACTATACAGTGCTAGTTGACTGCTTCAACACAATAACTGACTGGCTACTCACCCAAAACCTCCGGATAAACTTCAAGAAAACGGAAGTACTAATGATCACAAGGAACAAAGCCTTTGCGCCTCCACCAACACTCAAAGTAAGAGACGCGGAACTTCCAATCAAATCCAACATACGTTATCTCGGGGTAATACTTGATCAACAACTCAACTTCAAGGAACATATCAAACGTACTGTCAAGACCATCTACTTCAAGATAAAAACCCTACGGCATCTTAGGCCCATGATGGAATCCGCGGATTTCCGCACCATCTTCCAGGCACTAGTTACACCGCACTTCGACTATGCCAACATAGTTCTGCATGGCCTTCCAAAGAGCTCCCTCAAACCATTACAGCTAGCCATGAATGCGGCAGCCCGTGTGCTCTACGGAACCTCAAGGGTCGACCACATCTCCCCCATTCTAAAGGAACTACACTGGCTTCCCATAAGCAGTAGAATCCTTTACAAAACCCTCCTCATAACCTTCAAGGCCTTCAACATGATAGCTCCTCCATCCATTTCCGACCTCATAGCGCATTCTCCAGACAACCGATCCAGGAGATCCCAGGCCACCAACATGCTACTTATACCAATTGAATCCACAAAACTCAACCAGATCACCACCAATAGGGCCTTCAGGAACTATGCCCCCGTATGCTGGAACAAACTCCCCTCACACATTAGAGCTATTAGAGACCTTACTCAATTTAGAAGAACCCTCAAACATCACCTTTTTATCTTACATTACACCCACCCTGATACCCCATTATCTCCCCCACCCCCACTATATCATACAGCCACCACCTGACGTAAAACACTGCAATCATACCTAATATGTAATACAACCAATTTGTACATAGTTTCCTAAGTTTGCTACAAGCTTGAATGTAAATAGTTCCCCAAGTTCTCCTCCATGTTAACTCCCCGTTTCATGTAAACGACGGCCAATCTCTGGTCAAGTGTTCTATTGTTTTGATGTAAACCGCTCTGATGACAAATAGCGCGGTATATAAGAAATGTTAAATAAATAAAATAAATAAATAAATAAGTCCAATCTCTGGACGCTAGAGCAGCAGGCTGAGAAAAGCTGAGGAAGGCAGAGAGGTATATAGAGGAGAATACAGGAACATAGTAGAAAAGTCCAACCTCCAGTCTGGAAGTCTCAGTGCTGCCTTGAAGGAGAGAGGTCACCTGGAAGGAGAGTATCACTTTGGTGTAGCAGGAAATGATCATGTGGCCAGGACCTGCCCTCCAGGAGATGCAATATCCTCTCACACCCAGTGCTGGCCAACCATTAGGCAAACTAGGTGGTTACCTAGGGCAGTAGCTTCTGGAGGCAGTAAAGAGCAGGGCATTCAAAGCTAAAGAATAGTTTCTGACAGCCAGGGGAGGCATAAGGCTTAAGGTTTGCCTAAGCTGCCAACACCTTGAACCAACTCTGGGCTGGCCCTGCTCACATTAAGATCTGTCTTCAGGGGCTTCTGACTGGGAGGGAAAGGTTAGGAGCTGTTTTAATTGATGATTTGATCATTAGGCATATAGATAGCTGAGTTGTTGCTGGGTATGAGGGTCGTTTGGTCACTGGCAAGCCTGGTGTGAAGGTGGCATATCTCATACGTCAACTAGATAGGATTCTACACATTTCTGGGGAGGAGCTGGCTTTCATGGTACATGTGAGCTCCATTGACATACAAAAGTTTGGAAAGGAGGTTCTGCAAGCCAAATATAGCTTTTACTTTAAAATCCAGGACCTCAAGGGAAGAAAGTCTTCCTGTTCCAGTATGCAAGAGGCAGACAGAGCTCCAGAGTCTCAATCCAGAGATGAGACAATAGTGCAGGGAAGAAGGCTTTAGTTTTGTCAGGAATTGGGCAAAATTCTGGGGAAGGGGGGGCCTTGCCCAGAAGGATGGGCATCACCTTAACCAGGGTGGAACCAGGCTGCTGGCACTAACCTTTAAAAAGAAGACAGAGTAGTTTTTATACTAGATATTGGAGGAAAGCTGATAGTCTCCCAGGAGCACATGGTTTTGAATAATGTATCTTTCAAGGATACTCCTAAAACAGGAGAGCTAAGGCAGACCGATAGAGAGGTTGCAGTAAAAGTAAAAGTACTTCAGATGCACTTAAGTAAATAGCACACAGAATTGGAAGATTCCAAATTACTCCTATCAACTGAAAAGCACATTGGCAATATGAAGGCAAAACATACTTTAAAATGCCTGTATACAAACTAGGAAGATGTAGATATAATTGGTATCTTAGAGACCTGGTGGAAAGAGGATAACCGATGGGACATTGTGATATCAGGGCACAAATAATATCAGAATGACCGGGTAGATAGAATTGGTGGAGGGGTGATGCTATATGGGGTATCGAGACAAACAGGATGAAAGATTTCAGGAAACAAAATGCACATAGAGTCATTATGGAGAGAAATGCCATGAGAGAATGGTCAGCATGGCCCCAAAGAGGCATAGCACAGTCAGACTGTGGCGACCCCTCACCAGTTTCTGCCCTGGGCCCTTGCATGTCTTACATCGCTCTTACATGTGAGAAGAGGAAGGGAATAGCAGTGGGAATGTGCTACTGTCCACTTGGCCAGGATGAACAGACAGATGATGAAATGCTTATAGAAATTAGGGAAGCTAACAAAATGGACAACACATAAATATTGGTCATTTCAATTACTCTGGTATCAAAAGGGTGAATGAGATATGAGCACATGCTAGGGAGATAACATTTCTAGATGAAATAAATGATTGCTTCATGGAGCAGCTGGTTAAGGACCCAAAAGGAGGAGCTATTTTGGACCTAGGGCCTGATATTCAGTGCGATGACAGCGGCAAGCTGCCACGCTGAACATTAAACCTGGATATTCAATGCCAATGTCATATCTGGCCCCAGCATTGAAGATCCGGGTTTGCCACACAGCCTCCAATGGCACAGAAGCTAACTGGGCAGCGGTGATAATTGAGACACTGCCCGGTTAGCTCCTATTGGTAAAGATAGGCCAGCTTTTTCCGCACCTATCTTTACCCACAGGTTGCTAAATGGGCAGCAGTTCAAAATCTCTGCAATAGTGATCATAACATAATGAACTTTAATTTAATAAATACAGGGAGAACAGCAAGGCAAGCTACTGTGCTAGCATTTAACTTTCAAAAGGGAGAAAATCAGCAAATATGGCTATGAAAAAAGTAAAAAGAGCAGCTGAAAGATGAAGGAGGATATATTCAAAAGGATTGACATTGTTTGCAAACCTGAAAGCCATGTTAATCTTACTGAATGGGCTATTTTGTGGCACATATCTAGTTTGTGCTGCTGAATAGCCCTTCCTAGGCTGACTGAACACCCTGATGCAAAATGGCTAGCGTTGGGCTTTCTGGGGAGGCAGTGACAAAGGTTAGCCAATCAGTGGTGATATTTAGCTACTAACTGGCTAACCAAAATGGCTAAGGTTAAGTCAGAAGAAAGGCTAGCCCAACTTTTGCCAATTTAGCTATCCGGACAATGACTGAATATTGCCACTGACCAGACAGCTAAATCACTATCTGACCAGACCAGTTATTCAGTGTCACTGGCTGTATATGGTTCCAGCACTGAATATCCGGGCCACTGCCATTCATTATGCCCACTAAGAGTTTACATCAAGCCTGGGCATTGTTTAAAAATACCTTCTTGGAAGCCCAGTCCATATGTATTCCGCTCTTTAGAAAAGGTGAAAGGAGTCCAGACAACTGCATGCATTGTTTAAAGGTGAGGTGAGAGAGGCTGAGGCTGTTATAATCAAAAACACCTTTCATAAAATGGAAAAATAATCCAAATGAAGAAAATGGGAAACAGCACAAGATCCGGCTAGTTCAATGCAAAACATTGATAAAGCTGGGACATAATTTGAAAAGTAGCTGGCCATGGAGACAGAAACTCACAATAAAACTTTTTGAGCTGTATTCTAAGAAAAGGTTTGTGAGGGAATCAGTTGGACTATTAGACAGTGGAGTATAAGAGATTGTAAGGGGAGAGAAGGCCAGGACATAGAGACTAAATGCACTCTTTGCTTCGGTCTTTACAGAAGAAGATATAGGGGAGATAGCCATACCAGAAATGATATTTAAAGGTATTTTTGAATCAGAGGAATCAAAACAGATTTTGGTGAACCTGGAAGATATAATAGGGCAAACTGACAAAGAGTAGTAAATCACCTGGACTGATGGTATACATTTCAGGATGCTGAAAGAACTAAAAAATTAAATTGCAGACCTACTATTAGTAATTTGTAGACTATCATTAAAAACCTTTATAGTACCTCTGGAATGGAGAATATCCAAAGAAACACCAATTTTTTAAAAGGGTTCCAGGAGTGATCTGGGAAATTACAGACCAGTGAGTCTGATGTCAATGCCAGGAAAAATGATAAAAAATCATTATAAAGAGCAAAACTATTGAACATATAGATAGCCATAGTTCATTGAGTCGAAGCCAACAAAGATTAAGCCAAGGGAAGTCTTGCCTCATCAATCTGATACCTTTTTTGAAGGTGTGAATAAACAGGTAGATAAAGGTGAGCTGATTGATATGGTGTATCTGGATATTTAGAAAGCCTTTTATGAAGTCCCTCATGAGAGACTCTTGAGGAAATTAAAAAGTGGCATGGGCTTAGGAGGCGGTGTGCTATTGTGGATTTTGAACTGGTTAAATGATAGAAAGCAGAGAGCAGGACTAAATGGCCAGCTTTCTTAATGAAGAAAAGGAAATAGTGTAGTGCCCCAGGGATCAGTGCTATGCCCACTACATTGCAGAACATAAGAACATAAGATATGCCATACTGGGTCAGACCAAGGTCCATCAAGCCCAGTATCCTGTTTCCAACAATGGCCAATCTAGGTCATAGGTACCTAGCAGTCTCCCCAAAAGACACAGATTCCTCAATACTTGTATTGGGTCATAGCATATTTATAAAAATGACCCTCATATAGGAACGATGAGTGATGCAATCAAAGTTTTTGCAGATGACACAAAATTATAGAATTTTGTTATAGTACAAGGATTGTGAAAAATGCAAGAGAACCTTGAGGAACTGAGAGACTGCATAATCTAATGGCAGATGAAATTTAATGTGGACAAGTGCAAAGTTATGCACATAGGAAAAATAATCCAAGCTATAACTATACGATGCAAGGCTCCACACTAAGCATCACCACCCAGGGAAAGGATCTAGGTGTCATCATAGATAATACAGTACGTTGAAACTCTCTGTCCAGTGTGCAGCAGCAGCCAAAAAAGCAAATAGAAAACTAGGAATCATAAGGAAAGGAATGGAGAATACAACCAAAGATATTATAATGCCTCTGTATCACTTCAGAGTGTGACTGCACCTGGAATTTTGTGTACAATTCTGGTCACCATATCATAAAAAGGAAATAGCAGAATTGGAAAAGGTATAGATAAAGGCAAACAAAATGATAAAGGGCATAAGAGGATATCCTTATGAGGAAAGCCTTTAAAAGATTAGGGATGTTCAGCCCAGAGAAGAGATGCTGAGGGGAGATATGATAGAGGTTTATATAATGAGCAGAATAGTACAAATAAAGGTGAATCAATTATTTACTCCTTTAAAAAGTATAAAGACTAGTGGGCATTCAATGAAGTTACAAAGTAGTACATTTAAAACTAATCATAGAAAATACTTCTTCACCCAATGTGTAAATAAGCTCTGGAATTTGTTTCTGGAAGATGTAGTAAAAACTGTTAGTGTAGCTGGATTTAAAAGAGGTTTGGACAAGTTCCTGGAGGAAAAGTCCATAAACCATTATTAAAATATACTAGGGTAAATCCACTGTTCATTCCTGAGATAACTACTACTACTACTGAACATTTGTATAGTGCTACAAGACATACGCAGCGCTGCACTGACATATGTAAAAGACAGTCCCTGCTCATCAGAGCTTACAATCTAGTCAAGACAGACAGCACAATAGCTATAGAGACAAGATACATCAAGGGGGAATGATAAGGAAACACAGAGACCAGGTAAGTCAAGATCTGAAAGCGGCACAGAAGAGGTGAGTTTTCAGCCTGGATTTGAAAAGGGTCAGAGAACGCACCTGATGTACAGACTCGGGTAGTTTGTTCCAGGCATAAAGAGCAGCAAAGTGAAAGGAGCAAAGTCTTCAGTTAGCAATAGAAGAGAAGGGCACAGATAGAAACGATTTGCCAGAAGAGCAGAGTTCCTGAGGAGGGGTGTAAGGAGAGATAAGAGAAGAAAGGCAGTAAGAGCTGCAGAGTGAATGCACTTTTAGGTCAGCAGGAGAAGTTTGAATTGGATGCGGAAATGACTTGACAAGTATTTGTGACCTGGATTGGCCACTGTTCCAGTATGTCTAATCTTACGTTCTTATGTACTGTCATGAACTCCAAGGTGGATTACAAACTTAAATTCCATATTTTTACATAAAAACAATATCCATTTTTATTAGAGAAGATCATGTATTAAGCAATAAGAAGTGTATTCCAAAGGCCGGGAATCCTTGCTACAGTTATCTTATTGAATAAAATTTCCCATTTCAGAAAGTTTAGAGAAGGTATACATAACTTGACTATGGGCCTCATTCTGGGACGCGGGTTGCAGGGCTGCACATCCCTGAGGGACATGCAGCCCCACAAGGCATCTGGGCCCAATTCCCCCTCCGGCTCTACACGTATGTCTTGTGCATCAGGATGGGGAGAGCCAGTGGGGGCGGGTTCGGGGCAGAGCAGGGACAAGCTAGCACGGCAGGATGTACAGGGCTGATTCAGGTCATGGCCCTGTACGTTCTAGCAAGCCCGTGGGGACAAGCTGCTTATTCCATCTCAAAGGTGGAATAAGCTGCGCAAGTCCGGCGATTGTGCCCACGGATGCCACCCCCCCCCGGGGCCAGGGTCGGGTTCGGGCAGTCCCTGCTGCCCAATCCAGGCCACGGCAGGGCAGCCTTGGGTCGGGTGGCAGGGAAAAGGGGTGCCAGGAAAGCCGGAGTTGGGGGCGCCTGTGGTGAGGACATCCCTACAGGCAGCAGGGGCACACCGGACCGTCCTTGGGCGCGATTCTGGCTGCTGCGGGAACGTTTTGTTCCCACGGTCCAGAATCAGGTATAAATGGGCCTTTCTTGCCTGGGGGCATCCGGATAGCCCAGACGTACCCCTATGGGAATTGGGCTTCACGTCTCTTGAATATAATTCTTGCTCAGGAACAAAAAATTTTACAAACTTCATCATTTTATTTTATTTTTATTTTATTTTATTTAATGCTTTTATATACAGCACTTTTTAAAATCAGTGCGGTTTACAGATAACATTTTGTGCAGAGTAGGAAGAGCCTGCTTTGCACTTACATTGAACAGGTAATACAACTTGGATTGATAACAGGGGAAAGTATATACAGGCTATATACAAACTATATACAATGTGGGCGGGAAGTCGCTATGCGGCTATAGCAACATGGCTTGCCCTGAGAGCTATAGAAACATAGAAACATAGAAATATGACAACAGAAAAAGACCACATGGCCTATCTAGTCTGTCCTTCCATAACAACTACAACAGTTCCCTTTTTACCTTTAGAGATCCTCTGTGTTGGTCCCATGCTTTTTTGAATTCAGTTACTGTCCTCATCTCTACTACCTCCACTGGGAGACTATTCCATGGATCCACTACTCTTTCCATAAAGAAATATTTCCGCATATCACTCCTGAATCTATCTCCCTTCACCCTTCACCCTATGTACAGGGATGTAAATTATCTATTGGGTTGACTGTTCTTTATGGTTATCATATAACTTGTGCTAATCCTTGTAAAATTCTATATACTAGCAATAGTTTTAAATCGATCCCTGCCTGAATTGGGAGTCAATGGAGTTGACTTAACAAAGGAGTCACTCGATCCCATTTAGGTAAGCCTGCTGCAAGGATTGCAGCTGCCCTGGGTGGGCCCCTCCATCCTGGGGCCTGCAGCAAAGGTAACAGCTCAGAAACCACAAGGCAGTGCTTACTTTAACTTGCCAGCGCTGCCTCGCTGTTTCTGCCCTCTACCATTGGCCTATTCCACCCCCTCTGACACAGATGTCCAGTATGAAGTCTGCGTCAGAGGGGGAGTGGAAAAGGCCAATAATAGGTGGCAGAAACAGGGGTCAGTGCTTGTGTGCTACGATAAGCACTGCCTCAATGTTTATGAGAGGGGCAGCAGTGGAGGCAATAGGCACCCCTGTTGGACGAATGCTCTAGGTGGCCATCTAGTCTGCCTGATGGAAGTGCCATCCTCATATCTACAGTAGGTGCTTTAAAAATGAATTTAGCTGCTGTGTTCTGTAAAATTTGAAGTCTTGCTATATGCTAGTTCATCATCAAGAAATGTTAAATAAATAAATAAATAAATCATATCTAACAGGGCTAAATTACAGTAATTGAATTGGGGTAAAATAATCGCCAATTTAATTTTCTGCAGATCTTCCATTTCTGCAAATAAGATCTTATCTGTCTTAACGTTTTCAAAACTCCAAAGACTCTGCATATTGATAAACATTTTCATTTGCTCCTACTTCTGTGCAACCATCTTGGAAAATGACTGTGTCTAACCCCATATGGTGCATCAAGATGCATTGCATGGAGTCAAGTGCTGCCATTTTCCAAGATGGAGGCACAAACGTAGGTATGACTAGGGCTGCCAACTTTCTGAATGAGTAAAACCCGCCATCTATGGCTAGCCATGCCCGTTCATGCCCCACCCCCTGCCCCACCCACAGAAAATAACTGCAGGCTAATATTTTGAAAGAGAAAAAAAGCTGCCTCTCCTTGCCATGTCTCTACCCCTGTCCTGCCACTCCCTGTCTACATTCACTGTGTTAATCTTGAATTCAGCTACATTACCCAATATATGTCAAATTTATTTTTGAATTGTTGTATTAATTTCTAACCTACGTACAGCAGCAGAAGCATAGCTGTCATGCTTTGTCAGGGAAAGTACAATATATGTATTACTGAACAAAGACACAGACATCAGCAATGTACATTGATATTCCAGTTAATAAATTCAAGACAAAATACTTTTTTTTTCTCTCGTCTGGTCATTTTATTTTTTCGGTTACAATGCCCCAGTCTCTCTTTTGCTACTCTGTCTTCTCTTAATCCTCTTTCCAGTGTCTGCTGTCTATTTGCTCCTTCTGTCCTCATCCATTCCCTCTCTATATCTGTCTCTGACATAATGATCCTTCTTCCACTCAAATTTCACCATCTAACCATCCTTCAGAGCCCAGCATCTCTGTCTCTGCCCATCCCTCACCCTCTCTGTCCACCTCTGTCCAGCATTTTCCTCTCTGTCCACGCCTCAGAGCACACCATCTCTGTCATCACCTCATAGCTCATCATCTCTGTGTATGCGTGCATGTGTCATTGAGGCGTGTTGGAGAATGTGTAGACAAGTGTGAGCATACATGCGTTATAGGTTGAGTTGTGGCTTCATGCATGTGTATGTGTGTGTCATGGGGAATGTTGTTTGCTTCATGTGTGTGTATATCATGGAGACCCTCAGGGGCTTCATGCAGGTGTGGGTGTGTGTGAAGGGGAGTTTTTGGGGCTGCGTGCAGGTGTATATGTCATGGGGAGTGTTGGGGGCTCTGTGTATCAAAGGTTGTATGTGTGTGTCTCTCATTACTCCCCTCAGAGGTTTTTTTACAGTCTCTCCCACCTAATCCCCCAGTCTTCCCCCAGTCTGTTTCTCTCTCTCATTCTCATAACCTCCCAGGATTCTTTTTCTCTCCTATCACCTCCCACTGGCCTTCCCTTAGTCTGTATCCAGTGGTGGGATCCAGTCAGGTCGCACAGGTTCATGCAAACTGGTTCCTTACAGTTCCCCATGTTTGCCGAACCGATGTGGACAGGCTCTATCCCAGTGGCAGCGGCACTGATCAGAATTAAAGCCCCCTGAAGGTATGTTGAGGGCATCTGGGGGATTGCGGCATCAGCAACTCTGTTGTGTTCAACATATCTTCAGGTGCTTTGCCGACCACAAGTGCTGCTGCTGCCGCCAGGACAGAGCCCATAGGCACTGGTTTGGCAAATGCAGGTAATGCCATGAACTGGCTGCTTCCTGTTAGGGTGAACTGTTTCCTACCTGGCTCTGAATCCCACCATGCCTGTATCTCTCTCCCCTAAGGCTCCATCAGGCTTCACCCAGTGTCTCTGATAATGCTGATGCTGACTAGATTTCCCCTAGTTTCTCTCTCAATCTCTCACTACAGACACTCCCCAGCCTCTCCTCCAGCCTCTACTTCTGTCTCTTTCTCTCTCATTGCCATTTCTTCCAGCATCTTCTAACTTTGTGCAATTTGTGCTCCTCCAGACTACTGCAGCTCAGCAGCTTCCTGCACCTGCGATCGGCTCTCTGAATGGTGGAGCTGTGTGGGACAGAAAGCTCAGTCTAATCACTCAATTCACGAGATCAGCACAAACTTCCTGCCCTGCATGGTTCCACCATTCAGAGAGTTGATCTTCATGGTGCAGTAAGTGCCACTGACCCCTTAAAGCAGGCCATGACAAATTTTCTTGGAATCGAGGAGCCGACTTAAGAAGCGAAGAGCCAGCCATCGAAACCTAGATCACAGTGCATGACCCTGCTCCTCAAGTTACTTTTTTAGGTTTTAGGACCTGATTTATTAAGACTGTTTTCCCATTTTTTATAGGAAAAGCTTAATAAATCAGGCTCCCAATGAACCACTCACAGTGTCAACGGAAGGCAGTGACCTTACTCCTCCTCCACCACCATCTCCCACTATCACCACTGGCTCTTTAAGATACACCTGTTTGTGTGTGTGCATGTGAGGTGCAGAGGCGGGGTGCGGAGCTTCACCTCCGACCACTTGCACTCCTCCCTTCCCCCCACTCAAACCCCTCTGCTGCTATCCTTTCCCCGCCCTTCAACTCTTTGTTTCCATCCCCCATTTCTTTAGTAAATTGAATCTGTGTAACCAGAAGTTAAAATAAAGATTGATTAATAATTTACCTGGACTTCGCAGGGTGCCCCTGGGCGTAGGTGCTGGCTGAGGTACCTGCAGTGTTTTGCAGCATTAGTGGAGAGATAGCATGGCAGAGTAAAAAAAATAAATAAAGTATAATGCTGGCAACAGTTTTAAAATAAATAAAAAAGTTGGTGCTTAAGGTCCTGCAGTGGCCACATTTAAATTAAAAAAATTAATAATTAGAAGTAGCCCCGCAGCTACATTGAAGGCAGCAGTTCCAGAAATCGAATTAAATAAATTAAAAGAAAAAAACCATGACCATGTTCGTGATCTGCGGTGGCAGTGGCTAAAGGGGAGGCAAGGCAATAGTTTTAACATTAAAAAAAACCTAGAATCGGGACTCAATTGGTAGCCACAGAGCAGCTCTAGCCATGGGTTGCACAGCCAGGACTGCTGCTATCGCATTTGGGATTCTGGGAAGGAGGAGATACAGAGCCAGAATTGTGAGAGGCTGAAGGCGGGAGGTGAGCTGAGGCCGGAAGATCCTCTGGGGGGCTGGGATTGCCTCAGCCAGTCAGGGCCACGAATTGCAGCGGTGCCTGTGCTGCTGGGTCTGGTCAGCAGCTACATGGGCCCGGAGCTGGCTGAAGGTATTTTTGGTGATAGAGGAGAAGATGCACAAGGGGCTACTTGAAACATCAGGGACATTTTTGGGGTTGGGGTGAGGCTCAGAGATCTTGGGGCCAAAAGCCACCAGGGTCATTTGTTGGGTTGGGGAGGTCAAGAGAGTTCAGGGGAGATGTCAGGAGTATTGGGGTAGTTGAGGAGTCAGTGGGTGTAATGGGGAGTATTGGGGACGGTAGGGGGTCTGGGGTCCACTAAGCCATCAGGGCATCTTTAGAGCTGGGGCAGGAAATGGGAATTGGAGTCAAGCCTGTTTTTTTAAATATATCCCCCTTCCACTTATTGAATGAGTCAATCCCTTCTCATGCACTAACGGGAAGGGAGATATTTTATTCAGCATGCAGCAAATGGCCACATATTACCATAGTGGTATAATCATTTTTTTCTGGCAGCACGCCTCTTTAATGCAGCAATAATTTGCATCAGAGGTAAAAAACGTTTTTGCACATGCATTAGAATGCTGTACACTGAAATTTAGTGCAGCGTTCCAATGCAGTGCTTATTGCATTGAAGCAATACAAGAGGGAAGAATCTTATTGTCATGGAATCAGAAAGATCAGCAACGTCCCAAGAAAAGAACGAAGCTCTCTGCTGTGAGTGAATGAGTGGAGTTGTAAATGTCTTCCAGAAAAGAGGAGAAATTTATGGTTTATTCATTTTTTCTATACTGCCGTTTCTGGGTATACAAAGCTGTTTACATTGAGGTCAAAATATATTTCCATAGAAGAAGCAAAAGGAACTTCATGATCAATAATAGGACAGCGGAGGTAAGGGACAGGAAAAAAAAGACCATATAGCAGCACTCCACCAAAACACCATTCACTCCAAGGAGACAGACACCCAAAGAGAGGCTTTCAGGTGGGGAAGCCCCAATACTCAGTCACTATGCAAAAAAAATCTAACAGGGGAGGTCAAAAGCCAGTTTGAAAAGATGGCTTTTGAGCTCAGCCTTAAAAGCATTTAAGAGATGGCTGCAGACAAAACTCAATAAGGAGGGCATTCCACAGAGAGGGAGCCAGGGAGAAGAAGGCAGATGCCTCGTGGCTTCAAGATGAGTTCCAGGGAGGAACATAGAAGAAGAAGAATATAGAGCGTAAGTGTCAATCTATAGAGCAAGAGAAAAAGAGGAGAACTATATGAAACTCAATCAACAGTACAGGGTTTCAGCATTTTGCAGATTTTTTCTTTGATGTTCTCTCACACTTGACTGTCTGTGAAATAATAGATGAATTTAATTTAATTGCCCAGTAAATTATATTTTTAAACTGAGCCATTGGGGTTGTGATCAGTTTTGTGTAGGTGAATGGTGAGACAGAAGTGAGGGTAAACATGAAAGAAGGTAAACACCTCCAGTCTGGCAGCATCCCTGTTGCCATGGAGGAGAGAGGTCACGTGACAGGAGAGCATCACCCTGGTGTGGCAGGAAGTGATCCTGTAACTAGGACCTGTCCTCCAGGTGATGTAAAACCCTCTCGCACTGACGAAGTTTCTCCAGGGCCATGTGGCAATGAGGGAAGGGTTAGGACAGCCGTTATAGTTGGTGATTCGATCATTAGGCATGTAGATAACTGGGTGGCTGGTGGACCTGAGGATCGCCTGGTAACATGCCTGCCTGGTGCGAAGGTAGCGGACCTCACGCGCCACCTAGAAAAGGTCTTAGATAGTGCTGGGGAGGAGTCTGCTGTTTTGGTACATGTCGGTACCAATGACATAGGAAAATGTGGTAGGGAGGTTCTGGAGGCTAAATTTAGGCTTTTAGGTAGGAAGTTGAAATCCAGAACTTCCAGGGTAGCGTTCTCCGAAATGCTTCCCGTTCCACGTGCAGGACCCAAAAGGCAGGCAGAGCTTCGGAGTCTAAATGCGTGGATGAGACAATGGTGCAGAGATGAGGGGTTTGGATTTGTTAGGAATTAGAATATATAGCACTAAATGAGAGGTTAGATGTGATTGGAATATCAGAGACATGGTGGAAGGAGGACAACCAGTGGGACATTGTGATCCCTGGTTATAAACTATATCGTAATGATAGAGCTGATCAAATTGGTGGAGGGGTTGCGCTCTATGTTAGAGAGGGCATTGAGTCAGAAAGGATTAAAGTTTTGCAGGAAACAAAATTTGCTGTAGAATCTCTATGGATTGAAATTCTATGTAAAAAGGGGAAGGCGATGGCGGTGGGGGTCTACTATCGACCGCCTGGCCAGAATGAACAAATGGATGATGAAATGCTCAAAGAAATCAAGGAAGCTAACAAAAGTTACAGCACGGTAATAATAATGGGCGATTTCAATTACCCCGTTATCGACTGGGTCAGTGTCACGGCAGTACATGCTAGGGAGATAAAGTTGCTAGATGAAATAAATGACTGCTTCTTGGAGCAGCTGGTCCATGAACCGACGAGAGGGGAAGCCATATTAGACCTAGTCCTTAGTGGAACACCAGATCTAGTGCAAGAGTTAAGGGTGTTGGGACCACTTGGCAATAGTGATCATAGCATGATTGCCTTTGATTTAATTAGTGGAGGAGGGATATTAAGGAAATCCAGAGTACTACCTTTTAACTTTCGAAAGGGAGACTATGATAAAATGCGGAAAATAGTTAAGAAAAAACTAAAAGGAGCAGTTGCAAAGGTTAAAGACTTACATCAAGCTTGGGTGTTGTTGAAAAATACTATCTTGGAAGCCCAGACCAGCTGTATTCCACGCTTTAAGAAAAGTGGAAGGAAGTCCAAAAAACTGCCAGCATGGTTTAAAGGTGAGGTCAGAGAGGCTGTTGTTGCCAAGAAAGCATCTTTCAGGAAATGGAAAAAAGAGCCAAACGATGAAACCTGGAAACAGCACAAGCACTGGCAGGTCAAATGCAAGGCATTGATAAAGAAGGCAAAGAAAGAATTTGAGAAGAAGCTTGCTGCGGAAGCAAAAACGCGAAATAAAGATTTTTTCAAGTACATTCGTAGCAAAAAACCTGTGAGAGAGTCAGTTGGACCATTAGATGATAGAGGAGTTAAAGGTGCACTAACAGGCGACAAGGCAATAGTGGAGAGACTGAATGAATTCTTTGCTTCTGTCTTTACTGAGGAAGATGTAGGGATGTTACCCATGACTGAAGTGGTATTTAAAGGTGTGGAAGAATTGAAGAAAATATCGATACATTAGGAAGATGTATTACAACTATTAGATAAACTGAAGAGTAGCAAATCACCTGGGCCGGATGGTATACATCCAAGGGTGTTGAAAGAACTGAAATATAAGATTGCAGACCTGCTATTAGTAATCTGTGAACTATCATTAAAATCATCTCTAATACCTGAAGATTGGTGGATCGCCAATGTAACACCAATTTTTAAAAAGGGTTCGAGGGGTGATCCGGGAAACTACAGACTAGTGAGCCTGACGTCAGTACCGGGAAAAATGGTAGAAACTATCATAAAGAATAAAATTACTCAGCATGTAGATAGTCATGGCCTAATGGGAGACAGCCAACATGGCTTTAGACAAGGAAGATCTTGTCTTACTAATCTGTTATGTTTTTTTGAAAGTGTGAATAAACAGGTGGACAAAGGTGAGTCGGTTGATATAGTGTATCTGGACTTTCAGAAAGCCTTTGACAAGGTCCCTCATCAGAGACTTTTGGCAAAACTAATGAGTCATGGGATAGGAGGCAGTGTACTACTGTGGATCAGGAACTGGTTTAAAAGATATAAAGCAGAGGGTTGGGCTAAATGGCCAGTTTTCCCAATGGAGAAGGGTGAATAGTGGTGTACCCCAGGGATCTGTGCTGGGTCCACTGCTTTTTGACATATTCATAAATGACCTGGAAAGTGGAATAACGAGTGAGGTTATCAAATTTGCAGATGACACAAAACTATTTAAAGTTGTTAAAATCCAAGAGGATTGTGGAAAATTGTAAGAGGATCTTGATAAATTGGAAGACAGGGCATCAAAATGGCAGATGAAATTTAATGTGGACAAATGCAAAGTTATGCACCTAGGGAAGAACAACCCAAACTATGGTGACACGATGCAAGGTTCCACATTAGGAACCACCACCCAGGAAAAAGATTTAGGCGTCATTGTGGATAACATGTTAAAACCCTCGGCCCAGTGTGCAGCGGCAGTCAAGAGAGCAAATAGAATGCTAGGTATAATAAGGAAAGGAATGGAAAATAAAACAAAAGATATTATAATGCCTCTATACCGTTCCATGGTGAGACCGCACCTTGAATATTGTGTGCAATTCTGGTCGCTGTATCTTAAAAAGGATATAGCGTTATTATAAAAGGTTCAGAGAAGAGCCACCAAAATGGTAAAGGGATGGAAGGATACTCCTATGAAGAAAGACTAAAAACGTTAGGGCTCTTTAACCTGGAAAAGAGACGGCTGAGGGGAGATATGATAGAAGTCTGTAAATTAATGAACGGAGTGGAACAGGTAAACGTAGATCGCTTGTTTACGTTATCAGAATATAGGAAGACTAGGGGACATGCAATGAAGCTTCAGGGTAAACTATTTAAGACTAATAAAAGAAAATATTTTTTCACTCAACGTGTAATCAAACTCTGGAATTTGTTACTGGAGGATGTAGTAAAGGCTGTTAGTGTAGCTGGCTTTAAAAAAGGTTTGGACAAGTTCCTGGAGGAAAGGTCCATAAACCATTATTAAGAAGGGACCCAGGATATCAATGCTTGACCTAGTACAAGCATTGCAGAACCTGTGTCTTTTAGGGAAACTGCTAGGTACATATGACCTAGATTGGCCACTGTTGGAAACAGGATACTGGGCTTGATGGACCTTGGTCTGACCCAGTATGGCATATCTTATGTTCTTATGTTCTTATGATTGTCTCCTGGCTAGGGCCTTGAAGAATGATTCTTCCTCCATCCCCTCAGGACCTGTAAAAAATAATCTCTCTGTAGTCCTTAGAGCTGTCCCAGACCTCAGGAGCCTGAGGGGGTCCACTGCATAACATTTCATGGCCAATGGTCACTTCACTTTTGTCCCGAAAACTCAACATCAAGGCAAAAGTTAGCAGTTAAAAGGAGGAGGGGTCTGGGTGATATCTAGTTAAAACTAATTGTTTAGGTCTGGAAAAGTTGACCAGACACAGTAAGCCTTGTTGAATGTCTATCTTCCTTTCATTTGATTGGTAGACGTTATATGTTGAGGTACTTTTTCTCCCCACTTGCAGGGAGAATAGTAAGACATTAATAAGGAACAAAAGACATATTCCTTTTATTCTTAAGACAAATCACTTATATTGTTGAAACTCATGCGAGTTGACTATCTAAAGCTGTTTGTGCTGTGGGACATATGGGAATTTGAAGCATATCTGTGCACTTGTTTTGAAGCAATTTTGGCCAAGTAAGTAGTGCTATCCTGGGACTATGATGAATTGATTTATATCTCTTGTGGTCTTTCAACACAACTGGTGCCTGGACGAGACAGGCATTTTGATGAGAGCCCCCTAATTTGCATTGTTTTATATGTGCTACTGAAATGTTTTGGCTTCCTTATCTGTTTTTTTCTTAAACTCTGTATTGCCAGGTGCTTGTATCTGGTTTCTCTGATTGGAAGATTATATTATTTATGAAAGGAAATATCTAAGGACTAACTAAAAATATAGGACCCGATATTCAAAGGGAGTAACACGGATAGCAGACCTGCTAACCATGTTACTCCCTTTATCTGGGATACTAACAGAATTAGTGCCACTGAATATCTGTGGGTGGTGCTGTTGCATGCCCTGATTCAAGCTGGTTAGCAACGGGGAGTTCCAGAGACAGAAAATGGCTATAACCGGCCAGCAGTAATATTGAGCCGCTGCCCGGTTATGGCTATGCGGCGAAAGCTAACCGGGCAGCGGCTGAATACTGCCACTACCCAGTTAGCTTCTTGCCAATCATTTTCAATGCCAGGGCCGGATATGATCCCGGTATTGAATAGCCAGGTTTAAAGTTCAGCGGCAGCAGCTACCTGCATTAGATCCACTAGCTGCCACCGCTGAATATTGGGCCCATAAAACCTAAAGATGTTGACACTTATTTGGGAAAATCCTTCAGTTTGGAGTCTACCTCCATTCCTCCCCATGGACTAGATACAGTACATTTTGGCTGGCCAGCTTGGCTCAGCAAAATTAATTTTGTTAAGACAAGACAGTTCCAGGGGCACAGATGGAGGGTAGTTCTATAAGGAGCTATGTAATAAGTGCATCTATTCTACGAAGTCAAATCCATACAGATTTGACTTTATCGAACAAGGGTTAGCAGCCCAGTCCACAATGAATATGCATGAAATCTGAAAACCTGACTGGCTAGGTGTGTTACAAGGACTGGGTTGAGAGCCACTGTTAACAATAGAATATTGGGGAAGTGCCCACTGATGCACAGTCACAGAGAAGAGCCACCAAAATGGTAAAGGGGATGGAAGGATACTCCTATGAAGAGAGGCTAAAAAGGTTAGGGCTCTTCAATCTGGAAAAGAGACAGCTGAGGGGAGATATGATAGAGGTCTATAAATTAATGAATGGAGTGGAACGGGTAAACGTAGATCGATTGTTTACGTCATCAGAATATAAAAAGACTAGGGGACATGCAATGAAGCTACAGGGTAACCTATTTAAGACTAATACGAGAAAATATTTTTTCACTCAACGTGTAATCAAACTTTGGAATTTGTTACCGGAGGATGTAGCAAAAGCTGTTAGTGTAGCTGGGTTTAAAAAAGGTTTGGACAAGTTCCTGGAGGAAAGGTCCATAAGCCATTATTAAAAAGGACCCAGGATATCACTGCTTGACCCAATACAAGCATTGTGGAACCTGTGTCTTTTGGGGAAACTGCTAGGTACTTATGACCTAGCTTGGCCACTGTTGAAAACAGGATACTGGGCTTGATGGACCTTGGTCTGACCCAGTATAGCATATCTTATGTTCTTATGTTCTTATCTCTACAGCTGTGGTAAATGATGGTGCATGTCTTACAAGTTTTTATATGTATTCTATAACTTATTCATGTAAATGCGTGCTTTGCCCAAGCTCCACCCATATAGAGAAAATAAGTGTGATGGGCTCCACACACGTATCTACAGAAGGTTACTTCATATTTTATATGCGTAAATGCTCATTTATGTTCATAAATCATTACAATTCATTATTTACATGCATAAATGGTATATAAATTTCCATGGCTCCTAAAGAATTAACTTCTTAGGGGGACATATTCAAAATGATTTAGCTAACCAATTAAACCACAGTCTGCAGGATATTCAGCAGCACTTAACCATTTAGTGTCACTGAATATCCCCTGCTAACTAGGTGTATGCCCTAACGCTAGCCATCCAACGTAAGGGCGGTGATGCCAGCTGCTTTAGGTGTGCTGGCCACCACTACTGAAAATGCTCCCCCATAGAGTTTAGTTGGACAGCATTGATATTCAGAGCTGGCCAGTACTCTTGGACAACTCTCTATTACCTTACAACCCTCTTTTAAATACTTCAGTGTCATCATCGAATCACACTTCTCTTTCTTCTCTCAGGTCAGCCAGATAATTAAAACATCATTCAGAGTCAAAAAGGTGGCTCTGTTGGAAGGTCACTTGGACTCCTTCATAAAAGATTTCCCCGCTTTGAAAGCTAAGTTGGAGTCGTTGGAGAATGCAACTATTGCTTCTAATCTAGTGAACAACACAGAACTTAAGGCAAAATCCACAATTCGCTACCTAGGTATTACCCTTGACCAGAGGCTAGACATGTCAGCACATATCAAAAACACCTCAAAAGCGATTTATCACAAAATCAGATCACTACGCCATCTCCGACCACTACTGGACTTCCCTGATTTCCTATCAATCTTCCAGGCTCTAGTTATTCCTCACCTCGACTTTGCTAACATCATCCTTCAGGGACTCCCACAGTCGACCCAAACCCTCTCCGACTTGCCATGAACTCTGCTGCGAGGGTTCTGGTAGGTCTTTCAAGGTCAGACCATATAACACCAGTCCTGAAGAATCTACACTGGCTACCTCTGCAGGCCAGAATCCACTATAAGACTTTAGTCTTGACATTCAAAGCCCTCAAGACCCAGCCACTCACACCCATCAGTAAACTGCTCCATAGCACTCCAGCCAATAGATTAAGGAGACATACATTGATGAATACCCTTGAAGTCCCTAAGTCAGTCACTAAATGTACAAAGACAACAGCCAATAGAGCGTTCTCCATGTTCGCACCTACGGCTTGGAACGCCCTCCCGGCAGAAATCCGAGCTATCTCCAATCTCCCGTTATTCCGAAAAGCTCTCAAACACCATTTGTTCCTTCTACACTACCCGGAGAATAACTCTGGAAAACACACAACCATCACCTTACCCTCCTACCTAGCCCGCCCCATTGACCAGCCTCCCTTAGAGAATGGATAATCTCCTTTCCCCTCCCTCCCTCCCTTACACATGAGCCTATGCATCTGCTTACAATCCTTTTATGTCCTGTAAGAATGTTCATAATTTGTGTATAGTTTTCCCGGTTCATCCAAGTTTATGCCCCCTGTTCAATGTAAACTCAATGTGACCTGCTGCATTGCTGTATATTTTGTTTAACTGTAAACCACACTGATTACAATAGCGCGGTATATAAGAGATGTAAATAAATAAATAAATAAATAATCTAAGACTGGTTAGCTTTCCCAGGGTATCTTCTGTTTCGGCTAGGGGCATGTTTCGTTCCTACCTAATGGATACCCTGGACCCCCCGAGTCGCACTTTCCTATGGTAAAAGTATATTACCTTCCTACTTATTTATTTTATTTGTTTGTTTTATATACTGCTTTATCGATGTAATCAAGGTGGTTTACAGAGAACATAATGAGTCACACTGCTCTAGGCAGTTTACAAGGAACAAGAAACATACTGAACAAGAACAATAAACAACATTATAACAGTATTTTACATCGTGTGCAGACCTTTACATAGTAACATAATAACATAGTAAATGATGGCAGATAAAGACCAGCATGGTCCATCCAGTCTGCCCAGCAATACGGCAAGAGTAGGTGCACCTGTCGCTCTGTGCAGGCCACCACTCCCCATGTCTGTTTAGGGGTGGACCCAGCACTCCATGTAGGACACCACTATTTGTTGAGAAGTTAGATGGTTCAGTTTATTTTGTTTTTATCCTGTTGCTGTAAAGGGATCCGCTGTGCTTGTCTCATGCTGTTTTGAATTCCGTCACTGTGTTTGCCCCCACCACTTCCATCGGGAGAGCATTCCAAGCATCCACCACCCTTTCAATGAAAAAATATTTCCTGACATTGCCTTTCAATTTACCACCTTGCAGCTTCATGTTATGTCCTCTAGTTTTGCAGCTTCCCCGTCTTTGGAAGAGGTTTGTTTGTTCATCGTTCCTCTTTAAGTATTTAAAGGTCTGAATCATATCTCCCCTATCCCTCCTCTCCTCCAAAGTGTACATATTTAGGTCTTCAAGTCTCTTCTCATAAGGTTTCTTAACCAGGCTCCAAATCATTTTGGTCGCCTTCCTCTGAACAGTTTCCAGTCTTTTTACATCTTTTGCAAGTAAAGCCTTTGACACTGTTCCTCACAGGCAACTTATAAACAAACTGAGCACCTTAGGGATGGACCCTAAAGTTACTGCTTGAGTTAGAAATTGGTTGGGTGGGAGGTGACAAAGAGTACAAGTAAATGGAGCTCACTCTGAGGAGAAGGATGTTACCAGTGGAGTGCCCCAGGGATCTGTCCTTGGTCCGATTCTTTTTAACATCTTTGTTAGTGATATAGCGGAAGGGCTGTCGGGTAAGGTTTGCCTCTTTGCAGATGATACCAAAATCTGCAATAGAGTAGACACCCAGGAAGGTGTAGATAACATGAGGAGGGATCTAGCTAAGCTTGAAGAATGGTCTAGAATTTGGCAGCTGGGATTTAATGTTAAAAAATGTAAGGTCATGCATTTGGGCTGCAGCAATCCAAGGGAGCAATACAGTATAGGAGGTGAAGTACTTTTGTCCACTAAAGAAGAGCGGGACCTAGGCGTGGTTGTGTCTGATGATCTTAAAGTAGCTAAACAGGTAGAAAAGGCGACGGCAAAAGCTAGAAAGATGCTTGGGTGCATACGGAGAGGAATGGCTAGCAGAAAAAAGGAGGTGATAATGCCTCTGTATAAGTCTTTGGTGCGACCTCATTTGGAGTATGGTGTGCAATTCTGGAGATCGCACCTTCAAAAGGATGTGAACAGGATGGAGTCGGTGCAGAGGGTTGCTACTAAAATGATTAATGGGCTTCATTATAAAGCATATGAGGACAGACTTAAGGATCTTAATATGTACACCTTAGAGGAAAGGCGGGATAGAGGTGATATGATTGAGATGTTTAAATACCTCCATGACATAAATGTTCAGGGAGAGAGCCTCTTTCAATTGAAAGCAAGTTCTGCTATGAGGGGACATGGGATGAGGGTGAATGGAGACAGATTCAGGAGTGATATGCGGAAATATTTCTTTACAGAAAGAGTAGTGGATCCATGGAATAGTCTCCCAGTGGAGGTGGTAGAGATGAGGACAGTAACTGAATTCAAAAAAGCATGGGACCAACACAGAGGATCTCTAAAGGTAAAAGGTGGACTGTTGTAGTTGTTGTTATGGAAAGACAGACTAGATAGGCCATGGGGTCTTTTTCTGTCATCATGTTTCTATGTTTCTATGTTTCTAAGATATGGTCTCCAAAACTGAACACAGTATTCCAAGGGAGGCCTCACCAGCAACCTGTACAGTGGCATAAGTACCTCTTCCTTTCTGCTAGTAATCACTCTTTGTATGCAGCCCAACATCGTCCTGGCTTTTGCCATTGCCTTGTTGCACTGTTTTGACACCTTGAGATCATCAGAGATAATCACACCAAGGTCTTTCTCCTGAAGCATGCACACCAACCTCTCGCCCCCTATTGCGTACATTTCCCTTGGATTTCTGCTACCCAAGTGCATGACACTGCACGTTTTTGCATTAAATCGTAATTGCCAAGCATTAGACCATTCTTCCAGCCTTTGTAGATCTTTCCTCATGTTATCCACTCCCTCGGGGGAGTCCACTCTGTTGCAAATCATCTGCAAAAAGACAGACCCTTCCATTCAGTCCTTCAGCAATATCACTCACAAATATATTGAACAGTGCCGGGCCCAGGACCGAACCCTGGGACACCCCGCTAATCACCTTCCTTTCATCTGAGTGAGCTCCATGTACCATCACCTTCTGTCGTCTGTCAGTCAAACAATTTCTAATCCAGTTTACCATCTTGGAACCCATCACCAAGCTACTGAGTTTATTGGCAAGCCTCTTATGAGGAACAGTATCAAAGGCTTTGCTGAAATCCAGGTAGATGACATCCATCGCATGCCCCTGATCTAGTTCCTTGGTCACCCAGTCAAAGAAATCAATCAGATTTGTTTGGCAAGACCATCCTTCAGTAAAACCATGTTGTCTCGGATCTTGCAACCTGTTGGTTTTGAGAAAATTCACCATTCGCTCTTTCAGGAGCGCCTCCATTACTTTTCCCGCCACTGAGGTAAGGCTCACGGGTCTGTAGTTTGACACTTCTTCCCTGTCACCACTTTTGTGTAGAGGTACGACATCAGCCATTCTCCAGTCCTGAGGAACCTCTCCTGTTTCCAAGGATCTGTTGAATACATCCTTTAATGGCCCTGCAAGAACCTCTCTGAGCTCTTTCAGTATCCTGGGATGTATCCCATCTGGTCTCATGGCTTTGTCCACTTTCAGTTTAGCAAGTTGTTCCAACACCTCGTCTTCTGTGAATGGTGTGGTATCTACTTCATTCCCATTTTTATATTTGGGAGTCACAGCTGGTCCATCTCCAGGATTTTCTTTAGTAAAAACAGAGCAGAAGTATTTGTTTAGCAATTTCGCTCGTTCCATGTCACTTTCCACGAGACCTTTCCCAGCACTTCTGAGTCCTGCAGTTCCAACTCTGATCTTCTTCCTTTCCAGAATATACCTGAAGAAAGTTTTGTTGCCACCCTTAACATCTTTAGCCATCTTTTCCTCTGCCTTTGATGTGTTACTATGTTACTCTATGTTACTATATTATATATTAGGGGTTTAGGTTTTCCATTCTGGGTTGTTAGTATTCTGAAAATAGGAAGGTCTTGAGTTGCTTTCTGAACATAGATCTTTTATTTCTCGCATGTTGTGGAGTAGTGCATTCCATAGGGCTAGGGAGTAGAATGTGAATGCCCTATTAGATGTTGATTGGCTTGCGTTTCTGAAAACCTTAGGGATAGTTAATAGGCTCTGCATACTTTCCCTTCTTCTTCTTCTTGTTTCTCGTTGCATCTGTATTAGTGAATTAAGGTAAATTGGTGCAATATTTTTTACTGTTTTGAATGTGGTCATTAGAGTCTTGTATTTGATTCTCTGTGTCACTGGCAACCAATGTAAGTGGTACAGGATGGGGGTTATGTGTTCTGATCTGGCTATTTTCATTATTGTGCGTGCTCCTGTGTTCTGTGCCATTTTTAGGGTTTTCAAAGTTTTTTTGTGGAGGCCTTGGAGAATAATGTTACTAAAATCAAAACATGGGTATATCAGCGCTTGTGCTATTGTGTGGAAGTCATGTGGATAGAAAGAGTCTTAGATTTTGTATCTGGTTTTGTAGTTGCTGGGTTGCAACAAGTATATGTGCTTGATATATCTGCTTTGCTTGAAAGTTCTCTAGAGGAGCCTGTAATTCTCTCTACACTGTTGATTTTATTTACTTTATTCTCTGTTAGGGAATGGTTGATGAAAATGTTTTTTTTAGGAAGCAAAACCTGCTGTTTCGAGGGCTATCGGTTCGCATGTTTCCTGACCTTCTCTCCAGTTCATTCCATTTATCACTACTTTATTCAATTCTAGCCTTTCATCTGGTCTTTTCCCATCAGTTTGGAGATCTGCCATAGTCCATCCTCTGCTGAAACAGCCCTCCCTGGACCCCTCAGTACTATCCCACTGGTGCCCAGTCTCTAATCTCCCCTTCCTTGCAAAAATGCTGGAACGTCTAGTCTTCTTACAACTTTCCTCCCACGTCGAGACCACCAACGTTCTCCATCCCCGCCAGGCTGGTTTTAGATCAGGTCACAGTACCGAAACCATTCTTCTCGCTCTTTTAAATGAGATTCACGTCGCACACGAACGCGGTGACATCACTCTTTTGGTATCACTGGACCTTTCCGCTGCCTTTGATCTGATAGATCATCGGACTCTCCTATCACGCCTTTTTGATATTGGTTTACGGGATGTGGTGTTACGTTGGTTCCGTTCCTTTCTCACTGCCCGTTCTTATGTTGTACATGCTAATCACCAAACCTCGTCCTCCATTCCTTTGCTCTGTGGTGTCCCCCAGGGGTCGGTTCTGTCCCCTCTGCTCTTTAATATTTTTCTAGCCCCACTTCCCCTATTGGCCCAACAATTCCCAGTTTCCATTTACATTTACGCTGATGATATTGTCCTTCTTTTCCACACTCCTCCAACTACGATTGACATTTCTCCCCTCAATGACTGCCTCTCTCATATTGCCTCCTGGCTCTCATCCAATTTCTTGCACTTGAATCCCGCCAAATCTTCTGCGATGTGGGTGTCTTTGAGCTCTTCTTGCCCTGACATTGCACCTCATATAAATTCCACCCCTATTCCGCTTACCACTTCCCTCCGGTACTTGGGGGTAATCTTAGATTCCTCACTATCCTTTCACGAGCACATATCTAACCTATCTCGTCGCTCTTTCTTTACGCTTCGACAGATACGCTCAGTCCGTTCAATCCTGCCCCCTGATTCACTTACCACTTTGGTGCTTGCTCTAGTTATGTCCAGACTGGATTACTGTAACGTAGTTTATGCCAATCTCCCTGCTTACCAACTCAAACGTCTTCAACTCCTGCAAAATACAGTCGCTCGTCTTGTCACTTTTGCCCGGAAATCGGATCATGTTACTCCCCTTCTGCTTCACCTTCATTGGCTTCCACTGCACTTTCGGTTTAAATACAAAGTTCTTATTTTATTGCATAAAGTCATTCACACTTCTAATCCGCAGTATCTAGCAAACCTAGTTTCTCTTCACACCCCTTATCGGCAACTCCGGTCACTGCATGCTAACCGTATGTTTCTCCCCTCACCCTCACGAGCCCACCTTGAACAGACACGTCACGCTGCTTTCTTTTTCTTGGGTCCCTCACTTTGGAACTCTCTTCCTGCCCCTCTTCGCCTAGAGCCTTCCTATCAACTCTTTAAAAGCTTACTGAAAACTCACTTGTTCAAACAGGCATTCGATCTCCCCTCCTAGTAGTCCTGTCTAATTGTTTTGTTTCGTTTGTTTTTGCTTACCCATGGTCTGTCTGATTGTTTATTGTTTGCTTTGTTCTGTGACCTCTTTGGTCTATCTTCTCTTTATTTTAATGGATTTCTTTTCCTTTTAACGCTTTTATTGTATTATTTTATTGTAAACCGCCCTCACGTTTCAACAAGGGCGGTATATTAAATGTAAATAAAGATAAAGATAAAGATACACAGAGGAGGAGGCAGGAATTTCTCCTTCTCAGCCCTGGAGTCCATCACTTGGGAGTGCTATTTTTCCTTAAGTTTCTGTATAAATACATGATAAAATATCAGTCTGTCTCATGTGTCTTTTATGAGCCCTCCAATTGCTAGCCTTCCTTACTGCCCATCGCTCTGTGGCCTTGGTTGTTAATGCCTATCTCTATTCCTGCAGTTGTTATTGTATTATTTCCTATGCTTGGGTTCCTTCTGTTTGTGGACTGGGGTGGGATGGGTATGTGTTTGTACTCCTTATAATGGTTGAATCCTCTTTTCCTTTTGTTGTTGCGTTTTGAGACCCCTCTCCCAATTTCTGAGCAAAGTGTATTCTTGTGTTTATTGTAAAAATTGCATAAATATAAAATTTAAAAAAAACCCTAAACAACCTAACCTTAGTTCACAAATCTCTAACAATAACTCTCCCGCTTACCTGTCCGCCCTTGTGTTTCCTTGCACACCCTCACATTGCCTGTGTTCTTTACATGATAACAGATTATTTATTCCCCCTCCCACAAAAGCCCGGTATGAAAGCAGGAGACATTTGGCATTTTGCTTTCTTGCCTATGACCTAAGCTCGCCTAGAGGACAACTATAAAAAATATAAAGTCCTTCTCAAGACTCTCCTCTTCGAACTGGCCTTCAGGGCTTGGATTGAAAACCTGGTTTAGATTTTTGTGCCTTCTATTTCTATTTCTGTTTCTGCTTCTTGCCTTAACTGCCCTCTTCTCTCCTATCAATTCATATTGTAGTTCCTTTCTTTTCTATTTAAGTATTCTGTTTTTGTAAATTGCCTTGTATGCGTGCCAAAGGTGGTATAACAAATTTGAATAAACTATAAAATATATAAACTATAATGCAATGGTTTTGAATAAACTTTGCTGCTCCCTCTCCTCCCAGGAATAAATTTAACTTTTTTTGCCCTCAATTTGCTGCTCCAGGGAAATTCTCTATTGTCTATTCTTGAGCTATATTTTAGGGCCAAGGAGTCAATCTCACCTCTAAAATATGTGAGATGGGTCAAAATTGCCTTCATTCCTCGACCCTCAGCTACCTTCTTCATTTTATTCTCTTCTTGGTCCATCTCTCATGCCACCCTGGCCTATTGCTCTTCCAGATGTAAAGAGTAGATCTTATGTAAACCTCCTTATCTGACAATTCTCCTTCCATGACCTAACTATGTCTGTGCACTTATTTTTCTCATTCCCACAACAGTTCTGGAGAATATTACATATCACTAGCCATACGGTAAGTCACTCTTGGATTAAAACGAAGCCCTAAAAGATCCATTCTGGTTAGCTTTAGCTAATCTTGATAGAATGGTTTGTGTGAACATATTTTTCTGTCAAAAGCATCAAGAAAGCTGTTTTACCCATCTCAAAACTTTTTTTTTCCATTTCCCATTTACAACCTAATAGATTCAGAAATCAACATGTTGTGGAATTATTTTTAAAGTTTTTGAAAAACTGATTGGTATCTTATGAAATCTTCAAACTCTTTTCTGCACATCTGGTACATTTTTTCCTGAGTAGCATTATTACTGTACTTTACAATATCTACATTTTGAAATAAAGGATATACATCACACCATGTTTCTGTAAATGAGTCTATTCATGTGAAATTTTTTATGGTTTCTTAAAAATCCTTTAGCATAATGTTTGCCAAACCAAATAAACCAATATGATTTGTACATTTGTACATGCATAGCCATGTCTGAAATGGATAGGGGAGATGGACAATTGTTTCAAACAAATACGATTTTTTTTCTTCAGGGAAATTAGCTTATATTCAGTGCTTTTACTTAATTTTTTTCTGCATGAAAATTTTAATATCTCCAAGTTGCTGCTGCTGATAAATACATATTGTACTTGATTTTTCTTTGTCTACTGAAAAGAATGAAAACAAGTGGTACTTATTGGTCCAAGCACAACTTTTTAAAGTGATATTAACAGCTGTAATTCCAGGACTTTGAGAGAGTGCCACCCGGCTCCTTCTTGGCTATGAGACACAGTGGCAAAATGACAAGATCCTCTAAGAAAGATTCCCAAAAGGGACCTGCAATCCTCCCTCAAGTTGCTCCTTAGCCTCTTTCTTGTGCACAATGTCATTATTGTTAGCCACCAATGGGAATTGCAACTCTCAAGTCACTGTCATGGACCCTCATATGGGATCTTGAAGCCCACTGAGAAATTCTCCCACTAAAACAGCCCCCCCTTCCTATCAAGGTAAACCCTTAGCTATCACCGCAAGGTGGCCAAGTTAAAGAGGGAAGGAGCCTTGATGAGTAATCCCAGAAGAAACTGGCACTCCTAGATACCCCTCTTGAGCAATGCTCATCCTTCTGGGGGGAGCAGCTAAAGGCTGGATGAGGGCTTCTGCACGTGCTACATCTGTGTTAAAAGCAACAATTCTTCACTTGCACCTCTCAGCATTAAAGTGGAAGCAGATGTTTATTCCTCTCCAGCTTTTTATTCAAAAGGCACCTCCATTCCCACTATGAATAGGGCTCCCCGTCCCACCCCCCCAATGTATCTCCAAAGGTTCCCGAGGTGAAGGTCCCTTCTGTGGCTGAGAACACACCCATGGGACCTTGTCAAAAAGGCCATAAACATGCTAAGGCCATTTTATCAATACGTCTCTGAAATCCCTTATATCTGACTTGTCCTTAGCCAGCCCCTTCTGAAGCTGCTCGTCATATTCAACAAGACTCATATATCTGGAACACTCTCAAGATCAAGTCAGAGTAATGCCATAAGTCTGAGTATATGGCCAACTTACCTCACTGAGAATACCCAAGTAAATACAAATAGTGAACAACTAATTAAAGATTGTTTTAGAGATCTTTGGTCACTTATGTTATGCCTCCTTCTTCCCCTTATCTGGCTTCCTCTGCTCCTCCTATCTTGCTCCTGTGCTCACAGCAAATAATTGTTAACATTTTACCCCTCAAAAATGTATGCCTTAATTTCTGTGGACCCTGACAATCTAGTGGGGCAATCACACTCAAGGTGTGTCCCGTCATAACAGCTGAGATCTCCGCCAGTCTGGGTAGAGTGCAGGGACAGTCATGATTTATGCATGTAGTTTAGAAAATATGTATGCACTTTACATAGGAGCATTTACACCTGACCTTCAGCCTTTCTCTGGTTTATTTATTTTCTACTTATCTTTATTATAATGTATCATGTGTCAACTGCAGCATACATAAGTTAATAAAGGAGCAACAGTTCCTTGTTTAAAACTACACTTTACGCAGTGATTATAGGATATTTCCAGTCTTAACACTCAGGACTGTTTTCTGCTTACGATTTCAAGGGTCATGTACATCTATCCCCCTGCCGTTACCGTGTTACAAATGCACGACACCATGCTTACTGGCGTGCGTGTGCATTTAATGCCACCCATTGCCAGCCATGTTAACAGCAACATTTGCTGTCAGTGCGCTCCCAAAATGCCTGCGCAAACTGCGATACACTATCAATGCCCACATTTTGCCCTGAACTCATTCAGTCCTTGCCGAATTTCACGCTATCTAGTTTAAGTGGGATTTTTAGCCTGGGGCCCCATGCTAATTATTAGCATGGTGTACTTACCAAGTGCTAAATGATTATTGCACTTTAATAAATATGCCACTAAAAGTGTCCATACAAAGATTCAACTTGTCCAAACCATGGTATTTTTAGTAACATCATATGGATGCGAAAGTTGGACAGTGAAAAGGATAGACAGGAAGAAAATTGATGCCTTTGAATTATGGTGCTGGCGATAAATACTGTGTATATCATTGACTACCCGAAGAACAAACCAGTCAGTACTAGAGGAGATCAAGCCTAAGCTTTCCTTAGAAGCTCAGATGGCAAGACTTCGACGTTCATACTTTGGACACATCATGCGAAGAGAGAGATCGTTAGAGAAAGACATAATGCTTGGCAGGGTAGAAGGTCAACGCAAAGAGGAAGACCAGCAATGAGATGGATCGATACAACAACAGTAGCTATGGGTGCCACTCCATCAACAATGAGACAGTTGACTGAAGACTGGACATAGTTTAGGACAACTATCCAGAGGGTCGCCATGTGTTGACACCGACTCAACGGCACTTAACAACAACAAAGTCTCCAATTCCTTCAAAATTAAAAAACTGATAGATTTGGTAGTCTGTATTAGCTATTGTTTTTTTTTTTAATTTACTCATATAAACATAAGCAAACAGCAAGAAATAAAGAGTCATACATGAAGAAAACACCCTTAATCAGTAAGACACAATTACAGTCCACATCTAGGGGAGACTTAATAATTAAGGAAAGAAAGCAAGGAAATAAAGAGAATAACTCTACATACACAGAGCCAATTCTATATAATACCGCCTTTAATCCCTCATCCCTCCCCAGTATTCTCTCTTACTGTCAAGAGGTTCTCTAGCTGTAAAGAATCGAAGAAAATAAACTTCACACCCTGAAGTGTTATCACACACTTACAGGGAAACTTTAGAAAAAAGGATGCCCCAAGAGCCAACATCCTTGGCTTAAGGGACAAAAAACCCGTCTGCGTACTTGTGTTGCTCTTGAGATGTCTTGAAACAACTGCACTTTAGCACCACAGAAACAAACATCCTTATATTTAAAGTAACTCCTAAATACCAAAGCTTTATCCTGTTCTGATACAAACAAAACCACCAAATTGGCCGTTGTCACAATGGTATCCTGAGAGTCTTTGAGGAATTGAGTAAGATTAACTAAGGATTGTGGTTCCAAGATATCATACTCCTCAACAGACCCAGAGGATACCATTTTCGAAGAAAGGTAGAACATTTTAGAGAAAGCTATGGTATCAGCATTAGACAGCTCTAGAACTTCCTTAAGGTATCTACGAAGCAATATTTCAGGTGATAGCAAATGAGTAACATGAAAATTAAGAAAACAAATATTCCTCATCCTAAGAAACTTTTCCAGAGATTCCAAATCACGATGAAGAAACAAACTGTCTTTAACTGAAGAAACATTCATCGTCTGAAGAAAAGCATATAGGGAGTCACAGTTTTCAACCTGTGTTGTTAGGGAATCCAACTGCCCCCAGCCTTGTAACTGTATCGTGCGAAAACTTACAAAGCTGGGACACCATAGACACCAAAGTAACCTCCATACGAGTCACAACACGCCAGATATCCACCAAGGATACCTGAGACTCAGGCACATTTTGAAGAACACACTGAGGTAGCGACCAGGAAACAGGTAACAAAGAATTAACTACAGAAAAAGGGGTATTTTGTTGTGCCGGCAGATCACTTGTGGGCAAGTCGGGGGGGGGGGGGGTTGACATTGATGGGGGAAGAGGTGGAGAGCACTCATGGGAGCTTAAAGAGGCTCTCTCTAGAGACAACAGGGCTGACACAGTACCCTGGTCTTCAGATGTCTGTCTATGGGTCCAGGAGCCAGGGAACAGATCTTCTTTTTCCTATTACCCATAAATAATATACTCCATACAGCTCCTCAGTGGCTCCTAAGAGGCTCCTAAGGGGCCTACCTTTCCCTTGTGGCATGCCACGGCTGCACGCCTAGTATGGGAAGCAAGATAAAGCCCCCGATATCACCCCAGGAACTCCAACACCGCACGGCTGGCTCAAACTCTACTCTCCCAGAGACATGCTGAACTCAGCTGATTTTTAAAGCCCCCGATGTCGTCCGTGGCAGACCCCGCCACAGCCTACTCACCCCGGGAACTCTGACGCTAGACGGCTGGCTCAAACTCCACTCTCCCCCATTATGTTTTTTAACAAATTAATATGACTATGGGCAAGAGTTACCAATGTACACTACCGCATTATCGTGCACTAATGCCATTACCATGAATTCTTAGTAATAGGGTCTCACTGCATAAAATAAGCCCTGTGGTAAAATAACATATGTTAATGGCATCAGCGCTCACTATTGCAGTAACACACATTAGTAACTCTGGACCTTTGATGATTCACAAACTCTAGTTCCTGCTGGTCATAAATCATAACTACTCATTCTAATGTCTTAAGATGAATCAAACCTAGGGAATTTAAACTGCTTGTGGAAATTCGGCTTTTTAGGTAAGCAGGTTTACCAAGGACTTGGCATTAAAGGCAACCATCAGAACGGAACTGGCATGATTCATGCTGACACACCAGTCAAGTTTTAACATGCAGTCTTACCCGTTGTCTGAACTGTTTGTGCAGTCTCCTTGCTTATCGTTCTCTTTCCTCAAGTTATACCCTTTTACTCCCTTCTCATTTTATTTTAATATAGAGAAAAAACTATTCTTTTGTGGTGCCAGAGTAAACTGAATGCATCATTCAAGGTTCCCTGTTTAGGAAAACAGTCAATTCTCTTTACCACTGTTGAATAAATTAGGACATACTTCAATTAAAGATTAATACCACCTACCTTTCAGATTTACACATCTGAAACTTCTTATAATCCTATGCTAATTCACTCACTTTTCTATGTACTACTCTTTATCCAACCTTTGCTCTTTTATGAATAATTTCAAGAGACAGATGATCCATAGCATTCAGGTTTTGAGGAACACTTATTGCTACTTCAAAGCCTTCATGGGGAATAATTTCTTTTCATCTAGTTGATGCACACTATCAAATGCAAAATTATTTCACAAATACCAGCATAAATAAATGGGCTAAAAACTGATCTTGATAGCATGCCCTGATTACTACCTAATAAGGCACCCATTTCAATCTCTAGGATCATGTCCATCAAGATCTAAGCCAGTAGGGAGGCAAACTGCAGAGGAGATCATGGCTTTCTGCACTGCTCTCTTTTTGTGTGTGCATATATTTTTATTGATTTAACAAAATATTTTAATACTATATTCATGTGAAGGCACGTTTTAGAAATGATGCCCAAGTGCAATCTGGGACGTTCATGTCAAAATGTCATAAAAAATGGCAGGCACGCCCAAGTTCGGGCACGATTTCACAAATGTGGACATGCCCGATATGGATGTTTGTGGGAGGAGGAGGAGTGGCTCAGTGGTTGGGACAGGTTACCTCAGGCCATAAGGCTGGGGGTCCAATTCCCGCATGGGGACAAGCAACCTCAGGCCAGAGGGACTGGAGTCTCTAGTCCCATGGCCACCCTTGTGGCCTTGGGGAAGCCACCTAACCTTTCATTGCCCAGGTACACTTAGATTGTGAGCCCTTCCAGGACAAGGGAATAAAAAGTACCTGCTAGTATACATGTAAACCACAATGATTCTAAAGAGCACAGTATAAAAAAGAAAATAAATAAAAAAGCTATCTACATAGATGCTCCTGGAACAGTATCCCAGACTGGGGACATCTCAGAGACATTCAATGTTGACTCAGACACAAGACAAGCTTTACAGTTACCCCAAAAATATCATTACAAATGTGGAGAGTACTGGGGATGGTGGAATGTCATCTTTTCTACACCATCTGGATGTTTTGAGGCACAAATGAGCACTTTCCTGATGCCTATTCGTGTATGGAGCAGGTCTAAACTTGGATGAGGTTGCAGATGTCCCTGATCTTTCTGAAATCATAGTAATATAGTATATGATGGTAGATAAAGACCATTGTGGTCCATTTAGTGGCAAGAGTAGGTGAACCTGCCACTCCTTGCAGGTCACCCCTCCCCATAGCTTTGTTTAGGAGTGTACCCACTGCTCTGTGTAGATCACCCCTATTTGTTAAGGCTATTTTGATTTTATCCTGTTGCTATAAAGGGATCCACTGTATCTGCCCATGCCATTTTGAATTTTGTCACTGCATTTGCCCTCACCATTTCCATCGGGAGGGAATTCCAAGCATCCACCACCCTTTCAGTGAAAAAATATTTCCTGACATTGCCTTTCATTTTACCCCCTTGCAGCTTCATGTTATGTCCTCTAGTTTTACAGCTTCCCCATCTTTGAAAAAGGTTTGTTTGTTCATTAATACTCTTTAAGTATTTAAAGGTCTGCATCATATCTCTTGATGGCACTTAACAACAACAACATCATATCTCCCCTGTCCCGCCTCTCCTCTAGAATATACATATTTAGATTTTCAAGTCTCTTCTCATATTTCTTCTGATGCAGGCACCAAATCATTTTGGTCAACTTCCTCTGAACCGTTTCCAGTCTTTTTATATCCATTGCGAGATATGGTCTCCAAAACTGATCTCAATATTCCAAGTAAGGCCTCACCAGCGACTTGTACAGTGGCATTAGTATCTCCTCCTTTCTGCTGGTAATTCCTTTCTGTATGCAACCCAGCATCCTTCTGGCTTTGGCCACTGCCTTGTCACAATGTTTCGCCACCTTGAGATACTCAAAAACAATCACTCTGAGGTCCTTTTCCTGGTCTGTGCACATCAACCTCTCACCCCCTATTGCATACAATTTCCTTGGAATTTTGCATCCCAAGTGCATGACACTGCACTTCTTCACATTAAATCTTAATTGTCAAGCATTAGACCATTCTTTCAGCTTTTGTAGATCTTTCCTCATATTATCCACTCCATCAAGGGAGTCCACTCTGTTGCAGATTTTCATGTCATCTGCAAAAGGACAGATATTTCCATTCAGTCCTTCAACAATATCACTCACAAATACATTGAACAGTACTGGTCCCAGGGCCGATTCATGCTAATCACCTTCCTTTCATCTGAGTGAATATCGTTCACCATCACCTTCTGTCATCTGTCAGTCAACCAATTTCTGATCTTGTTCACCACCTTGGGACCCATCCCCAGGCTGTTCAGTTTATTGGTAAGCCTCCTATGAGGAACAGTATCCAATGCTTTGCTGAAAACTAGGTAGATCACATCCATCGCATACCCTTGATCTAGTTCTCTGGTCAACCAGTCAAAGACCTCAATCAGATTTGTTTGGCATGATCATCCTTTGGTAAAACCATGTTGCCTCGGATCATGCAAACTTATTGACTCCAAGAAAGCCCATTATTCTGTTTTTCAGGAGTACCTCCATTACTTTTCCCACCACCGAGGTAAGGCTTACTGGCCTGTAGTTTGCCACTTTTTCCCTATTACCGCTTTTGTGAAGAGGTAACATATCAGCCCTTCTCCAGTCCTGTGGAACTTCTCCTGTCGCCAAGGATCAAGTGGGGATGTCTAGTTCATGGCAGAGCACTGCCATACCCCCTGTGTATGTGAAATGGCTTCAGGGACATCTTAATGATTTGGATGTCTTGACATCCAAAGCACAAATAGAGCTTCTATAATGACCACTTTAGTAAACATAATCTTGGAGAATATTACTGCCATATTCTACAACACATTTTATCAAATGGTGCAATATCAAAAGGGTATAACTATAGCACCAAAGGTTCACCATGATCTACAAGTTTCTAGATCTTTTGAAAATTTCTAAGCTGTAACAACTTCAATATTTGCGCTAGATTTACTGTAAGGAACTATCACACAGGGCCGACGCAAGGAGATGAGGTGCCCAAGATGTACCTCATCCATTGTGCCCCTACCTGCATGGTGCCCCCCACACACAGCCCATTGCCACCACTGCCATCCCTTTCTGGGACTGACAGCAGAATAATAACCACAAGCAGCCTCACAGAGTTTATCTTCGAGCTTCGGTGCCATGGGGCTGTTTAGTTCCACTGTTCTCTGACGCCCGATAGGAAGTCAGCAGCGAGAGTTGGAAAAGGGTGGAAGCACACAGCCTCGTGGCACCGAAGCTTGAAGGTAAGCACTGCAGCGATGTTTGCAGCTATTGCCATCACTGTTGATCCCAGAGAGGGGAGACAGTGGTGCCAGTGGATGCCCCTGGAAGGATGGCGCTCTAGGCAACCGCCTAATTCACCTAATGGTAGCGCCAGCCCTGCTATTATTTTACCGCATGTTAGCATTATTTACTGAAGCTCCCATTTTATGCAGTGGGACTTATTTATTGGTAATGTTCATCTCCTCCGTTCAGCCCACGGCAACCATATTTTCCTTCCCTCCACTTCTCAGGCTTACCTGGAGTCGACCCGCAGCTCCGCTTTCTTTTTCTTGGCCCCCGCCCTCTGGAATTCCCTCATAACATAAGAACATAAGATATGCCATACTGGGTCAGACCAAGGTCTATCAAGCCCATGGAGCTGTCCTACCAATGTTTGAAGGGTCTACTTAAAACTCACTTTTTCCAGCAAGCATTCGACCTCCCTGAACCCTGATGTCCATTCCTTCTGTCAGTCCTCTTCTCTCTCATTCCCTCCTCCCTCACTTAGGTCCTTTTCTGTTTCCTGCTTCTTGTCCTGTCTCTCTTTTTCCTGTCTAACATATGGCGTTCCTTTTCTTCTTCTGTTTCTGTTAGCCTGTTTTTATTGTACACCACCCTGATGCGTATGCCTGGGCGGTATATCAAGCAACAAAATAAAGATAAAGCAAATGCATGCGAGTATACAGTAACTTAGTAGCACCTTTAATAAGCCTAGCCCTTTCTGTATTTCTAGGAAAGAACTACCCTTATTTTGAGCATGAGCTTTAATGCTAAAAAATAGTTAAATATCTGTCAATTCAGACTGAATATCACTGCTATCCAGATAACTCTAGCACTGGCTGCATTATATGTATATTCACTATTTGCTGCTATCCAGGTAGTGGGACTGATAATACTCAATTTATTTAAAGGCTGTGGCTGGTGTTTACAAAATACCAACAACTGCAGCATTTAAATATTAAGTGGATAGATTATAGTGATATCAGAGACAAAGGGGGTCTTTTACTAAAGGTCGCTGGCTGTCAGAATGGGTCTAGCACATGCATGAACATGCGTTTACAGATAGCGCGGTGCCATGGTAGTATTGCTGGATTTTGGTGCTGTTCATGATATGTTAGGATTGCTAGAAGAAGCAGTACGGACTGAGAGAGGGCAGTGCAAGTGCTGTGCAGGAAGCATACCCACGCTACCTGCACAGTGGGCTAGTAGTGCGGGTGCACTCACCGCCACCTCCATAGGTAGCATTGAGTGCACCAACTATTGTTGTGCTGCAGTAGGTCCAGTTGCATCACAGTAACTTCCAGGAACATGCTTTCCATGCTCCTGGCAGTTAATGCTGTAGTGAAGTCCTAACGTGCCATTGATTTGTGTGTTATTGGTGCTTTAGGTGCAACACCACAAGTGCCCTTTAGTAAAAGGGTCACCAGGGTATGAGAATTCAACTCATGCATATTCATTGTGCATATCCTGAAATCCAAAATGGTTGTTAGGGTGGAGGGATGAGCAAAGGACTACATTTTCTGTTAGTTTTCAGTTTATTTGTGCTTTTATCTGGATAGCAGCTAAAGTTCATAACTGTTCAAATTATTTTGTAGTCCACCTTCACTCCTTCATCTCCTTCTCCTTTCCTATACTGTCAGATTTTCAGCATGATACTATCTAGTTAAGAGCCCGCATTACAATGATATGGAAGTTATACATTCACTGGCTGCTGGGACAAGTATAGTTTATTTTAAATACTGGCCCATGTGTTTTTTCTAGCCAAGCAATAATAACAAATTCAATACTATCCTGTTAAGCTGAATGCAACGTAATCAACTTGGCTGAGATAATCACATTTGAAAAATAAAAAATTAAAATCATTTTTGGATGATCTTCATTGGAAGTTTTAAATCTTATGCAGATTCCTTTCGCCATCGTTGTTCTAAAATTGCCCAGGGTGCTAGGTTAATAGTCTATCCATTGCATTTTCATGGCAATATATAGAAGTAGATTGCCAGGCTTTTCTTCAAGAGTCACAACAAAACAATTTACAGTGTAATGTTGGAAGATGAACCTCCAGGTTGGAAGGCACTAAATGGGCTACCAGGTAACAGCTGAAGACTATTCAGAGTAAAGCCACTACTCTATCAACAATAACCATCTGACTGACCAAACACAAGCTAGGGCAGCTATCCGCAAAGTCACTATGAAGCAGCAAGATCTTGATGACACAATAAAAGGTTAACAGAGCAGCAAGACAGCTATTTGTATTCTATTTTATAAAGACATGTAGGCCCCTATGAGTATTTTGGGAATACTAGTAAAAATCCTGCAGAATCGCATAGGTTTTAGTGCATAATGTATGCGCAGACATGCATATTTTATAGAATAAATACATAAATTGTGGCTTAACCCATGTTCTGCCCAAAGTCCATCCCTGAGCACAACTGCTTTGTTGTTGTTGTTGTTAAGTACCGTTGAGTCGGTGTCGATTCATGGTGACCCTCTGAATAGTTGTCCTAAACTGTGTTCGGTCTTCAGTCAACTGTTTTATTGAGTCTTTAATGGAAAGAATCCTTGCATTTATTACATTTCTGCCTGAAATGGGGAAAATGCAGGTGCCCGTTAGTCACAGCCCCCAGGGAAGGGAACCTCAGACATTATGTGGAATTAACACCTACTGGCAGGCTGACCCAAGGATATACTTGTTCCAGCTTCTGGAAGGAGCTGTTTGCCCTTCCTCTTGGGTAGCATGGCAGCATCAGTCCTATGCTGACACAAATAAAATATTCAGCCTTCAGTTTCATGCTTCTAATTTGACTCTAACCTGTTAAAAGACTGCCACCTTCACACTGTGCACTCTCACATGGACACATGAACAGCTGTGCAGGCAGGCACCTCATAAAGAAAAGAAGGGAAGCTCTCAAACTTCCTATCTGGAATAAGAACACACGCATTCCTAATTTTGCATAGCCTGGAAGAATGATTGTCTACGTGGGTATCTTTTTCCTTCCCTAACAGGAAGCTCAATGCAGAATATAACTCCTGATGGGAAAAGTACCTAGCAATCAGCTGTTTTTCTACTCAAATCAGCTGCATTGTGTTTTCTCATCAAATAACTTATTTTATTCATTTTATGTAAAATTAGTACAGTCACAAAGCTTTACAGACACAATTTCCAATTCAAGGGCTCTTTAATTTGGCAGGACTTTTTTTTTCCTATGATGTCTTCTGAATCTATTCCATATTTCAAGCTAACATTGATGGCTCTTGGAATAATACTGTGTTTATTGCTATCTATCATCCATTTCCATATTTTTACACTCAATACACTGTCAGCTGAGCGTTACTCTTAACTACTGAAAGCTTCTACAGGAGGAGAAAATGTGTTGAGTGAATCTACCTAAGGTGAAAGAAATATTATATTATACTACAGCTTCAGCTATATTTCTATATTTAATTTAATTTAAACAGACATTTATATTCTGTTTATATTCCAATAATGGGATTTGAAGTGTATTAAGACAAATAAAATCATAGTACAATAAACCAAAATCCAAATAATACAATAAAAATAACATTCATCATATTACCAAATAAAAATCCAGTTTCATTACAATAAAATCCATCATAGTAACATAACGTATCACCCAGGATATCAAATTTTTTAAAGAACATTGAAAATAGTTTGTGTTGGTTTTATAAGAGAATGTCTAGGCAAGAAGTCCAAAAAAAATGTTGATTATAAATCTATTTTGTAAAGGCAATTTAGGCACTTATGGGCCTAGTATTCAAAAGACATTCACACTGTTAACAGCCAGTTAACTGTGTAAATGCCTCCTAAGCGGATATTTGATGGCACATACATGGGTAGTGCTGTTGAATATCCCTGACTAAATCCCCTACGCACCATGATGCTAGCCGGCCAGCATTGGGGCATGGGGGAAGCATTCCAGGGCAGAGCGGAGGCGGGGACCGGCACTAACCGTGCAGCGCCGATACTGGAAGCTGCATGGTTAGCCTCGGTGTCTTCCCTGGCAGCACGGCCAGACCCGGAAATGAATATCTGGGGTTTGAGGGTGGGTGGGCAGTGCTAAGCGGCTATGCTGTTTAGCCCTGCCCTGTTGAATATCAGGGCCTTATGTGCCTTTATAAAACCAGGTGCAATAATGCACAAATGCCCATTCGCTAATTTACGCCTGCTCCAAGAAAGGCGCGTGTGCACTACATTCTGTACTCTGCCCGAGCTAAGCCCCGGGAATGCCTACATGCAGATTGCATAAAAGCAGATGCACACTTTCCTTGTGCAACATTAAAAAACAACAGGAGCTGCAGCCCACCGCAAATGCAAGGGCAGCCTGCTGTCTGGTACCCAACTCCTGGTGGCAGAAGAGAGGAGGAGCCACAGCGCATGGCAAGCATGAGGCCTGACGGCTACTCCCCTCTCCCCGGCAACCTACTGTCACAGAGGGAAACAATGCTTAGCCAAAGCATCAGGTAATTGGAGGGGAGGCGTTGGTAGGAAAGAGTGATGGAAGGAGGAGAGAGTACAAGGAGTGAGGGGACAGGGAATGAGAATGTGATCCAAGAAGTTGAAGAGTGAAAAGGTGAAGGAGAGATGAGATGGTGAGTGCAAAGGGGAGGGAAGGGAAGATGAAGGGGCATGTGCCAAATGTGAGTGCATGGGGAGTTGGAGGGAAGCACCATATATACATGTGCACATATGCACACATATGTTCACATGCAAAGAGGCACATGAACATGTACACACACACACACACACACATGCAGAAAGGCGCATGCACCTTCACGTGCACACAGAACAACGCAAACACACACAGAGACACACAACCTCCTGACATGCACACATAAATACACACACAGCCCCTTTGTGCACACATGCACACACATACACACACACACACACACACACACACACACACACACACACACACACACAATAACAACCTTCTAACACAGACACATCTATATAATATCCCTCCTGATGTGTGCACAAAAACATACAGTACATCCATACAGAGCCCTCTAACACATGCATGCACACACACACAGCCCCCTCATGTGTATATATATGCAGAACACACAGACACGGAGCCCCCTGAAACAAACAGACATACCCCTCACACACAGCTACCCAAGACAGACAGACAGAGTGCTCACAGGTGCACACACACACAGACACACACTCTCTGCCTCAGATATGCACTGCCAACACTGATATCTCCAGACACAAATAGTTTGTGCATAGTGGAAAGGAGAACTGTGCCATTATGTCACACTGTGAACATGTGCTTTTCAGCTTTCCACTTGCCTCTTTTCTCTCCTTTTTTGAAGAACTTGTACTATATTCTTCGGTGGTCTCTGTTGTTTACAATATATACTTAGATAATTGAAAATGTAAAAAGAAAAAGAAAATTGTTCAATAAAAAAGTATCTAGAGACTTGCATCTACTTTTTCAACAGGTACCTTTTTGACTAAAGCAATGTGTGTAGTTCTGATAATGTGAGGTGAGGCCAGCCACAATAAAGGGGATGGCCATAACTGGGCCAATGACAAGCGAGGGGCCATCCCAGAAGAACAGGGGAAGCCAGAGATAAGGGACTGGAGCAGAGGGTGCGTCGCCGTCTTGGCACCCGATAACGAGCTGAAAGCGAGCTGTGGCCGAAAACACAAGCAGCGCCAAAAAGCAAACCCCGCAGATGAGGGAAGAAAGCAAGCAGCCCAAGTTACAGGCATTGCCTTTTGGGTGGCATGCTTGCCTGATTGCTGCCTCAAACACGGTGCATGCGATCGCTTTTAGGCAGCCTGCTGTTTCCGGGTGCACGGTCGTGTGGTACTGGGGTGGTGGTGGCTGCGGCTTCTGGGTTGGGCTGCATGGTGGTGGCAATATTGGCAGCAACACCAGCAATGCAGTGTTGCCTTCTTCTTGCAGGATCAACAGTGTCAAAATACTGGAACCCCACTCCCCCTTCAGCACCAGCCCCTCCAGACAGCTCCCAGTTCCTATAGGGAACTGTCCAGGGAGTGGTTTGCGGCACCTTTACACAACAGTAAGAGCTGGCTAGCTAGTCAGTCCCCCTCCCTCCTCTCCTTGAAAAGCTACAAGCCTGGCTAGCCAGTGAAGGGAGCCTGTCTGACCTCCCACTCCCCTTATCTCCCCAGCCCTTACCTTCAAATTCCTGATGGTCTAGTGGTCATGGGTGCAAGAGGGGCCCTGCTCATCATTGCTGCTCTCCAATATGGGGCTCATCTCATCGACTGACCCTCTAGCATCCTGGTGTGGGAATACTGCCATTTTGTTAGTACACGTGAAAAGGACAGGAGCAGAGAGGACCATGCCTGTCCTTTTCACGTGTACTAACAAAAATGATGCCATTCTTGTGGTGCTGCCCCCTGGCGTTAGAGGACAACATCATGAGATCTGCGCTATTCTAGATTGCGACAAGGGCAGGGCAGAAGCAGGGAAGGTCACTACTGTACCACCTGGGGATCCTAGACTATCAGGACTTTCGAGGTAAGGACAGTGCTTTTAACATGAAAATCTTGATTGGTAGTTGTGGTTGCAAAAATCACCGATCTTCAGCGTAAGTAGAAGTAGGTATGAGTATCTATAATAAAACCTCCCACATTTCAGTATCAAATGATTTTCATGGCCCTAGAGAAGATAGCCACTTATAAATAGCTTTGTGGGAGTAATTTTATAACATGGCACCAATAAGGAATCCCAAAAACTACTAATACTACCACCTATCATTTATATAGTGCTACATGGCATATACAACACTCTACAGACACATGTAAGAGACAATCCCTGCTCATCAGAGCTTACAGTATAGTAAAGACAGACAAATGCAACAACTAGGGACGGACTATATCTAGGAGAGAATGTTAGGAAACACATAGGAAGTGAACAGGAAGCTGAGGGTACCAGGATCTGAAAGCAGTCTCAAAGAGATGAGTTTTTAGCCTGGACTCGAACAGGGCCAGAGATGGAGCCTGACGTACCAGCTCAGGTAGTTTGTTCCAGGCATGGAACAAAAACTTGCCTACTTTAGAAAAGCAGCTTTTGCTTGTGTGTGCCTTTATAAAATAGACTTCTAGAATGATCTGCAGCAATGCCCAAATGCTCCCACATGACGTTATGCCTGTACTGAGGCAGGTGCAAATTTCTGCATGCACTCTGTGCACGTACATGTGAATTTTAGTTCAAATTTGTTTTATTGACAAAACATAACAATACTCCGGACGTGGGCACTCTTACACATGCCTGGGAGAACCAAACAATATACAGAGTCAACTTTTCCATTTTATATTTATAGAATCACCACCCATATCCCCTCCCCATCAACTGCAACCAACCAATCCACCCAGTCCCAGGGCATCACTGGGGGAGGGGAACCTTACTCCCATTAAATAAATTGTAAAGAACCAAAGAGCCTCATCGGTCCTGCCCTTCCCAGTAGGGTAAGGAAAAGAGCAGTCAGCCCAAGGATATGACTTTTGTAACATGCAAGTGTATATGAGAACTCTGCTCTAACTTAGAAACATAGAAACATAGAAACATGATGACAGAAAAAGACCACAAGGCCCATCTAGTCTGTCCTTCCATAACAACAACTACAACAGTCCACTTTCTACCTTTAGAGATCCTCTGTGTTGGTCCCATGCTTTACCCAAATGGGAATACTTAAGCATAGTCTGCAATAAGAGTATGCGTGCTTTTCTTCTATACATCTGCATAATTTTAAACTAGCCATTACTCATGTGTAAAACATGCTTTATCAGTATAATCTGCCTTTTAAAATTATCTCATCTAAATGCAACTTCAAGTTTCCTCTGAAGTTTTTAAATATCTGAGCTGTCAGAGCCAAGAGAAAATAGGCATTTAAGAAAAAAAAGTTGATCTGATTTTGTAAGTATGGCAGAAGAAATAAGCTATTGTAGGCAGAGCAGGTGCATACCGCAGTTATCAATAACTGTCAGTCATTGTGACACTGTAGTCAGTTCTCTCTAGATGATGATCAAAACAACTTGTTTCCATTTACTTTCTTCCACAACAAAACTTCACCAGAAAATTCTTAGCAGGGAAAGTAAAGATTTATGTCAATTAGGGTAATCAAAGATGACTATTCTCAGTGAACACCACAAAGACAGGCAACTACACTTGTGTAGCTCTCAAATTACCTAGCCCAGAGTTTCCCATCCATTTTGGTTGTGTGGATCCCTCATTAACTTCCAGAAAGTTGAAAGACTCCAGTCCACCACTTTTCCTGTGCCCTTTCCCCTCAGCATCAAGCTTTTCCCCACAAGTCCTCTATCTCTTTTCCCTTTCCTGTCTCCATTAGTCTCTTTCCCCAACCACTCCCCACATCTCAAGCCTCTTTCTTTCTCTCTCTCACTAGCAATCCCTTCCAGTCTCTTTTTCTCTCTCTCTCTCTCCCCTCTTCCCCTCCACCCCCCACCCCCTAGCCAAACCTGGTTTTCTGAAAACTACCTTCCCTCAATATGCTTCAAGATATGCACTTATGTAGAGCCCTTACGTTTCTGCCATACTAGTAAATATGTCTATCTGTTTCTAGCTTAGGGAGGTTGTCTGAAAGAAATGTGATTTCTGAATGATCCATCCCTGTGTTGGTCATGTACCCAGAAAGGTGACTCAGTTAGTTCCAAGCACTGAAGTTCTCTAGAGCCACATGCACAAGGCAGAAAAAGGCTCTGCCCTCTGGGGCTTCAAGAATGGGGTAAAGAAGTGGCTTTTCCTTCCCATTAGGAGAGTGGTTTTCTTTCCTTCCACTAGTTGGAATGAATTCAGGAAGAACTTGGTAGACTGTGTCACAGAGCAGACTCATTAGTGACCCCTATGGAGACAGAGGATAGTGCAGCTTGTCAGACGGCTGCCTAGGGTGAGAACTTACACAATCTTGACGATGCATATATTCATATGATTCTTGCAAGGTATTGTGGGTAATGTAGTTCATTCACTCCCAAACACAGCTGAAGACAATAATTGAGTTGTGAAACCAGAGGTACCAGAGGTAATGCCAATAAAATACTTCTTTTATTGATGGGGTTTAATTCACCCAGCACAAGTATGCTTGTTAGCAATATAAATGAGGTTACTTGCTTGCAGTGTTTAAATGGATAACATAAAGTCACAAAGCAAATCAGAAAACAACCTTCAGCTTGTCAGGCAATTAGCTAATGTTTTCTTAGCAAATAATTACCAAATAAAAAGGGACAAAGAAATGAATAAACTTTGCTTGTTAGGTTAACTTCTGCTTATTTTCCACGCAGATCCCAGCAGTGATTCTCCCTTGCTCACACACACAATCAGGTGCAGCTTTAATTACTATCAATTGACCAGCTGAAACCCTTTAGCTGGCTGGCTGCTACTGTGTGAACCCAAATCCTGCTTTAAGAGCTGTTTGCAGTGGAAATAAAGAACAAAGTTAGGTTTCTTTGTGATGGCTGATGTGTTTGCTCACAGAAAGCTAGCAATAGCATTTAGATAGAGAACAATCCATGTAATTAATAGTCTCATCTGCTGTAATTTCCCCTTCATCAATCAGCATAGGGTCACTATCATACATTGGCACAGATGAGTCTTTCAATAAGGCATTATCATGAGAATGCTTATTCCCTTGCTGCCATTCACTATTATAGATAGGGTCTGGATCAGTGTTCATACCTGAGCCTCTCCTGCTATCATAATTCCTCTCTGTATAGCCTGGCCAGTATGTAATCCAATTCTGATGTCCAGCCTTCCAATCTGATCCCTGGACACTGGATCTTTCCTCACATACCTTCTGGCATAGGTCTGAAAGTCCTTTCCACGTGCAGTCTTCTCTCTTCCAGGTAGCCACTGGTGATTCCTATCTCTGCCATTCCATTCCTCTGGCTGACTCCAGTCCAATGGACTCTGCTGGCATTTGGAATACCTCCCAGTATGGGTACTGCCTTGGACTCTCCCAGACCATCCAATGGGCCTTCTTCTCTTCCTTCCAGAGAGTTTCCTTCTTTCTCTATCCGCTTGGCTTGGCTTCTGTTTCTCCAGGTGATACTGGTGCTTGAGCTTGTAGCCTTTTGCTGTCTCCTTTCCTGAAGCTTTTTCTGTAGCTCTTTCTGTAGCTATTATCTGTAGAATAAGCTCTATTCTTATTCTGTCCTAATGTGTGCTCCTCCCTAACACAGCGCAGCTGTGTTGAATCAGGCCCTGCCCTTTGAGATGAGTGCTTAGGGATTACCTCATAGCTCTCTTGACTGCACACACGTTTTCTCACTTCAGCCCCCCTCATGGCTGCTGGAAACCTGGTGCATTCTGGGACTGGTAGTCTTTTATGTGAAAACTCTGTTTTCTTACTTCTACCAGAACTGACAGGTTGCTTGTTCAGAGTCACATCATCTTTTCTTTTTTTTTGAAACTTTTATTTTCATTTTGCAACAAACAAAGAAACAACACACCAAAAAAGACAAAACAAGTATACAATAAGGAAAAGTAAACCCATTACCCCCCACCCCGGTGCTTCTTCTCTACCCGTTTGTATCAGCATGTGAGCGCTTCCAGTTAACGGTGATTATACATCAAACAATCAAAAAAAATATCCATAATACAGCATGATCATGAGACAGAGATATATACAAAGTTAGACAGTCAGATGAGAGCATTTAGCAAAATGTACATATTCATTGAACATCTTCCATTAAGACCAATAAGAAGGAGTCTGAACGGAGGAAGCACACAGACGAGGTATTTGTTCATATTTACTGTAGAGACAGGCATGATTCCACCATTCATTGAGGCTCAGATGGGAACTAATTTCCCAGTATTACTCAATGAGGGAAACAGCAATGCCAAGCATAAAGTTCAAAAGGAGATAAGCCATTTCTTGGGAGAGAGGGGATCCCCGCAACTGGGCGAAGTCCCACTATCCTCCGAGAAAGGGACTCCTGAGAGTGCAATATAGACTAAATACGACCCCAGACCCGACGCCAGTTATACTGTAGTGCGGGATATTCATGCATAACATGAAATGAAGTAATAAACCAATGGCCACAGGACGTGTCCAGCAACCATTACCCTGAGTAGTGTTCCATATGTCTAAACTGTGAGGAGTGTGAAAAACACCGGTGGGCTAGAAAGAAGAGGGTCTGAGTGAGTGAGGCGGGTCGGAAACCCATGTCCCTCTGCTCCAGATAAGGCTCCATTGCTCCGAGGTTAAAGTCACATGCAATTCTCTCTCCCATACTTTCTGCGCTATAGAGGTATCTCTAGTGATAGCATTACATAAGGTTTAGTAAAATTGGATGCTACACCCGGTAAACTACCGAGAGATCGGAAGTTTCCAATCAACCTTATGCAGAGAGTGCCGATGGCGGGAGTACTCTAGTGTTCCGAATGCAATACTGAAGTTACACTGACCAGAGTCGGGAGTCGAAAGGTTGCATAGGAATATTAAAGGCACCTAAGGTGTCGAAAAACATTGGTGGATAGTGGGAATCTAATGGGAGAGTCATACCAGGGAGTAAGGTAAGAGGAATCGGTGAGCAAAGGCCCGCTACTATATCTAGCCACACAGGTCTGCTCGGTACTGGAGCTTCCAACCAACAAGCACCTTGTTTGAGAAGAAAAGATTGAGGGAGCACTTGAATAAAATCGCCACCAAGTATTAATGGAGCATTAGCGGAGGCCGAGGCCAACTGCGCAAAACTTGCATAGTGAGCAGGGTTGTCCACATTTGGGACATAGTGCAAATACACGTGAATTCACTATCTCCAACCTCAAGGTGTACACGGGCCCATCTACCCTCCATGTTAGCGCTAATATCAGGTACAGTAGCGTGCAAAAACTTCTTGACCAGAATGACTATCCCGTACCATTTGGAAACGGTGGGAGAGTAGGCAGCTACCATGTGAGGCCTAGCATTGAGTTTCAGTGTTTCAGCAGAGTGTAATGCGTTTCCTGAAGAAACACCTAATCAACGTACTCGTGGCTAAGATAGCTAAGGATTTTCTTTCTGCTGAGTGGACCAGCAATGCCTTGTACGATGAATAATAAGATTTTACATGAGGCCATTCAGAAAAGTTAAAATTCTGAGCATGATAGCACACATAATTTCACTGTGTCCCTCAAACTGACTGTATCTGGCTGTACACATGACATAGGAAAATAAACTAATATAATGCAATGAAGCGCCCCACATTAACAAAGATAACCGCAGTACGGTAGAGGAGAAGCAAAACCCCAAAATTACTGGCGACCATGTGTCTGCGGGGAGAAACCCCAGAGAAGGCCGAAATTGAAAAAACATATAACCTGTAGGACTGTGCGTGCTCCGAATCCGACCGAGGCACACATCATGAAGGGATAGGAGACCAAAGACAAAAGTCATACAGAGAAAGAAAGAAAGTCCAGGCTATTTCTGTGCTGGGCTATGACCGCCGCATCGGGCCCCTCAAAATGGCGGACAGAGCCGGCAGATAAGAGTCCAAAATTTGGGATTAGCGCATCTGTTCTGCTTCTTTGGAGTCCAAAAATGTTGATAATAGATCAGGATCCTCGAACGTCCTGGTCTGGTTATGGAGAGTCACTCGGAGCTTCGCTGGATACAACAGGCCAAAGCGAGCCTGTAGCTGTTGAAGTCGAGGGCGAAGAGCAAGGAGTTTCTTCCGACGGTCAACGGTAGGCTTTACCAAATCAGGAAAGAAGGAGACCTTACGACCTTCATATTCCAAATGATGATTCGCTCGGGCAGCATGTAAAATTTGTTCCACTTGTTGATATCGTAGCAAGCTAAAGATAATAGGCCGGGGGGTCGTGCGGTTGAGCGCCATGCGGGCAGGAACACGGTGTGCTCGATCGATTTCCAGTTCTCTGTGAAAAGTAATCTTCAGCAAGGAGGGAAGAGTTTTGAGCAAGAATTCTCTTATATCTCCTGCTTCCACTCCCTCCGGCATTCCAAGGAGCCTCACATTGTTGCGACGGGCGCGATTATTGCTATCTTCCAACTCCTTTTGAAGATTCTGTATCTGGCGCTCAGCCTCGTCCAGTTTGCCCAAGCGCACCTCGTGCGAGTCGAGGACCCCCGCCATATTGTCCTGCCGTAATGAAAGACCTTCAAGTCGGTCTTGGAGCACTCCAAAGTCTTCTCGCATGGCTCGAAGCGCTTCTCCATTAGACTGCACCAATTCCTTCACGCCGCGTATTTCCTCCAAAATCTCCAGGTGCATTGCGGGGTTTTCACGAAATGGAACCATCTTCTGCGGGGAGGATACCTCCGTTTTGGAGCGTTTTCCGTGAGAAGAAGAAGGAGACCCGAAGTCCAAGCGCGCTGGTTTGTGGGCCGCCATCCCCCCCGAGGTGCCCCGGTCAGCTCGGAGCAAAATAGTAAATTTATATAGGTATTAAGTCAGGATTCTGAGTAGGCCTCTCGGGAGCTTCAACGCAAAGCGTCCTACCCGCTGGACATCAGGCTCCGCCCCCCACATCATCTTTTCTATAGCTCCTACCTGAGCTATGATAAGCTTCCTTATCACATACCCCCCTGCTTAAGTTATTATGGACTGGTTTTACTGGTGAAACTTCTTTTCTACAGTCCGTAATACCTACGAGAGTGTTATCTTCTTGAAGCTCACTTACTTCCTGACTGGGTTCAGGGTCATTATTTACAGGCCTCCCCTTCCAAGACTTAAGTACATTAATATGGTAGGTCTGCCTACGCCCTCTTGCATTTTCTACCATATAAGACACTGGGCTTACTTGTTTAACAACCTCCCAGGGCCCTTTCCACTGTACCTCAAATTTTGGAGCAGTTCCTGCTACTTGAACCAAAACCTTTTCACCAATGGTTAATTGGCGGCTTTTGGCCTTTCTATCATACCACCCTTTCTGGCGAACTTGACTGTCCTGCAGGTTCCTCTCAGCGACCTGCGACGTCCTTTTCAAACGTGCTCTCAAGTCACGTAGAAACAGGGGCACCTCCTGACTTCCTGGTTCAGGATCAATCCATTGTTCCCTTAAAATATCCAACAAACCCCGTGGAGCCCTACCATACATCAACTCATATGGAGTTACACCTAGGGACACTTGAATTCTTTCCCTGCAGGCATATAAGGCAAAGGGTAATAACATATCCCATTCTTTTACCTCTCCTGCTAACCCCCTTCTCAACATTTGTTTGAGAGTTTGGTTGAATCTCTCCACCAAACCATTTGATTGTGGATGGTAGGCTGAGGTTTTCACGTGACGAATGCCAAAGGCATCCAGACCTGGGCCAAATATTTGGATACAAAATTGGACCCTCGGTCAGTCAACACCTCTCTGGGGAATCCCACTTCACAAAACAATTTTACTAGCTCTAAAGCTATTGTTTTTGCAGAAACATTCCTCAATGGTATGGCCCAGGGAAACCTTGTTGCCTGATCTACCATAACTAGGATGTATTGGAAACCTCGGGGCGTTTTGACTAATGGGCCTACAATATCCATGGCAATGCGACCAATTGGGTCTGTGATGATTGGCATGGGGATCAATGGCACCAGCGGTGGGTGAGCCGCTGTAACTCGCTGACACGCTGGACATGCAGCACAAAACTGGGCAGTTTCTTTGAAAATTACTGGCCAGTAAAAACGCACAAGAATTTGATCCAGCGTTCCTTGCATACCTTTATGACCTCCCACTGGATGATCATGTGCTAGTCTAAGTACTAGCCCTTTGAAAGTTGTGGGTACCACCAATTGTTTACGTATGGCACCATTTCTGGGGTCCTGACTCTCTCTATATAATATGTCATTATCTAGTCTGAATCTGGGCAATTCCTCCCTGACCTCCTGAGCATACTTAAAAGCTCGGGTGAGAGCTTGATCAGCTCGCTGCTCTTGTGGAAAGTTAGGAAACTTTGCCACCAACTCAGCTGGCACCCAGGGTAAACTTTGACCAGCTAATATCTCAGCCCTACCCTGTGCTCTGCAAAGTCTCTCACGCCTCTTTTGTGCTTTCAACTTTCTTACTTTACCAGATGATGGGGTTATTAAATCATCATGAGAGGGTAAGTCTCCTAATAACTCTGCCTGCTCCCCCTCCTCCTTCTGCTGGCTCTCTACCTTAGCCTGCGAGTGGGTGGATACAAGGCCCCTCTTATTACCCATGGTTTGGCCTTCTGGAAGCTTAACCATCTTTTTAGCTAGGGACTGAGGACTTCCAAAGAAAGGCCCGGGAGCTATTTCCATTATTAAACCTTCTCCCTCCTTCTTTCCTAGCCCTTTCACTAGTTCCTGCTTAAATCTTGGCCAGTCCTTCCCTAGAACCAAATCAAAGGGTAGCCTAGGCACCACTGCTAACAGGACTTCCTCTTGTTTCCCTAGGCACTTAACCTTTAGCCTATAGGTGGGATATGATGTTGCAGCACCATGAATGCATCTGATGTGAACTTGGCTTTCAGGGGTTCTAGGCACAAATCTTTATTGGGCCTCTATCCTCTTCCAAAGCCTTTTTGACATCATACTCTGGTCTGCCCCAGAGTCTAATAAAGCATTTGTGGTAATTCCCTGCACATCAACCATCAAAAGAAATCCTTCCTTGGGCTGTTTTAAATCCAGACCCATTAAACTAGTGTGTGTCTGGCATCTCTTCTCTAAGTGTCCCACTTTTCCACACTTGAAACATTTCTTTCTATTCCACTGTGTCATCTGGTTTGATACAGTACATTCATTTTCAGAAACATTCTTAATTATTCCCTTTTCTGATACAGCATCTCTAGCCTCAGCATCCATCTTTAGAGGGCCACCCATTCTATGGCAAGCCTGCGTGGCTTCCAAGAATCTCTCCGCTAGCATGGTTGCCTCTCCAAGATTTTGGCAATTTTGCTGTATAAGAAAAACATTCAAATCTTTAGGTACCCCAAGCATAAATTGTTCCAGCATTATAATATCTAATAACATTTCTACTGTCTTTTGCTCAGGCTCCAACCATTTTACAGCTAAACTTCTGATTCTCTGACTCAGAGCCCTGGGTGTCTCACCCACTTTCAATGTAACAGCTCTAAACATTCGCCTATACTCTGAAATAGACAACCCTAGGCGATCTCTAATAGCTGCCTTTACATCCTTATAAATCAAAGCCTGGGCTGCTGGCATTGCTCTGTAAGCTGCAAGTGCCTCTCCAGTTAATGAGGCTGCCAGCCTTACTGCCCACTGGGTCTCTGGCCATGGTAAAGCCTGTGCTACTCTTTCAAAAGACTCTAGAAAATCATCAACATTATCATCTGGAGTTAATTTCCCAAAATTAAATGCCCCAATCCCTTGATTGAGTCCCACATTGTCCACATGTGGTGTACCAGTACTAACTGCTGGTCTTGCATCTGTTCCACTTTGGCTCTGCAGCTGAACTAGAGCTTGCACCAGATCAAGCACTGGTTTCTGCTGTTCCATTAAGGCCTTCACAGCAGTGTCCTGGGCCTGTTGTGATAGCTCCTGCTGCTTGCTAAATTGGGCTGCCATCCACTGAGCCATCTCCCTCGATCCATCTTGACCCCTGCAAGAAATAAAGAAAAAAAAAAAACCCAAAGTGCAGCACCTTCCAACCAGGTGTGTTTTTTTCAACTTTTCTTTTTTTTTCAATTACCCCCTGTGCTTACACATATCCACCACTAGACATGCCCAGGTACATATTACCTTGTCTCAGTGATGAATCCAGCTTTTCACAGGGTCTTTTCATCTGGGACAGCTTCCTGGAACAACCACTTCTCCTCCAAAGTGCAGATGAGGGAAAAAAAAATCTTCTTTCAGCTTCAAACTTGAATTTTATTTGTAATCCACAGCAAATAAATCCTCTTGGTGCAAAAGCAATCCTGCCAACTACACCATTTGTCAGACGGCTGCCTAGGGTGAGAACTTACACAATCTTGACGATGCATATATTCATATGATTCTTGCAAGGTATTGTGGGTAATGTAGTTCATTCACTCCCAAACACAGCTGAAGACAATAATTGAGTTGTGAAACCAGAGGTAAGGCCAATAAAATACTTCTTTTATTGATGGGGTTTAATTCACCCAGCACAAGTATGCTTGTTAGCAATATAAATGAGGTTACTTGCTTGCAGTGTTTAAATGGATAACATAAAGTCACAAAGCAAATCAGAAAACAACCTTCAGCTTGTCAGGCAATTAGCTAATGTTTTCTTAGCAAATAATTACCAATAAAAAAAGGGACAAAGAAATGAATAAACTTTGCTTGTTAGGTTAACTTCTGCTTATTTTCCACGCAGATCCCAGCAGTGATTCTCCCTTGCTCACACACACAATCAGGTGCAGCTTTAATTACTATCAATTGACCAGCTGAAACCCTTTAGCTGGCTGGCTGCTACTGTGTGAACCCAAATCCTGCTTTAAGAGCTGTTTTGCAGTGGAAATAAAGAACAAAGTTAGGTTTCTTTGTGATGGCTGATGTGTTTGCTCACAGAAAGCTAGCAATAGCATTTAGATAGAGAACAATCCATGTAATTAATAGTCTCATCTGCTGTAATTTCCCCTTCATCAATCAGCATAGGGTCACTATCATACATTGGCACAGATGAGTCTTTCAATAAGGCATTATCATGAGAATGCTTATTCCCTTGCTGCCATTCACTATTATAGATAGGGTCTGGATCAGTGTTCATACCTGAGCCTCTCCTGCTATCATAATTCCTCTCTGTATAGCCTGGCCAGTATGTAATCCAATTCTGATGTCCAGCCTTCCAATCTTGATCCCTGGACACTGGATCTTTCCTCACATACCTTCTGGCATAGGTCTGAAAGTCCTTTCCACATGCAGTCTTCTCTCTTCCAGGTAGCCACTGGTGATTCCTATCTCTGCCATTCCATTCCTCTGGCTGACTCCAGTCCAATGGACTCTGCTGGCATTTGGAATACCTCCCAGTATGGGTACTGCCTTGGACTCTCCCAGACCATCCAATGGGCCTTCTTCTCTTCCTTCCAGAGAGTTTCCTTCTTTCTCTATCCGCTTGGCTTGGCTTCTGTTTCTCCAGGTGATACTGGTGCTTGAGCTTGTAGCCGTTGCTGTCTCCTTTCCTGAAGCTTTTTCTGTAGCTCTTTCTGTAGCTATTATCTGTAGAATAAGCTCTATTCTTATTCTGTCCTAATGTGTGCTCCTCCCTAACACAGCGCAGCTGTGTTGAATCAGGCCCTGCCCTTTGAGATGAGTGCTTAGGGATTACCTCATAGCTCTCTTGATTGCACACACGTTTTCTCACTTCAGCCCCCCTCATGGCTGCTGGAAACCTGGTGCTGGAATTCTGGGACTGGTAGTCTTTTATGTGAAAACTCTGTTTTCTTACTTCTACCAGAACTGACAGGTTGCTTGTTCAGAGTCACATCATCTTTTCTATAGCTCCTACCTGAGCTATGATAAGCTTCCTTATCACAAGCTCAGGGAAATAATAACGTTTTGGGAAAGCACATGGTGGAAAGTTGCCATGGGCAACGTAAGCAAGTGAGGTCACGAGCTTGGGAGACACACCCAGCCAATAGGGAAGCCAGGGGATTTTCACCTGACTCTAATCAGCTAGGGAGTGGTGCAGCTAGGAAATACCTAGATAAACTCAACTCACAAGCAGTAAGGCAGATCAAGACCAAGACCGAGAGGAGCAAGCTCAAGAGCCAGGCCAAGAGCCAGGATAGGAACTGGAGAGAAACCCAGAGAAGGAACTGGATGCATGAGGAGGACGAGAGAAGCTGTGAAGAGAGCGTGTCTAAATACCCCATTGGAAGCTTGAATGGAGGTCTGAGTGAGTCCGAGGAATGCTTGAATGAAAGGTACAGACAGCTTGACACAGCAAGTGAGAGTGAATGTAACAGCCCAGATTGGAGCAGAGATAGAAGACAAAAGGTACAAGCCAGGAAGTTTTATTCCAGTGCAAAAAGGGGGAGTTCAGAGCTTGGAGATAAGGGACAGTTTGTGAAAGTCCAGAAACCCTCCAAAGCCAGCCTAAGGGGAGCAGAGAAACTCCAGTACCCTTATAATAAGCAAAGGAAAGGCTTTTTACCTGAAGAAGTAAAACACTCTGAAAGGTACGGGAGACACAGAGTTTCCAAAGGGCTGCCGTCAGAAGTGCCAGCTGGTTCCAAGTTCCTGAATAGAGCAGAGCTCAGAGCAGGAGTAATTCCACCTAATAGTTGGACAGGGGAATTCTTTAACCTGCTAAACAGAGGTCAGCAAAGGGGAGGCTCCTACTACCAAAACAGGAGTAATTGTGGTAATCACAAACAGTTTTCCTTTAGTGGAAAAGAACGACGTCACAGCCAGGACGGACTGTTTGCCAAGCCCACACAGAGAGAAAGTACAGAGGTACTAATTCCTGTTGAGGAGCCGATGCAATGTGAATCTTCTATAATTGAAGGGAATATTGAAGAAATGGATTGTAGCCTTTCTTTGGCAGATAATATAATCTCCCTAAGATAAAGAAGAATAAGCAGCCTGACAAGGAAGCAAAGGCCTTATTCTGGGTGGCTACAGGTCTGTGTTTAAAGTACATTTCTGTTATTAAGAAGCTGAAAGAAAGCCATTTTTGTGTTCCAGTGTTTTCTGTTTTACCCAAGAAGGGTTTAGTTTTGTTTTGTGTACATTTGAATATCCTATTTGGGAAAGGGAAATAAAGCCCTATTTACCTTAATTCGGTTGTCCACAACTATTTTTGTGTAACTGGCAGCAGCTACAACTACCAGGAGGCCAGTTACACTGGGGTCCAGTGCAATACCTGAGCTCACCGGTAGGTGCACATGAGGGCCCGTGACAACTGTTACTATGAAAATGAATATTCCCAGATCTTAACGTTAAAAACTTTGAGGTCAGTGTTCAGTGGATCGTCTTGGGAATAACTGGAAATGTCTAATCTAGAAGTTTCAAATGATTCCTATATTTAAAGGCATTATACGTACTGTAAGTGCTGCCGAATAAGTAAATATAAATTATGGGGGCATACTGAAAAGGATTAAAATGGATAGTAGACCTGCTAACTGCATTCATCACACTGAGCGGGATATTCATCAGTATAAACCCAGTTTGTGCTGCTGAATATCCCCTCTTAGCTCAATTGAATGCCCCACGTTAACTGCTTAGCTTTGAGGTGTTCCAGAAACAGAGCAGGGGTAGCACGCTAGGTTAACCGCTTAGCGGTGATATTCAGCAGCTAACCAGTTAACATAAAATGGCTAAAGTTAAGCCAAAAAAAGGCTGTCCTAATTTCAGCTCGTTTAGCTATCTGGCCAGCAGCTAAATTGCTATCTGGGCATATATTTATAAATGTACGTAAACATAGAATATCCCAATACTGGGGCTTCTAAGTATAAGCTATGGGGGTTATTTTAGAAGATCTATTCATATTTTAAATGTGGCTGTGGTGGCAGAAAAATGTGGAAGCTGCATCCATGTGGAAAACGTGATTTTGAAAAGGACATGATATATAAGCTTTCTGCTGGGGTGTTTCAGGGCACTGACGTTTGCACATCTATGAAATAGTTCACATAGACTGGCGATGTGCTGTGATGGGATTTATGAATGTGCCAGTTCACATCTGCTATAAATCATGAATAAGCACCAACTCTTTATTGTCTTTCAGGACACCTTATTGTATTAATGGCTGGGGGAGCTTTGATTACGATTCCTTGGCTTCCAGTCCACCTAGGCATGTTTTAGACTACTTTTGTTTTCATGCACTCTTTCCTTTTCCTTTCTCAAACCTTTCTTCCATCCTCTTTCACATACCCTTCTATATTCTGTCTCACTGAACCTCCTCCCCCTCCCCCCTCAGCTGTGCTCATTCAAAACTCCCAGCGGCCCGCCACGCTCCCGACCAGCAGCTGCTCTCCCTGCATGGGATAGAGCAGCAAGAGCCATACCTGACCGGCCGCCCACGCCGTCCTGCCCAATCGGGGCAGCAGCCGCCTGATTTAAAAAGAGCGCCATCGGGCACGAGAGACCAGCCTTCCATGCTCCCGACCAGTGGCTGCTCTCCCTGCACGGGATAGAGCAGCCAGAACCAGACCCGACCGGCCGCCCACGCCATCCTGCCCAATCGGGGCAGCAGCCACCTGATTTAAAAAGAGCGCCATCGGGCGCACCCGCGCCTGGCGGGCCCACCCTGACTGTTCTATATCTGATCCTGACTATACGTTTACTCGAGCCCGCTGTATCACTTGCTTGTACCATTGCTTTAGCACAGTAAAGCTGTACACTGAGCATAGCTCCTGACTCACCCAGGCACCATGTTACTACCCACCACGTCCCTGTGCCCCCATTTCTTTGCCAGCTGCTGCATTATCCTGGCCCTAGCACATGGCACACAGGCCCTCACTTCTTCTCACAACCTCATCCCAACCTGGCATGGCTCATGGAGAAGGTGCCATGGGTACCCCAACTACCAAACACATAGGATGGAACGTATGCCACACCCACACCTCATCTATGTTGCCCTCCAGCAGCCCAACCCCCCCTGCGGGAACAACGTAACCTGAATTGCGCCCTCATAAACGCGCGATAGATTCGAAAGAAATGGCCAGCCCTAGCCGACATGCTATCAGCCTATGACCTCGACATCCTATGTGTCACTGAGACATGGCTGTCCGCCTCTGACACTGTTCTCCTTCATCAACTTGTCCCCCCCAACTTCGTTATCCACTCATGTCACAGAACTGACTGGCGAGGAGGAGGAGCACTCATACTAAGATGGATCTACAATTCCAGCTAATCACCTCCAGTAGTACCTCAAACCTCGACTCCATCACCATAGCAAATAAATACAGCACCATTAACCTGCTCTATAGAGCACCTTCCCCATCCCCTGAAGACCTATCCACAATAATTGACCTCGCCTGCAATTTATTTATTTATTTGCAAATCTTTTATATACCACCATTTCCTAAGATCAGTAGCGGTTTACATCAAACAACATGAAATACATAAAACAGAGCTGTGATATACAGGTACATTGAACAGTAATAAACTATATACAGGTAATGATAATCAGGTACATTGAACTGTAATCAGAACTATATACAGGTGGTATAGACAATGTTTGGAACTATTTACATATATACATATTAAATTTCGTCATATGTTCTATTTTAGGAGTAGCATTGCGAATATTAAAGCAGGTATATTTTGGAGATCTATGGAGGATGGGAGGCCTTGTCCAGTTCATTATCTATGTTAGAGTAATATTGTGAGAACAGGTATGTTTTTAGGTCTTTTCGGAAATGTTTTAGATCTTTTATTTCCCTTAGTTGGTCAGGGAGATTATTCCATAATGAAGGTGCTACGAATGAGAAGGCACTTTTGCTTGTTATGTGTTTAGTTTTTCTTATTGAGTCGGGAACTAAGATAGTATGAAGATTCCTTCTACGTCTTATTCTGTTTTCTATAGGACTATGAATTAGTGTGGATAGGTAAGATGGGGCAATCTGGTTTATCAATTTGAAAGTGGTCAATAATATTTTGTATTGAATCCTGCTTTGTATAGGTAGCCAATGCAGAGAATATAGTATCGGGGTGATGTGATCAGTCAGTTTGGCTTTGGAAATTATCCTCGCCGTGACATTTTGAGCCATTTGTAGGATTTTTAGGTTCTTTTTAGATACACCTGATAGTATTCCGTTACAGTAGTCAAAAGCAATCCCTTGAACCCCCGCACACCTAACAGTAATGGGCGATTTCAACCTCCCTGCTCTCCAGGACACCCATTCCCAAGCCTTCCTTGAAGCCCTCAAAGAGCTAGGATATGCACAGATGGTTGTCACCCCTACCCACATAAAGGGAAACACGCTGTATCTAATCTTCGTGCCACAGTCAGCCCTTAACCCCTCGCACAACCTCGATCTATCAGTAAACCCGTTACCATGGTCCAATCACTGCCTGATAAAATTCAAGATGCCAATACACCCTGACTTCACCAAATCCAACTCAGCTAGTGAACCTGATGCAATACCATCAAAGCACTTCCGTCCATTCAACAGAGAGGAAATACTAGATAGAGCACGGCCCCTCCAGGACCCACCTGTTCAGAGTCTCGATGACATGATTTCCACATGGAACTCAAGTCTGGACGCTGTTGTTCACTCACTCCCCAACAACAAAGCACCAACCAGGAGAAAGAACGCGCCTTGGTACTCTCCTGAGCTCCGGAAATCACTCCTCCACCTTAGACAGCTTGAAAGACGCTGGCGCCGAACCAAGAAGCATACTCTGCCCAATTACGAAGACACCGTTTAGCAGTTTCAACAGGAATGAAACAATTTCACGCAGAGTTATTACAATGCTCCCTAAATAAACCACATGAGCATTTCAACACCGTTAAAACCCTGGCAAAAGAGCCCTCCCACGGGCAATCGAGCCACCCGGATCCGCAAGAATACGCAGACTACCTGCAAGCCAAATCAAGCCAGTCCAGTATACCCACAAACTCCTAAATTCCAGAAGAGGCACCCCAGCTGACTCCTTCACCCACACCGACGCAAGCATCAAAGGATACCCAACACATCATCACTGCCTTTGCAGCCCCAACCAAGGGAGACATCCAAGACATCATCACAAATATAAACACTACCACAGCTCCCAATGACCCCTGCCCAGCATTCTGGATAAAATCCCTGCGTGCTGACCTCAGTCCTTTCCTGACCAAACTTATAGGACTTTCATTCTCGACCGGGACCTTCCCCCGAACCCTGAAACAAACAGCCATCTGACCACTACTAAAGAACAGCAAATTGGACCCTGCAAAGATGGACTCCTATAGGCCAATCTCAAGCATTCCACTTCTAGCAAAAATTATCGAAAAGATCATCCAATGCCAACTGCAACACCACATCGAGACCAACGCACCCCTTGACCCCTGTCAGCATGGATTCCGGGAGGCACACGGCATAGAGATGCTGCTGACCACCCTAATCAACACATTAACTATAGGTCTGGACAACATTAGACGCGGATTTGCCCTGATCTTCATGGACATTGCTGCTGCTTTTGACTCCGTCAGCCACAATTTGCTCCTGGCACGCCTCATAGAGAAGAGTGTACACGGCACAGCACTATCCTGGTGTGCATCATACCTGACGGACAGATGGCAGCATGTCCACTCTGGACCCTCCATCTCCAGGCCTTTCCCTCAAGAGAAAGGCGTACCACAAGGATCCTCACTCTCAGCCTTATTGTTCAACGTGTATATGCAACCCATTTGTAACATAATCAGATCCTTCAACATCGACTGCCTAGTCTATGCTGATGACATGCTGCTATACATGACGATCTTGACTGAAAATCCAGACCTCTCTCCGCTGATCACTTGCTTCGATGCCATCACGGATTGGCTTCATACACAGAAGCTCAAAATAAACTTCAAGAAGACGGAGGTCCTTTTCATCTCCAGGAACCCCGCATTCACTCCACCCCCCCACACTAAAAGTGCATGATGCAGAACTCCTCAGCAAACCCACAATACGTTACCTAGGGGCCAACAACTCAACATGAAGGTCCAGATAGGTAATATGCTAAAGGCGATTTACCACAAAATTCGGATGATCCGCCACATACATCAGCTGCTCGAGCTGGAAGACTTCCGGACAGTCTATCAAGCGCTAGTAATACCACACTTCGACTATGCCAACGTAATACTGCATAGCCTCCCGAAAAGCTCGCTTAACCCTCTACAACTTGCTATGAATGCAGCAGCCAGAATCCTTTACGGTGCAGCAAGAAGAGATCATATCACCCCCGTTCTGAAACATCTGCACTGGCTGCTGGTGCAGTGCTGGATATCCTTCAAGATTCTAACGATGACCTACAAAGCCATCAACAAATGCTCCTCCTCCTCCCTCACTGATCTCATCCGAACCATCCCCCTCAACAGAGTAATGAGATCAATGGCCATCAATACCCTTACACTCCCGAAGGCGATCACCAGATGCTCTCAGGCCACGAGAAACAGAGCCTTCGCCTTCTATGCCCCCTCCTGTTGGAACGCCCTTCCACTGTCCATCGGAGCCATCAGACCTCTCCCAGTTTAGAAAGGCACTGAAGCACCACTTGTTCCTCCAGTACTACACCGAACCAAATGACTTCTCCCAGCCTCTCACACTCACGACCCAGGCCAGCACCTCCAGCACAACCACCTTACTCACCTCCAGCCCCTGCCTTCCATAGTCCCACCCAAACCCTCCCCCCTGTGTACAGCCGACCACACCTGTAGACATTGAGGAACTGTTACCAGAGAGAATGTAAATATTGATGATATTAGCATGTAAAAAATTCTGAGCAGCCCATAAAAGCCTGCTACAGCCAAAATGTATATAGTTACCCGTTAGACAATGAGGAACTGTTACCAGAGAGAATGTAAATATTGATGATATTAGCATGTACACAATTCTGAGCAGCCCATAAAAGCCTGCTACAGCCAAAATGTATATAGTTACCCTGTTTAACCCTGTATAAAGAACCTGTTTACTGTAAGTCCATTGTGGCCCTACCTACACTGGACAAATGCGTTACTTGTAAACCGCACTGATCTCAAATAGCGCGGTATAAAAGAAACATAAATAAATAAATAAATATGTTACCCTTTCTGTCACCCCGTTACTTGGTGCTTTCTGTCTGTGTGTGTCTGAATGTTCCGTTCTGCATTTGTGTCCATGAATGGTTTCCTGCTGCCTTCTTGTGTGTGGGTGTGGGTGTGGATGGGTGTGTGTGAGAGTAGGTGTATGTTAATTGCAGTTGCTGTGAGTAGAGTGAGTCACCATGTATGTGTGTGTGGAGTGTGTCACTGGATGTGGGTGGAGGAAGTCACAGGGTGTGGGTGCAGGGAGACAGGGCCATGAGTGACCTGAACAGATAGTTGGTACAGGCTATGCTGCATCAAGCCTGCAGAGAGCACAGGGAGGCCACCATTAGGCTTCCATATCAGGGGGTATTTAGGGCCAGGATCCTATTCCTAGAACTCACTGATGAGCAGTGCCTCGCCAGGTTCCACTTTGACAGCACATCTCACAGTTTATGAGGGTCTTTTTCACTCCCACCACAGAATATGTAGCCTTCCCATAGACTGTGCAGCAGAGGCAGCTAACCATGACCCAATTCTTTGAGGTGGCCAGATTTCCATCTGTACTGTGGGTTATTGATTATACATATCTCGCCATCGGGTCTCCATGAGGGAGAGAGGACACCTATCACAATAAAAAGGCATTTCACTCACTGAATATACTGGTGGTCTGCAATGCACAGGGAGAGATAACTGATGTATTCCAAGATTCCCAGGCTCCTGGCATGATTCCTACATCTTGATATACTTTGGCATCTGCAAGAGATTTGAGAATGGACAAATCAGCGGTGGTTGGCTGCTAGGTAAGCCCTGCACTAGCCCACTCTGTCACCTAGAGATGCACATGCTAGGAGGTCAAATTGGTCCCTGTTAGCAACAACCAGCCAACAGAACACATAGTTGCACTGCCTGCTCACAGCAGCTAATAATCTGGCTCTTGGATCTAATCTGTTCCTACTCTCTCTATCAACACAGGAGATAGTGGCTACCCTTTAAGAAGGTAGCTCCTGACCCCCATCGTCACACCCCATACAGATACAGAAGAGGGGGTACAACAGGGCCCACAGATATACCCATGCCATCATTGAGAGGACTTTTGGTTTGCTCAAGAGCTGCTTCTGGTGACTGGATCAATCCATGGGAGAACTCCTGTACAGTCTAGTCATGCTGCACAGTCTGGCAATTAGGCAGTGACAACCTCTGCCTGAAGGAGTGGAAGAGGCAGGTCCAGTCATAGAGGATGATACAGACGGTCATAGGGAGGAGGACATTGCCCATCTGCATCAGCTTGGCTTTGCTAGAAATGAGTTCATACACAGGAATTTTTGTGAAGGTGGTTGCTTTAATAATCAAAATGAAATAATGTACACGTGAGTTTCCCAACCACCAAATCCACCACTGCTGTCCCCTATGGCCACCTCAGCCCCATCCTTCCCCCCTTTCCCCACCCACCTTAGCCCCATCTTCCCCCCAAACCTCTTACATGATTTGGTATTTGCGGCTGACATCCATATTTATTTATTTAACAGTTTTTATATACCGTCTTTCTGCGAATCAAGACGGTTTACATAGAACATAACAAGGCAGTATATTTCAACTGTTTACAATGGAACAAACATAACAAGGATAAATAGGTATAAGTGGGAAACCTTTACAGTAATCAACTTTTTACATAGGGATATACAGTTACATTGAGGTTGTAGGAGTGAGTTTTAGAGGGCAAGGGAGAGGGGAGAAGATAAAGGACTGAGGACTATGGAGGTAGGGAAAAATGTTCCAGGAAGAGATGAGTTTTTAGCTTCTTCCGGAACTCAGAGTGGTCATAGCAGTTTCGTAGATCATGAGGTAGAGCATTCCATAAGGAATGGGCATAGAGGGAGAGGGTATGGTTACATGTAGCTTGATTGCAATGTCTTCTATTTGTTGGGATGGTAAGGAGGTTTTTGGTAATGGAACGGTGTGTTCTGTTGTTGATAGATATGAGTGAGGAGAGGCAAGGAGCTGACTCATTGGAGATGATTTTATGTGTGAGGATGAGTACTTTGAATTTAACTCTGGATTGAATGGGGAGCCAGTGGAGATCATGGAGGATTGGTGTGATATGGGATTGTCTAGGGTTGTTAGTTATGAAACGAGCTATTGTGTTCTGGGCCATTTGAATAGGTTGTATGCTGTTCTTGGGAAGACCATGGTAGATAAGGTCACAGTAGTCAAGAGAAGGGATTGTAAGGACCTGGCAGACAGTGAGGAAGGAATCAGGGTTTAAGAGAGGTTGGAGGTTCCGAAGAGTATGTAATTTTGCGTATATTGTGTAACATGTTCTCTTTATCTGATCTGAGAAGGTGAGGTTCTGGTCAAGGATAATACCAAGGTATTTCACTTGGTTTTTTATGGTGAGTGAGAGATCTCCAATAGTAAGGATTGGAGGTGGGGTATATGAAATATTGGAAAATACTTGAAGGGCTTCAGTTTTGGATTGGTTAATTAGGAGGTTGTGCTGTGTGAGCCATGATTTTAGGCTTATGAGGCATTCACTTAGCTTAGTGAAATTAGGGTTTGCTAGGTTGAATGGGGTGAAGCACATAATGTCATCCGCATATAATTGGTACTGAATTCCATAGCTTTGGAAAATCTTGCAAACAGGTTGAAGGAAGATGTTAAATAGCAGTGCAGATAAACTAGATCCTTGGGGGACGCCCTGTTTTAGGGTAAATGGAAGGGATGTATCGTTTCCAATACGGACCTGTTGTGTTCTAGCTTCTAAGTAGGAGTGGAACCAACTTAGGGTTGTGCCTCTCAATCCTATTTCGTGGAGTCTGTTTAAGAGCTGATGGTGAGGAAGGGAGTCAAAAGCAGAAGTTAAGTCAAGGAATATGAGTAGACATCCTTGGGTAGGATTCTGGGTGTAAAGGTACAGAGAATCTAGTAGAGAGGCAAAGAGGGTTTCTACTCCATGGTTATTTTTGAAACCATGTTGGAATAAATCTAGGGGGGAGTGTTCATCAATATAATTCTGGAGTTGAGTTTGGACTAGTTTCTCAGTTATCTTTGCAAGGAAGGGGATACTAGAGATGGGCCTGTAGGAGGTAGGGGAGGTAGGGTCAAGTTTTGTTCCTTTTAGGATTGGACGGATAGTGGCACACTTTAGAGGTGCTGGTACGGAACCGGCCAGGAGGGAGGATTGTACAATATGAAGTATGTAGGGGCTGATGGAGCTTCTTGTGGATTTAAGCCAGGTGACAGGGCAAGGGTCAAGGGCAGAAGTAGAGGCATTTAGGTCTTTGATTACATTGGTTATGTTGTCTAAAGAGAGGGGTTCAAATTTGTTCCAGATGTTTAATGGGGTTAGTTCATGCAGTTGAGTGCTGTTATCAACTATAAGTTGGGGGTTGATAGGCGGGGGGGGGGGGAATTTAGATATAAGGTGGTTAGCTATAGCTTGGGCGGTTACTTTTGGTGGCTGGTCCTGATGTGAGGGTTCCATAAGTGGGTAAAATGTGTGTGCAGATGGCATGGGATAGCAGATCCCCTGAACACAAATATATACAGTACCTCTCCGTCTCCTCAAGGGACATACGTATGTGCCCATGTCGCTAAGACAATTTTGCAATAGTTCCTCCATGATGCCCCACAGGCTGCAGCTGCTGTATGTTGATGGGGTTGCACCTATTATAAGGTGAAAACTACTGCTAACTTATGCATGCATAGGCATTGATGTTATTGTTACATTAATAGTTATTTTTCACTGCCAGTGCCACAGTGTCCATCATGTCTTCCAGCATTTTCTGTCTTGCACCACTCAAATGCTATGTATATCTCCTGATCTCCATGTGTCTCTCTATTTAAAGCTACATGGGCTACCAAGAGAGATGAGGGATGAGCCCCCGTTGCTCAAGGGCAAATACTTCAGGGGCAATGGCATTGGGAAACAGGCAGCTGAGTCCTTCAGCTCTTCCTCTTCATCCACTTCCGCATCATCATCCTCATCCATGAGCTCAGAGGAAGAGGTGAAGGGAGAGGAAGAGGAGGGGGGGGGGAGGATGCAGATTTGGAGGAGGAGGAGAAGCATCAGCATGAGGAACAACACCAAGAAGAGGAGGAGGAGCCCAATAGAGAGGAGGAGCAGAGGCAGCAAAATGAGGAGGGAAAGGAGTAACAGGAACTGTTGCAGGACACCCTGGCCCAGCTGGATAACCTGCCATCAAAATCCTGTCACCAGTTCATCCTGTGCCTTCTGAGCTGCAGCATCAGCCTCAGGATCACTGAGCAACAACCACAGAGGCATGAGGGTAGACTTGATGGAGTGCCTACAATCCCCCCACCTCTGCAACTGCAATCATTGCCCTCAACAGATCCTGCTGCTAGAATCTTTCAGGAAATGGAAAAAGGAGCCAAATGACGAAAACTGGAAACAACATAAGCACTGGCAAGTTAGATATAAGGCATTGATAAGGCAGGCAAAGAGATAATTTGAGAAGAAGCTTGCCGTGGAAGCAAAAACGCATAATAAAGACTTTTTCAAGTACATTCTTAGCAAAAAACCTGTGAGTCAGTCAGTTGGACCATTAGATGATAGAGGGGTAAAAGGGGCACTAAGAGGGGACAAGGCCATAGGAGAGAGACTGAATAAATTCTTTGCTTTGGTCTTTAGTGAGGAAGATGTAGGGATGTTACCCTTGACTGAAATGGTATTTAAAGGTGATGCCACAGTAGAATTGAAAGAAATATCAATACACCTGGAAGATGTATTACAACTATTTGATAAACTGAAGAGTAGCAAATCACCTGGACCAGATGGTATACATCCAAGGGTGTTGAAAGAACTGAAATGAGATTGAAGACCTACTATTAGTAATCTGTGAACTACCATTAAAATCATCTGTAATACCTGAAGATTGGAGGATGGCCATTCTGACACCAATTTTTAAAAAGGGTTCCAGGGGTGATCCGGGAAACCATAGAATGGTGAGCCTGAAGTCAGTACCGGGAAAAATGGTAGAAACCATTATAAAGAACAAAATTACTGAACATGTAGTTAATCATGGCTTAATGAGAGTCAGCCAACATGGCTTTAGTCAAGGAAGGTCTTGTCTTACTAATCTGTTTTGTTTTTTTGAAGGTGTGAATAAACAGGTAGACAAAGGTGAGCTGGTTGATATAGTTATATGGATTTTCAGAAAGCCTTTGACAAGGTTCTTCATGAGAGACTCTTGGCAAAATGAAAAAGTCATGGGATAAGAGGCAGTGTACTATTGTGGATCAGTAACTGGTTAAAAGATAGGAAGCAGAGGGTAGGGCTAAATGGCCAATTTTCCCAATGGAGAATAGTGAATAGTGGAATACCCCAGGGATCTGTGTTGGGTCCACTGCTTTTTAACATATTTGTAAATGACCTGGAAATGGGAATAATGAGTGAGGTAATCAAATCTGCAGATGACACAAAATTATTCAAAGTTGTTAAAACCCATGAGGATTGTGAAAAATTGCAAGAGGACCTTGATGATTTGGAAGATTGGGCATCCAAATGGCAGATGAAATTTAATTTATTTATATTCTCTTATATACCGTGCTATTCTGCACCAGTGCGGTTTACATTGAGCAAACTGAAATTACATTGAACAGGGCATTATAACTTGGAGATAACTATTTTACAGGGAACATGGGCTATGGAGGGTTAAGTGGCTTGCCCAAGACCACAAGGAGCACCTGTGGGACTAGAAACCCCAGTCCTTCTAGCCCAAGGTTGCTGTCCTCTAGTGGGATTTGAACCTCTGACCTTCTGGCCTGAATTACCTTGCCCCAACCACTAGGCCACTCCTCCACTCCAATGTGGACAAGTGCAAAGTTATGCACCTAGGAAAGAGTAACCCAAACTATGGTTACATGATGCAAGGTTCTACATTAGGAACGACAACCCAGGAAAAAGATTTAGGCATCATCATGGATAACATGTTGAAACCCTCCACCCAGTGTACAGCGGCGGCCAAGAAAGCAAATAAAATGCCAGGAATCATAAGGAAAGGAATGGAGAATAAAACAAAGTATATTATAATGCGACCACACCTTAAATATTTTGTACAATTCTGGTCGCCATATCTTAAAAATTAATTAGTGTTATTAGAAAAGGTACAGAGAAGCGCCACCAAAATGCTAAATGGGATGGAAGGATACACTTATGAAGAGAGGCTTAAAAGGTTAGTGCTCTTAAACCTGGAAAAGAGATGGTTGAGGGGAGATATGATAGAGGTCTATAAATTAATGAATGGAGTGGAATGGATAAACGTAGATCGATTGTTTACACCATAAAAATATAGAAAGACTAGGGGACATGCAATGAAACTACAGTGTAACCTATTTAAGGCTAATAAGAGAAAATATTTTTTCACTCGACATGTAATCAAACTCTGGAATTCATTACTGGAGGATGTAGTAAAGACCGTTAGTGCAGTCGGGTTTAAAAAAGGTTTGGACAAGTTCCTGGAGGAAAGGTCCATAAACCATTATTAAAGGGGACCCGGGAAGTCCACTGCTTGCCCCAATACAAGCATTGAGGAACCTGTGTCTTTTGAGGAAACTGCTAGGTACTTGTGACCTAGATTGGCCACTGTTGGAAATAGGATACTGGGCATGATGGACCTTGGTCTGACCCAGTATGCCATATCTTATTTTCTTATGTTCTTAATGATCAGCCTGCAGTCCCTAGATGACCTACCACTCTTCCTAACAGGAGTTATTACATTCTTTCGGGTCCAGAGGGAACAGATGGTAGGATTTCGTATTGAGGGAGTGAGGGCTGAGATGTGGATCCTCACTGTTGCCATCCAGCAATATTGGCATGCCACTCAGCTCCTTAGGCACAGATTTCAGGGTGTGTGGGCAGCATACAGTGGTGCTTTTGTTTTACTGTGACAGAGTTCTATTATTTTATTGTTTTTGAATAGATTTTAAATTTACATACAGTTTTCAATACTTTTTATGTGGAAAAAATATTTTTCTGTTTTCAGTATAGCTCTCTAGTGCAGCTGGTAGTGCCGTTCTTACCAAATTTAGTATGCACCCTGACTCTTTTTAATCAGAGGCTACATATTATCTGATTATCTGAGGAGTCATGGTCATCGGCTAGGACCAGGATGTACCAAGACAGAAATGCGCCCTGTGCGACTTGCGAACCTGGTGTCCCCCTCCACCCAATTACATACAGGAACTTGGTCTGGTTGGGCTTTCTGGAAGCCCAGTGATGACACTGGGGCCCCTTCTGTACTTGTGCCCTGTGAGGCTGCAACGCTTGCACAGTCTTTGGTACGGCCCTGGCTTGCACATACGAAGTGTACTCATGCAAATCCCCTTCTTCACTATCATATGTGTCTTATAACTATCTTGTGTAGGAAATTATAGAGAAGGAACCAAAATATGTGGGGTAAAATATTTTCAGTCTACAGTTCCCTGTATATGTCATTTCAGATGTGTGCTTACACTTTTAATGTAGTTGGTCATTGTGGTCCTTTACCATCCAAAACATAGCTTTGTAACCAACGGCATACAGCAGCATTGTTATGGCTTACATCCTGCCTGTCCTTTCCATTCCTCTATCTTGTAGATGAAGAGTGTGGCAAAGAATGGTCCATTGATGTCCATGTTGGTGTGGCCCATTGTACACAGTCCAGCCAATCTGTGTAAAGAGAGGTGATTGTCCAAGGGATGACTGGGATAGGATGAAGGAATCATGACAGAATCCTGGGTACCATGCACACACATCTGTAATAACCATTTGCGCATTTATCACAAGTTGCATGTTGATAGAGTGGAAATAATGGTGGCTCCTATATGCCCTCTCCTCATAGCCAGTTGATCTCAGGGCGACATGCATGCAGTCCATTATTTCAAGCACAGAGGGTGCTATTATTCCAAGCATGGTGTGCTGTCACTCTTCAGGACTTTCTGGGAAGCATATGTACTCCAACAGCCTTCTCAGCAGGGCTCTGGTGAAGGCCTTTATGCAGTGGGAGGTCTCTGATTAGGTAATACCATTTGTGGCCCCCATCATATATTAAAAGCTGCCAGTTTGCCAGGAAGCCCAGGGCTGTGGTGATTTTCATAGCAACAAGCAGTGCATGGCTCTTAGTGTAGCCGACTCCAGGTCAGTTATCAATAAGCCACAGAGGTCTGCTATGGTGATTCTAATGAGCCTGTATCTCTAAAACACTTCCTCCACAGTGAGATGGAGGAAACTGACCATGGGCCAGTACATACACGGAATTCTGTATCTTTGCCTGCCATGCTAGCCAGCTGGCCATTTAGTCCTACTTTCCGTTTCTTGTATTTTAGCCAGTTTACAATCAACAAAAGTGCATGACCTTCTATCCCATGTCTCTTTAATTTCTTGAGGAGTTTCTTAAGAGGTACTTTGTCAAATGTCTTCTGAAAATCTAAATAACTATATCAAGCAGTTCTCCATTATTCATAAAAACATAGAAACATGACAGCAGAAAAAGATCACATGGCCTATCTAGTCTGTCCTTCCATATCAACCACTACAACAGACCCCTCTTTTTCTTTAGAAATTCTCTGTGTTTGTCCCATGCTTTTTTATTTTATTTTATTTAGATAGTTTTTATATACCGCCTTATCCTTCAATCAAAGCGGTCACAACACAATTGGGGGATACATTTAACACGCGGGGGATATGAGACACATACACTAATACTTACAGGGAACATGGGCTATGGAGGGTTAAGTGGCTTGCCCAAGACCACAAGGAGCATCTGTGGGACTAGAAACCTCAGTCCTTCTGGCCCAAGGTTGCTGTCCTCTAGTGGGATTTGAACCCCCGATCTTCCGGCCTGAAGTACCTTGCCCCAACCACTAGGCTACTCCTCCCATATTTTGAATTCAGATACTGTTCTCATCTCTACCACCTCCACTGGGAGACTATTCCATGCATCTACCACTCTTTCTGTAAAGAAATATTTCTGCATATTGCTCCTGAGTCTATCCCCTTTCACCCTCATCCTAAGGCCCTTCGTAGTAGAGTTTTCTTTCAATCAAAAGAGGCTCTCCTCCCATGCATTTATGTCATGGGGGCATTTAAACATCTCAATCATATCTCCTCTATTCTGCCTTTCCTCTAAAGTATACATGTTAAGATCCTTAAGACGGTCTTCATATGCTTTATAACAAAGAACACTACCCATTTTAGTAGCCACCCTCTGCACTGACTCCAACCTTTTGAAGATGTGGTCTCCAGAATTGTGCACAATACTCCAAATGAGGTCACACGAAAGGCTTATACAGAGGCATTATCGCCTCCTTTCTTCTGCTGGCCATTCTTCTCCCTATGCATCCAAGTATCCTTCAAGCTTAGCTAGATCCCTTCTCATGTTATCTATGCCTTCCTGGGTGTCTTCTCTATTGCAGATTTTGGTATCATCCGCAAAGAGGCATACCTTACCTGACAACCCTTCTGCAATATCACTAACAAAGATGTTAAAAAGAATCAGACCAAGGATAGATCCCTGCGGCACTCCACTGGTAACCTCCTTCTCCTCAGAGTGAGCTCCATTTACCTGTATCCTTTGTTGTCTCCCAATCAACCAATTTCTAACCCAAGCAATAACTTTAAGATCCATCCATAGGGAGCTCAGTTTGTTTATAAGTCACTCAGTTTTTTAACTGTGTCAAAGGCTTTATTGAAATCTAAATACACCGCATCAAGGGCTCTCCCTTGGTCCAACTCCATGGTCACCTAGTCAAAGAAATCAATCAGATTTGTCTGACAAGACCTGCTTCTGGTGAATCCATGCTGCCTTGGATCCTGTAATCCGCTGGACTCCAGAAACCTCACTATTTTCTCTTTCAAAAGTGTTTCCAATAATTTTCAACCACATCCTTACTTCTGCTTTTCTGTAAAGGGATCACACGTGCCTCTCTGCAGTCCTCTGGAACCACTCCCTACTCCAAAGAGGCATTGAAAAGGTCAGTCAGTGGAGCTGCTAGAACGTCTCCAAGTTCCTTCAGTATTCTTGGATGTATCCCATCCAGTCCCATTGCTTTTGTCTACTTTTAGTTTAGCTAGTTCCTCACAAACACAGTATTTTGAAAATCATTTGAGATCCCCCTCACTTCTGTTCCTGTTTGTGGTTGTTTTCTGAGGTCCTGCTCCTGGCTCTTCATCTGTGAACACAGAACAGAAATATTTGTTAATTCCACTTTATCCTCATCAGCTTCTACATAATCCTCCCCTTCACCCTTGAGTCTGACAATACAACTTTTGCCCTTCCGCCTCTCCCTAACATATCTGAGAAATGTCTTATTCCCTCATTTTATTGCATTGGCTCTTTCTTCTCCTTTTTGTATCTTTGCTTTCTTAACTACTTTTCTAGCCTCTCTTAGTTTTTCCAAATATAGATGCCTGTCTTCCTCTCTTTGTGATCTTTTGTATTTCATAAAGGCCTCCCTCTTTTTCTTCACCTTCTCAGCTACTTCTTTTGAGAAACATAATGTCCTCCTTTTCCTTTTATCTTTATTTACCATTCTAACAAAAAGGTTGGTTGCTCTTAAAATATCCCCTTTCAGTTTTGCCCACTATTTTTCTACATCCTCCTGCTGTTCCCATCTTGTTAACGACTCCTTGAGGTATTGTCCCATTTTGGCAAAGTTAGTTTCCCTAAAGCCTAAGACCCTCACTTTTGAATGAATTTTATCAGCCCTAGTCCTAATACTGAACCTCACCATCTGGTGATCACTGGATGCGAGATGATCTCCCACTATAACATCAGAAACACTTTCACCATTGGTAAGCACCAAGTCCAGTATGACCCCTTCACTTGTGGGTTCTGTTATCAGTTGCCTGAATAGTTCTTCCTGTAAAGGATCCAGGATCTCCTTACTTCTAGATGACACCACAGCAGGGATGCCCCAATCAACATCTGGCTTACTGAAATCCCCTATCAGTAGCACTTCCCGTTTCCTGGCAATGCTGTGTATGTCTTCTATTAAATCTCTGTCCGCTTCTTCTCCCTGTGAGGGAGATCTGTGTATCATGCCATTTTAAGTCCTGTATTTCCACAGCTTTAATATTATTTTTTACATATAGTGCCACTCCTCCTCCCCTTCTTCCTACCCTGTCTTTTCTGAATAAAGTATAGTCTGGCATAATTACATCCCAGCCATGGTTGTCTGTGTCTATCGTGAAACTTAATCTATCCATTTGATATAACATCATAGTGTTGTTTGAAATAAAACTGTAGTAAAAAGTGAATGGCTAAAAAACAAAGTTAAAAAACAAGATCCTTCTCGCCAATCAAATTGTCCAGCATCTTATTAAAAACATGTAAATGAATTCACCATAATCTATAAGCATGTATTACCATATGTGATTTAAAAAGCCGGTGCTGCTTGAAAAATAGCAAAAAATGGTCATTCCCAAGAAATTGGACCTTCAAGCCATCATATATTAATTGATAGAGGATGGCATTATAGCAAAACAAAACCAGGACGAAACCCAGAAGAAGACAACCGTTTTATTTTGAACAACACTATCATGTTATATCAAATGGATAGTTCAAGTTTCATAAAAGACACATTGTCCACATTGCTATTAATTTTGAATAGATAGATTTCATCATTGTTGTCATTCCTCAGTGTAGTTTAAAGATAAGGCATCCCAATGAGATCTCCTTTCTTTGCTTTCACTTCATACATGACGTAAGAGCTGTGTCGAATAGATTTCTGTAAAGCATAACATATGAATTTTAACTAGCATATCAGATTTACGATCCAGTGGTTTATCTAAGTTGATCTTTGACATTAGATTTGGACATCACTTTGTTCCTTTCTAGTACCTGAGTGACGAACAGTTGCTAGTTCTTGCACTGCGGTTTGGCGTCCCTACAATATCAAATTATAGATATCATGATCCTCTATGATGCTTATACAGCTGTTTTATATTTTGAAACTCAACAAGCATTTTTCTAGTTTTAAATTTCACAGTGGCAAGGTAATAATTAGATATGTAAGAATGGCTAAACAATGGCAGAATAAAATTACCCGTTCCTTCAAAGCTTTGGAAAATCTCTAGCCATGGTGGCACTCATGATTTAATGCAGACCACTGCATCCATTTCAAATACATCTCAGCCGTGGGTTTTCAAATGTCCGACCTTTTAAAAGAATAGATGTGGTCCATTAGACAAAATTTGTTGCAATAGAGACCCCATGAGGGTTCCCCTTCCTCTGTCCAGAGTTATGGATGTCCCTTGATTTTGGACATTCTATTATGATTTATTTTATTGCATACCTGTGGTGGATGATTCCTCCTTTTTCTTTTGTATTTATGGATTACATTGTGCTCTTTGTGGATATGCTGAAGTAGTTTGTGATCCAACATAAAAAAAGTGTCCCGTTAGTGGTGAGTTTACTGTTTATTTATTACTCACTATGGTATACATTACTCCTCTGAAGTGATTGACTATATTATTTGATAATTGAAGTTGATTTTTAAAACATGACACACTGTTGTTAACAATATATATAGCATTTATTACTTGATATGGCTTTTATAATATGTTTTCATTTGTATGGTATTTAATATTTATTTGATATGCTTTTTACATTATTCACTTCTTTATTAGCATACATATATTTTTATACATCTTTTATGTATTATTTATATGTATTTTAATTGGATATCATTTATATATGTTTATACAATTGGGCTCTTTCTTTTTAGCATGCATTTTTAGAGCACTCACATTTTAGATAAACATTGCTGTTTTATTGTTAAGTATCTATTATTTTTTTGTGTTTGTATGTGCACGTTTTACAAGGTCAAAGTCCCCTGAAGAAGGCCACGAGGCCGAAATATTGTAGGGCAGACCTGGTGACACTCAATACAGCTCTTGTCCTCCTGTGACGGTTTCTGCTGCTTCTTATTTGCTACTTTTTAAAAATGTACACAAAAGCCCTATTAGGAGCTCTCAGACAGAGAGCTAGTAATTAAAAGCTAAACACCCTTACCATGCTTGAAATGGGGAGACCCTGTTTCTTAACACTTTCAAGCAAGTTAAAAAAATTGGTACGGAAGACTTGTATTTGCTGAAACAATGCTGACTCATTCACATTAAGCCATGTCTATCTATATGGTCAATAATATATTTTGCCTGGCACCAATGTCAGGCACATCAGGGTGGGAATGTCTCAAATGAATATAATTCCTTCATTCTCCATAATTTTCTTAGGATCATGATCCCAGTACTTTTCTGTTATAGTGAGGTGGTAGTGCTTGCAAAGTTTCCAATGGGTGAGACATGTCACTTTATTGTGCTTTTCTGTATAGGAATTGTCTGATGTTAGAACTTCAAAGCCAGCAATGAGATGAGTAACAATCTCAAGTGCTGTCTTACAGAATCTGCATATGTCTGTTTACCTTTTTTCTCTATGCTCATTGCAACTATCAATCTCTCATCCTCTGGCTTGGTTTACCTCTCCTTAACCATTCATGCATCTGGTTTTGATTGACAAATAGTTCCTGGAGTAACACTTTGAATTTCCCACTGTATATGTGCATTTGCCAGTGGTTTCTTCACCTACTGATCTATTTCTTTGAAGAGATTTTTTGTTTGCTTTGCAAATTCTGTTGCATCTTTCCCTGTGTGTGCTTGTGAATTCTCACCCATCTCTTCTACTTGTGCTGAATAGTAGTAGTAGGACAGAGTAGCAAGGGTTTCATAGGGTTGGAAGGTTCCGCACCAGTTTGGTTTTTATTTTAAATTATTGCTATTGCAGCCGCAGCTCTGTAAGATGTAGGAGCCATGGCTGGATCGCAGGAGAGGGTGAGGCTGTAGGGGGCACAAGTAGAGAATGATGAAAAGCTGTTTTTTGCTCTGGCAGTGGGACCAGGGGCAGCCAGAGCAAAAAAACAACAACTTTTCAATGGGCAGATTTAGATCTCTGCTGGCAGCTGGCCTGGTCATATAAAAACTGGCCAGGCCAGCTGAATACCGGCCAGTTGACAACCCTACTCTAGAAGACCACAGGTGCCCCAACCCTGCACCAAACACACACACGTATCCCAACTCCACATCATACTCACACACTCACATAGTAGCACTCTTCCTCTACACCAGACACAAACACCCCATCCCCATACCATACACACACTCAGGCACTCCACCCTGCAGTGTGCGCGCACACACACACACACACACACACACACACACACACACACACACACTCTCTCCACCCACTCAGCACACACGCACACAGACTGGTACCACCACCCCCGCACTACACACAGACAGGCACTCTATCCCTTTGCGCACACACACACTATCTGAAGATAACCACAAATGTATAGATAACAGATCCTGCTTCCATAATGTTTCATACTTTGTCATCACTCTTAGAACTCTTCCCCCACCCAAGATACGTGTAACTCCCTTTTTTGTGTGATCCACACAGAAACGTCAACTGCTTTGCAGATAAGGGAGCACATAAATCCTTTGAGCTTTTTACCAAGTAGCAGGGTCCCCTTTGCCAGGAGATCCTTGGCACTTGAAATAATCACTCTACTCCCTTCTCAAATAAATGAGGTCAGGCCAAAAATTGTGTTCTGAATCAAGGATCTACTTAAAACTTAAGGGTCACTGAGAACAAAAATATTAGCAATTTGCATTAACAATAAACCAGAGCTAATGTATGTTATACAGCAGCCTAATATTCTCTTCTTGTGAACCCACTTCCTTCCCAATTCTCTGCACCTTAATCTTGAGCACTTGGTTTCTTCCATACCACTTAAATAGTTTGACCAGTTCATATGTTTTTTCTGGGAGGATCCCCTATCTCCTGTACAAATGTCTTTCCCCAGAGTACCTAAGTATAAAAGTGCTGCGCCCACAGTTCCCTGAGCCTGTGATGAGTGATGACTCAGGCTCTCCTTGTATACTGTATGCATGGAGGGGGGCAAAGGGGGAATTGCTTCTCCAAATGCCAAACTGCCTCCCTTCCTCTCCTGTCACTGGTCGGCTTCAAAACCCGGCTGCAGCTCCAATCAAACTAAGAAGAGCTCCAGGCTTGCTTTCACATACTTTGTACTGAAAGTGTTGCGATGCCAGTCCTACCCCTATGCAGAATTCCTAAATCTTGGTGGGCAAGGTACCGGAATCATGGTACTTTCGGCTTAAGTGTGTGAAAGCAAGCTCTGTGCTCTTCTCCATTTGATTGGGGCTACAGACAGGCTCGGGTTGCTGCCCCAATCAAACCTAATCCCATCCCCCCCCCCCTCACCAAATACAGGAAGTCTGCACTGGGGGCAGGACTGATATCTCAGCACTTTCAGTGTGAGTGTGTGTAAGCAGCCTGGAACTGGCAGCAGAAAGGAATGTGCTGGACTTAAGGGGAAGTGGAGAGTGAAGAAGGGACATGCTAGACATGATGGACCAAGGAGGGGAAATAGGAACACAAATGGGAGAGATGTTGGACTTGGGGGGAGAGAAGGAGAGGTTAGAGGGAAAATCCTGGATATGCAGGGGAAATTGGTGGGAGGGGAAATAGGGATCCAGAGCATTGTTTTGGTTGTGCAGTTAATAAGTGTCAATAAATAAATAAATAAATAAAAAATTAATTTGAGAGGCGGGTGAAAAAATTGGAGGGGGCATGCTGGACATGAAGGGACAAGTCAGTGGGAAGGGGAATAGGGGCACAAATGAGGGAGATGCTGAACCACCTATGGAGGAGAGAATAGGGTCACAGATGAGAGATGCTGGACATGATGGGTCCATGGAGGGGGAGGAATAGGGACACAGATAGGGGAGATGCTGAACCACAAGGAAGGGGTAATAGGAACACAGATGGCAGATGTTGGGCCTCCTTGATAGAGGTGACTAGGGAGAAAGGAAGGGAATGTCCATGGAGGAAGTGGACTAGGGAGAAAGAGAGGAAATGCTAAACATGAACAGAGGATGAGGAGTTAGAGGCAGAGGTAGTCATTCCATCCGCAAATAGCGGGGATGGATGTCACCCCCTGCTGGCCCTGGCAAAAGCCTTCCTGTATGAACAGCAGGTTTGTATGGGGAAGCCTAGACAGGGGCAGGAGGGGGCATTCTGGAGGTGGAGTGAGGGCAGGGCATGGGTGAGCCGCAACCCTGGACATACAGGGCCGATTCAGAGGTCAGCCCTGTACGTCCGGGGCCTTGGAACTAGACGGGGGACTTATTCCACCTCAGAAATGGAATAAGTCCCCCTGAATGTGTTGTTTCTTTGGCGGCCAGCATGGACAGGTGAGGCAAGAGTGGAGGAAGTTCCGTGCAGCTGGACCCTTGCCATGGGAAACCATATCAAGGGTCTGACTGCAGGGAAAAGAATTTATCTATGGCGGCCGGCATTCGCGGCTCCAGAATGGAACCGCGGTGCCAAGGCATCAGGATGGGTAGTCACTGGGACATACAGCTGGGCAGAATAGAGTCCTGGCCTGTACATCCAGATGCTAGACCCGATTCTGATCCCGCGGGGGCCACAGGATCAGAATCGGGTCTAATTTTGGATGGCCCGATTCTGCCTGGACGTACAGGGGATGGACGGCCTGATTGGAATTGGCCTCTGAGTGAGGGGATGGGGATTATAGAATGAATAACTGGGAGGCAGAGAGTAGGGCAGGGGAAAGTAGGGGAAGATGTTGGGGTAAACGAGGTTAGAGACAAAGAGCGGAGGGCAGAGATAAAGGAGTGGGACATAAAGAGTAGGGCAAAGTGAGGGACTAGGGATAGGGGGAAAGAAAGAGAGTATGGGACATGCCTTTCACCCCAGGTTGGGCTTCATTCTCTTCACCTTGCACTCTCTTCTCTGTCACTGACCAGCTACCATGCTGAGAGGTGTAGAGCAGAGCAGGGAGTAAAGGGTAGGGGCAGAGAGAGGGGAGGATAAGGTGAAGAGGATGGAGAGAAAGAGAATGGGGAAGCTATTGTGCAATTCCTCAAGGGGAAGAGTATTGGGAAGTGATACTTTGTGATTTTGTGGGTGTGTTGGGGGGGAGAGTGCTAAGGAGAGGTCATCAAACCCTTTTTATGCCTTTTGGGGGTGATGCTCAAGGTGGTATGGTGGAGTCACCAAACCCCTTTATGCTTTTTGGTGGTGGGGGGGGGGGGGAAGATAGCTATTTTTTTGGATGGCCATAATGAATATGTATGAGATGTATTTATGCAAATGTTTATGCAAATGTATCCCCATCCTCTGCCTCCCGAAATGAAATAGTGAGACTACACTCATGACTGGATGAGCTGGGTTCCTTCTTTTCCTGAATGGGTAGCTGCTGAAGAAGCAGTTTTGTCAGTGCTGTTTTCCTTGTGAATTGGAGGAGTTGGTGCAGACACACTCCTCGAACCTTTTACCAGACTGAGCTCTCCCTTGCCCCTTGGCATTGGCTCCAGGCCCTTATGAACTCTTTTCTCTGGTCATGGTGGCTGAGTGCAGATAATCTTTCCCGCTGCTTAAGTGCTCTGAGTGCCAGAGGTACCTGCCTCTTAAGGGAAGACTTCCCTTACAATCTCATGCTGCAACAGCTAGGGGCCAAAGAGCATTCTGCTGCCACCCGTCAGTGTCCCTACTAAATATTATAAGTAGTCATGAGAGACAGGTCTAACATTTTCCTGAACAAGGGAGGTTCTTTCTGCCAGTCATTTCAAACTGAAAGGAGATTCCTCTGAGAGGGAAAACTCACATAATATGAAGACCACTCCCAAAGGCAGAATCCTGTCTTTGGCCCCTAGCCATTGCATAATTAAGCTTTGGAACTTGTTCATAGAGGATGTAGTAAAAGCCGGTAGCTTAATGTTTAAAAAGGTTTGGACACATTTCTAGAGAAAAAGTCCATAAATCATTATTCAGATAGCCCTGGAGAAAACCACTGCTTGTCCATGGGAATCTGACTATTTTTGGGATATGGAAGGTACTTGTAACCTGGATTGGCTGCTGTTGGAAAGAGGATACTGGATCAGACCAAGGCTTGATGGATCCTGTGATAAGGAAGCTTATCATAGCTCAGGAAGGAGCTATAGAAAAGGTGAAGTGACTCTGAACAAGCAACCTGTCAGTTCTGGTAGAAATAAGAAAACAGAATTTTCCCATAAAAGACTACCAGTCCCAGAATGCACCAGGTTTCCAACAGCCATTAGAGGAGCTGAAGTGGGGAAACGTGTGTTCAATCAGGAGGGCTATGAGGTAATCCCTAAGCACTCATCTCAAAGGGCAGAGCCTGATTCAGCACAGCTGCTCTGTATTAGGGGGGAGCACTCATCTAGGGAGAATAAAGGTAGAGTTTATTCTACAGAGAATTATCCTCATTATCCTGAGAATCAGCTTGAGCTTGATCATCAGTTTCATCTGAAGGATCATCAGAAGCAGAAGCCAAACCGGACGGAAAGAGAAGGAAAGAAACCCTTTGGAAGAAGGAAGAGAAAAGCCTTTGAGAGGTCTAGAAGAGTCCAGAGCAGTACGTATACTGGGAGGCATTTCAAGGGCCAGCATACACCATTGGACTGGGGAAAGCCAGAGGAATGGTGCTGCAGAGCTAGGAAACTCCAGACGCTACCTGTGAGGGAGACGGCTGCACGTGGAAGGGACCCTAAGACCTGTGCCAGAAGGTATGTGAAGAGAGATCCAGTGTTCAGGGATCTGGATTGGAAGGCTGGACATAAGAACTGGACTACATACTGGCCACGCTATATAGAGAGGAACTCTAACAGCAATGGAAGCTCAGGTATGAACACTGATCTATGCCCTAGCTATAACCTTGAAAGACAGCAGGGAAACAAGTATTCTCCTGAAAGTGCTCCATTGAGAGATTCATCTGTGCCAATCCATGATATTGAACCCATGCTTGTTGAAGAAGGGGGAATGATTGCAGATGAAGAATGTGTTTATATGGACTGCTCTCTGTCCAAACTCCTTTGGTGATTTTCTGTTATAAAGTACAGCAACCATCACAAAGAAATACAAACTTGTTCTTTAATCTACTCAGAAAAGCTCCTGAAGCAGGATTTGACCCACACAGTAGAAAGCAAGCCAGCTAAGGGGTTTCAGCTGGATAACTGCTAGCAATTGAGCCTTACCTAATTGCTTGTGAGCTAGGAGAGAATCACTTCTGAATCTATGTGGGAAGTTATCAGAAGTTAACCTGAAAAGAACAGTTTTTTTTCTTTCTTTGTGGCTTTTCGTTTGTTGTTTGATATATGCTAAGAAAACATTAGCTAATGCCTGACAAGTTTGAATGTTGTTTTCCTGATTTTGACTTTGTTTTTCCAAGTTAAACACTGAAAGCAAGTAACCTAATTTATGTGCTACCAAGCATATCTGTGTTGGGAGAAATAACCCCATAAATAAATAAATATCTTATTGGCTTTAACACTTGAGCACAACTAAATAATTGTCAGCAGCTGTGTCTGGTGTGAATGAACTGCATTGCCCACAATCCCTTGCAAATCATATAGATATATGCACTTGCCAAGACTGTAAAGATTCTCACCCAGGCAGCCGTTTGACAATCCTTGGTCTGATCCAGAATGACAGTTCTTATGTTCCAATGAACTTTGATAGTTCCAACATCAATATCGTAGCTTGCTGATGCAGAATTAATTTAAGATACATTTGAGGCTATCAAAAAGATGTAAGAGGCACCAGCATAGTTTATTCACATGATAAAAGGTGGATTAACTCAAAGAAGATGTCATATGGATATTTTTTGTACATGTGTATGTATATATTTGTATTATTAGCCTGGTCAATTGCTAGTGTCTTCAGCGTAGCTACCAAGAAAGTAATGAGACAATTGACAGTCCAATTACATCTGTCTGCTATAATAATTCTCTAATAATAGAGAATCCTTCTGTGTGTCTCATCTTACAGTAACAAAAGGCAGCTCAGAGGATGCTTCTCAGCTTCCATAATACCCCACCCACTCAAGCCGCTCCTCAGCAGTTATAACCATACAGATAGGAAGCGGCATGTGACTGAGAGCAGAAATTCAATGGAATATTTCAGCCAAAGAGCACACTTGCTGAAACACACGCCTAATGCCAGCCATGATGTTGTGTGCTTCTGCCAGTGTTGCAGAGTAAGTCATCATTCCTATATGCCAAATTCAGAGGTCTTTTTTCAATGCATACTCCATGTACCCATTCTAGTAGCATTTTATACAGCTAGTGATTATTCCAATTGGTGCAGTTCATTGTGTGGCATGATTGTTGTTCTATGAATGGAAAAATTGGATACTTGCAATTCTAAATAATTCAGGTTTTATCTTTGACAAGTATGTCAACTTAACAAATATGTTAAGTTTAACCTTTGAATAAAGAGCTCTGAACAATACATGTCTTTTGTATTTCGGTCCTACTTTTGTGAATTCACTCAATTGTGCATTTTTTTTCAATCACATGCTGATAAATACTTGGTATTTTAATTCACCACTTTACTTACATTGTTAGTTCTTCCTTTGTCTTCTTTTCAAATAGAAAAAGAAGGTTAATAAGGTTTATTACATTTACTATACTGCCTTTTGTAAAAACAGCAAGGCAGTGCACAATAAAATCGAATAAAAATGGAAAAGAGAAAAGGAACTACAATAATCAAATAGGAAAGATTTAGTAAGCACATAGTATTAGTAACATATAAAGTACTCAAAAACGTTCAATTTTAAAATAATAAATAGTAAAATACAAAAAAGTAATTTAAAACAAAAATATGAAAATCACAAACAAAACACTGCAAACAGAGTTGTGCTCTATAGCCCACTCTGTGCCACCATTGTGCTCCAAATGTGAATCCAAACAAATGAATTTTCAGACTGATCTTGAATGTTTTATACTGTATGCAGGTTCAAGCCAGAGAAGAAAGGAGTAGGTCATTCCATAAGCTGGTGGATATGAAGAAGAAAGTGTAAAAATGAATGCTTTCTAGTTTAGCTCAGAATACAGGTGGACTGTGTAGTTGATTTCCATGAATAGAATGGAGGACTCAGGCTGATATGTATAATGTTATGAGAAAAGCTAAATATGAGAGAGTATCTAACTGAAGGGCTTTGTGAGTCAGAACTAAGATTTTGAACTGGACGCTAAAGAAGATTGAAAGCCCATGTTGCTGGAATAATAGTGGAGTTATATGATCAAACTTACCAGCATGACAAAGAATACAGATGGCAGAGTTTTGAATAGTTTGTAGAAGCTTTAGTTTAGAGACTGAAGGAGCAACATAGATAACATTACAGTAGTCAAGCTGTGAAATGACAAAGCTAACAGCGATGATTCTTAATGCAGAGAAGTCGAGAAATGGTCAAAGAGCATGAAACAATCAGAACAAAGGCACTGAATTGTATTTCAAAAGAAAGATTAGTGTCTGAGGCTGAAGTTGTAGAGTCTGATTCTGTAATAAAGGTACAAGTGTACAGGGTTCTGCTCCTCCATTAAGCCAGATTCCTGGTTTCAAACGATTCTCCTCTAACTAGGAGGTAACTTTCTGGAGACACTGGTTAATAATGGAAAGATACGGAGGAATGAATCCATGTAGGTCAGTCAGTAGTAACACATCGTCTGCATAATAAAACACAATTTCTGTATCTTGTATGAGGTGTGTTTGTGGGGCCGGAAAAACATTATACAACAGGAAGGAAATATGGATCCTTGTGGAACACCACAAGTTAACGGATGTGGTGTAGATGAGAAGGAGCTGATAGTTACTACAAATGAGCGATCAGGTAGAAAAGTTGTGAACCAAGAGAGCCCTGTATCAGTATGCTAAGACTGATTAGACAAGATTGGAGAATCTTGTGAGCTACCATATCAAAAGCAGAGGACAGTTCAATTGAAATGGCTAAACTTGAGATTTTATTGTATTTCGGTGAGTTAACACATTAGTGGTTTTTTTTTTTTTAGAGAGTGTGGGTTGGAGAAGCAAGAAGCACCCCAAAGGGACAATTTGGTTCAAACTTCTTTTTTTTTAATATCAGGTTTGGTATATAAATATTTAGGTCTGGAAGGGTAAAAGTAGCAGATGCATTTTGTTCTTCAATTCACAACTGTTTAAAAATGAGATATTTGGAATGAAAATAAAATATCCACCTGGGCCACCATAGATATTTCACTAATACCCACAACCCTGCCTATGAAGTGATTAACCAAATTAGATATGCACAATTTGTTCTGACTTAGAGCTCATTAATTCAAATAAATCTGCCATGTCTGAGGCAAAAGTAAATCTATCTAGGAGAGCCCCCACTGTCATGCTGCCTCATGCGTTATGATATTTAAAGTAATCTTTTAATATCATTTTACTTTTCAGAAATTATTTCCGCTGCGTTTTCATTACTCTAAAAATGTATTATTTCTCCCTCTAAAAATAAATTTAAAACATCACAATGCATTTCACAATTTTTTTTATTTCACTACTTCAAAAATAAATAGGAGGAAAAGATTGTGCAGAAATTTGGGCTATAACAACAGGAAAGCAAAAAAGAACAAAATACAAATTGGATATACTCACTACACAAGTATGGCCTTGGATGTTAATGTGTTTTTATGCTCCCCCATCTTTCCTCTACTAGGCTGGTTAATATTATATTCCATAGGGCTAGCAGGACATGCTACCTTATGACAGATTTAGAGAGTGGATGAACAGCCTAGTGGTTAGGGCAGCAGTCTGAGACTAGCAACACCAGGGTTCAAATCCTTAGTAGCACTCCTTGTGGTTTTGGGCAAATTGTTTAACCCTCCATTGTTTCAAGTACAAACTAAGGGCCTGATTTTCAAAGGCATTTACATGGGTAACTGCCCTATTTACCTGTGTAAATGCCATATTTGGGATTTTCAAAGGGCATTTACATGGGTCGTACCCTTTGAAAATCCCATATAAGTCCCTAATGCGCCCAGATGCTCTGCGGTTAAGGGCGGAGCAGGGGTTGGAGGAAAGGCCTAACCAGGTAGCATCGAAAATCGGTGCTACCCAGCTAGCTCCTGCGGTTTACGGGTTGTGTGGCAAGACCCACATTTTCAATGCCAGGGCCGCATATGACCCCGGCATTGAAAATCCAGTTTAGGTGGAAGGGGGGGGGGCAGGTTATGCACCGACGCGGCGCATAGCACCACCCAGTTGAAAATCAGACCCTTAGATTATAAACCCTCTGGAGACAGGGAAATGCCTACTCTACCTGAATGTAACTCACCTTGAACCAATGCTGGAAAAGGTGTAAGCTAAATAAATAAAATAAAGCACACTAAGATGTTTGAGTGGGGTTTCGTGCATGCTAACCACTAGCATGAGCCCATGCTAATGGCTGCCTTGTGCTAAAAACAGCCATCATGGTAAAATCCCACTTCTTAGCAGGTATGGGGTGGGAACAGGATGGGTTCTAGATGGAAATGAGGTATGAATTGTACAGTTAGCATATCCTATATTATGCCAAGAGGACCAGTACAGCGCCTTGATCACCTATACGGCCATAAAACATGACAAGAGGATGAGCACAGCAAGCAGGTCATCTGCAAAGCCATAAACTGTGGCAGGAGGACCAGCACAGCAACAAGATCAGATGCAAGGTTCTAAAATACCAAAGGAAAGCCAACACAACAGCAGAAAAGGCAGACCGAATTTAGGCTGCTGGAGTGGAGTGAGTTCAGCTAAGCTGTGTGACTGCAAGGAAGAGTCCCAGGACTGAGCTCTCAGCATACTTTAGAATCGTAAGTACAGAGGAAGAGCCGAAACAATTATAGAATGCTTCGATCACATACTGAGGAGGCACTGTGGTGAAGGCCCCAAAAGCACCGGGGTTGGGTCTACAGCACTGGCTGTGACAGTCCAGAAGAGTTGTGGAAGACCAATGCATTAGCAATAGGATAGAAGCCCCTATACTGAAAGGCTAATTCTTATGACAGATAGCAGTAGTTGACAAGAACAATAATGGAGGATAATGGAAGTGAGGGCAGTCTGTCACCCCATGATAGCTAGGGTTGATTCGGATATCAGGCTGGCTAGATGGATGTCCGCTTCCTCCATCAGCACTCCATGCTCATCCCTCTGAAAGAAAGAATACCATTGTTTGCTTAAGGATATAGCAGTAGGTGAGCTCCCCTGCCTAAGTAAAATAATAGAAATTTGAAAATAACATTGAAAAGAGAGCTCAAGGCTTGCCAGCGGTGGTAGGCTGGTAGCTTCCTCCCACTAGGTCGGGTTCACGTTCTCCTGGGCTTCTGGCAAAACACCCAAAGAAACATACAATGAAAAGCCAAAGGCACACACAAAGGTGCAAAGTAGGAGGAGGATGAGAAGGGCCTAGAAAAAGCCAAAGCACACTGATTGCAGTCACCTAAAGGGTGGCAGGAACCACCCAAATCAGCAGGGAAGGGGTGAAGGACAGCAGTGAGGGAAACCATGAAAGCAGTTCCATCAGAGTGATACAGGCAGTAGTGGCAGAGGAAAAGAGGTCTTTTTGGAGTTGGAGAGTTTATTTAATTTTGTTCTTAGTTTTGCTCTGTGGGCCTAAATTGACTCACTGGAAACATGATAGCAAGCTGCAGGGCAGCCATGCAGGCAGGAGGGGGATTTGCAACTACTGTAATATTGCTTTGGTTCACATCTCAAGAGCAGGACTGGCAACAAAGGTGCAAGCCATGGCAGAAATGGCAGGACAATATGACTGGCACCAAAGCAGAATATCTTTTTCAGTTCTTTTTGTTTTACTTCCTTTCTGTTTGCAAAACTGCAGTGCAAACTGTGAAAAACAGCTAGACACTGAAGGCAGAATGTGTGTGTGCATCTGCCTCTCAGAACAGCTTTCTACTTATTCCTCCTTCCAGTCACATGAAAATGAAGGAACCAACTCTACTGGGAATGCCTGTTGCTGCTGAAAATCTTCTAACTTCATCTGTAAAATATTCACTATCAGAAAGAGAAGGATCGGGGTAACCCTTGTGGGACTCAGTTCCTCCATGGCATTCTTAAAGGGCTTTAGGACTTCTATCTCCTGTGTGATATTTGTCCATCCTGGTGACACAGGAGGCTTTTCTTTGCCACTCTCAGTCTCCAATGACATCTGATGCAAGAACACTTGTTGCTCCACTAATTTCTCCAACATGTCATAAGTGGAATTCCCCCAATGCCAACGTTCTTCTTGAGCCTGTGTGCAGCTGTCCCTGTTGCATCTTATTTTTCACCCAGTTCATGCACATCCTTCACACTCCAGTGATAATATACATCTATTTTTGGCACATCTTGATCAGTTGCTTGAGGACAGGGCTGCTGCTTTCCTTGCTCCCTCGGACTAAGGAGTCACTGACAGCCAGGTGCAGAAAATGTGCAAAGCATCTGATTCCCCAAAAGCTTCCCTCCTTCATTGCCTTGACTATGTTTATTCCACCATCAGTTACAAAGAAATCTGAAAGCATGGTGCTTTGTTTGCTTTTATTTCTGCTAAGATAGGAATCTACTTAGGGTTGTCATCCATTATCTGGAAGTGCAATACAGCCCATCAGTACCCTCATTATACGTACCTACAGCCTTTTCCTGCCTTGGCCAGCTGCCACCAGTGTGCTGTCAGGGAGAGGTAGGCATGTGGAGTGTTCTGACTAGTCCAGATGTCAGTGGTGAAACCCACACTACTACTACTAGCTTTTGCCAATTCTGCCTGTAGCTAGAAATACAACTGATTATACAGGTTGGAGATTGCCTGCCTACTCAGTAAGTGGGGACTAAGAAATGTTGCAGGCTTTTAAACTCTACCTTCTCAACCATGTCCAGAAGATGGTCATTCAGAGCTATCATTTCACTACTGCACCATGTCACCACCACTAATACGGCCTGTCACCTGCCCTGTGACAGTGATGCCTCACACCACATCATCTTTTTCATGGTGGCTTGCTTTGATTCATGTTGAGCCTGCTTCCATATCATCTGAACTGCAACTGGCGTGTTGTCGGGGGCACAGGTATTGACTTGACTTATCTTTCTTTATGGCTGTGTGCTTCATATGGTTCGGTTCCCACTGGCGTGTTTGATGGGTCCTGGTGGGTCCTGGCACCTTTCCTGGGCGCCACCGTCGCGTTTCACTTGGCTGGTTTCATCGGGGGATTACCCAAACTCTTATCTCTATATAGTACTAACTGCTGCATGTGTCTCATTAGCTACTAACGTTAATGAAACTGCTAGGTACGTATGACCTAGATTGGCCACTGTTGGAAACAGGATACTGGGCTTGATGGACCTTGGTCTGACCCAGTATGGCATATCTTATGTTCTTATGTTCTTATGACTGGCGGAAGAGGCTAGGCACTCCGCTTGGGAAAGGGATTTCATTTTTCCTTTACCTTTCCCGCCAATGCTATTTCCACCGCTAGATTTCCCAGCATAGGATCAAGGTCCTCTTTAGTACTGAGATGGGTGCTGTTTCACAAATTATGCTGCATGACACTTTTTGTGGGATGGCCTATCAGCTTCCCTTTACTAATGTGCTTCCTACAGTAATTCCATTCTGCATACCATGGGCCCTTAAGCACTTTAAAATGCTTCCACACTTATGAAGTTTTATGAGACTTCCCCTCTGCTTCCTTTGTAGTTCTGCTGCCTTTGGTGCTGCTGCTGGACCTGCAGCTGGGGGAGAATGAGAGGATGAGAGGCCAGAGACATCCTTCCCATTCTCAAATGTCCACTCTACCTGTGCATTGCACCAGAAGCTGCAGCTCTTTCTATTCTCCTTGTGAAGACAGCTCTCTTTAAACTTAATTTGTGGATTAGACAAGTTCACAGGCATACCCTGGAAAGACTTGTCTTTGTCTGTGCACGTGTGCCAGTGCTGATCTTGCCTTCCTTCCCTTCTTTCCTTCTATGACCATTTAATTTTCCAAATGTACCTTTCCCAAGCACTATTACATGCTGAATTCCCAACTCTCAGGGGAAGGAACTGGCAGTTTCTTTGTATCCTGCAACATTCAGCAGGCCTGTGCTGCCCTGGGATACCATTTTACAAAGGTGTTGCCTTGGATATGACCTGAAGGTCACCTATCCAGCATGACACAGGCATTGCAATGCCTAGTTATCCTGCCTCCTTGCTCACACTCTTTAAAGGAATGTGGAGAGGGAGAATGTGTTTGCCCTGCTAATGTCCTGTCTGACTGACAACAGAGTACCTCCATGGGCCTTGAGAATGCTGAGCCAGTAGTGGCCCATGTGACACGGATGGTAATTAAGAGCCAAACAGAAGATTCCAGAAAGTTTGAAAGTGGCAGGGAGTTCCAGAGGGCAGGACCTATGTATGAAAAGACTGCCTCTTGGGTGATCTCAAATAGGAGACACATGGAGGAGGAAGGGTAAACTTGAGGCTTGGGAAGAACAAAGTGCATGAGTAGGAGTGTAAAGTGTCAGCAATGAGGCCACTTGGGGGTTGTAAGGTATAGATGTAATAAGCTCAATGGGTCATGATTAATATTTTGTACTTGAGGTGAGTGGTTATGGATAGCCAATGCTGAGATAGTAAGAGTAAGGTAATGCAGTCAAAGCAGTGGGCCCCACAAAATAATTTGACTGCTGTAGACTGGACCAGTTGAAGACACTTGATAGATGAGAGAGAAAGGCAATTGTAAAGAGCATTACAATAGTCTAAGCAGAAGATAATGAGTGATAAAATCAGAATCTTGAAGTGACTATTAAGGAACGGTGCTCTAACAAAATTAATCCGATGTAAGGCAAAGAAGGATGATTTCACAAAGCATCAATTTGCGATTCAACTAATAGAGAAATGTTGATGAACACTTTCAGAATCTGGGCAACATTCTGAAAGGGTAAAGGCATGGAGGCAATAACTGTGGGAGATGGGGGAGGATAATGAACCATGGAGAGTGAAAATAAATAGATATGCATTTGGCTACATTTGAGAAAAGATGATTATGCTTTAGTAACTTGTTAGTGGCCTGTAAACTGGAGTGAAATTGAGAATAGTCATGTTAAACGTATTCACTTATCTCTGCTGTCAGCAAAATATAAGTTCTCCTAAAATATTTTCATCTTATTGATAGAGATCAATGCATTTAAGGAGAATATTTATTTTGGATTATTTATTTGGATTGTCAAGTTCTTTTAATCATTGGCGTATGTGGATATTTTGGGATTTCAGCAATATATGTACTTGATTTTATAAAATAGGCATGTGACTTAATTAAAGTCACCCTTGACATTCTAGTGGTACTGTAGAAATAATGCAGTGTAATGTACACCTTCAAGTCCATGCTGACTCCTAGCAACTCAGGAGCTCCTGGGTTTTCTTGGCAGTGTAAATGGAAACAGATTGGCTAGACTTTCTTCAGAGAGAAGAGAGTTAAGTGACTTGCTCAAGACCAAAAGGAGAGCTAGTGGGAATCAGACCCTGATCTCTTGGTTACCAACCAGTGCTCTAACCACTAGGCTACTCCTCTACAGGTAGTAAAGTAGTAATAGTGGTAGTAGTAGTCGTAGTAGAAAGTTCTGGCCTCAAGTTTGTCATCAGAAGAATCAGAGAGGTTAAATATAGTCTTCCTTATGAAAAACGGAGGTTCTCAGAGTCACCTGGACTAGAAGCAGCCGGACAGCTGGAAGTCCAGAAGTTGCCATGAAAGCAAAGGGCCCAGAGATTACATGGGAAAGAGGGACAGGGAAGGGGACAGTGGCCTGAGGGAAATGTAGCAAGATAAATAACCAAAACACCATTACCCTGATAGGGAGACTTCCATGTAAGAAAGCCAGGGAAGGTTCCAGCAGCATGGCAGAGTGCAGTAGAATAGGGTGTTTGGCTTTAGCTTGATCCAGATAAAGCAAAAGATTATGGGGGTCATTTTAGAAGTCCTATTCATGAATTAGATGTCTGAAAATGGGAACTTAGACATGCAAAGTATGGCGACATCCCTAGTGTCATTTTAAAAGACAGGTAGATTAACGTCCCCAGTGCGGAAACATCCATGAAGAACGGGGGCATGGTAGAGACATGGCCTGTCGGAGCAAGGGAGATGCATGTCATGGGGTGATTTCAGAATGGCATAAGCACATTGGCCCTGGCTACTGAGGCGTCCATGCCTATACCTGCTCCTGACCATGAATGAAGTGAAACAGAGTGCTCGTTTCATGGATGCCACGTTTCTAGGGGGAAGAGCAAAATATGCTTTCATCACTGCATTTATTATTTTCTGCCTGAAGAAACCTGTGCGCAAAAATTGTATATACTCCAAACATGTTACAGACCTGCTGCTGAATGTCCGGGTATCTGAAATGGCAGGCCAGGATGTGCTAGTCTCAGGACATAGTCACCTACTTTCTGAAATACCCTGGCAGGCACATCCAAGGATCTGTTCGGCGGACGTCCAATTCGGGGACGTCCACATTTGTGCAATGTGTACCCATTCTTGCTATGTGCTGGGGGGCGTCTCCAGAACCAGCTAGTTGGACATTCATTTTCGGGGTAGAGAGGAAATATCCGCACTGATGCAGAATAGCGCGGTATATAAGAGAATGTAAATAAATAAATAAATATGTGCCTCCCTTCACTGCTGCCACTCACCCGTTTTTTTGGATGTTCAGCTTTGCTCCCAGATTCTTCCTAGATGTCCCTATAATATGTTGTATGTGCACAATGGTGATATTTGGTGCTACTAAATGGATAAAGTTTTGGATAATTTAGGACAGCATAAGAAAGCTTCCCTAAGGTTATCCAAATAGCGGTGGTTCTGGCTGCAGAATTTGATACTCAGTGCTGGCCATAATTAAGATACTAGAGCTGAATGTGCTTTTTTAAAATTACAGTAGCTGACATTTAACAAAAATTCTGACTGTTATGGCTCAATATTGACTTGTCTGTTTACAAGAGTAAAGATATTTACATATAATCCTCTGGATCTATCAAAAGAGAGCCTCGAGTACGGGCTCTGTCTTCCTGCCTGTGACTTAAAAAATGTCAACAGCTAACCTGTCATAAAACTGTACCATGTATCCCTTAAGTTTATCCTGTCATAAAACTGTATTATGTATTCCTTAAGCTTTATTGTATTGAGCCTGCAAAGGCACATTTTAAAAGGATGTCCAAGTGCATTCTGGGATGTCCAAGCCAGAATGTCTGAAAAAAAAAGCAGGCCTGTGCATGTTCAGGCACAATTTCACAAGCGTGAACATGCCCAATATGGATGTCTATTGGGACATCTACATAGACATCCTCAGATAGCATTTCAGAAGTGGGCCAGGCCAGGGTTGAAATCCTAGTGCAGCTCTTTGTGATCTTAGGTCCGTCACTTAACTCTCCATCTTCTCTGCACTCTCTGGGTGTTTTAAGGCCAAAACACGCACTTTACTGATACCTATCCATGCCTGGATCAGGTCTAAATGTGAACGGGGTTGCAGACACCCCTGAGGTTTCTGAAATCGAGCAAGGGCATCTAAGTTCATTGCCCTTCCACAGACATGCCTCTGCCACGTCCCCTGCCTACTTGGATGTCCCAGCACTGGAGACGTCTTGAAAAGTCATTTGTAAAATGCCTCCAGGGACATCTCTGTGTTTTGGACATCCACGTTCACATCTTCAGACATCCAAGTCATGACTAAAAATTTTAAAATGACCCCCCTTGTGTTTTGTTTTTGTTTTATTTTTTTTTAACCTGAGAATTATGTTTTATTTTTTAATTTCCAGCTCAGCCTGCACTTATCTCTACTGGGCAATTATTTGGCTTTCTCCGCTCATTTTGATCCATTTTTTTTCCCACCTAACCCAACCAGCACCTAATAATCCTTGGCTGGGAGCCAGAGGCTATGGATCCTGAGTCTGTCCAATAGGTTTTGCCCTTGTGAAATGACTAGAAGTCCCTGTCTTCACAGCATCCAAAGCCCTGGACAGCCAAGGAACAAAGGCTAAATAAAAAGCCCTGGCCTTCTGCATGCCACTGTGCAAAACTCACCCTACAGCCATTGCTCTAGCCCTGAAATAGGTTTTTTTTAGCACATTTAGAGCTCCGACTTCTTTATTTTGAAACACACTTCTAAATGCATGCAATGGGTTTCAATATTTTGTTTAGAACTCTTTTTATATAGCAACAAGACATTCTTATCCAATTTGCATGTACACACAATAGATTAGTCGTTTGTAAACCAAATCCTTCATAGGAAAATAATTATTTACTATACTCAAGCAGGGAGGATTCTCAAATTAAAGCATTCGGGGGTATTTTTTGGAGACATCTAACAGCTGGTCAGTTGTTGTTCAAAGCGTTCAATGAATCATAAAGATGATAGTCATCTGTTAAATCTTCCCATCAGACACATATTTTATTTTTGAGATTGTGACATTTACACTGTAATTTGCAAACTCAAGATTCATTGTCTCAATAGCATCTTCCCACACAAAATATACCTGACTAATAAGTATAACATGTAATTTCTCTCATTCTATTGTAAATGCACAATTTTATATTTACATATACAAAACCTTTGCATATATATACTGTGTATATATATATATACAGGGTGGCCCAAAAAAGTGAGGACATCTCGTAGCATATAAGTTATTTAAAAATTCAAAAGACAGATGTAAACGATTGACAAATTAAAACAAAAAAGATGGCGATCAGAAATTGTCGAAATAAAGACGTTATATAGCTAAAAAGGTAAATAAGTAAACTAAGCTTTTAATTTACGAGATGTACTCATTTTTTGGGCCACCCTGTATGTATATATATATATATATATATATATATGTCTCCATCTAAACATTTTTTTGGTAAGGATATTGTGATTTTCTTTTTTTAGCAAATGGCACTGCCTGCTCCTTCTAAAGCATAATAATACCTACATGTGTGTATAAAATACCATAAAATATGCAAAGCGCACACACATACACACAATGAATTCTGTAAGCAGAACTTTAATATATTTACTTTCAAATAAAGTAAAAAATACATTTTGTACAAGCTGTGAATATTTATGAGTCATTAACCCGCTTTTCTGGCACAGGACAGCAAAACAAATATAAACATGACAAAGGAGACGATTTGCTTGTACATTGTTTCAGATTTATGTGAATTCTAGCCTTGCAGAATTTGATTGGTTCCCTTGTGGGAAGTATACGCCTTGACCAAAACTTTATGACAGCATAATAAATAAAATACTGCAAATAACAGGGCCAATATGCTAAAGAATGCATGATAACTGGTTCCTGTGCTTTAGTGAATAAGTCTTGCTTATGCTCCTGCATCTGCGCAGGCCACCAGTAGATGCCAGCATGATACTCTGTACATGTCAAATCATGCATGAACCCCCCCCCCCCCTACAAATTAAGCAGTACAGTGAGGGAGGAAGTGGCCTAGTGATTGGTCAAAAGTTCAAATCTTGCTACAGGACAGCAACTTTGGGCTGGAAGGTCTGGGGTTTCTAGTCCCACAGGTGCTCCTTGTGGCCTTGGGCAAGCCACTAAACCCTCTGTTGCCTCAGGTACAAAAACATAGATTGTGAACCCTTTGGGGACAAAGGAAAAATATATATACAGTACCTGAATTTACACTGCTTTGACTGGTAGAAAAGTGGTATATAAGACTAGATAAATAAATACATTCAGTGTAAGCATTTTAAATTGTATAAATTCCATCACATTGGTTTTATGGCGTCAGGCTATAAAGGATTGATAGTTAAACTGAACAACAAACACCTCCTTTTAATCTACAGTTAAAAGCCTGTTTGTTTTTTTTTATAAAGAAATGGCTTCAACTGCAAGCTCTTTTTCAAAGCAAATAAAGAGTAGTTACTCACCTGTAACAGGTGTTCTCCAGGAGCAGCAGGAATCAGTCCTCACATATGGGTGACGTTGTGCAGAACATTTCCCCAGCTTTCAAAGAAAGCCTTTGGGAACTGCAGCGCGCATGCGCGGTCCCCTTCCCGCCCAAGGGTGCCATCTTGCTCAGTCTGATGACATAGCTAAAAGACAGCAAAAAATTAGCAAAATAAATCATATGACTGCAACTCCAAGGGGAGGAGGGAGGGTTGTGAGGACTGATTCCTGCTGCTCCTGGAGAACACCTGTTACAGGTGAGTAACTACTCTTTCTCCAGGACCAAGCAGGAAGTCAGTCCTCACATATGGGACTCCCCAGCTTAAGGCTACCAGAGACCTCAAGCCGAAAAAATGAGCTCCCTCTAGCTCGTCAGTACGTAAGGAAGGAATCTTCTCTGAGAACGCCCCCGACCGGTAGCCCAACACCAGGGCCGGAGGGTAGGAGTTGCCTAAACCCCAAAGAGATTATGGAGTACTGCCTGTCCGAAAGCACAGGCCCTCTCAAGGCAGTAATGGGCCGCAAAAGTCTGGCTTGAAGACCAAGTAGCGGCCCGGCAGATGTCTGCCAACGGAACAGAGCGGAGATGAGCCACTGATGCAGCCTTCGCCCTGACACGATGAGCCGTGACTCGACCCTCCAACGAGAGGCCGGCTGCCCCATAAGCCCAGGCGATACAGTCAGCGACCCATATGGACAAAGTATGCTTGGAGACAGGTAGCCCCAACTTATTGGGGTCAAAAGAAACGAAGAGCTGAACAGCCCTCCGGTGCTCCCGCGTACGGTCGAGGTAGAAGGATAAGGCCCTCCTACAGTCCAGGGTATGCAGGACCATCTCAGCCCGGTTGGCATGTGGCCTGGGAAAGAAGGTTGGAAGAACCACCTCCTGATTGAGGTGAAAAGGGGAGACAACCTTAGGAAGAAACTTCGGGTGAGTCCGTAAGACTACCCTATTCCTGTAGAACCTAGTGTAAGGGGGATCAGACACTAGTGCCTGAAGTTCACTCACTTGCCTAGCAGAGGTAAGAGCTACCAGAAACAAGGTTTTCCAGGAGAGAAAACGGAGAGGGCAGGTAGCCGTAGGTTCAAATGGCGGACAAGTAATCCGCTATAAGACCACATTCAGATCCCACTCAGGGGCTGGTGGACGCAAAGGAGGCTTAAGCAGGAAGAGGCCTCTGAGAAAACGAGCCACCAAAGGGTGGTTGGAAAGAGGCCTCCCGTCCACCGGCGAGTGGTGCGCTGAGAGAGCACTGAGGTGAACCCTGACAGAGTTGGACTTAAGGCCTAGATTGGAGAGGTAAAGCAAATATTGCAATACTACCGCTACCAAGCACGAGAAGGGATTCTCGCTGTGCTGAGCACACCATGTGGAGAATCTACGCCACTTAAGAGCGTAGGGTTTCCTGGTGGATTGCTGCCTAGAGGCTAAGACGACGTCTTCCACCTCTCTAGGCAGGAGTAGGGGAGCCAGGACTACCCTTTCAGCAGCCAGGCCATCAGATGAAGGGACCGGAGGTTGGGGTGCAAGAGAGACCCCTGGTCCTGAGACAGGAGATCGTGTTGAATTCCCAGAGGCAGGGGAGTGTCCACCGCCAGTTGCAACAGGAGTGGGAACCATGGCTGCCTTGGCCACCTGGGGGCTATCAGAATCATTGAGGCCCTGTCCCTGAGGACCTTGAACAGTGTCCGAGACACTAGAGGCATGGGAGGAAACACGTATAGTAGGCCTTGGGACCACGGAATCAGAAAGGCATCCACTGCTACTCTGAGAGGATGTGGTTGTCTGGAACAGAATCTCGGGAGTTGCCGGTTCAGAGGGCTGGCGAAGAGATCCATGGTGGGGAGGCCCCACCTGAGAAAGATCCACTGAACCACGAATGGATTCAATCTCCATTCGTGTGGTTGCAGGATCCTGCTCAGCCTGTCCGCCAGGTAATTTTCTTGACCGGTGAGGTAGACAGCCTTGAGGAGGATTCCATGATTGACGGCCCAAGAGCACAGCCGTTGTGCCTCCTGACAGAGAAGGAAGGAGCCTGTGCCTCCCTGTTTGTTCACGTAGAACATGGCAACTTGATTGTCCGTCTGGACCAGTACAGACTGGTGAGACGTGAGGTGGGAGAAGGCTCTCAGAGCTAGGCGTATTGCCCGTAACTCCAGGAAGTTTATCTGCTGAGCAGCCTCCCAAGGAGTCCAGAGACCCTGAGTACATGCCCCTTGGCAATGTGCTCCCCAACCTAGAAGAGAAGCATCTGTCATCAGCACTCGAGAATGCGGGGGGATTGAAAATCCACTCCGAGTACCAGATTCGGAAGATGAAGCCACCACTGTAGAGAGGAGACGAGCAGGGTGGATACTCTCACCGAGTCTGCAAGGCTCCCTGTGGCCTGATGCCACTGAGTTTGAAGGCTCCACTGAGCAGGCCGCATGTGCAGGCGGGCATTGGGGGTGACATGAACCGTGGAAGCCATATGGCCGAGAAGTCTCAGGAATTGCCTGGCGGAGGCCAAGGAATTGCTGTGAAACTGCCTGGCTACATCCATAAACCGGAGGGCCCTGTCCACTGGCAGAAAAGTCCTCGCCTGAAGAGTGTCTAGCCTTGCTCCTATGAATTCCAAGTTCTGGGACGGGAGCAAAGTGGACTTTGCGAAGTTTAGGACAAACCCCAAGTGCTGAAGCAGAGCCACAGTGCGAAGGGTGGCTTGACTGGCCTCCTGGGAAGACTGGCCCCTTATGAGCCAGTCGTCCAGGTATGGAAACGCAAAAAGACCTTGAAGCCTCAGGTAGGCCGCCACCACTGCCAGGCACTTGGTGAACACCCTGGGAGCGGAGGTTAGGCCAAAGGGAAGTACTCTGTACTGGTAGTGGTTTCCCCCCACAACAAATCTGAGATACTGTCTGTGGTCTGGATGAATAAGGATGTGAGTATAAGCATCCTTTAGATCTAAGGAGCATAGCCAATCTCCCTGCTGGAGGTAGGGCAGCAGGATTCCAAGGGTAAGCATCTTGAACTTTTCCCTCTCCAGGAACTTGTTGAGGTTGCGCAAGACTAGGATGGGTCTGAGGCCTCCTGTTCTTTTTGGTACTAGAAAGTACCTGGAATAAAAGCCGTGACTTCTCAGGTGGTGGGGCACCGGTTCCACAGCATGTTCCTTTAGCAGACTTGCTAACTCCTGAAGGAGTAGGTCCCTGTGCAGAGGGAGTCTTGGAGGCTCCCCTGGAAAATAGGAGGGCGGTACCTGGTGAAAATGGAGAAAATAGCGCTTTTGGACTATATGGAGCACCCAGGTATCTGATGTGACGGCTGACCACCTGTGGGCAAAGTGGGCCAGCCGGCCTCCTGTGCTGATGTGAGCCAGCTGAGGAGAAGAGGCTATGCTTGTTGAGTCAAAATCCCCACCCTGCTGAGCAGGAGCCAGTGTTGGTGGCTTGGGGGCCTTCTGCCTACGGGGCCCATGACCCTGCCCCTTGGCCTGCTGACCCTGTTGGGGAGCTGCAGAGGCCTGATAATGAGGGTATGGTTTATAGGCAGATGACTTCCTCCGGTAAAAGGTCTTTTTTCCCGAGCCCTTCTTCTTCTGAGAAGGGGCAGAAGTTTTTCTGGACAGCCTAGTCCTGGTCAGAGTCTCGGTCTCGAGTTCTGCAGCCTTTTCAGCCATGGGCTTGCCAAAGAGGTTTTCACCTCGGCAGGGGACATCGACCAACTTGTCTTGCACCCATGGCTCGAGGTCGGATGACTGTAGCCAAGCCTGTTGGTGGGCACAGATGCCGGCCCCTGCTACTCGGGCCGAAGCCTCGAAGCCATTGTAGGCTGCTCGAGAGATAAACTTCGAGCACTCTCAAATACCAGCGGACAAGGCTTGGAACCGCTGCAAAGGTTCCTCGGAGAGACCAGCAGAGAACCCGGCAATCTCCTTTGCCAGGTCTCGGAGATACATGCCCATGTAGAGCTGGTAAGTCTGGACAGGGCAAGTAAGCATAGAGCCCTGGAAGCACTTCTTACCGAGGGCATCCAGGTTCCGGGCCTCCCAGCCGGGAGGCACCGAGGAGTGCATCTTCTGACTTTTCAGTCGATGCATGGCCGATTCCACAACCATGGAGTGGTGCGGTAATTGTGCCTTTTGGAACCCGGGGCTCTTGTGGACTCGATAGATGGAATCAACCCGCTTGCTTAACACCGGCGTCGAGGCCGGGGTCTCCCACATGCGGAAGAGCAGCCGCTCCAGCATCGGAGGAACCGGTACAGTAAAGGCCTCCTTCAGGGGAGAGTCATACTGGAGGGCCTCGAGCTCCTCGGCTCGAGGCTCCTCCTCGGGATCCGCGGGGAAGGCCAAGGCCTTGGCCATATCCCACACGAAGTCCGAGAACCGGGTATCCTCCGGTGGGGATCATCTCCGAGGTTCGGACTCCGGCGAGTCCAATGGGACACACCGAGTCCGATAAGTGTCGGGTGACTCTTCATCCTCCGTCTCCCAGCCTGACTCCTCGGAGGAGGAATCGAGCGGCTCCGGTCGGGCGGGCACCGATGCCATCCGCCCGACGACCTCGGTCCCGAACAGGAGGCCGAGGGAGACCGTGGCCGAGGATCGACTCGAGCTCGCATGGACTCGAGGATCGGCTCGGCCTCCGGGGTCGACTTGGACATCGAGGTCCCGGTGGTCGGGGCAGATGCACCGGTGAGACCGGCGATCAATGCCTGCTGCTGTTCCATGAAGGCAGCGAGGCTGCTCTCCAAGGCCGTCAACCTGAGTCCGAGCTCAGGAGACCCAGCAGCCCCCGACTCAGGCCCCGACGGTGGCTCCCCTGGAGGAGAGTCCACGAGGACTATAGCACTCACGTGTCCAGGAGACTCCATCTCGATACGAGGATGTTTGGCAGGCCTCTCCGACTCCGAAGACCCGGGACAGCTATCGGGCTATGTAACCTGGCCCTCGAGGAACCAGGAGTGTCCACCGACGACGCCCTTGCGGGTTTCTTCTTCCTGCGATGTTCCCGCGAAGGAGACCCCCGCTCAGAGGAACCACGACGCTGCTCGGGGCCGGAGTCCTGAGACGTCGAGGCCTCTGACGAGGTCTGGGCCCGTCCGGACGCGGAGTCAGAGAAGATCCTATCCTTCTGGTGCTGCCGACTCCTCAACGCCTTCGAGGACATGTTGCCACATGGACCACAGATCATCGGGTCATGATCGGGTCCGAGGCAGCGGAGGCAGCAGTCATGTGTGTCGGTAAGAGACATAAGTTTCTTACACCGATCACACTTTTTAAACCCGCTGGTAGCCATTGGGGGAAAAAGGGCCCCTGCGAGGTCAAAAGACCGGGCTGCGAACGGAGGAAGTGACGTCATCGGAGTGGATGGCAGCTTAAGTGGAGAGCTCCGTAGCTAAACCCCGACAATAGTGGCTGGAAAGGCGACCCCCCAAGCGATCATACCCCGGACCAAAGGGAGCGGTGGAGAAAAAGGTGGAGAGTACACCGGTGGGATGACAACGCGCAAAAAAACGGCAGACTTGAAAGAGTTTGCCTACAGCGGTGGACAGGCTGGCAGCAGAGAGGCCAAGATGGCGGCGGGAGACCGCGTGGCTCGGGACTCCGGAGAGCGTTCCCTGCAGCGGGCTGCTGAGGTGGAGAGAGGAGCGATGGTAGTCAATAATGTGAGTCGTGCTGAATTGAAAGCCTGGTTTGACGAACTCAAGTCGGAGTTGGCTGCTGTCAAGACCGAAGTGGGGGAGGTTTGCAGTGAATTAAGAGAGGAGGTCGGGGAATTAAGCCGGAGAACAGCGGAGCAGGAGCAGCACATGGTGCGAGTGGAAAGCAAGCAAGAGGTACTGGCGCAATCTTTTCAGGAATGGGACCGCTGGAGAGAACAAATGACTCTTAAGATGGAAGATTTAGAAAACTGTACGCGGCGAAATAATTTGTGTATTAGGGGGGTCCCTGAAGAACCTGAGTTTCAGGACAGCCGGCGGGTAGCGGAGGCTATCTGTAAAGACATTTTGGCCGAGGGGGAGGAGGAGGGGGAGCCCCCCGCAGTGGTTCTTGATAGAGCGCATATGGCGCTTGGGCCGAGTCGCCCTAATCGCCCACGGGACATTGTGCTCTGTATGCATAGTTTCACTTTGAAGGAGAAACTTCTGGCGAAGGTGCGGAAAGCCCGTGAATTCCATTGGTAGGGCTACACTTTGGCAATTTATGCTGATTTGGCAGCGGGAACCCTGCAACGGCGACGTGACCTGCAACATATAACTGCCCGGCTGCGCAATGAGAATGTGCGGTATCGTTGGTTGTACCCCTTCGGACTGTCTTTTACAGTGGGCACGCGCACGTGGAGAGCACAGACCCGTCAAGAGGCGGAGAAGGCCCTGAAAGATGCTGGCTTGGCGAGTGCAGAGGGGCAGCTAGTGGAGGCATTGAGAGTTGAACCAGCGCATGGACCTCTGGCAGCGATGGTAGCTGAGGGGACGGCGAGAGGGGAGCGGCGCGGAGGGGCGCAGGTGCCTTTCTCTGAGCCCACCTGAAGTAGCGCCCAGAGTCTAATGAGGCTTCTATTCTTTGACTGTCCCTCCTTGTTACCCCCCTTATGACAGCTGCCCCTGTCCTTCTTCATAAAGGATGGGGAATAAGCTTTGACTGCTTGGGGGAGGGAGAGGGGGGTTACTGGCGAGGACACTGGAGAGACTGGAGGGAACTGATGTTGCTTTTGTTTTCTTATTATGTGTGGTTGTGATATGCCATGGTTAAGAGTTTGGGGATGTTAGAGTGGGGGGATTGAGCGGGTGGGGGGTTGGTTCTTTGGTTCGGGATTTATGGCTTTAAGTGTTTTGTGTGTCGGTGGGGGGAGGGGGTGCGAAAGCGGGGGGGGGGGGGAAGGGAACCGGGAGAGGATTAACAGGGAATAATTTGGCTGGGTAATAGTGGCATAGCAGGAGGGGGAGGGCTTGGAAAGAGCGGTAGAATGGTATGTGGAGGATGTAGGGGATTGAACTGTGTTATTGCTTTGTCTTTTCTTTTCTTTTCCTTTCTTGTTGATTAACTCCCCCAGCGGCTTCCCCCGCTCTGTTTATTGGTACGGGGGATGTGGAGCGCTGGTTTTTCCTCCGGCGGGGAGGGGTTGATGCTGGGCAGCGGGGGGCCTATTATTATTATTATTAGTAGTAGTATTACTATAAATCCACCTATTACCTGTATGTTTAAGTATGTACTGCTTGAGCGGGTGGGTTTGCGGAATGGGCGCGGCGAGAGTGGTTGGGGAGGGGTATTATTGGGTCGGGTACTGTGGGGGTTGGTGATTTGGTCCTGTTGTTCGGGGGGGTGGAGTTGAGGGGGGAGGGGGGGTCGGGAGGGTATGTGCCTAGGAGGGGTGGGAGTGGGTAGTCGGGGTTTGCGAGAGGAGCTGGGCTGCACCATACCGATGGGCACTACTCCGCAGGAGGCCTCAGGGGGTCTGAGGAGTAGGATGGGAGGGCAGGGGAGGGGGGTGGGGGGCTGCGGGGGAGGGGGGGTGGGGCAATAGGGGAGGAGGGGGGTGGGGAGGCAAAGAGGGGAGGGCAAGGGCAGGAGCGGGCATCGGGGGTTGTGGGGGAGTCTAAGTTACGTGTGGTTACGGTTAACGCTAAGGGTCTCCGCACTTGGCGGAAGCGTCGGTTAGCGGAGAAGGAAGGGGGTAGGACCCGGGCAGACTTTGTGTGCCTCCAAGAAACACATCTTAAGGTGGGGCAAGCGAAGTTGCTGGAGACAAAGAAATACCCTAAGGTGGTTCTGGCGGGGCAACGTGCTGAGTCGCGGAAGGGGGGTGTGGGTATAATGGTGGGGGCTAGTATGGTGGATAGGGTAGTGGGGGAATATCGTGATAAAAAGGGGAGGTATGTGGGGGTTCAGATACAGCTCGGGGACGAGAGGGTGTGGATTTTTAGTTTGTATGGTCCCAATGAGGGCCAGGGGGTATTTTATGAACGCGTGCGGGCGGAGTTGGAGAACCTGGGGGAGGTACCAATTATTGTTGGGGGGGATTTCAATCTGACGGTAAATCCCCGACTGGACAAGAGTGGGGGGAGAGGGGAGGGGAAACGGAGGGAGCGGCAGCAGTTGCTACAGATGAAAGTGGGGTGGGGTGTGGTGGATGTGGGGCGGTGTCGTAATCCGGGGAGGAAGCAATACACCTATTACTCCGCGCCTCATGGGACATATAGTCGCATAGATATGATTTGGGCAGGGGGTGGGTGGATGAGTAGGGTGGAAGGGGTTGAGCAGGGGTCCATTACGTGGACGGATCATGCACCTGTGAGTGTGGAGTTTAATTTGGGTTACAAGGATACTGGCGTGAAATTTTGGAGGCTCAATGATTCATTGTTGGATGACTTGGCGATTGTAGAGCGGACCGGGAGGGTACTTCAGGAGTATCAGGATTTTAACTGGAATGGTGAGGTTGGTTTGGGTATGGTGTGGGATGGTTTGAAGGCGGTGGTTCGGGGGCATTTGTTAGGGGAGGCCTCGCGTAAATGCAAACAAAGGGGGGAAACGGAGCGTTATCTTTTGGCTGAAATTAAGAAGCTGGAGGAAAGTCATCAGTGTGATCGGCGGGAGGGGGTACTAACGGCATTGCAGAGGCTTCGAGGGCAGTTGAGTCAGCTTCGCGCGGGTAAGATAGCCTATGAGCTCAATGTTCTGCGGCAATCCATGTTTGAAGGGGGCAATAAAGCGGGCAGACTGCTTGCTCGTCGTCTACGAGTGCGAGTGGCTCAGAATACCATTGGGAGTATTAGGAATGGGCGGGGGCAGTTAGTTACTGGGAACAATGACATCCGTCAGACGTTTAAGGACTACTATCAGAAATTGTATAGTAGCGAGGTTACTGAGGGGCGCGAAAAGAGTGACCGATATTTGGATGGGTGTATATTATCCAAGTTGGAGGCAGGGGAGGCGGAGAGGCTGGGTAGGCCGATAGAGGAAGGGGAGGTCACTGCGGCGATTAAATCATTGAAAATGGGGAAGGCACCGGGGTTGGACGGTTTGACAGGTAAATTCTATAAGGTGTTTCAGGCGGGTCTTAGACCCTTGTTGTTGGAGGTTTTCAATGGCGTTCTGGCGACTGGTTCGGTTCCCGGTTCCATGACTGCGGCGGGGATTACGGTTTTGCTTAAGCCAGGCAAGGACCCTATGGTCTGCGGTTCGTATCGGCCAATATCCCTATTGAATGTGGACACTAAACTGCTCACAAAAATTTTAGCTACTCGTTTGCAGCAGTTCCTCCCTAAATTGATTCATGCGGATCAGACGGGTTTTGTGGCCGGGAGACAGGGCGGGGACAACATACGCCGATTGTGTAACCTAACATGGGAGGTGCAGAGGACGGGGCAGAAGGCGGTTTTTATCTCGGTAGATGCCGAAAAAGCCTTTGATCGGGTGGAATGGGATTTTCTGTTGGCGGTACTGGAGAGGGTAGGGTTGGGGGAGAACTTTATTCAATGGGTCAAGGCTTTTTATACGGGGCCGCAGGCTAGGGTCAGAGTGAATGGTAGCTACTCTGAGGTGATTCAGCTTGGCCGAGGTACTAGACAGGGTTGCCAACTATCGCCCTTACTGTTTGCCCTTGCCATAGAGCCCCTAGCGGATCGGGTGCGGCGCGGGGTGGATGTCAAAGGGGTGCAGATGAATACGTGGGAATCTAAAATTGCCCTCTTTGCTGATGACGTTATCTATACGCTTCGGGAACCATTAGTTTCGCTGCCAGTATTGATGCGGGAAGTGGACTTGTATAGTGCGGTTTCAGGCTATAAAATTAATGGAAGTAAAACGGAGATCCTTGGGTTCAATCTGGGAAGTAGGTTAGAAGAGAGCTTGCGTAGTAGCTTTCCCTTCAAATGGGTCACGGGGACCTATCGATATTTGGGGATCCATATGGGGAAGGATTGGCGGCAGCTCTGGGACCAGAACTTTCTTCCGTTATTGCGGGCGGTGAAGGCAGACTTAGCCCGTTGGAGGGGTTTATATCTGACCTGGCTAGGGAGAATTGCGGTTATAAAAATGAATGTTCTCCCCCGTTTTCTTTTTCTTTTTAGTTCTATCCCCAGTCGGATTCCCCCTGGATATTTGAGGCAGGTATAGCGGTTGATTTTGGATTTCATATGGGGTGGTAAGAAAGCTCGGGTATCGCAGTATACTCTTTATCGGAGCCAACGAGGGGGGGGGATGGGGGTACCATGGTTGGATAAATACTTTGTGGCGGCTCAACTACAGGCTTTAGGTAGTTGGCAGGCGGAGGCCGAGACCCCTATCTGGGTCGAGTTGGAACAGGACAGGGGAGGGGGAGAGTCTTTGGGCATGTGGATATGGGACCCTGGGGCGCAGAAAGGGGGGGGACGGGGCGGGAACCCTTTTAAAGAATTTACGCGGGGGCTGTGGTTGGGGGTTAAGCGGCGGCTGTTGGGGGGGAAGCGATATACGAGGGCAACCTATATTCGGGGTATGCAGGACTTTGGGCCGTGGAGGGACGGAGGGGTCTTTAGAGAGTGGGGTGTTAAAGGTTTATGCACGTTGGGGCAACTCATTACTGATACGGGGCACCTTCGCACCTTTGGAGACTTATGCGATGCCTATGGGCTGGTGGTTCGGGATTACTTTGCTTACCTTCAGTTAGTATCGTACTTGCGAAGGAATAAGGGTTGGGAGGATTTGAGGCGAGTGGCTACTCCCGGTGAGCTGGCGCTGCAGACGGGGGGGGGGGGGGGTGAGGAGGGGCTTGATCTCCCAACTGTATGTGGAGCTCTGCCAGCTGGCACGGGACGGGGGTTTGGGGAAGAGTGTGGGAGAAATGGCTTGGGAGACACAACTGGGGGGTGAGTGGGATGAGGGGCGCTGGCAACATATCTATCGATGGACTCGGTGGTTGGCCCCCGGTACAGCCTATTTGGAGGCTAGTTTAAAGGTCCGGTACCAAGTGTACTGGACGCCTTGGAAGTTAAAGGTCTTGCGTCCCGCAGACACCGGCTCCTGTTGGAGAGGATGCGGGCAGAGAGGGGACCTGGAGCACATTATCTGGGGCTGTGCGGCTATTCAGCGGATGTGGGAAAGCTGGGGTGGTTGTGTTCGGGCGATGGTTGGGGTGCCCGTGGATATCACGGCTTCTATGGTGTTCTTAAATGAAATGCCTGAGGAGGGAGATAGGAATATCTTAAAACTGGTGGGGTATTGTGTGGGGGCGGCCCGGGGGGCTATTATGGCGCGGTGGAGGAGTACGGAGGTGCCTACAATACCAATGATTGTGCAGCGAGTGGAGTACCTTTGGAGTATGTGTGCAATCTCGGCCCACCGGAACTCCACGATGCCAGCATTTCGGGAGGTGTGGGGTGGATATGAGGTTTGGAGGGAGCAGGGGGGGTTGTGAATGAGAAGGATGTGAGGGGGAAGGGGGGGATGGGGGGTGGGTAGGGGCTGGGGTGGGGTGGGGGGAGGTGGGTGAGGGGGGGAGTTTAGCCTGGATTTATTGTTTAGGTTAATTGCAGCATGGTACTTGTTGTATTGCTACTTTTGACATGCTGTTTGTGTTCTTTCTGCTGTGATGATTTGGGTTGATGTATATTTTTCCAATAAAATAAAAACTTGTTAATCAAAAAAAAAAGACCGGGCTGCCAGTGAAAAAAGAAAAATGGCGCGAACGCTAGTCACAAAGGACAAAAACCAAAAAAGAGAGACTGGACTCGATACCGGCGTATCGGGCCAAGGCGGGAAAAGGATCCGGCGTTGAACCAAAGAAAAAAGAGAAAAAATAGGGAAATCAACTTTTTCAATGGGGAAAAACGAACTACGTCCGTCGGGCTCCGCGGAAAAAAGAAGACTGAGCAAGATGGCACCCTTGGGCGGGAAGGGGACCGCGCATGCGCGCTGCAATTCCCAAAGGCTTTCTTTGAAAGCTGGGGAAATGCTCTGCATGAGGGCTCCGTCGGCACCGACATCACCCATATGTGAGGACTGACTTTCTGCTTGGTCCTGGAGAAATTTGTTTTAGCATGAATATTTATAAGTCATTAACCCTCTTAGCTTTTCTGTCACTGCTTGTTCTTTTTTAAGTGTATAACATTTAGAATCTGATTCAAAATCTTTTCCCATAAAGAAAGTATGGGAGAAAAACCTTACTGTGTCGACCTCATAGCTGTGATGACATCTGTAGATGCAGAATAAGCAGGGCTGGCCCGTCCATTGAGCAAGAATGTTTTTTGCACAGGGCCCTGCGTTTCAGGGGGCCCCGCGCAAAAAACATTCTTCATCATCCCAAGTTAAAAAAAAAAAACAAAACCAGCTGCTTCTTCCCTGGCAGCATCAAGAGCTGAGCCCTGGCGGGATTAACAGAGCCGCGAGAAAGGAAACGCTCGCGGCTCTGAAAGAAGCCCGCGTTCGGGGATTGAACGCTAGCCTACGATGCAGGGAGGCTCTGCCGGGCAGGGGGGGCCCCGCGGCGGCACTCTTGATGCTGCCAGGGCAGAAGCAGCTGGTTTTTTTTTTTTAAAATTTGGGATGATAGGGGGGAAGGGGGTTTAGGACTGGTAATGGGGGGGGGGAGGCTAAGACTGGAAGTGGGCTGATAGGGGAGGGTTAGGACTAGTAATGGGCCATGGGGGGGGTTAGGACTGGTAATGGGCTATGGGGGGGCTGACTGGAAATGGGCTGATGGGGGGGGTTAGGACTGGTAATTGGCTATGGGGGGGCTAAGACTGGAAATGGGCCGATGGGGAGGTTTAGCACTGGTAATGGGTTATGGGGGCGGGGGGCTAAGACTGGAAGTGGGCTGATGGGGGAGGGTTAGGACTAGTAATGGGCCATGGGGGGGGGGTGCTAAGACTGGAAGTGGGCTGATGGGGGGTTAGGACTGGTAATGGGCTATGGGGGGCTAAGACTGGAAATGGGCTGATGGGGGAGGGTTAGGACTGGTAATGGGTTATGGGGGGGCTAAGACTGGAAGTGGGCTGATGGGGGAGGGTTAGGACTAGTAATGGGCCATGGGGGGGGGGGTGCTAAGACTGGAAGTGGGCTGATGGGGAGGTTTAGGACGGTTAATGGGGTATGGGAGGGGGGCTAAGACTGGAAATGGGCTGATGGGGGAGGGTAAGGACTGGTAATTGGCTATGGGGGGCTAAGACTGGAAATGGGCTGATGGGGGAGGGTTAGGACTGGTAATGGGTTATGGGGGGGCTAAGACTGGAAGTGGGCTGATGGGGGAGGGTTAGGACTAGTAATGGGCCATGGGGGGTGCTAAGACTGGAAGTGGGCTGATGGGGAGGTTTAGGACTGGTAATGGGTTATGGGGGAGGGGCTAAGACTTGAAATGGGTTGATGGGGGTTAGGACTGGTAATGGGCTATGGGAGGGGTTAGGACTGGTAATGGGCTGATGGGGGATTAGGACTGGTAATGGGCTATGGGGGGCTAAGACCGGAAATAGACTGATGGGGGGCTAGGACTGGAAATAGGGTGATGGGGTGGTTAGGATGTAATGGTCTGATGGGGAGGTTTAGGACTGGAAAAGGGTCATGGGGGGGCTAAGAGTGGAAGTGGGCTGATGGGGGAGGGTTAGCACTAGAAATGGGCCATGGGGGGGGGGGGTGCTAAGACTGGAAGTGGGCTGATGGGGAGGTTTAGGACTGGTAATGGGTTATGGGGGGAGCTAAGACTGGAAATGGGCTGATGGGGGTTAGGACTGGTAATGGGCTATGGGAGGGTTAAGCACTGGTAATGGGCTGATGGGGGATTAGGACTGGTAATAGGCTATGGGGGGCTAAGACTGGAAATAGGCTGATGGGGGGCTAGGCCTGGAAATAGGGTGATGGGGGGGTTAGGACGTAATGGGCTGATGGGGGTTAGGACTAGTAATGGGCTATGGGGGGGCTCGGACTGGAAATGGGCTGATTGGGGGTTAGGACTGGTAATGGGCTGGGGGGGGCTAAGACTGGTAATGGGCTGGGGGGGTTGCTAGGACTGGAAATGGGCTGAGTGGAAGGAGGGCTTGAACTGCAAATAGCTGATGGGGACGGGGGCTTGGATTGGAAATGGGTTGTGAGGGGGCGGGAGCTATGACTGGAAATGGGTGAGTGGGGGGGGCTAGGACAGGAAATGGGCTGATGGAGGGGCTAGAATAGGACAGGAAATTGGCTGTTGGGGGGGTGCTAAGATTGGAAATGGGCTGTGGTGGGGGTTTGGATTGAAATGGACTCATGAAGGGGCTAGAACTGGAAGTAGGCTCATGGGGGCTTGGATTGGAAATGGGCTGAGTGGAGGGGAGCTAGGATTTGACATGGGCTGATGGGGGGCTGGGATTGGAAATGAGCTGTTGGAGGGACTCGGATGGGACTGGAAATAGATGGGGGAGCTAGGACTGAAAATAGGCTGATGGTGGGTCTAGGATAGGACTGGAAATGAGCTTATGGGGGGCTAGGACTGGAAATGGGCTGATGCGGGGACTAGAAGGGAGCGGATGCTGGGTGGGACTGGAACTAGAATGGAGCTGATGTTGGGGGAGGATTAGAATGGGATGGAGCTGGGAGAGTGAAATGGAGAGGGAAAAATATTTTGTGTGGGAGGGAAGACAAATCTACAATTGGCCGGATATTGGGAGAGTAAGTGGGGATTGAGAATGGAGGGGTAAAATTTGAGTAGATGAAATAGGAATGAGGAAAGAGCAAAAGGAGAAAGATTAGTATGTTAAAGCAGATGTAGAGAGAGAATGGAAAAAAACTAGAAGAGAGAAGAAATGACAAATGGACAGCAGACGATGGAGAGTTAGCGGAAGACACAAAGAAACCAGAAGAAAGTGACTGGAGCAATTGCAGCTGAAAAAAAATACACAAAAGGTAGAAAAATATCTCTTTATTTTGAATTTATTAATTGGAATATGTCAGCTCTGGGAAATGTGCATCATTAACGTCTGCGCTTTGTTTAGTACAAGAGCAAATTAATGTATAGTTTTATTTCTACAGTGTTGTACATTCCAAGTTTGGCTTTTGGGATTCCCAGTTTAATTATTGTCTTCCTGTTTCTAAATTGTGATTCCATGTTTGGTGATGGTCTATGTTCTGCATGTGTAACTGAGCTGAGGTATTCTGTTTATGTAATTCCTATTTGACATTGCCACTTGTTCTCTTTCCCCAGTAGGTCATGTATTGTTGTTCTCTGAAATGTATTGGTTTAATATTTGCAGCGTTTCCTTTTGATAGTTAGGGTATGGTGCTTTTTGAGTCCTGGTAGTGCTGTTAGGATACGGCGGATTTGCTATGGGTTCTAAATGGGCAGTGTTTGTAGTAGTTCCTAATGTGTCTGGCGGTTGGCACTGGATTATAGTAATGTAGAAGTCTTTTAGTCTTTCTTTATTCATACACGCATTAAGAGGCATGTTTACTAAAAGTTAGTGTATGGTAACATTATGCAAATATTTATGCAAATGAGGCCCATTATGCAAATGAGGCCCCGCACCGAGTCTCCGCACATGGCCCCGCACCCCCCTTGGGCCGCCCCTGAGAATAAGGGCAATTTTATAAAGGATTTTTCACATGTGTATGCCAGTATACATGCATAAAATGCCTCTTATAAAATTACTCCTGTGCGATGCCAAGTAGGCGGGTATTTGTATGTGGCCCAAGTGAAGATGTCTTGGGGGAGGAGCGGCTATAAAATATTTTCATGTATACTTCACAGAAGTACATTTGCACCTGCATCAAAGCTGATGTGAATGTATGTTGCCACATTTTAGCTGGGATTTCAGCTGGCTTTCGGGTCGAAGCAGAAAGCCAGCTCTGAAGTCACGAGATATTAACTCTGTATGCCTCTATACTGTGCACTTATAGTGCACAACATCAGCATCAGCATGCAGAAACGGGCGCATATGCATATTAGCCACACGTTAAACTGTGGCGCAAATGGCAGAGTTAAAGTGGGACAGCAAGGCAAACTTATGCACACAGAAGTTGGCGCAATTTTGGCATGCTCTTCCAGAGAAACAGGGGCACCATGTGGCTAATTTTTATATGTGCCTTGACAGTATTTTGATGGCATCTGGGTCTTTCCCCGATGCCTGGATCATCTGCCCCCGACAGAAATCAAATCCCTGGTGGCCCAGCAGCCTCGATGCCCCCACCCATCCACCAATTTAAAAAAAACTCTGGTGGCCCAATGGCCCCGATTCCCCCATCCACCGAATTAAAAATAATCCTGGTGGCCCAGTGGCCCCAAAACCCCCATCTACCAACCCAATTAGAAATAACCCTAGTGACCCAGCAACCCAGATTCCCAAACCCCACACCTTCTTCCTGATGCAATGAAGTGGGGGCAATGCCCGCATGCTCCCCCTCCTGCGCTGCCATCTTGGGATGGGCCAGACTGCCATATAAGATAGAAAATGCCTTATATGGAAGTCTGACTTCACCCAGTGCATCCCAGAATGCACCATGGGGGGAGAGGTGCATGCCATTTTAATATGTGTGGCTCTTTTGCCTAGAATTTAAATATGTTTGGTGTTACTGTGTGCGCTTGCTTTTCCTTTGCTGTTTATGCACGTGCCAGTCTTTTTTCTGCATTTTGTCTATCAGAACGTTTGTTATAAATTGTGTTATCTTCGCGCAAAGGGCACGCTGGTCTTTCTGCATCGGCCCGTTTGTGCACCCATAGGCCCCTTTTTGACTTTATAAAATAGGCTTAAAATATGCACCTACTGTACTTGATCTCCCGACCTAAGTGATCTGTTATAAAAGTACCCTCTACATTGGGAGCTAGAGAGGGTCATTTTTTAAGGGGATACCTAGTTCAAGCGTGTTTTAAGGTGCCTATATTAAACCTATTTTAGAAAAACAAGTAAGCACCTATTTTGCTTTATAAAATACTAGCATAAATAGTCACACACATACCTACATTGCAAGTGTGAGTATTTACACTAGCCCTAGAACAGGTGTCTATATTTTTAAAATATGTGTGTAAATTATAGGGTCCAATAGTCAAAAGGCTTTATGTGGTTAGCAAGACCTGTTAACCACATAAACCCTGCTGAGCCCAGTATTCAGCAGCACATACCAGCCAGATTCACTGAATGACCCCACAGGCTACCCTGACAATATGGATAGTGCAGAGCAATCCGTAGGCAGGGGTGGGGCAGTCCTGTTACCTATCAGGTCAGTAGCAATTTTCAGCCTGCTAACTTGATAAATAACCACATGAAGTTAGGACAGGTCCATGGCTGTCCTAACATTATGTGATTTCACTATGCGATTAGTGGCTGAATATCATCACTGACTGGATAGAAAAGGAAGTCAGTGGCAAAACCAGATATTCAGCATCAGAGGATCTTCTATGTCTGGTTCTGAATATCAGGTTTCATTATTGCCCGTGGCAACCAGGTGGTTAACAAGCACTGACCACCATGGGATAAATACTAGGCCCGTAGTATTTTATACTCTATGCATGTACTTGTATGCGTCCTCCACGCTGTCCAAACTCTGCCCATGTGCATACCCATCAGTAAAGTGTATGTCTTGATGCCCACATGTGTACTGTTATGCTGGCTGCTATTTTATAAGAGGCTATTTACATTTGTATCTGGCCAAATATACCAGGGAATGACTTCATAAAATTACCTCTATCAAGTGGTATCTATCAGTACCCAGAACCTGCAGCTGTCCCCATATAAGAGCATGCCATATAGACCGATGGGCAGGGTTATTGAGCTCCATCATTCCTTTGAATACTCAAGACCCTTTCTTCTTCACGTAATTGATCCCATACCCTCTGATTGGCTGCTCGAATCCTCCCTTACTCTACTGCCCCCACTTCTCACCATCATCAATACTAACCTCTCCTCTGATTCCTTCCCGTCTCCCTGGAAAATGGCTTTAATTTGTCCTCTCCTCAAGAAGCCATCCTTAGACCCTCTGTGATTGAGCACTACCAACCCGTTTAACCTCCCCTTTCTATTGAAGATTCTTGAGAAGCTTGTATTGGCCCAATTCTCTTCTCACCTTAACACTTTGCACACTCTCCATTCTCGTCAATCTGGTTTCTGATCTGGTCACAGCACCAAAACTATTCTGCTCTCTTTTTTTTAACGAATTACACATCTCTCACAATCATGGTGACATTTCTCTGGCTGGCTCTCTGGATCTTTCTTCCGCTTTTGATCTTGTCAATCACTCTATTCTCCTCGCTTGTCTTCATGATGCTGGTGTTCGTGGATCTGTTTAGCACTGGTTTCACTCATTTCTCTCCTCTAGTCTTTCTCTGCTCTTTCAGGCAACTCTTCTTCTGCTCCTATACCTCTTTCTTGTGGTGTACCCCAAGCTTCTGTATTAGCTCCACTTCTTTTCAATGTTTTCCTAGCCCCCCTCACACTCCTGATCCAGCAGCACAGCATCTCAGCATATTATTATGCTGACAATATCATTCTCCTGCTTCAGAATGACCCCTCCGCTCCCAAACTATCATCTCTCAATTCCTGCATTTCACACATCACCTCTTGGATGTCCTTAACTATCTTCATCTCAACACTGCTAAATCCACGGCTATTTGGTTCACCTTTAGTGGCCTCTGCCCCTCACTGGCCCCCTCTTTTCTGGATTCTCCCATCCCTCTGGTCAACTCCCTTCACTACCTTGGTGTCACTCTTGATTCTTCCTTTCTTTCCAGGGGCACCTTTCTTCACTCATTCGTCATTCATTCTTCTCCCTCAGACAATTTGTGCTGTTCATTCATTCTTACCTTCTTAATCCCTGATCACTCTTCTTCTTTCTCTTGTCATGCCTACTATGATGTTGCACTCGTCAGTCTCCCCCACTATCATCTCCACCATTTCCAGCTCCTCCAGAATCCTGCTGCTCAGATGATTACCTATGCAACATGCACTGATCATGTCACCCCACTTCTCATCCACCTCCACTGGCTTTCCCTCAAGTTCCAGATACAATATAAAATACTCACATTGGTTTACAAGGCCCTGCACACCAGCACCCCTTGTACTTTTCAGATATTCTCCACCTCCACTCACCACATCGTGTCCTCCATACATCCATGCTAACCATTTACACCATCTGCCTGCCTCACAAGCTCATCTGGAATCCACCTGCTGCTCCGTCTTTTTCTTTCTGGGCCCTGCCCTCTGGAACAGCTTACTTTCTGACCTCCACCTTGAAATTTTCCTTCCATAAATTCAAATCCCAGCTTAAGACACACTTTTTTAAATTAGCTTTGACCTCCCACCATCTCATCAGTAAATCCCCGTTGCCTCCCCCTTCTCTTTCCCCTTTCGTCTCCTGTTCTCTTTCTCTGCTGTGTGATTGTATTGCTCTTTCCTATCTGACTATGGAGTTATTTTCCCTTTTTCATACTTGGCAGTCTATTTGTATTTTGTAAATTATTTTGCTGCTTATGTGAAGGCACAGAAAATTAAATCCTCCAATAAAGATAAAGATAAAGGAAGGACAACAGCGACAGGTTGATGGTTGAGAGAGTGCTATGAAGATATTCAAAGAGGTAGTGTGCTAATGTGAAGATAGAGAAGTGGGTGAAAAGAGCTGGGGTTAAAATTACGAGTTGTCAGCTAGTTTGATTATTTCAACCAAATTACAATCCCCTATGGCTTGAGTTTCAAATATGATGAAGACTCAGCAGAAGTAACCTTTACTTGATATCACTTTGTTATGGATGAGGGGCCTACTCCAGATCTTAACAGCAAAGTTGTTTTAATCAATTAAGTTCGTAGATTCCGGTTCAAGCTAAAATTTTACATTAAGGCCTTTGCATGTGCTCCAAAGAGAGTTTTGTTTGCAAACCAAGGGCAGAAGCAATTTTACATTATTCATAGAATTTCAAAAGACTAGATGTGTGGTTTTCAAATGGGGATAGCACAATCACCCATTGTTAAAAATGTGAAGAAGAAAGAGGTTTCCAGTTCAACTGTATAATGGAATATGATAATTCTGAGAATCTTTGGTTATCATTCATAATGAAAATTCAACAGATTGTGGCAATTGTTATCCCCCCTTCCACCTTTGGATCTTCATAGGCCCATGATATCGCATTTCTGGCTGCAAGAAAGTATGGGCCTGATTTTCAATCAGGCAGGCTATGCGCTGTGGCGGTGATAGCCTGTCCACCAACACCCTTAACCCGGATTTTCACTTCCGTGGCGGCGGAAATGAAAAAATTCAGGTTTGTCTGGATGTGCCGGGCATCAAAAATTGCTGCTATCCATTTCGCCCTTTCCTCCATCCCCGTTCCGCCCCATTCTGCCCTTAACAAGCCCCAAAGCTAACCGCTTAGCATCTGGGCATGTTAGAGACTTATTCAGGATTTTCAAAAGACACTACCTGTGTAGGTGCCTTTCAAAAATCCCAAATAAGACATTTACATGGGTAACTAGGGAAGTTACCCGTGTAAATAGATATCTTTGAAAATCAGGCCCAATGTACTTAGGAATTAGTTAAACAACCATCTATTGCTGTTCATTCATTGACCACCAAGTTTGATGGAAACAGTCACACTTGCTGCAATAGAAGTCAACAATGAAAAAGTTTGTGGATTCCTTAAAGTTAGGTAAAAATGTATTGCCAAATTTCCTAGTAAGGCAAAATGGAATGTCTTCACAGCATTTAAAGACTCCATCTGGCCTAGATATCATGTTGCTTAGCCAATAGATCACCCCAGATAGTACTGTAGGGACTACAACTAAACTGTCCTGAACAGAGAGAGACTTAGGACTCATTGTTATAGCTCTGTGTATTAACAGAAGACAAACACCCTTGGAATGCTTCAGTGAGGCCATGTACCTCGACAAGATGCCAGCTGACCTGTCATAAATTGCAAGGATCTGAGACCTTTGGCTAATGGAGGGGGGCTCTTGTAAAAATGCCTGGTACCTATGGATACCTTTGGATTCATTAAGTTCAACAGCTGATCCCTGATAAGGACCTATTGTCTAAGGACACATACATCAGATTTTGATTAATGATGGGCCAAGAACAATAAAATAGGGCTGAAGACATAGGACAGGGGTTTTGCCTGCCTGCTCACTCTCTCTCTCTGTACTGTCAGTAATAAGTTCCTTTTTCTCTTGGACTGGCTCACTGGTAACTTTCCTAGCTGGAGCTGCCATAAACTATTCTCTGCATGCATGCCTGAAAGGTAGTGTGCATCATAGGAAAAGCAGCAAGGACTTCATGCTTCTAGCAGCTCTCAAAAGACTCTGAGTGAGAGTCACATAAGACTGCCTTTATTTCACTCTTAAAAGGGAATAGTTAGAAAATGCAGATTTGTGTTATACAGCAAGTGGGAATTGTACAAAGGGAATGATTTCATTTACTGCCAGGACTGTGAATTTGTAATTAGGCAATAAACCAGCAGAACTATAGTAAATTTATTGGTTGTTGTTGTTAAGTGCCGTCGAGTCGAAGTCGACTCATGGCGACCCTCTGGATAGCTATCCTAAATTGTGTTCGGTCTTCAGTCAGGCGGCTCATTGTTGACAGACTGGTACCCGTAGCTGCTGTTATTATTTATTGGTACACCCTTCTTAATGTCCCTGAAGAAAAATAGAGGCCAGAATTCTGATATCTTTTGACTAACTCCTTATTACTAAAAAACAATGATTTGTGTAAATTGGGGATGGTAATCCAGAGTGAAAAGCCATAAAGTTATACACAAACCCGCTACAGTGCTGAGGAGGTCTACAAGAATATTAATGCATACTCCTGGCCTGTGTCACTTCTCTAGAAAACAGCATCTGGATAAGTGGTTTGGAATATCAGGCCCTTAAATTTAAATACTGGTCAAGGAGGAGCTGCGAGACAAATAGCACTTGTATTCCTAATACCTGGTTCATGCTCATGTTTTGTTGTAGGTATAGTGGTGGTTTTCGAGTGTAAGAAAAAAAAAGGTAATAACAGCTTAGATTAATGATTATGGGGCAAATGACTTAGGAATGTTGTTGTATTGTTCAAGCTGTGATTGTATGGATACAAGTCTGCCAATAAAAAGACAATTAAAATAAACCTTTAATATCATTGTGTAAGTCATAAGCCAAGGCAGTGTAACCAACCAGTAGATGAAAGTTCATGACCAAATATTTCTCCTGCACTTCAATTAAATGTTAGCAATAACTGTACTTCTTTGCATATGATGCCACTGTAGTGGTTTATTTGTGGTAGTCCTTTGGATATTTTTAAATTGATGATGATTACTTTATTGTTTATCATAAATACAGTACATGCTGTACAGAAGGAAAGCAGAAGTTCTTCATGAATTAGATAACGTCAGCAGACCGCAAAACATTTACAGGCAGGTTCATCAAATCACATAACTCTCTTCAAACATTCTGCCTTATTCCTTATGAAAATTTGGTTTCAAATTAATATATCACGGTCTCTTACATTAAATAATATATTTGAAAAGACACACACAAGAGTTTATGAACTGATTTAGGAATATTCATTTACAGACTTGTAGGGGGAACTGATGAAACTAGAACTTGTGGAGGTGGCTTTTGAATTTCTTTGTGACCAACCATTGATGCTTGATTCCCCCAGAGTGACTCTCTTCTTATGGCTGGGCTTGGGATTCTCTCCATCACTTGGGTCAAACACCATTGTCATGCTGGACTCCATTCTGGAAACTGTGTATAAGCTGCTTTGCCTGGTGGGATGAAATCTGGTGACTGTGAGCTCCAGCTCATCATAGCTAGACACCTCAATGAAAGGACACCAACGAAATGCTCTCTTGAAACCAGCCCGGAATCTAAGAACAAATATATCCAATTCAATTTATATGCTTCTTGGGACTGATTACAACTTCCCCAGACAATATCAAAATTTCTCCCTGAATACATTTCACTTTCCATTTTAGTTTTCTTTGGTTATATCCCAGGTTATGTTTGACGTTAGTTTAGGAGGGGCCCTGTGATGTTATATTGCATTCATAGCAACTTAATCCCTTTCACAATCTAATACAGAACCATTCACTTCTATGAATGAGGGACTTATAGAGGAAAATCTTTTACAGTATACCAATCATCTGTTTTGCGGACAATTTTTTCTGTCAGCTATAGTAATCTGTTTTCAACCTATATCATTTCACTTGCTACACTGAAATAATTATTGACACCTGCATTCTCGCTTTTGTGCACAATGTTTCTGCATGCATTAATTGAACACTGTGCTGATCGAATCTCTAATGATGGGAGTTTAAGGAAGACTGGAGCTAAAATTGCCATTTTCCCTTCTTTATTTTACTGTCATTTCCCTCCTCTGTTTTATTATAGGGCTAATTTTTTTGTCTAAACATCAGGCACTGCATTTAACACAAGAGCATAATTTGAGCTAAGAGGACAGTAGTTCTATTGGATTTTGAGTATGTATCAACCTTTAGATAAAATATAGTAATTTGTCATTATTAATGACAGATAATCTGAGAAAGGGACTATGAAATACCATGATATACAACCACTTATATTGGTCATTTTTATTGAAATAATTTGAAAGTTCAATGTTAAGATATTTTTGATATATCCATAATTAATTTGGATGTGGCAGAATGCGAAACAGAAAATACATTTTTTTAAAAATCAAGAAGTGCTTAGTAATAATAAAATCATCAATAAAGCACCTTGTTAAAACACTTTTTAATATTCCTAAATTACTCCTATAACAACAGCTCTTGGATTCTCTGCATCACATACAATTCCAAATAAATCACGTAAACACAGGCATAAGGGCAATATACTGGCTGCAGTTTTATTTAATGCTAACAACTCCAAACGCTTACAGGGTCATTCCATCCCCGCTATTTGGCCACTCTGCTGACCTTGACTAACTTCCCCGCACATTGTACAGGGAGGATAGATGGGGTGGAAAAGGGGCATTGCAGGGTGGGGCTAGAGCAGGCAGTGGGCAGTCTGTGGCCCTGGATGTACAGGGCTGATTCCAATGTCGACTGTACGCCCAGGCCGGCTGCCTGTAAGGGGAACTTATTCCACCTCTGAGGTGGAATAAGCTCCCCTAGTCGGCGGGGGATGGCAGGCTTGGCATTGGAGGAGGTAGGAGGGGGTAGATGGGATTCCCTACAGCCGACCCTGGCCTTGGGAGGCCAGATCTGGGCACGGGCTGCGGGGAATGAAGCTTTTGTTCTGGTGGCCGGGGATTGCGGCTCCTGAATGGAGCCACAGTGCCATGGCAACTTGATGCCATGGCGCCGTGGCTCTATTCAGAAGCCCTGACTGAGTTAGCCGGGGAAGGCCTGTACATGCAGGCCAACCTGAATTGGGGTCCTGGCCTGCACATACAGGCCTGGACATGATTCTGATCCTACGGGGCTAGATGTGCCCCCAGGGGATCAGAATCCCGGTTCACTCTGTGCATCCAGTTCCAACCGAGTTCGCAGAGGGCCAGGACATTCAGAACAGAATCGGGCCCTTAAAAAACACAACAGCTTGCCCAAGTCAGCCCTCCCATTACCCATACAACACCTCTCTCTCTCAAACCCACCTCTACATCCCAGTCAGTCAGTCACAACCTAGCCACAGCCTTCATTTCCACATCATCCACGGTGATGCCAAACTATGCCCATTGGCTCATGGAGGGTGTTGTAGCCCTCCATCTTAGTCTTCCTCGACAACTAAGGCTGAGCCCGGGGTCTTACCATATTTGCCTGTGCCCCATAGACATCCAATTGTGATTGCTACCACCTCGCCCCCACACACTTATGTGTACCCCTAAACACAGGGTGGGCGAGCCAAGAAAACCATTCTCCCTCTTGCTCCTTCAACAGCCCCACCCAATCTGTCCACCAAAAGCAACCCTCCTACCTTCCAGTGCACTGTACCCATCCCTCCCTTCCCACCCCACTCAATCATTATGCACTCCCCATTCCCCATTTCCTTCTCTCTCTTTCTTAGCACTATTTCTACTATTTGCCCTATAACCCATTCATCTGGGCTCAGCCATGTTATGGTGCCCCCAATATAAGTCTGGGGGCACTTTTAACATCAGCACTCATACCTTCTGCTTCCCACATGACTCCAAATAAATCACCCAAATAAAGGCATGATGGCAATACGATGGCCAGTGCTTTATTTAACGCTAACAGCTCCAGACACTTTAAACACAACAGCTTACCCAGGTCAGCCCTCCCATTACCCAACTCTACCACCCAGCTAGTCAGTGATGACCTAGCTAGTGCATTTCCACACAGTGAAGCCGAGTGATGCCCATTGGTTCACTGTGGTGTTATATGCCAGCCATCATGTATTTTGCTTTCCTCCCATCTTAGCCTTCCTCCACAAATTAGGATGAACCTGGGGTTTTACCAGACCTGTTTATGCCACGCCATGAGTGGTGACAGCATCTAGCTAGTCACCGCACTCCTCACAAAAGCTGTGGCTTCCCTGCCACCATATTAAATTTCCAACAAGTTCTGCATTGTGCTCAGGAAAATATCTAAACCAGTATCTGATAGGTGCACCCAATTGGCTCAGTATAAACCTGGACATCTATCTCAGGAGTTTGTGCGATAGCACCAAGCTTCCCAGTAAGACCATGAACCTGGAAATGTCAGCATTCACCCATGCCATTTAGCATGCCTTCACACCAACAGGGGAATGATCTGGGAATGGACCAGGCATGTATTGGGAAAATAACCTTTCACAGACAGCAAATCCCTTTTCATTTATCAGATTAAACTTAAGAACATATATATACCGGTAGAACATAAGAACATAGGATATACCATACTGAGTCAGACCAAGGTTCTATCAAGCCCAGTGGACTGTTTCCATCAGTGACAAAACCAGGTCACAAGTACCTGTCAGGTTCTAAAAGATATAGATTTCATTCTGCTTGTCCCATGGATAAGCAGTGGATTAGCTCGGTCCTCTCTAATAATAGTTCCAGGAACTCATCCAAACCTCTTTTAAATCCAACTACACTAATAGCTCTTAATCTGGTAGTGAATTCCAAAGTTTGATTGAACACTGAGTAAAAAAATATTTTCTCTGATTAGTCTTAAATGTGCTACATTATTTATTTTATTTATTTATTTTTATTTATTTATTTAACTGTATTTATATCCCGCTTTTCACCGGGTCAAAGCGGTGGGACATACAACAAGGGGGGGGGGGGGAATTATAGCTTCATTGCACGATCCCTAGTCTTTCTGCTTTTTGAGGGAGTAAATAACCAATCTACATTTATAGACCTCTATCATATCTCCCCTCAGCCAAGTTGAAGAGCCCTAAACTAAACTTCTTCCTTGCAGGAGAAAAGGAATGAGGTGACTCCAGTTCATGTCCAGATGCTTAGCCAGAGAATTCAGATGCCTAAGGTTGCCAGTCACAGAAGAACTCCCAGCCAGGACTCAGCATCTCTTTTCTGTGGCTAGAACATGAAGGAATGTTCACATATCCACACACAGATCTTCAGTGACAACAACCATTGAATATAAACTGAGAAAGAGAGGAGCCAAACCTAAACCGTTGCCTCAACTAGCACACATATCAAGTTAACAATTGGAATGCCAGCAACTAGTCTCTTGGATATGCTCTACCAAGCTGCCTCACTTGGCTACTCAAGTAGGTGCACCAATACAAAAGGAATGACTTACATACTCCTCAGGGTTCAACCCATCATGCGACAGACTGTTCCTCAAAACAACTGCAAATTAAAGTCTAGTCAAAGATGAGCCATCTTCAGGAAGCAACCACTTCAAACCACCCTTTGATTGTCTGTACACGAACTTAAGAGCAGAAAACATAGGACACATCACCAAATGAGGTGAATAGCTCAGGGTCACCAATGCACTCTGTCCAGATTGTCTTGGGCTTGCAAATCCACAGGAGCACCTCCAGGCTTCTACACACACATCCTTCTAGAGGAGCCCAGTTTTTCCAAGGACATGCTTAGCTAGCATCACCACCTCACTAACTCTCAAGTATCCATAAAATGCAAAGGAAAATGCAGACTGGAATAGGAACACCTTAAAAGAGAGGAGTACCGCTGCCAGCAGGGCTGTCCCATCCACTAGGCAAGCTAGGCGGCTGCCTAGGGTGGCTGGCCTGGATGGGTGGTAGCAGCAGCAGCGGTGGCACATTTGGGCAGCTGCAGCAGCACACATGGGTGGCCTCGCCACCTGCCCCCCAGCTGCTGCTGATTCCATTTGGAGGGGGAGGAAGGCAGCAGGAGTATTTCCAAAAGCAGCGATTTTGGAAATATCGATGCCTGAGATGGAATTGGCAGTAGCTGGTGGGGCTGCAGTGACAGCAGCAGCTGGGGGAGCGGCAGTGGTAGCTAGGGGGTGGGGTGTGTTGCAGCTGGAGGGGCAGCAGGGGCACCAGCAGCTGCTGGGGGTGGCGAGAGCTTCAGCAACTGGGGGAGGGCAGAGGTGGCTGGGGAGGGGCAGTGGCAGCTGGGGGGGCAGCGAGGCCAGAGTTTCTGCCTAGGGCGGCAGAAACCCTTGTGCCAGCCATGCCTGCCAGACTGTATCAAGCAGCTTTTCCAGGATCACATGCGCAATTGGCCAATGCAGTGGCTGTCCCACCACCGAACCAAGACAGACATGCTCCTTCAGCAACTGCCTTACCAAAATGGAAACAGTGGGTTCTCTTCACCGTATCACCTTACTAATAAATCCCATGTTGTCCAACAAGGCTGCCAGCATACCTGCCAACATCTGCACCTGCCTGGTAAAGACAATAAAGTCAACTACAGCCCACTCCCCAAAAGGAGGGTACACTCGTCACCCTTGCTGCTACAAAAATTCTTCAAACCACTGCCAAGTGACCCTCTAAACCTTCCAGGTTTTGACTGCCAGAACATTCCTCATCAGACTCGCAAAGATTCTGGCAAAACTGTACACAGGTCCATGGTCATCTCAGGCATTTGAATTGGGGTTGACATCCTGAATCACACCCACTGGAAACAAGACAGAGCATCTGAAATCTTGTTAGAAATGCCTGGGACATGGCACAAATTATGTTCAGCTGCAGGCAATGAAGAATCACCAACTGCAGCAGCTGAGACAGCAAGCAATGGGCACAGTGTCAGTTAATGGCCTGAACTACTGCTGTGTTGTCAGACTGCAAGACTACCCATTGATGCGACAATTTGTCATCCCAGATCACCAATGCCACTCACACTGAGAGCAACACCGCAGAACGATGCCTGCTCGTTTTCTCCTCCGCCTGCTGGGACACATGGCCTCCACTTATAGATGTAAATAGTTTACACTACAATCAAAGTTTATTTACCTGAGTTGTAAAATTACCCTGTTATCCAAGTTGTTAACCCTGTTTAATGTAACTCAGACATTTTTGTGTACTGAAATGTTTTGTTTGATGTAAACCGCGCTGATGTCAAATAGTGCGGTATATAAGAAATGTAAATAAATAAATAAATAAATAAAACTCCAAAAAGGAAATGTTCCACACCATCCCTTCTCCCACCATGTCTGAGGTCACATGTATGCAAATACATACCACAACCCAGTTCCCCTGAAGAATCAGAAAATAGCTCCAGGTCAACAAAGGCCACATTGAAATTCTACATGTCCAAGTCATTGCACACATCATTGGGGCACTCACACCAGGTGATGTTTCTGCACTAGCCCCAATGTTAAATGTGCTAACTGATACATGAACACCCATCCCATGTAGGGTTGCCAACTTTTTCACCGAGAAAAACTCGACACCTGTGGCTCACCATGTTCCACCCATTCTCCGCCCCTAGTCCCACCCCTGCCCCGCCCCCAGCCCCACCCACAAAAATTACCGAGGATTCAGTCACACCCCCCCCTCAGTGTTGGTTCTCACACCCCCCCTCCCCTCAGTGCTGGTTCACTCACTCACCCCCCCTTCTGACTCACTCACCCCCTCCCCTGCTGGTTCAGTCACTCACCCCCCCTCCCCTGCTGGTTCACTCACCCACCCCCCTGTCACTCACTCACCCCCTCCCCTGCTGGTTCACTCACACCAACCCCCTCCCCTGCTGGTTCACACCACCCCCCCCCTCCTCTGTTGGTTCACTCACCCACCTCCCTGCCACTTACTCACCCCTCCTGCTGGGTCACTCACCCCCCTCCCCTGCTGGTTCACTCACACCAACCCCCCCCTCCACTGCTGGTTCATTCACACCACCACCACCATCCCCCCCTGCTGGTTCACTCACACCACCACCCCCCCCCCCTTGCTGGTTCACTCACAGCACCCCCCCCTTGCTGGTTCACTCACACCATCACCCCCCCCCCTTGCTGGTTCGCTCACACCATCACCCCCCCCCTCTGCCCAAGCCGCTGCTTCTGCTTTGTACAGAGCAGCGGCTGCAATACACTTACTTTGAAAAGTAAAGACAAACTGTGTAAGGAGCCCTCCGGTCATCGCAGAGCCCGAGGAAGTGATGTCATGGGGGCGGGCTCCTCACAGGTTGTCTTTCCTTTTCAAATTAACTTTATTGCAGCTAAAGTTAATTTGAAAAGGAAAGACAACGTGTGAGGAGCCCGCCCCCATGACATCACTTCCTTGGGCTCTGCGATGACCGGAGGGCTCCTTACACAGTTTGTCTTTACTTTTCAAAGTAAGTGTATTGCAGCCGCTTTTCTGTACAAAGCAGAAGCAGCGGCTGCACTGCTATGGGGAAACGCGTTCGCGTTCATGCCGCGGACTTCGGCACAAAAGCCGGTTTTTTGCTCTGGCCGCTCCCAATCTTGCGGCCAGAGCAAAAAAATGGCTTTTCAATGGCCGGTTTTACATCTGTGCCGGCAGCCGACCTGGCCATGGAAAAACCGGCCAGGCCGGCTGAAAACCGGCCGGTTGGCAACCCTAATCCCATGAGAATCACCTGGCAAGCAAAGTTAAACTTCCCCAGCAATGACTGTTTCTGCCTTAACATGATTTTCCCTTGGTCCTAGACCACTACAAGTTCTGTCACCAGGGTATCCATCTTATCTTTGGGCAATCTGTACTCCATACACTCAGAGGCCCATTCTGTACTGCCCGTCCCCTGCCTGTTTGGTCTGCCAGAATCAGGGTGTGCAGCGGTAGACCTGATTCTGAGCCCGTGGGGGTTAGACGTGCCTGCGGGATCAGAATCTGGTCTATTGGCCTGGATGTGCTGGCCATACCCCTATTCTGGGGGTGGCATGGTGTCCTGTTGCTAAGCCACCGCTGCTCCATGCAGGAGTCGCGATCACCAGATGACCCCTGAAATCTCCTTTCCCCGCAGCCTGACCCCTGATCGGGCCTTTCATGGCCAGGGTCAGGCACGGGGATCCCCCTGCAACCCTCACCTGCGTTTGGCACCTCACTTTGGAGGTGGAATAAGTCCCCCATTTACATGGCCAAGCCCGAACGTACAGGGCTGACCTCGGAATCGTCCCTGCATTTTTGGGTTCATGCCATCACCCACTACCCACCCTCATTCTTCCCTCGGCCCACCTCCTTCTGCCTATGAACAGAGCTCCCCACACAACTCACATCTATGTGCAGGGAGCTCTGTTTCCGCCAGTGTGATCAAGGCATTTAGTGGGTCTTGATGCCCACATCGGACATCCAGAACCACTAAATGCAATCAGAATGATCCCCTTAGAGTCCAATTCAATTCCCAGAAAAGTGAGCTGAGTACATGGACCCTCTAACTTCTCCTCAGCTAGAGGGAAGCCCAGCTCATCTGCCATGCAACAGAAAGCCATAACCAACTGTGCACAGCTGTCAAACCCCACCCCCAAAATTAGAATCATCCAAATAATGCTCCAACAAGACCCTCTCTGAAACCCTTTTGACCACCCAATGCACAAAGGTCATGAAAACCTTGAAACAAGCGCATGCCATGGAACAACCCTTAAAAGGGAGAGAGGAGGCATTGTGGGTTAAACTAGAAAGAGGGAAAGAGAAATCTATTTGCATTGGTGTGATATACAGACCTCCCTCACAAGAGGAAGAGGTGGACAGAGAGTTAATTGAAGACATACGCAGCATTGCTAGGAAAGGGGAAGTGCTACTGATAGGAGATTTCAATATGCCAGATGTTGATTGGCACATTCCTGCTGCAGTATCATCTAGAAGTAAGGAGATCCTGGATTCTCTACAGGGAGAACTATTCAGGCAATTGGTAACAGACCCCACACGTGAAGGGGCCATACTGGACTTGGTACTTACCAATGGTGAAAGTGTTTCTGATGTTGTGACGGGAGATCATTTTGCATCCAGTGATTACCAGATGGTGTGGTTCAGTATTAGGACTAGGGCTGTTAGAATCCATTCCAAGGTGAGGATCTTAGACTTTAGGAAGACTAACTTTGTGAAGATGGGCCAATACCTCAGGAAGTCATTAGTGGGATGGGAACAGCTGGGGGATGTAGAAAAACAGCGGGCAAAACTGAAAGGGGGTATTTTAAGGGCAACCAACCTTTTTGTTAAAATGGTAAATAAAGGCAAAAGGAACAGGAGACCGCTATGGTTTTCGAAGGAAGTAGCTGAAAAAGTGAAGAAAAAGAGGGAGGCCTTCATGAAATACAAGAGATCACAGATAGAGGAAGACAGGCATCTGTATTTGGAAAAACTTAGAGAAGCTAGCAAAGTAGTCAAGAAGGCAAAGATTCAAAAGGCGGAGGAAATAGACAATGCAATAAAATGGGGGGATAAGACATTTTTCAGATATATTAGTGAGAAGAGGAAGGGCAAAAGTGGTATCGTCAGACTCAAGGGTGCAGGGGGGGGGGTATATGTAGAAGCTGATAAGGATAAAGCGGAATTGCTTAACAAATATTTTTGTTCTGTGTTCACAGATGAAGAACCAGGAGCAGGACCTCAGAAAACACCCACAAATAAGAACTGAAGCGAGGGACAACTTGAACAATTTTCAGAAGACTGTGTTCGTGAGAAACTAGCTCAACTTAAAGTAGACAAAGCGATGGGACCGGATGGGATACACCCTAGAATACTGAGGGAACTTGGGGACGTTCTAGCAACTCCACTGACTGACCTATTCAATGCCTCATTGGAGTCGGGAGTGGTGCCAAAGTACTGGAGAGAGGCTCATGTGGTGCCTTTACACAAAAGCGGAAGTAAGGATGTGGTTGAAAACTACAGGCCGGTTAGTTTAACTTCGGTGGTGAGTAAATTATTGGAAACGCTGCTGAAAGAGATAATAGTGAGGTTTCTGGAGTCCAGCGGATTACAGGATCCGAGGCAGCATGGATTCACCAGAGGCAGGTCTTGTCAGACAAATCTGATTGATGTCTTTGACTGGGTGACCAGGGAGTTGGACCGAGAGAGAGCTCTAGATGTGGTGTATTTAGATTTCAGTAAAGCCTTTGACACTGTTCCTCACAGGCGACTTATAAACAAACTGAGCACCCTAGAGATGGACCCTAAAGTTACTGCTTGGGTTAGAAATTGGTTGGGTGGGAGGCGACAAAGAGTACAAGTAAATGGAGCTCACTCTGAGGAGAAGGATGTTACCAGTGGTGTGCCCCAGGGATCTGTCCTTGGTCCGATTCTTTTTAACATCTTTGTTAGTGATATAGCGGAAGGGCTGTCGGGTAAGGTTTGCCTCTTTGCAGATGATACCAAAATCTGCAATAGAGTAGACACCCAGGAAGGTGTAGATAACATGAGGAGGGATCTAGCTAAGCTTGAAGAATGGTCTAGAATTTGGCAGCTGGGATTTAATGTTAAAAAATGTAAGGTCATGCATTTGGGCTGCAGCAATCCAAGGGAGCAATACAGTATAGGAGGTGAAGTACTTTTGTCCACTAAAGAAGAGCGGGACCTAGGCGTGGTTGTGTCTGATGATCTTAAAGTAGCTAAACAGGTAGAAAAGGCGACGGAAAAAGCTAGAAGGATGCTTCGGTGCATACGGAGAGGAATGGCTACCAGAAAAAAGGAGGTGATAATGCCTCTGTATAAGTCTTTGGTGTGACCTCATTTGGAGTATAGTGTGCAATTCTGGAGACTGCACCTTCAAAAGGATGTGAACAGGATGGAGTCGGTGCAGAGGGCTGCTATTAAAATGATTAATGGGCTTCATTATAAAGCATATGAGAACAGACTTAAGGATCTTAATATGTACACCTTAGAGGAAAGGCGGGATAGAGGTGATATGATTGAGATGTTTAAATACCTCCGTGGCATAAATGTTCAGGGAGAGAGCCTCTTTCAATTGAAAGCAAGTTCTGCTACGAGGGGACATGGGATGAGGGTGAAGGGAGATAGATTCAGGAGTGATATGCGGAAATATTTATTTACAGAAAGAGTTGTGGATCCATGGAATAGTCTCCCAGTGGAGGTGGTAGAGATGAGGACAGTAACTGAATTCAAAAAAGCATGGGACCAACACAGAGGATCTCTAAAGGTAAAAAGTGGACTGTTGTAGATGTTGTTATGGAAGGACAGACTAGATAGGCCATGTGGTCTTTTTCTGTCATCATGTTTCTATGTTTCTACGTATGCACTTGTTGAAGTAGAAGCCTCCATCAAATTTAAAACACTGCAGGTAGAAAGACACAGGTTGTACTGGCAAATAAGCAAAAAGCTGATTCAACTTTGGCATTCGCCATTAAAACACCTGGAACCAACTGGAGCAATATATTGTGATAAGGAAGCTTATCAGGACCCAAGAGACAGGGATAAAGAGAAGGAATTTACCCTTATAAAAGGACCTATTTTACGAGGTCAGAGACACAAAACTCCCTGTACACCTAGAAAGCAGGAAATTCCTAGCTACAATAGGTTGCAGAATGCCCCTAGTGGAGAAAAAGAGAGGGAATACAGGCTCAGTGTAAGGAACCCTTACGTCACTGAATTCCCCAATTACTCAGCTGCCACGAGGCAGTTTGATCTCCAACACTTGAGAGGAGAGGGGGTGGAGCAGGCACCTGAGGAGTTTAAGACTAGGTCAGTCTATTCAGAAGGGAGAGGCAGGAGAGAAAGAAGAAGAGGAAAGGAGAGAGAACGTGAGAGCAGTAGGAGTGCCTACTGGAAGAGGAATGGATCTGGAACAGTGAGAACAGCAGGAACCAGGAACACAAGTTGGAGAACAGGACGTGGAAGCACCGGTGAATGGTGGCCAGAGCATGAGAGAGGAGAAGCTGCTACAAGCTTTGACCCAGGTATGAGCATTAGAAGCTTGCCTAATTCTGAGCACTACAGAATTGCCAGAGACAGCCTTAGCCCTAACGGAAGGCAGTCAGCTAAGCCCTCTGAGCCAGAAACAGAGGAAGTGCCAATGCAACTGGGTGAACCAGACTTAGCTTTAGAAGAAGAAGTCTCATACATGGATTCCTCTTTATGCCAGTCTTCCAATACAGAGGGATTGAAAGGGAGTCAACCATAAGGAAAACCTCCAGTGTCCGGTAGCCTTAAGAGCCTGTGGTTAACTTATGAAGGTCCTGAGTTAAAGGCAAAATACCTTTTTTTTACTATGCAAGCCAAAACTGCCTAATTAAGTTGGTGAAACAGCTGTGAGCCAGAGCAGTGGTCAGCCTGAAGCCGTATTAACGGTGAAAGTAAGGAAAGCTTTTGTTTGGCTGTTTATAAGAAAACCTTGCATAGAGAATTGCTTACCTGTGAAGAGTTTAACTGCCTTGTTGAAAGTTTTTCTATGTTTAAGAAGACAGGAAGTGTTCTGGACTGAGAGAAAAAGAAACCTGCTTTAGGAAAAGCTGTTTTCTGTTTGTTTGATCAGCACTGCAAGTCATGCCTGATAGCATGGGCTGTTAAAGTATTTATGTTTATATTGGAGAACATTGCAAGCTGTTTTCTTTGGAATTCATTTATATCCTGATGTTCATTTACAAGTATCCTGGAGAAATAATCCAAAGGTGGAATTTGTGAACCTTAGCGTGGTTTTTTTTCAGTTAATAAACTGTCATTAACTTACCACTCAAGGCAACTACAAAAGGTGTTTTTTTTTCCTGAGGTTGAATACTTTCTGACTGAACTACCTTTCCCATAAGGCATTACAAGGCAATCAGTCAGTTAAAGACCAAAAGGTGAATCTCTCTAATGACAACCACGCCCCTCCATACTGCATGTTAGGGGATATCGGCGTGACAGTGGCATAGTTCCTGGATTTTTTCCACCTAAAAGATACAAGGAATTTCAATAAGGACATAGAGCTGTGAGAGTTTCAAGCTGAAGCAGGAGGAAGCAGAATTTCCCTGACAGACTTGATGAGCAAAAGAGGTGATCCAGTAGCAGTTCCTGAGGAAAAGACCCTGTATAAGTGAGAGTCAATGCCTGATTAAGGTAAAGATACCTGGGCGTGACCAGGTGTGGATTAAGGAAGAAGTGTATGCTGATGCATTAAAAGGGGGCATATAGAAAAAAAAAAGAAGTTGTTGTACGGTGCCGCCCTTGGTGGTTTTTCTCTCTCTCTTTTTTCTTGCAGGTACCAAGTGATGGATCCCAAGGAACTCCTGAGTTGGATGGCGACCCAGTTCACTCGTCAACAGGAGCTGGCGCAAATGGCGCAGGACAATGCAATCGCTGCCATGAGGGAACAGCAAAAACCAGTTTGACTTGGTGGAGGCTTTGATTACGCTCCAGAGCCAGAAAGGCGGAGGAGTACCAGCGCCAGCAGGACCAGCTGCACCACGTGTGGACAGTATGGGTGACTTTCAATATACTGGGGCATTTAGTTTTGGCAAACGTACCCCAGAAGACAATATTGACGACTTTATTGAGTCTTTTGAAAGAATGGCTCAGGCTCTAGGATGGCCGGAGACCCAGTGGGCCGTGCGTCTGTCTTCATCCTTAACAGGAGAGGCACTTGCCGCTTACAGAGCCATGCCGGCGGCCCAAGCTCTAGATTATAAGGCCGTAAAGAGTGCCATTAAGGATCGCTTAGGGTTAACAACCACAGTATACCGACGCATGCTCAGAGCCACAATCCAGAGAGTTGGCGAGACGCCAAAAGCCTTAAATCAGAGGATTCGTGGATTAGCACTGAAGTGGCTGGCTCCTGAAGGGAAAAATGTAGAAATGATTATTGATGTAATAATGTTAGAACAATTTATGGCAGCAGTGCCAAAGGACCTGCAGTCTTTTCTCATCCAGCAGAATTGCCAAAGCATGGCAGAGGCGACCCTTTTGTCTTGAACGGTTTATGGAAGCTGAATTAGCTCGTCAGCAAAAGGGAAGTACTCTGAAAATAGGTGCTGAGGTGGTCTATGCTGCATCAGAAAGGAAGGATGGAAAAGATGCTGATTTTGGAAAAGTTTTTATGCCTAACCAAGATGAGAAGTGGGCTAGGAAAAAATGTTTCCAGTGTGGGAAATGGGGACATTTGCAGAAGGGGTGCAAAGCCCGCACAAACTTAATGGGAATCAGTATAAAACAGCCTGGAGAAGGTTTTCTTTTAATGGTTGACATACAAGGGATTACTACAAGTGCTCTTTTGGACTCTGGTGCAGACCAAAGCATGCTTTCTCAAAAACTTTGGCGAGCAATAGAGGCCCAGAATAACTCAGAGCGTAGAAAGCCTGAAAGTAATGTAAGAATTAGATGCATTCATGGGGCTGCTTCATTTTACCCTACGTATAAGTTAAAGGTTAAGGCTTTGGGGGTTCAGAAAGAGATCCCAGTGGCAGTGGTTCCCAAACTCCCATATGATTTAATATTGGGAAGGGATTGGCCCCAATTCAAGCAGGGATTAGAGGAAGGCTTAGGAAAAAAGAGTGGCCTTATATCCACCCGATCCCAGTCTAGGGCCAACAGCCAAGAGCCAAGCAGATTCACTAAGGGAATTACCTTCATACGATGACTTAGTGTCTCCCCCATCTGGAAAAGTTAAGAAGGAAAAAGTGCAAAAACGACATGAGAGGCGTTGTAGGGCACAGGGAAGAGCTAAGATGGAGTGTAGCCAAGGGTTGCCCTGGGTGCCAGCCGAAATAGTGAAAAAGTTTACAGCTTTTCCCCAGGAACAGCGAGCAGATCCGGCTCTCGCTCGAGCATTTGAGTATGCCCGAGTGGTATGGGAGGTCCTTTCCAGGTTCCTGTTGGACAATGAGATATTGTATAGGGAAAGTCAGGACCCTCGAACTGGAACGATCAGAAAACAGCTAGTGGTACCCACAACTTTTAAGGGGTTAGTTTTGAGACTTGCCCATGATCATCCAGTGGGTGGCCATAAAGGGGTACAGGGAACATTAGATCAGATTCTGATACGCTTTTATTGGCCTGGTATTTTTAAAGAAACCGCCAGGTTCTGTGCCGCATGCCCAGCATGCCAGCGAGTCACAGCCGCACGACCCCCGCACAGCCGCACGCCTCTGATTCCAACACCCATCATATCAGACCCCGTAGGGCGTATCGCAATGGATATAGTAGGCCCCCTGGTTAAAACACCCTGAGGTTTCCAGTACATCTTAGTCATGGTGGATCAGGCTACCAGGTTTCCCTGGGCCATTCCTTTATGAAATATTTCGGCAAAAACAATAGCTTTAGAATTGATAAAGTTGTTTTGTGAAATAGGGTTCCCCAGAGAAGTGTTAACAGACCGTGGGACCAACTTTGTATCAAAGTATCTGGCCCAGGTTTGGGATGCTTTCGGAATTCATCACATAAAAACATCCACTTATCATCCCCAGACAAACGGTTTGGTGGAAAGGTTAAATCAAACCCTAAAACAAATGTTAAGAAGAGGGTTAGCAGGAGACATGGAGGAATGGGACATGTTGTTACCTTTTGTCCTATACGCTTGCCAGGAATGGATTCAGATTTCCCTGGGCGTGTCTCCCTATGAGCTGATGTACGGTCGAGTCCCTCGTGGACTCTTAGATATATTAAGGGAACAGTGGCTAGACCCGGAACAGGAGGGCAAGTGAGTTCCTCAATTTTTACGGGACTTTAGAGCACGTTTAAATAGGGCCTCACAGGTAGCTGAGAGGAATTTACAGGACAGTCAACTGAGCCAGAAGGAGCAGTATGACCAAAAGGCCAAGCCACGCCAGCTAAGCCTGGGTGAAAAGGTTCTGGTACAGGTAGCAGGCCCCACACCCAAGTTTGAAGTACAGTGGAAAGGGCCTTGGAAGGTGGTCAAGCAGGTGAGCCCAGTGTCCTATGTCATAGAAAGTACTAAGGGGCGCAGGCAGACTTACCACATAAATGTGCTTAGGTCTTGGCAAGAGAGATCTGCGACGGATGATAACCCCAGCGCAGAACAGCCGGCAGAAAAGCTGCATAAAATTACTGATGCTCTCACAGGAATTACGGTCTGTTCGGAGGAACACTCGCAACCTCCACCAGCCCGTAATATCTTGGGCAGGGAGGTATGTGATAAGGAAGCTTATCAGGACCCAAGAGACAGGGATAAAGAGAAGGAATTTACCCTTATAAAAGGACCTATTTTACGAGGTTAGAGACACAAAACTCCCTTTACACCTAGAAAGCAGGAAATTCTTAGCTACAATAGGTTGCAGAATGCCCCTAGTGGAGAAAAAGAGAGGGAATACAGGCTCAGGGTAACGAACCCTCGTTCTTCCCTCGGCCCACCTCCTTCTGCCCATGAACAGAGCTCCCCACACAACTCACATCTACGTGCAGGGAGCTCTGTTTCCGCCAGTGTGATCCAGGCATTTAGTGGGTCTTGATGCCCACATCGGACATCCAGAACCACTAAATGCAATCAGAATGATCCCCTTAGAGTCCAACTCAATTCCCAGAAAAGTGAGCTGAGTACAAGGACCCTCTAACTTCTCCTCAGCTAGAGGGAAGCCCAGCTCATCTGCCATGCAACAGAAAGCCATAACCAACTGTGCACAGCTGTCAAACCCCACCCCCAAAATTAGAATCATCCAAATAATGCTCCAACAAGACCCTCTCTGAAACCCTTTTGACCACCCAATGCACAAAGGTCATGAAAACCTCGAAACAAGCGCATGCCATGGAACAACCCTAGGTATGCACTTGTTGAAGTAGAAGCTTCCATCAAATTTAAAACACTGCAGGTAGAAAGACACAGGTTGTACTGGCAAATAAGCGAAAAGCTGATTCAACTTTGGCATTCGCCATTAAAACACCTGGAACCAACTGAAGCAATATATTGTGATAAGGAAGTTTATCAGGACCCAAGAGACAGGGATAAAGAGAAGGAATTTACCCTTATAAAAGGACCTATTTTACGAGGTCAGAGACACAAAACTCCCTGTACACCTAGAAAGCAGGAAATTCCTAGCTACAATAGGTTGCAGAATGCCTCTAGTGGAGAAAAAGAGAGGGAATACAGGCTCAGGGTAAGGAACCCCTTACGTCACTGAATTCCCCAATTACTCAGCTGCCACGAGGCAGTTTGATCTCCAACACCTGAGAGGAGAGGGGGTGGAGCAGGCACCTGAGAGGTTTAAGACTAGGTCAGTTTATTCAGAAGGGAGAGGCAGGAGAGAAAGAAGAAGAGGAAAGGAGATAGAACGTGAGAGCAGTAGGAGTGCCTACTGGAAGAGGAATGGATCTGGAACAGTGAGAACAGCAGGAACCAGGAACACAAGTTGGAGAACAGGACGTGGAAGCACCGGTGAATGGTGGCCAGAGTATGAGAGAGGAGAAGCTGCTACAAGCTTTGACCCAGGTATGTAATACAAACTATATTGTCACTTTTCAGAGCTTTTGTGCTAGAAAGCCAAAAATTATAAAATAAGCTCCACTTATTTACCATAGACCAACTTGTACAATTTAATGATATTACTATGCTTTTATATTATTTTATTAATAGCGATCAGATCTCAGAATCGAATGTGGCTTACACACTGCATCTACTTATATGATACAGTGAACTGCCTTCAATACATCAATGATCTGTTGTATCGCTAATTTTTCTAAAGGTATTTTTACTTTTTATTGGTATTTTTTACTTTTTATTAGTTTTCTTTTTGGTAAAGACTGCACTGCGATGTATTTTGCGAGGAGATGATGTAGAACTGCTTTGGAAATTACTTCATTCCAGACTATCAGCTTTCACTTTACTCTCAAGCAAGATTTATATCAGGAATTGCCTTCAGCAGTGCCGTTAATTCTTTACTCTCAAGCAGAATTTCTTTTGTTTTATAAATTCCCAACGCATTAACAAGGCGCCACAGCGTTTCACGAGTAGCGTTTCTTCAGGGGAATGCCTAATAAAAATGAAAATAAAAGCATTTACCTTAGTTTGTTGAGTACTTCTAAAATGAGATAAAAGTTGGTCTTATTATCCAGGGAGATACTCACGGCTTCATTCAATATAGGTTCACCTCTCAAAAAAACGCCGCACATCCTGCATGCGCGGCGTTTTTTTGAGAGGTGACCCTATATTGAATGAAGCCGTGAGTATCTCCCTGGATAATAAGACCAACTTTTATCTCATTTTAGAAGTACTCAACAAACTAAGGTAAATGCTTTTATTTTCATTTTTATTAGGCATTCCCCTGAAGAAACGCTACTCGTGAAACGCTGTGGCGCCTTGTTAATGCGTTGGGAATTTATAAAACAAAAGAAATTCTGCTTGAGAGTAAAGAATTAACGGCACTGCTGAAGGCAATTCCTGATATAAATCTTGCTTTAGAGTAAAGTGAAAGCTGATAGTCTGGAATGAAATAATTTCCAAAGCAGTTCTACATCATCTCCTCGCAAAATACATCGCAGTGCAGTCTTTACCGAAAAGAAAACTAATAAAAAGTAAAAAATACCAATAAAAAGTAAAAATACCTTTAGAAAAATTAGCGATACAACAGATCATTGATGTATTGAAGGCAGTTCACTGTATCATATAAGTAGATGCAGTGTGTAAGCCACATTCGATTCTGAGATCTGATCGCTATTAATAAAATAATATAAAAGCATAGTAATATCATTAAATTGTACAAGTTGGTCTATGGTAAATAAGTGGAGCTTATTTTATAATTTTTGGCTATTTGACCCAGGTATGAGCATTAGAAGCTTGCCTAATTCTGAGCACTACAGAATTGCCAGAGACAGCCTTAGCCCTAACGGAAGGCAGTCAGCTAAGCCCTCTGAGCCAGAAATAGAGGAAGTGCCAATGCAGCTGGGTGAACCAGACTTAGCTTTAGAAGAAGAAGTCTCATACATGGATTGCTCTTTATGCCAGTCTTCCAATACAGAGGGATTGAAAGGGAGTCAACCATAAGGAAAACCTCCAGTGTCCGGTAGCCCTAAGAGCCTGTGGTTAACTTGTGAAGGTCCTGAGTTAAAGGCAAAATACCTTTTTTTTACTATGCAAGCCAAAGCTGCCTAATTAAGTTGGTGAAACAGCTGTGAGCCAGAGCAGTGCTCAGCCTGAAGCCGTATTAACGGTGAAAGTAAGGAAAGCTTTTGTTTGGCTGTTTATAAGAAAACCTTGCATAGAGAATTGCTTGCCTGTGAAGAGTTTAACTGCCTTGTTGAAAGTTTTTCTATGTTTAAGAAGACAGGAAGTGTTCTGGACTGAGAGAAAAAGAAACCTGCTTTAGGAAAAGCTGTTTTCTGTTTGTTTGATCAGCACTGCAAGTCATGCCTGATAGCATGGGCTGTTAAAGTATTTATGTTTATACTGGAGAACATTGCAAGCTGTTTTCTTTGGAATTCATTTATATCCTGATGGTCATTTACAAGTATCTTGGAGAAATAATCCAAAGGTGGAATTTGTGAACCTTAGCATGTCTTTTTTTCAGTTAATAAACTATCATTATCTTACCACTCAAGGCAACTACAAAAGGTGTGTTTTTTTACCTGAGGTTGAATACTTTCTGACTGAACTACCTTTCCCATAAGGCATTACAAGGCAATCAGTCAGTTAAAGACCAAAAGGTGAATCTCTCTAATGACAACCACGTCCCCCCATACTGCATGTAAGGGGCTATGGGCATGACAATATCCACCGCATAGTCAAAAGAAACATACTACATGGAGCAAAAGCAATGGTTGGTAAAGGAATTCACATTGCATCCCGCTGGATAAGACATATTGGGCCCGATATTTGAAAGGTATTTACACGGTTTACAGCCCTGTAAACCCTGTAAATGCCTCTAACTGGGATATTCAATGGCACTAACATGCTGCTGAATATCCCCAATCTTGTCTCCTACATGCCATGATGCTAACTGCTTAGCATCGGAGTATGACGTGGGTGTTCCGGGGAGGAGCGGAGGTGGTGACAGCTGATAACCATGCAGCAGCAATATTGCATGCTGCCTGTTTAGTGACCTGCAGCTAAAAGATAGGCGAAGCAAAAGCTCGCCTATCTTTTAGCCATAGGAGCTAACTGGGTAGTATGCAATATTGCTGCTGCCCGGTTAGCTACTGTGGCTGGGAGACTGTGCAGAAAACTTGGATATTCAAATGCTGGAGCCGTATATGACCCCAGCATTGACTATCCGGGGTTAAAGGACAGCACAGATGGCTATGCGCGTAGCAGTGCATAGCCGACATAGATGAATATTGGGCCCATTGTGGATTAAGCAAAACTTGCTTGACTCCTTCTTGGGCACATGTCTTGAGGGGGAGACAACTCCCAAAGAGAGCCGACAATATGCCCAAACTCTGCTCTTTTGCAAATTTCTTATAAACTGTGGTCAGGTTCTGAATTACCAAGGTGGCACTGTGACTCCCATGGAGAGAGAGGTAAGCCTTCAAATGGAATTAAAAAACTCATCTCACAAAAACTGAGCTTCTATGATCTGGATACAGCTGCAGCTATCATTGAAATGCCATGATCTTAATGGGGGGGGGGGGGGTGCTTTGGTGAGAAAAGGATGCTGGGGCAGGCAACCCTGATCATCCCCCTTGACCTTTCAACCATTCTTCCGGGACTAGTACATCATAAAGTATGGTGGGGGCTGCCAAAGTACTGCATCTGTGCCTAAAATAACATGCTGGCCACTCACATTTCCCAGCATTAAAATGGAAACTGATATTGATCCCTCCTCCTCTGTAGGTGACTGGAGCCACCACACTTCCTGATGTGGAAGGTAGGGGTAGAGATACCCTCTTACTCCCTGTGTGCCTCCCCCAAGCCCCATGTTGATGAGTCCCCCCAGCGACTTTGAATACATCTGAAAGAGTTCCCTGGTGAAAGGGCCACTAATGTGCTGGGGTCAACTCCATCAGTCAAACATCCACATCATGGAAGCTCCATATGCCAGATTTATCCTTAGCCAGCCCCTTCCTAAATTGCTTATCATAATTTAACCAGGTCCAGTCGCCATACATTTCATAGACCCACAAAATCAGATCTCAGTACTGCAGAAGCCTCAGGTATAATGTTGGTTTTGCTTGCCCTAGAATGCTCAAAGAAATTTGGAAAGAGAGCAAACAATTGAAAATAGTTCTCTCCATCCTCAACTAACTACACTTTGCCTCCTCTTTACCGTCACCAGTCTTTTTTGTATCTCCCCCTCCTTTTCCAATGCCAACAATAAGAAAATGTCAATATATTTATCCTGCAATATCCACTGCCAAAGCCTCTGAGGAATTTGGCAGTCCAAAGGGGAAATCATACTCAATATGTGGCCACACTGTGCCACTTGTATGCCATTCAGATTAATTGCTAAGACAAAAACAATTGCTCAAATTCAAATGCAAAAGATACTGTGAATGATCTAAGAAAAAGGGTCTCAGAATGAATGAGGAAGGGTCATAACAGGCTACAATGCTTTATAAACCTGAAGACTCCTTATCCCCTTTGTTACATCAAGGACCCATATATTCCTTATATTACTACAAAATATGCTTGTAACTGCAGACTCTCGTAACTGTAGACTCTATTTCTCTCTGCAGCAACCAGTTTTTTTAATTAAATGGAGAATCCCGACTTTAGAATAAAGGTCAAAAAGACTTATCTGAAAAATGATAATCAATGTCAGGATTAATCTCCCAACTCCTGACGCAAACTCTGAGCGCTGTTGCGTTTCACCGCAAATGCGGCTTCTTCGGGGGGGGGGGGGGAGGGTTCAACGTGCAGCATGCAGTGATGAATCTGCTTTTCTCATGCTAAATGCCAAAAGGAAAAAGTCAGTATCGTGAATATTCCAATCTTACATTTCAGATATTTAATATAAACAGACTCCAACACCAGACGTTCATCATGGAGGCAGACCTCAAAGCGTACCTTCCTAAGCTCTGTTGAAGCCAAAAAAACGCCGCGCATGTGTGTAAACCTGAGCGGGGTTCATTCTTATAAACTAATAGAGTAACTCTAACCAAAGCTGTTTGACCAATTAGACACGCCGCCGGTATTGACTAATAAAAAAACAGGATTCACATATCCGTTTTACCAGCACAAGTGATTTACAGAGGATCACTTATTTAGATGTGGAAGTTTGCAAAGGCTTGAGTAGCTGGGTAACTTCGGTGCATAAGAAAAAAGTAGCTAAGAATGCCCTGCTGCACTACCGTAGTGCTCACCCGATCCAGCTAAAAAATAGCCTTCCGTTTTCACAGTTCCTCCGTTTTCGGCGGAACTGTTCTGAATTAACGGATTTTAAACTACAGTCCAAGCAGCTGCAAAAAGATCTCCATAATAGGGGTTACCCTGTGTCAGTTGTTAAACAAGCATACACCCGGGCACTATTTAATAATCGTGATCTATGGAGAAGCAAGTGACAGAGAGAGCTGATGATCAAGTGAATTTTATTACGAGATTTTCACCATTGAGTAATTCTCTTAAAAAAATATTGAATCGTCATAGTAATGGGCTTCATCATATTTCTGGATTGGAGGATAAATCCATTCGGTGTGTATGGCAGAGAAACAAAAATTTAAAGGAGCTTTTGAGCCCTACTGAGCTCAGACCATTTCCCACTGCAGAGAGAACCACTCTGGGAGGCCATACAAGATGTGGAGATTGTAATATTTGCTTTATGACCTCCGAACTTACAGAATTCTCTTATCAGGGTTTGACTTACACTTTGAAGAAACAAACAGACTGTACTTCCACATATGTTGTATATGCGATCCAATGTCCTTGCCAATTGCTCTACATAGGAAAAACCATCAGGTCTTTAAGAATAAGAATTAATGAACATCGGAGTCGTCTTCGCTGCAAAAGGTTGGAAGCACCACTAGTGGCTCACTGCCTCTCTTTTCATCATTCATTTGATCAACTTCGTTGTTTTTGCATTGATCAAGTTTCAGCAGGTTTTGCGGGCAAGACCCGCGATCAATGTCTGTTAATATGTGAACAACGCTGGATATATCGATTACAATCCACTCATCCAGGGGGTCTTAATTCCCAAATAGATTGGGCAGTTTGTGTATGAAGATTTCATAGAGTTACATATCCTGTTGTTTCTAAACCATTATGTGTGACGATTCCATAGAATGAACACAATCTGATGTTTTTTCCTTCAGTTTTTTCCTTCAGCTTTTTGATTCAGTTGTTTAGGTTTTTTTATTAGTCAATACCGGCGGCGTGTCTAATTGGTCAAACAGCTTTGGGTAGAGTTACTCTATTAGTTTATAAGAATGAACCCCGCTCAGGTTTACACGCATGCGCGGCGTTTTTTTGGCTTCAACAGAGCTTAGGAAGGTACGCTTTGAGGTCTGCCTCCATGATGAACGTCTGGTGTTGGAGTCTGTTTATATTACATATCTGAAATGTAAGATTGGAATATTCACGATACTGACTTTTTCCTTTTGGCTTTTAGCATGAGAAAAGCAGATTCATCGCTGCATGCTGCACGTTGAACCCCCCCCCCCCCCCGAAGAAGAAACGCAACAGCGCTCAGAGTTTGCGTCGGGAGTTGGGAGATTAATCCTGACCTTAATTATCATTTTTCAGATAAGTCTTTTTGACCTTTATTCTAAAGTCGGGATTCTCCATTTAATTAAAAAACTGGTTGCTGCAGAGAGAAATAGAGTCTACAGTTACGAGAGTCTGCAGTTACAAGCATATTTTGTAGTAATATAAGGAATATATGGGTCCTTGATGTAACGAAGGGGATAGGGAGTCTTCAGGTTTATAAAGCATTGTAGCCTGTTATGACCCTTCCTCATTCATTCTGAGACCCTTTTCCTTAGATCATTCACAGTATCTTTTGCATTTGAATTTGAGCAATTGTTTTTGTCTTAGTGTTTATATTGCTCTATAAATCCCCATTTTTGTTCTTTTGTCTGGCACATTCAGATTAATTGAGCTACTCCTACCCAATCCCTCCAGGAATCTCCCCTCCTCTATACCCTCTAACTCAGAATCAGAAGAAGAGTACTATGAAGAGGTGGATGAGTCAGAAGACTCCGACATGTACATATATTCTGCCCTATGTGACGGGCACTGGCGCTCTTCCAGATCTAGATGTTTGACCGTGCATCACAGACCACACAACAAGAACTTTTTATCTCACAAGCACCACCCCATCTTGCACATGCCTTGCCCCTTACTTCCTTTTGCCAACCTCTCATGCATCCCCCAAGTAAGTTAACTCCTGGGGTCTCCACCCCTGCCCTTTCTCCAGTAAGATTATCTGAGCCAAAGACTCAGTCAACTCATCCCCACTGTCATCTCCAGATGTGCTGCTGGTGCCCCGGCTTGTCCTGCCTCATTTGTGAACTCAAGGACCAGCCGCCTGCTTCTGCTTATCATTGTTATGCACCGCTATTCTCCTGCTGGTGGATGGGAACAGCAGAGGTCCCAAAGCTTTCCAGCTGATACAGGTTCCCTGGCCTCTTGCTCCTTTCTTACCTCTCTCTGCAAATGCCCCCTCCCTTTCCCAGTTTGCTCTGCATAGTGGTCTGGCTTCTGCGTTTCTTGTTTCCCTGGTCCAGTCAAACACTCAGATTCCTCACATGTCCCATGATCCCATCTGAGAGTCAGACCTCTATGGTACTTCCTGGATACACCTAGGTAACGGAGAGCTAAATGCCTTACTCAAAACTGAGGAAGAGGCAGTGAAAGGTCACCCCAATCTTCAACCTGCAGCTGAGCACCCACAAAAATTCCCCCAGAGAAAGATCCAGCACCTGCGGAAGGCTCCAATTACTACTCATTACTGCCCCCCATTGTCTCCTGAAAAGTCACCAGGAAAGAATGCTCCTTCAGCCCAGGATTACCCTGCTGCTGGTTCAAACCTCATTCTGGCCGGTGCTAGGACCATGCAGCTACCTTCTTGATGGCAGCCCCAGCCATGGCTTACAACATAGACCAAGAAGCATCACAACTCCAGCATTCAGAATGACTCGCCAGTGCCTGCAGCTCCTGGCCTCAGAACAATTCTGTTAGGCTAATGCCGTGCCAGGCAGTGCACCAACCAGTCCCTCACATAACACTGACCACTGCTCCAGCGTTCTCCTGCTAACTCACTGCCAAAGAAACCAGGGGCCACCAGCAAGGCTGGATCGAGGGAGCAGAGAGGCAGCAAGCATTGTCAAGCAAGGACAGCAGACCCTCTTTCTCTTTTTTTTATTTTGGGACAACTCAACACACCATGATTCTCCCTCATCCTACCTCACCAGCCTTACTCAACCTGCTCTCCAAAACCAAACTACTCCACTTTCCTGTGCACCATATCCCTCCCAGCTCACCCAATCACTACCCACTCCTCCATCCCCACTTTCCCTCTCTCTCTTAGTACTACCCATACTATTGGTCCTATAGCCCATTCAGTAGGACTCAGCCATATTATGGTGTCCCCAGTATAAGTCTGGGGCACTTCTTTTATAAAGCAAATAGGTGCCTATGTGTCTTTATAAAATACTAGCGCAAGTGGCAAAGAACCATTTTAAATTTAGTTACAATCACTTATACCGGTCCTAGAGCTAGTGTAAATGACCATGCCTACATTTTGCAAGTACGTACATAAATAATATTTTATAACCTATGGGTGTACATAGGCTATAAAATCCAAACTCCACCCATGTGCATGCCCATAGCGAAGACCTTTATGTTGGTCAGTATTTTATGAGTCATTTATGTGCTTAGGTGACTAATTTTATTTTTAGGTACTAATAGTGTATGTAAATGTCGGAATTTTAAAATTATAATTACTCCCAAAGGGACAAACCAAGTACACTCATATTTAAACCTATTTACTGAAGTGCTCAAAACATACCTTATCAATGTCTTGGTTTTAATCAGGAACCAAAACATTAGAGGAATGAGTTTTGAGCATGTTAGTAAATAGGTTTAAATAGGAGTGCCCCTGGTTTGCAACTTTGATGATTTTATTGAGTCACTGAGCACCTCTTGATTTTTAAAAACATAGGGGAGAATATTCAAGGGCACGTATCTAGTGCTGGTGAAAGCAAAATTCAGCAGCAATGTTTAGACAGTGCCATCAGGACTTGTGAAGCAGACTTGAGCATCCTGGGTGAAACTTGAACGTTATACCCATCCCTTGAGATTTTGATAATTAAACTCAGCAGTCATGATCATCCAAACACCATCCCTACCATAACAATCCTATACTGTAAAAATGTATAATTGGACATCATGGACCTGATATCCAAAAGGGGTTCATCTGGTTAGCAACACTTGTTAACAAGATAAACTCTGCTGAGAGGGAAATTCAGAGGCACTAACTGGATAGTATTTATGTTTATTAATTAGTTTTATTTATGTTTATTATTTTGATAAATTGCCTATCAGATAAATGGCATGGTGATTTACAGTCTTAAAATGGGTAAAAAATATTTTTAAAAAAACCAAACGAAACCAACCACCACAAAGAAAGTACATCAGGAAAACTACTACAGTTAAAACACCAACCTACCTGTTCAAAAACATATATCTCAGACACATAAAGAAAACAAAGGGAAGCCAAATCGCTGTAGCTGTGTACCTGTTTATAATAAAGATCCGCAACACCCTATACCATATCTATGCAGATGATATAATGATTTACGCACCTATCAACACATCAAATCCAGATTCTATACCTATCACAAACTGCTTCTCCAAAGTCTGCAATTGGCTCAAAAAACATAACATAAGCATAAACGTCAAGAAGACAAAGGCCATATACATCACCAGAGACACTGCCTTCAAACCATCCACTTCTATAGCTATTGATGGCACCCAAATCCAAGTGAAACAAGACATAAGATACTTTGGAGTTACGCTGGATCAACACTTTACCTTCACAGCACACATACGGAATATCATTCGGAGCATTTATTTTAAGCTCAAAACGATCAAGCACCTCAAACCTTTGTTAACTGACCATAACTTTCTCTCAGTCCTCCAGGCAACCATCTTTCTCACTTTGACTATGGTAATATCATTTTCAAGGCCTACCAAACTCAATCATCCACCCTCTCCAACTTGCACTCAACACAGTTGCACACATCCTTTTCAATGCAAAAAACCCCACCCCTTATCAAACAATTCCATTAGCTCCCAATAATTGAACTCATAAAATTCAAATCCGTCCTTACAACCTTCAAAGTCCTCAACAACTTTTCATCACCACACCTCCAAACCCTGCTCCAGATCATGTCTTGACAACTGAAAATGATGAACTAGCACAAGGAATATGCTACACATACCACAGATGTTTACAAAAACCAGCTCTACCACATCCAAGACAGCCTTCTCTCTCTATGCTCCACACTGGGGAATTCTATTTCTTACAAACTAAGGACCACCATGGACATAATATCCTTCAAGAAAGCCCTTAAGACTAACATCTTCAAAGGCTGTTTTCCGGAAAGCATAACATAACACTCCAGTATCCATCTTCTCAGTCCCTCCCTATCCACTGCCCCTGAACTCCCCCCCCCCCCCACCCTTGTCCACCACACATTCTACACGATATCCTAAGAAGTATTTAAACTGTTAATTCCAAGTTGATTTCCCTGTTTAATGTGTAATGTTCTGTTACAATGTAAACCGCGTTGACCGTAGGATAAAGTGGTATAGAAAATCTGTTAAATAAATAAAATAAATAATCCAGATTCTTATAATCAATCAGGGAAAGCACGCACAAATAAAAACGTTTTTAGCAATCATTTAAATTTTTGGTAATTGACATCTGTTCTGAAATGAGAGGGAAGACTATTTCCCCAAAAAGGATCTAAGTATGAAAAAAAAATTGAGAGTAATCTCATTTTTTATTACCCATGGAGATGGTAAACACAATAATGAAAGTTCAGAGGTTGAACGAATAGGATGAGAGGATATGGAGAAATTAGATCTTACCTGCTAATTAGCTTTCCTTGAGGAACTCCAGTCCAGTCCCACACCTCAGGTTTGAGCACCTCTTCCAGAAGCATGGAGACTGAGCATGTCACAACTTTGTTGACATCGGGATACTTAGGCAGCTGGCACCACCCCCAGCCTTCCAATAACCTATTGAAAAAACAGATTCACAGGAGCAACAAAATAAGAAGTTAATATCTTAAAAAATATAACAATCCTAACACTAAAAATGAATTTTCCAGGAGCTCCACTTCCTCCAGGCAGCCCCTTCCTGGCCCACTCCAAAAATGGACCCCAATCACCCAAGAGAGACTACCCAGTAATATAACACATTTCCCACCCCTCCCCAGTGGTGGGAACATAACCTAACTAGAAGAACCAACAACCAAACAAAAACATCCTCAAAAAACTGCGTGCCGTATAAGTAAGAAACCAACAACATCCTTCGTCCCCGGCTAACTCACCGCAGTTGAACTTCTTCTGGCAAGGGATCGCTTAGGCACACAGAATTATAGAAGGGAGGGTTCTGGGACTGGACTGGAAGTCCTTAAGGAAAGCTAATTAGCAGTTAAGGTCTAATTTCACCTTCATTATCGTCCCTCCAGTACAGTCCGACACCTCAGGGATGTAACAGAGCCCTCTAAACATGGGAGGGACCCGCGAGCCCAGCCTAATAACTGCTGAACCGAACCTCGCATCGTCCTTTGCTTGCACATCCAACCGATAGTGCTTCAGAAAAGGTATGCAATGACGACCAGGTGGCCGTCCAACAAATGTCTTAAGAACATAAGATATGCCATACTGGGTCAGACCAAGGTCCATCAAGGCCAGTATCCTGTTTCCAACAGTGGCCAATCTAGGTCATACGTACCTAGCAGTTTCCTCAAAAGACACAGGTTCCACAATGCTTGTACTGGGTCAAGCACTGATATCCTGGGTCCCTTATTAATAATGGTTTATGGATCTTTCCTCTAGGAACTTGTCCAAAACTTTTTTAAACCCAGCTACACTAACAGTCTTTACTACATCCTCCGGTAACAAATTCCAGAGTTTGATTACACGTTGAGTGAAAAAAATATTTTCTTTTATTAGTCTTAAATAGTTTACCCTGTAGCTTCATTGCATGTCCCCTAGACTTTCTATATTCTGATAACGTAAACAATCGATCTACGTTTACCCGTTCCACTCCGTTCATTAATTTATAGACTTCTATCATATCTCCCCTCAGCCGTCTCTTTTCGAGGTTAAAGAACGCTAACCTTTTTAGCCTTTCTTCATAGGAGTATCCTTCCATCCCCTTTACCATTTTGGTGGCTCTTTTCTGAACGTTTTCTAATAACGCTATATCCTTTTTAAGATACGGTGACCAGAATTGCACACAATATTCAAGGTGCGGTCTCACCATGGAACGATATAGAGGCAATATAATATCTTTTGTTTTATTTTCCATTCCTTTCCTTATGATACCTAGCATTCTATTTGCTCTCTTGGCTGCCGCTACACACTGGGCCGAGGGTTTTAACATGTTATCCACAATGACACCTAAATCTTTTTCCTGGATGGTAGTTCCTAATGTGGAACCTTGCATCGTGTAACCATAGTTTGGGTTGTGCTTCCCTAGGTGTATAACTTTGCACTTGTCCACATTAATTTTCATCTGCCATTTTGATGCCCAGTCTTCCAATTTATCAAGATCCTCTTGCAATTTTCCACAATCCTCTTGGGTTTTAACAACTTTAAATAGTTTTGTGTCATCTGCAAATTTGATAACCTCACTCGTTATTCCCTTTTCCAGGTCATTTATGAATATGTCAAAAAGCAGCAGACCCAGCACAGATCCCTGGGGTACACAACTATTCACCTTTCTCCATTGGGAAAATTGTCCATTTAGCCCTACCCTCTGCTTTCTATCTTTTAACCAGTTCCTGATCCACAGCAGTACACAGCCTCCTATCCCATGACTCTTTAGTATTGCCAAAAGTCTCTGATGAGGGACCTTGTCAAAGGCTATCTGAAGGTCCAGATACACTATATCAACCGACTCACCTTTGTCCACCTATTTATTCACACCTTCAAAAAAACATAACAGATTAGTAAGACAAGATCTTCCTTGTCTAAAGCCATGTTGGCTGTCTCCCATTAGGCCATGACTATCTACATGCTGAGTAATTTTGTTCTTTATGATGGTTTCTACCATTTTTCTGGTACTGACATCAGGCTCACCAGTCTGTAGTTTCCCGGATCACTCCTGGAACCCTTTTTAAAAATTGGTATTAGATTGGCGATCCTCCAATCTTCAGGTATTACAGATGATTTTAATGATAGTTCACAGATTACTAATAGCAGGTCTGCAATCTCATATTTCAGTTCTTTCAACACCCTTGGATGTAAACCATCCGGCCCAGTTGATTTGCTACTCTTCAGTTTATCTAATACTTGTAATACATTTTCCCGATGTATTGATATTTCCTTCAATTCTTTCGCACCTTTAAATACCATTTCAGTAATGGGTAACATCCCTACATCTTCCTCAGTAAAGACCGAAGCAAAGAATTCATTCTGTCTCTCCGCTATCGCCTTGTTGCCTCACAGTGCCCCTTTAACCCCTCTATCATCTAATGGACCAACTGACTCTCTCAAAGGTTTTTTGCTACAAATTCTCCCTTTGTCTGCCTTATCAATGCCTTGCATTTGACTTGCCAGTGCTAGTGATGTTTCCAGGTTTCGTCGTTTGACACTTTTTTCCATTTCCTGAAAGATGCTTTTTTGGCAACAACAGCCTCTCTGACCTCATCTTTAAACAATGCTGGCAGTTTTTTGGACTTCCCTCCACTTTTCTTAAAGCATGGAATACAGCTGGTCTGGGCTTCAAAGATAGTATTTTTCAACAATACCCAAGCTTGATGTAAGTCTTTAACCTTTGCAACTGCTCCTTTTATTTTCTTCTTAACTATTTTCCTCATTTTATCATAGTCTCCCTTTCGAAAGTTATTAATTAAATCAAATGCGATCATGCTATGATCACTATTGCCAAGTGGCCCCAACACTCTTTTCTCTTGCACTAGATCTGGTGTTCCACTAAGAACTAGGTCTAATATGGCTTCCCTTCTGGTCAGTTCATGAACCAGCTGCTCCAAGAAGCCGTCATTTATTTCATCCAGGAACTTTATCTCCCTAGCATGTCCTGCTGTGACACTGACCCAGTCGATACCGGGGTAATTGAAATCATCCATTATTATTACTGTGATGTAACTTTTGTTAGCTTCCTTGATTTCTTTGAGCATTTCGTCATCCATTTGCTCATTCTGGACAGGCGGTCGATAGTACACCCCCCACTGCCATCGCCTTCCCCTTTTTACATGGAATTTCAATCCATAGAGATTCTTCAGCAAATTTTGTTTCCTGCAAAACTTTAATCCTTTCTGACTCAATGCCCTTTCTAACATAGAGGTCAACCCCTCCACCAATTTGATCAGCTCTATCACTATGATATAGTTTGTACCCAGGTATCACAGTGTCCCACTGGTTGTCCTCCTTCCACCATGTCTCTGAGATTCCAATCATATCTAACTTCTCATTTAGTGCTATATATTCTAACTCTCCCATCTTATTTTTTAGGCTTCTAGCATTTGCATACAAGCATTTTAGAGATTTTATTTTATTCATATTAATCTGGCTTTTGGTAGGCATGGGTAATTTGGAATCTTTAAGCTCTGTCTGCTCCATACTCGAGGGCATTTGGGCTACTTTACTCTTTTTTAGAACATCTCTGCTTTTGGTAGTATCCTTCAAGGATACATCCTTCCGAACCATGCGCTCTTGGGTGACTGTCGGTTTTCCCCTATTGTCTAGTTTAAAAGCTGCTCTATCTCCTTTTTAAAGGTTAATGCCAGCAGCCTGGTTCCATCCTGGTTAAGGTGAAGCCCATCTCTTTGGAAGAGCCCCTCCTTTCCCCAGAATGTTTCCCAGTTCCTAACAAATCCAAAGCCCTCATCTCTGCACCATTTTCTTATTCACGCATTAAGACTTGGGAGCTCTGCCTGGCTTTTGGGTCCTGCGCGTGGAACGGGAAACATTTCGGAGAACGCTACCCTGGAAGTTCTGGATTTCAACTTCCTACCTAAAAGCCTAAATTTAGCCTCCAGAACCTCCCTACCACATTTTCCTATGTCATTGGTACTGATATGTACCAAGACAGCAGACTCCTCCCCAGTACTATCTAAGACCTTATCTAGGTGGCGCGTGAGGTCCACTACCTTCGCACCAAGCAGGCATGTTACCAGGCGATCCTCACGTCCACTAGCCACCCAGCTATCTACATGCCTAATGATTGAATCACCAACTATAACGGATGTCCTAACCCTTCCCTCATGGGCACATGGCCCTGGAGAAACTTCCCCAGTGCGAGAGGGTTTTACATCACCTGGAGGACAGGTCCTAGTTACAGGATCATTTTCTGCCACACCAGGGTGATGCTCTCCTGTCACGTGACCTCTCTCCTCCATGGCAACAGGGATGCTGCCAGACTGGAGGTGGGACTTCAGGACTATATCCCTGTAGGTCTCATCTATGTACCTCTCTGTCTTTCTTATGTCTTCCAAGTCTGCTACTCTAGCCTCTAGAGAACGGACTCGTTCCCTGAGAGCAAAGAGCTCCTTGCACCTAGTGCACACGTAAGACGTCTCACCAACTGGAAGAAAATCATACATGTGACACTCAATGCAAAAGACTGTAAAGCCCCCATCTCGCTGCTGGACTGCTGTCTGCATCTTAGTTTTAAGCTTGTGTTTAGGTCTTTAAGGTCTTTACTTACTAAGGGTTAATATTTATACTAATAAAACTGTACCTAATATGTTTAATATACCTTGATCACCTGAAGCTTAATCAATCTCAGGTTCTTTGTGTATGACTGATATGGATAACGAGCTTCACCTGAGAGCACCTCCTTTCCTTTAAGATGTGTAAGTACCTATAAAGCTACGATTATCCCAGGGATGGGCGGGTGTTGGGGAGGGAGGGAAATAACACTTATTAAAAGAGGGCTGCTACACAGTACCCTGTCCTGTGCTGCTGAGGTAAGCTGTGACCAACTTCCTGGCTGATTAACAGTCCTTGCTTGGATAGAAGGAGTCTTTCAAAATGGCACTTTGACCTGCCACTTGGTGTTAACACCTACTGAAAAAGTTTCATAGGTCTCTTGTTCCCTTGTTAGAAGGCCTCTTTGTAAAGGTCTCTAGAAGACTATTTGTTGCTCAAAGAGTATTGACCCTGTTTTGTCTTTTATGCTAAGTTATATTTTGATTTGATTTAAATTACAGCTCTTTGCTGCTGCTAGGCTCTGACTTATTATGAAATTTAAACTAGAAGCTCTCTGCTGGGTTCTAAATTTAACCAGAAAGCTCTCTTCTGTATTTTAAATTTAAACTAAAAGTACTTTGCTGATACTAGGCCTCAAGTGAGTATTAAATTTAAACTACAAGTTCTCTGTTGGGTTCCAAATTTAACCAGAAAGCTCTCTTCTGTGTTTTAAATTTAAACTAAAAGTACTTTGCTGATACTAGGCCTGGAGTGACTATAAAATTTAAACTACAAGCTCTCTTCTGGGTATGAAATGCACCCAGAAAGTTTTCTTCTGTGTTTTAAATTTAAACTTAAACTGCTGCTACTAGGCCCTGACTGATTTAAGAAAAAACACTGGGTTCACAGATTAATTAGCTTTAATACAAAGAAGTCCTTTTAGAAAATTCCCAGAAGTATATACTCGCAATTGCAGCTCTCTCTCTGGAAGTAGCAGTCCCTGTCTCTAGTCCTTCCAGCAAAACCAAACTCCACTCCGCCCAAGAGGCAGCCTGCACTCTAGTGGAGTAGGCTCACAAGTGCTGCGGGACCTGCTTGCCCTTCAAAAGATATTCTGATACAATCGCTTCCTTAACCCATCTGAAGATTGAGGACTTTGCCACAGCCTTCCCCTTACGTGGACCTCTGAACAGAATGAATAACCAATCTGATTTCCGAAAGGAAGCTATTCTCCTCAAATACCATCTGAGAGTTTGCTGGAGATCGAGTAGACGCAGTTGTGGATTCTATAAATCCTCCGTCAAACCAGGGTACACCAGTAAAACCACTGGCTGATTCAAATGAAATGGAGATACCACCTTCGGTAGAAAAGAGGGCACCGTTCGCAACACCACCTTTTCCCTAGAAAAAATAAGAAAAGGTTCTCTACACGACAATGCCTGAAGTTCTGAAATTCTCCTGGCTGAAGAATTTGCTACCAAAAACATCATCTTCAAAGTCAAAACCTTCAGGGTACAAGATGCTAATGGCTCAAAAGGCTCCCTTGACAAAGTCGAAAGCACCAGGTTAAAGTCCCAATTCAGAACCAATGCCCTTCTTGGTGGATGGATCTGCTTAACAGCTCTCAGAAACCGAACGACCTTCGGCTGCGTTCCCAAGGATACCTATTGGATCTTCCCTCAATAACATGCCAACGCTGCTACCTGCACTCTCAGCGAGCCCCAAGCCAAACCTTTATCGAGACCCACCTGAAAAAGTCCAACATTTCCGGAACTGAAGCTGCCAATGGTATGCAACCGTTCTGAGCACACCAACCTTCAAAAATTCTCCACACACAAATGTATGCCAGGGAAGTAGATCTCTTCCATGCCCTAAGGAGAGTGGAAATTACTTGAGTGGAATAACCTCGCCTCCTTAACCTCGCCCTCTGAAGAGCCATGCCGTAAGTGAGAACCGATCCACCTGTGGCATTACGATTGGACACTGCACCAACAGGTCCCGCCTGTTGGGGAGTCTCCACGGTTTGGCCGCCTTCAGTTGTACCAGATCGGCGTACCACGGCCGCCGAGGCCAATCCGGGGCAATGATCATGACCATCCCCCAGTGCGCTTCCACTCGCTGTATTCCGCAACCTATGAGCGCCCATGGAGGGAAGACATCTCTGTACCAGCGCGTCTAGTCCCTTGGACATTCTTTCTCTTTGATGACTGTAAAACTGACTGGCCTTGGCTGACACAAAAGTCCCCAACAGATCCATGATCGGCTCCCCCCACCGGTACACGATCTGCTCGAACACCTCCTGGTTCAACTTTATCTTTATCTTTATTGGCATGATTTGATGAACCGCCCGGGCCGAAGCATCAGGGCAGTGTACAATACAAAAGCAGGCTACCGAAAACAAAGCTAGAAAGGAACACCAATATCAATAGGACAGGAAAGAAGAGAGAAAAAGATTGAAAGGGGAAAGAAGCCCGAGAGGGGCTGGAGGGGTAGAGGGCAGGAGAAGGAAAGAGGAAAAGGAAAAAGGAAAGGGGACAGACAGGGGAGGGGACAGTCATGGAGGGTGGGGGGGACAACCAGAGGACAAGGCACCATCGTTGGGAGGAGGGAGATCAAACTGCCATTCCCCGGGATCTAGCCGTACCTGACTGAGGTAATCAGCCGCAATGTTCTCTGTGCCGGCCAAGTGCACTGCTGAAATTGCCTGCAGACGAGCCTCCGCCCAAGACATCAGGAGCTCCACCTTGTTCTCTAATCTGGCACTGCCCGTGCCGCCTTGTCGATTGATGTATGCTACCGTGGTAGCATTGTCTGCGAAGACACGAATCGCCTGAGTGTGGACCCTTGGGAGAAACTCCTGTAGGGCTAAGCTAATGGCTCTCATCTCCAGCCGATTGATGGACCAAGACTTTTCCTCTGGAGTCCACCAATCCTGCACCACTCATCATTTCGCAATAGGCTCCCCATCCTGAGAGACTTGCATCCATCATCAGTGGAAGCCATCACGGTGATTCCAATGGAACTCTCACCTTCAGGTTCTCCTCGCTCAGCCACTGATGGCTTTCCGCACTTCCCGCGGACATACAAACCTGAGAGTTAGTGGCTGATGCTGATGAGACCAGCATCATAACAGAGCTCTCTGCAAAGGCCTCATGTGAGCTCGCGCCCAGGGAACCAGATCAGTTGCTGCCGCCATAGTCCCCAAGAGCTGAAGATAATGCTATGCAGTCGGTTCTGCCATACGCAGAATCTGCCACACCAGCACCTGCAGAGCAACCACACTCCTTTGAGGCAGGAACACCTGAGCCCTGAGAGTGTCAAAATGCACCCTGAGGTACTCAAGATCCTGTGAAGGGCTCAAGTGATTCTTGTCTACATTGATGATTCAGCCTAATTCACTCAAGAAACAGACCACCCGCCCTATTACCTGAGCACTTTCTTCCTCAGACTTTGCTTGAATGAGCCAATCATCCAAGTAGGGGTGTACCAATATACCTTCGTGCCACAAGGCGGCTGCTACCATGACCATCACTTTGGTGAACGTCCACGGAGTCATTGCAAGACCGAATGGTAATGCTTGAAACTGAAAGTGACTCATGGGCACCATAAAGTGAAGAAACCGATGATTATCTGAACGAATTGGAATATGCAGGTATGTTTCCGTGAGGTCTAAAGAAGTCAAAAACTCCCCTTCTCGTACAGCCATCATCACTGACCGAAGAGTTTCCATATGAAAACATGGAACCTGGAGACAGCGGTTTACATGCTTGAGATCGAGAATAGGTTGAAAGGACCCTTCCTTTTTTGGCACTATGAAATAGAGTATTGACCGGTACTGCACTGCTCTGCGTGAACCAGAACCACTGCCCGCAGGTGTAATAGGTGATGCAGTGTTTGCTGCACCCCGTACAATTTTGCTTGTGCATGGCAGGGGGAATGAACGAAGGCTGGCGCCAGATGTTTGGCAAAGTCAAGTGCGTAGCCCTCCCGAATTAGTCGTAGAACCCACTGGTCTGACATAACTCAGACCCAGGCATGATAAAAATCCCTTAACCAACCTCCCATCGGATCTACCACTGCCTGGGTCCCCCTTACTTCATTGTTGTTTTCTCTGGGTTGAGGAAGAGGCAGGCGCTCTGTAATAACCTCTGCCGGCCCCCCGAAACCCCTGAAAAGTCAGCACCCTGGCCGCAAGCCAACCTCTCTGAAAAGGAGAAAACCTTACCGATCAAAAATGCCTAAACTTCCGAGCCTGACCCCAGTTTGGCCCTGAAGTCCGAAGCTGCTTCGGTTTATCCTCGGGAAGACGCCCAGCGTTGTACTCTCCCAAATCCTTCACCATCTTTTCCAGTTCCTCTTGAAAGGTAGCTTACTCAAGTGAGCTTTTGAGGACACATCTGCCGACCAGTTGTGGAACCAGAAGTAACGGCAAGCCGCTACCATAGAGCCCATACTGTTCGAAAGCGCCCTTACCAGATCATAGAAAGCATTCGCAAGATAGGCCACTCCCGATTCCAGCCTCGCTGCATCCTCCAGACTCTGTGCCTCACCAGACGCCTCCGGAAGGCCTTGTGTTCACCGTAAACATGCCCGTGCCACTAGCGCCCCGCAAGCCAAGGCTTGAAGCGATAGAGCACTCACATCAAATGCTTGCTTCAAAAGTGCATCCAGCTTCCTATCTTGGACATCCTTGAGGGCCGCACTGCCCTCAACTGGAATAGTTGTTTTCTTTGTCACTGGCGACACCACGGTATCGATTCTTGGAGATCTAATCATCTCCCTTTCCAGCTCTGTCAAGGGATACAAGCAGGACATCATGCGAGACCCCCTGAGTCAAATCTCAGGGAGTTCCCACTCCTCCAGGATCATCTGCTTAATGACCCTATGCAGAGGAAAAAAACCTTCCGAGGCCTACGTACCACCTGAAATATTGGATCTTCCAGCGCCTCCTCGACACCTCCCGCCAGAGGTTTGTTGAGTGTCTTGAGTGATTTGGAAATCAGCCCGGCCAGTTCCTCGTTCTGGAAGATTCTAACAATCCGGGAATCATCCACCTGCGGGATCTCTCCCTCCTCGAGATCTGCCTGCCCCACACCTAGCTATTGTTCCCCCTCTGAGGAAACAGAACCAGTCTCCTCAGCTAACTCACTCTTCAGCCGCCTCTTGGCACAAGGTAGCACTGGTTATGGCTCCACACCCAGCACATCTACCGGAGCCCCCCTCTTCTTTGCCTTATGGCCCTTAGCTTGACCTTGTTGCTTTAAGCAAAACACCTTATGAAGCAACAACACAAACTCGGGAGAAAAATCACCCGGCACCATTGCTCTGGGCATTCATATGGATGAAGGGCCAGGGGAAACCTCCTGCTGATCCTGCTGCAGCTCCAGCAGAGTCAAACTGACATTTCCCTCTCTCCGAAGCGAGGGGCCGAAGGTTGAGATGCAGGCTCACTGACTGCATTAGCTTCCTCCAGTATATCCTGTTCCGCTGAGCGGGTCTCCGCAGCGCAACCCCTGCAGACCCCTTCCGCAGAAAGCGTGCTTCTCTGCGCTCCACACCGCCTTCCCCTTCCCCCTCCCTCCCTTGCCCACCTCCAGTCCACTCGCTCCTCCACTTTCTTTTATATAGGCCCTGCCCTTTGGAATTCTCTTCCCACTTCCCTCCATCTAGAACCCCATCACCGCACTTTTAGACGTGATCTAAAGACCTACCTCTTCTCCCTAGCCTTCAACCTTCCCATCCCCTTTCCGTAACCTCCTCCCCTATGTTTTACTGCTCTTGACTAGCCCTTATTTCTCTTTCCTATCAAGAATTGTAAACTTCTTTTCAATTTTCTGGCCTTGTGCCCTACTTTGTTGATTTATGTATTGTAAACCGCTCTGGCTACCACTGAAAGGCGGTCAAGCAAATGAAATAAACATAAACATAAACACACGCCCCACATGGAGGCCTAGAAGGCATCCCTGACAGAATTTACTCCAAAAAGAAGACAAAAACTTGTTCCCCCCTTTGTTCTTTTTTTTTTTTCAATTGTAACGTGAAAATAATAAAAACATTAAATTGTTCCTTTAAGAACCAAAACCGGGACTTAAAACTCCAATAAAAATGCAATAAAACTTTAAAACTTTTAAAGACAATAAAGTTAACCTGTGGCCGCGATCTCCTCTTCCTGTGCAAACAAAATGGCGCCGGAAATGCCGGATGGCTCCTACCCAGTCCTCTGCCACGCGACTGAACCCCCCACGGCAAGAAAACCCAGAGCTCCGGCCTTTGCGACTCTCCTACCTTCCAAAAGAAAACCCTGCTGCTGTTCTGAAGAGAAAGCTAGCTGCCAATCCTTTTAAACCGGCTGCTGCCTTACTGCCCCAACAACCACTCCTCACACGGCCCATGGGGGTTCTGGAGCGGCAGGAGTCCTAGACTCACTGGCCGGCAGTTCCTCGGCACTCAGAGCCAGGTCTATCAGGCGTCTGTCCGTTTTTGTTCTTTTTTTATCAGAACAGGGAAGCTCTTCTGCTTTTTTTTTTTTTTAAATAAAAACTTTACAGCAGCCAAACAAGGAAGGAAGTAGTACTAACAAAACAAATTTAAAGGGGAAATCAAAAAACTAAGCTCTTCACAATTGTCCCTTCAGTGAGTCCTACCTCAGGAATCATCTGCTTCAGCTGCTTGGAGACTGAGCTTACTGGAAGGCTGGGGGTGGTGCCAGCTGCCTAAGTATCCTGATGTCATCAAAGTTGTGACATGCTCAGTCTCCATGCTGCTGGAAGAGGTGCTCAACCCTGAGATGCGGGACTGGACTGGAGGGACGATAAGGAAATGCATAATTAGGAATGAAGCTTGGGGGCATTTTTACTAAGCTGCACTACCTGTTAACACAGCAAATAGCACACACTATTGGGCCACATTAAAAGATAATGCAGGGAAAATGCAAATGGTGCAGAGATTTTCTGCGCTATCTGCAGAAACTGTTAACTGCAAGAGTGAGTGGGATATGGTAGAGAATAAGCATGTTTGCAGTTACCGCAGGCATCAACAGCACGCAGTAACTGTCAAAGTTGCAGACATGTGTACAGACAACCCCACCTAAATGAGTGACATTATGTGCATCCATGGTGCTGCCAGGCCACGATCTCTGTATCTGCGATACGCTATCTACTGGGGGAATGCTGTGCATGCCCTCAACCGAAAACATATGGATTTGGCAGCTAACACAGTGCTATTTGCACAAAAATGCAAAAGCCTAAAACACTTTAGTAAACATACCCCTAAATATTGTGGTTGATCAGAAGCATGATAGGTCAATAGTATATATTGTAACCAATAAGCTATGGGTAATCAGTGTTGTTATCACAGGAGAGGGGTTATATGAGAATAACAATAAAAAAGCTTACTGTAATTGCCAAATTCGGAATTGTTTGACAACTTTTTAGCTGTACTCCTTCTAAACCAGTCAACAGTGAGTTACAATTATCAAGTTATTTAAAATAAGAGAATGATGAAGACATTGAAGGTTCTTCTGTTCTATTAAATGACTGATCTCTCTAATCTTTCTTAATGAACCAAAGAGGAAACGTGTCTCAAAACTGAGGTGAGAATTCAAAATGACACCTAATATTTTAACTGAATCTTTGGTCACCAATATAGAGTTACGAATCTTAGGTCTTATGGAGAAAATGACATTCACTTGGGAACCATATGGTTTCAGTGTTATTTGTGTTAGTTTTAAATGATGATCCTCAAACGAGATTGCTGCTTTATCCAAACATTGATTCAAAGAAAAAAGATCCAGAGGAGAAGGATCGACAGAAAAAAGAACCTGAATAGCTTCGGCATAGGTGGAAACTACTGCCCCCTGACTTTGTAAAAGTGTTAATAAAAGAGACAAAGAATGTTAGAGTGGGAGATAATATAAGAGTCTTGTTGCACCCTACGTAACAAAAGCTTCACAGCTGAGGAAGAAGCGGGCCAGGAAACAAAACAAGGCCTATTAGCAAGAAAAGATTTAAACTAATTTAAGACAGTACCAGAAATACCTAAAGATTCCAGTTGTGCTATCAGTATCTGCTGACTTAGAAGATTGAATTCCACGCTCAAGTCAACGGGTATCAGAATGGAATCTTTCCCAGTCTTGATTGAGGCGGATCCAATTAATGCCAGTAAAGAGGTTTCAGTGCTAAATTCTAGCCTGAAACTGGACTGAAATGGATGGAAGATATCAGTTTTGTCTTCTTGCTTAATGGTTGGGCCAGCCTGACTTCCACGGAATATGACCTTTAACCACCTTGGCACAAACTGGATCATGTTGAGGTAGTTCGAGGGCGGAGTTGAATGTAATCTTGTTAATGGTGATTTTCAGTGCCGCTATTTGGCTAGCAATCTATATAATTTAGGACAGCAAAAAAGCTGTCCTAAGTGTACCCAGATTGGCTATCCAGATAGCGGCTGAATATCACTGCTAATCAGATAGGAGCCTTCCTGGCTGCTGAATCCAGATACAGTCAAACCTTGGTTTTCGTACGCCCCAGTTTTCGTATGCTTCGGTTTTCAACGTCTTTTTTCATTGAGATTTTGTCCCGGTTCTCGTACATCTACTCGGTTTTCGTACAATTTTAAAATGATCCGTTCTAGGGGGGGTCGTTCAGTAAAGTACAGTACTTAGCTTGTTTTTGCGATCCAGACCTCTTTGCTTTCAGCGATCCTTTGAGAAATACAGTAGCAAGAATCAAGGAGTGAGAGTGTGGCTGATCTGATGCTTCCGACACGCTTTCAATTAGAGGACTCCCTGCTGGGACTCCCTGCTGATGGCAAAACTTTGATGGGTCTTCCAAACATGCCAGTCCTGATGGGTCTTCCAGACTTGCTGCTGAGAATTTCTTCCAGCATGCAATTTGCTTTTGAAAGGGAATCGGAGGCGGGTGAGAGAGTCGGAGATCAGATTACAGTGCTGTATCTGTGTGTGTGTGTGTGCTGTCCTGTGACGATCGGGCAGGTGAGAGAAGTGACAGGAGCTGTTCTACTGCCTGGCTGAGACTTCAGGGGCCCGTGCTGCTGCAGCCATTGCCACATGGCTCTGGAACACATGCTCAGCTCTGCGTTCCAGGTTGCCTGAGCGGGAGAGTGGTGTTTCTGGTGGATGTGGCTGTGGCTGGTGCCTTTACTGGAGGCTTTTTTTGTGGATCCTTCTTGTTTTTTTCTTTTTTTTTAAATTCCTGTGCCAGTAAAAGACAAAGAAGGGAAGTAACCCCGGTTAGGGCCTTCATACCTGAGGTCCTTATGGAGGGGAATTCCCCTTCCAAACAATAACCTCTCCTCCTCCCTCTCCCCTCCTCACCGTCTTCCATATGCCAACAAGAGTCTTCAATAAAGGTAAAAGTGATGCTAAATGTTCATTTATCCATTTCATTAGTCATTTATATTTATTTCTCATTGTTTTCTGTATGAAAAATATAGTTATTCTCTGTAAAATGTATTTTTTGTGAATATTTTTGGGTGTCTGGAACGGATTAATTGGATTTACATTATTTCTTATGGGAAATATTGCTTCAGTTTTCATATGTTTCAGTTTTAGTCAGACGTTTTTGAACGGATTAATCATGAAAACCGAGGTTTGGCTGGATTCAGTACTGGCTGGTATCCACAGCTTGTAGATATCTGCAGCAGCTTGTATTTAAAAAAAGGTGCCACTGTGGTTTAATTATTACCTTGATTTTTTTCAGTTTTGCATTCTGTCACATCAAAATGTATTATGGATAAATAGCCTTAAAGATGAACTTTTAAATGAAATCAGTAAGAATGACCAATTCTAAGTGCTTGTATATCATGGTAATTTTATAAACATCAGTAAGAGACTGCAGGGTCAGGAAAGGAATGGGCCACCTAGAAGGACCTAAAGTGCCTTTGTACCCAGTTTGGCAGGTCTAGAGCTAACATGGTAAAATAGGAAACCACTATTATGTTGCTTTTCATGCAGATCCTGCAGTAACCCCTAGTCAGTATGGTTTTGAGGATATCCGAAAATGAATATGCTTCAGCTAAATCTGTATGCAGTAGAGGCAATGCATATAACCCACTCTGGCTAAGGGATAGTCTAAGATGGGCTTCAGAAACGCTTCTTTTCCAGGCCTCAGACCTGTGACTGTGGCAAGAGGGAGACCATACAGCGTCTTCTAGTGCAGTGTTTCCCAACCCAGTCCTATGGGGCACACCGGCCAGTCAGGTTTTCGGGATATCCCTAATGACTATGCATGAGATATATATGCATTAGAGATATCCTGCCAACCTGACTGGTTTGTGGCCCTCCAGGGCTGGATTTGGAGACCCCTGCCTAACACCTCTGTCATCTAAGATTGTGAGTGGGCAAGGTGCAGATGTCCAAGACATCAAAAAGGTATATAGAATGTGTCACATTCCTCCTCACTTCTCACCACCACCAAAATATTGTCTATTAGACAACTTTTTGGTGGTGGTGAGAATCGAGGAGGAATGTGTCACATTCTATATACCCTTTCGATGTCTAGGACATCTGCACCTTGCCCACTCACAATCTTAAATGACAGAGGTGTAAGGCAGGGGTCTCCAAATCCAGCCCTGGAGGGCCACAAACCAGTCAGTTTGGCAGGATATCTCTAATGCATATATATCTCATGCATAGTCATTATGGATATCCCGAAAACCTGACTGGCCGGTGTGCCCCATAGGACTCGGTTGGGAAACACTGTTCTAGTGTGCCCATCCTTTGAGGATGGTGCATAGATAGTGCAGAATCTTGTTGAAGCCAACTCAAGAATGCTCAAATGTGTTCTTTGGTGGAAAGATGTAATTTTGGTGGATGGACATGAGATGAAGAAGATTACAGAAATTAAATATTTATGGGCAATACTGTAGTTAAAAACTGCCAACTCATTTAAAGACACTTTCCTGTTTAAATAATTGCCACCTGATTAAGATGGATCAGGCAGAGGCTATCAATATGTTAAGAAACTGAGATCAAGTATATTCCCATATAATTTGAACAATATTTCATGACTTTCAAGGCATATTAAGGGTCCATTTTATTAAAGGGTGCTAGGGTGTTGCACCTAATGCACCAAAAGCAATATACTAATTGCTAATGCACCTATAGCACGTTAAGTGCAACACCACAGCATTAACTGTCAGGGGTGTACAAAGCATTTCACCTGTAGTTAATGCAGAGCACTTTCCCCTACTACACACTTCATTAGTATAGGTGCACTTAATTCCACCTGTTGAGGTGTTGTTAGGTGAACCTGCACTAATAGTGTGGGATGCAGTTAGCAATCAGTGTGAACCTGTGCTGAGCTCACCATGCTGACTTTCCGCCCTTAACATGCCTACTCGCGACCCTATTGTGGGTTGCACAGTTACTGTAGAATGGAAATTGTCCAATGCTAAATGCCATGGAACTACACAATCTGGCAACATGTGTCCCAGCATGCCTTCAGTATGCGCCATAACATCCGCTGACAGCTAGCACTAGTTAGTAAAAGATCCCCTAAGTTAGATATCATCTAAAACCCCCGAATTTTAGCATAATGCTTCTTTCAAAATGGTACTAATAACTATAACATATGAGAGCTACAGCTAAAGCAATAGTTACATAAGTATGACCTAGGCACGGGCTTTTTAGCTGTATTGACCTTTTTTCTGAATTCTTACTGCTTTTGAGAGCATCAAATCAGTGGAGTAATACTATAATGCAGAGTAGGGATATCAGATTTCTTTTAGAACAAAATCAGAAATCTCAACATTTCCTCTTTCATTTAGGAGACAAAGTGAAAGCAAATCAAATAAAAATTCATTTCTTTTTTCAGTTCATTAAACTCTGACCCATACTTTCCCCTCTCCCCCATGGATTAAATCTGCAGTCTGACTTGTACGTGAAGCTCCTCTTGGACTTCCCCTCTCATGCCCCTGAGATTAACTCCTTAACTTATCCCATCCTCAAAGTCTAAATGAGGCAGGAGTGATCCTCAGCCATATCTCTCCCATTGGTGTTTTATTTCAAAATTGGGTTCCTGCCCCATTTAGACCCTGTGTATGAAATGAATTAAAGGAGAGGTGTTGGAAGGGGGGAGGGGATGGAAGCCTGGGGGAGGCTCTTTTTTACAACTTTAAGTCAATAGTGGAAAGAGCTTCCAGGTTTTAGCATGCACTGTCAATAGCATTCATGAAAACAGTAGTTCTCAAACTTGTCTTGGGGGACCCCAAGCTAGTCAGGTTTTCAGGATGCAATGAATATTCGTGAAATATATTTGCATGCACTGCCTCCAATGAGTGCAAATTTCTCTCAGGCATATTCATTATAGATATCCTGAAAACTGAACTTGCTGGGTGTCCCCCAGGGCAGGTTTAGGAACTTCTGCAAGATACAAAGAAAGCAACCAAGGGACATTGACCACAGCTGAGACTCTTGGATATTCCTTTAAGAGGTTATTTTTGAGACGTCTGTGAGTAGAGCTGGGGTGGTCCCAGCAGCTATCCAGTCTGCGATGATATTTAGTTGTTAACTGGATAGCTAAACTGCATAAAGTTAGAACAGATCAATGACGGACCTAAAATTATGTGAGTTTGCAAACCGATTAGCTGATGAATATTGCCGCTGACAAGATAGCATTTCCTCTCAATGGCAAAGCCAGATATTCAATGCTGGATGAAGCATAGGCTCCAGCACTGAATATCTGGGTGTAGTTTCAGCAGCAGTGACCAGTTGCTTTAAAAAATGCAGACCACCGCCACTGAATATTGACCCTCTATACTTTTTAAAGGAGTAAGCAACCAGTTCACATTTACTCATTCTACTGTGCACATTATTTTATAAACCTCTGCCATATTTTCCCGTACCCATCTTCCCTTAGCCATCTTTTCTCCAAGCTGAAGAGCCCTAACCTTTTAAGCTTTTGCTCATAGGGTACCCTCACATCCCCTTTATTATTTTAGTCACCCCTTTCCAATTTCACTATATATTTTTTAGATGTAGCACCAGAACTGCAATTAATACTCAAGGTGCGATCACACCATATAGGAGTACAGAGACATTATGATATCTTTTGTTTAATCCTCCATTCCTTTACTTATAATTCCTAGCATTCTATTAGCTTTCTTGGCCACCACTGCAAATTGAGCAGAAGATTGGAATGTATTTTCTCCAGGACCAAGCAGGAAGTCAGTCCTCACTTATGGGTGTCATCGACGCCGATGAAGCCCCAGCGGAGCATTTCCCCAGCTTTCCATGAAAGCCTTTGGGAATGCTGGCACGCATGCGCGGTTCCCTTCCCGCCTAAAGGTGCCATCTTACCTCAGTCAAATGACATAGCTAAGAACAGCACACAAAAAAGTAAAAATTAAACTATGTACAACTGCAACTCCAAGGGGAGGAAGAGGGTAGTGAGGACTGATTCCTGCTGCTCCTGGAGAACACCTGTTACAGGTGAGTAACCACTCTTTCTCCAGGACCAAGCAGGAAGTCAGTCCTCACTTATGGGTGACTCCCAAGCTCAGGGCTACCAGGAACCCAGGCTGAACAAGAGAACTCCCTCTAGTCTCAGCAACACAGTAAAGGCTTTGCAAGGACACACCCTCCACAGGTAGCCCAACCAGAGGGCAGGAGGGCAGGAGTTGCCTAGACCTCAAAGAGATTCCAGAGTACTGCTTGGCCAAAAGCACTGTCCCTACGGGACTCCCTCTCCAGACAGTAGTGGGCTGCAAAAGTCTGGCTTGAAGACCAAGTAGCAGCCCTGCAGATGTCTTGCAATGGAACAGAGCGGAGGTGAGCCACTGATGCAGCCATTGCCCTCACACGGTGGGCCGTGACCCTACCCTGCAAAGGAAGGTCAGCTGCCTTGTAAGCCCAGGTGATACAGTCAGCCATCCAGATGGACAAGGTACGCTTGGACACAGGCCTCCCCAGTTATTGGGGTCAAAAGAAAGGAAGAGCTGAGAAGCCTTCCTGTGACCCTGCGTACGTTCAAGGTAGAAGGATAAGGCCCTCCTACAGTCCAAGGTATGGAGAACTGTTTCAGCCTGACTTGCGTGAGGCCTAGGGAAGAAAGTAGGAAGAACCACCTCCTGGTTGAGGTGGAAAGAGGAGACAACCTTAGGAAGGAACTTAGGGTGAGTCCTGAGGACCACCCTGTTTTTATAGAACCTGGTGTAAGGTCTATCACAGACCATGGCCTGAAGCTCACTCACTCTCCTAGCCGAAGTAAGGGCTATCAGAAAGAGAGTCTTCCAGGAAAGGAAGCGTAGAGGGCAAGTAGCCATAGACTCAAAAGGTGGGCGAGTCAGTTGCTGCAAGACCACATTAAGCTCCCACTCAGGAGCAGGAGGACGTATGGGAGGCTTGAGCAGAAGCAAGCCTCTGAGAAACCTAAACACCAAAGGGTGCACAGACAAGGAATGGCCCTCAACTAGGGAGTGGTGAGCTGCTAAAGCAGAGAGGTGGACCTGAACAAAGTTGGACTTGAGACCCTGATTGGACAAGTGCAGCAGGTACTGAAGCACTACTGACACAGTACAGGAGAAAGGATCCTCAGCACGTAGCTGACACCACACAGAGAACCTCTTCCACTTGAGAGTATAGGTCTTCTTAGTGGATTGTTTCCTGGAGGCTAGGAGAACTTCCTCAACCTCGGGAAGCAGGCCCCAGGGAGCCAACACTACCCTTGCAGCCTCCATGCCATCAGATTGAGAGCTTTGAGATTGGGATGCAGCAAGGAGCCCTGATTCTGAGAGAGAAGGTCGGGCTGCAATCCCAGAGGCAGAGGCAGATCCACTGCCAGTTGAAGCAGGAGGGGGAACCAAGGCTGCCTTGGCCACCTGTGAGCTACCAAGAGGACTGAGGCCCTGTCTCGGAGAATCTTGAACAGTGTTCGGGCCACCAGAGGGGTGGGAGGAAACGCATAGAGTAGGCCCTGAGTCCAGGGAATCAGAAAAGCATCTGCTGCTACTCTCAGAGGATGCGGTTGCCTGGAGCAGAACCTTGGCAGTTGGTTGTTCAGTGGACTGGCAAACAGATCTATAGAGGGAAGCCCCCATTTCAAGAAAATCTTTTGAACCACTAAAGGATGTAGCTGCCACTCGTGTGGTTGCAGAATCCTGCTCAATCTGTTGGCCAGGGAATTCTCCTGGCCTGGAAGATAGACTGCTTTGAGGAGCATGTTGTGCTTCAGGGCAAAGGAACAGAGGTCCTGGGCCTCCTGGCAAAGGGGCTGGGAACCAGTTCCACCCTGTTTGTTTACATAGAACATGGCTACCTGGTTGTCTGTCTGGATCAAGACAGACTGTTGTGCCAGGGAAGCAGTAAAGGCCTTGAGGGCCAAGCGAATAGCTCTGAGTTCCAGCAGATTGATCAGCTGGGACGCCTCCCAAGGAGACCACAGGCCCTGGGTGCACTTGTCTAGGCAGTGTGCTCCTCAACCCTGCAGAGAGGCATCGGTGGTCAGTACCACTGTATGAGGTGGGATCTGAAAGGGCACCCCCACCAGCAGATTGGGGGGGGTGTAACCACCAGTTGAGGGAGGCCAGAAAACGGTGGGACACTCTGATCCTGTCTCTGAGACTGCCTGAGGCTTGTGACCACTGAGTCCGAAGGCACCACTGGGCAGGCCTCATATTGACCCTGGCATTGGGGGTCACCTGTACTGTCGACGCCATGTGGCCCAGAAGCCTGAGACAGAGTCTGGCGGAGACTAGGGACCTGTGCAGAAACTTGCTGGCGAGGTCCATGAGCCTTTGTGCTCGGTCCACTGGTAAGAATGCTCTTGCCAGCTGAGAATCCAACCTTGCTCCTATGAACTCCAAGTTCTGGGAGGGGAGCAAAGTGGACTTTGCGAAGTTGATGACAAAGCCCACCTTTTGGAGCAGTTCTATGGTCCTGTTGGTGGCCTGTTGAACTTCTAGGGAAGTCTGGCCTCTGATGAGCCAGTCGTCTAGGTAAGGAAACACAAAGATGCCCTGATTTCTCAGGTAGGCTGCCACCACTGCCAGGCACTTGGTAAACACCCTGTGAGCGGAGGTCAGTCCAAAAGGCAGTACTCTGTACTGATAATGGTTTCCTCCCACAATGAACCTGAGGTACTTTCTGTGGTCTGGATGAATAAGGATGTGAGTGTAAGCATCCTTTAGATCTAAAGAGCAAAGCCAATCTCCCTGCTGGAGGTAGGGCAGAAGTGTTCCAAGAGTAAGCATCTTGAACTTCTCTTTCACTAGAAACTTGTTCAGGTTTCTGAGATCCAAAATGGGTCGAAGACCACTGGTTCTTTTTGGCACCAGGAAATACCTGGAGTAAAACCCGTGACCTTGGAAGTGGGGAGGCACAGGCTCCACCGTCTTGTCCAGCAACAGACCTTTTAGCTCCTGGAGGAGAAGGGCGGTATGCAGGGGAGGCCGGAAAGGTTCCCCTGGAAAGTGTGGCGGAGGCAGTTTGTGAAAATGCAGGGCATAGCCTCGATGGACTATGTCCAGCACCCAACTGTCTTGGGTTATCAAGGGCCACTTGTGGGCGAACAAGGCTAGGCGGCCTCCTGTGCAGGGTTGGGTCTGCAAGGGAGGTATGGCCATACTCAAGGAGTCAAAAACCCCCACCCTGCTGAGTGGGAGCAGGGGCTGCAGGCTTGGGGGTCCACTGCCTACGAGGCCCATTACCCTGGCCCTTGGCTTGCTGACCCTGGGGGGCAGCTTGGGCAGCCAGATATTGTGGGTACTGTTTGTAGGCAGTGCCCTTCCTCAGGTAAAAGGACTTTTTACCCGAGCCCTTCTTCTTATAAGAAGGGGCAGAGGTCTTCCTCGACAGCCTTGTCCTCGTGAGGTGCTCTGTCTCGAGCTGAGCGGCCTTCTTGGCCACAGGCTTGCCAAAAAGATTTTCACCTTGGCAAGGGACATCGACCAACTTGTCCTGAACCCATGGCTCGAGGTTCGATGACTGCAGACATGCCTGGCGTCGGGCCGTGATGCCGGCTGCTGCTACACGGGCCGAAGCCTCGAAGCCATCGTAGGCGGCGCGGGACATGAACTTAGAGCATTCCCGGATCCTCGAAGATAAGGACTTAAAACTCTGCAAGGGTTCCCCGGAGAGCAGAGAATCCAGCCAACTCCTTGGCCAGGTCTCGTAAATACATGCCCATGTACAGCTGGTAAGTCTGGACACGGCAAGCAAGCATCGAGCCCTGAAAGCACTTTCTACCGACGCCATCAAGGCTTCGGGCTTCCCTTCCAGGAGGCACCGCAGAGTGCATCTTCTGACTCTTCAGACGATGCATGGTCGATTCCACAACCATGGAATGGTGTGGTAGCTGTGCTTTCTGGAAGCCAGGACTCTTTCGGAGCCGATAGATGGAATCGACTCGCTTGCTCAAAACCGGCGCCGAGGCCGGTGCCTCCCACATCCGGAAGAGGAGCCGTTCCAGCATCGGAGGAACCGGGACAGTAAAGTCCTCCTTCGGAGGAGAGTCATACTGCAGAGCATCGAGCTCTTTGGCTCGAGGCTCCTCCTTAGGGTAAGCCGAGATAGCCAGGGCAGCAGCCATATCGCGGACAAACTCCGAGAACCTAGTATCCTCTGGAGGGGATCTACTCCGGGGCTCAGACTCTAGTGAGTCCGAAGGGACACACCGAGTCTTGAAGGTGTCAGGAGACTCCTCGTCTTCGGTCTCCCAAGCAGACTCGTCTGATGTCGAGTCGAGGTCCGACCCCGCGGGGCCTCTAGGCACCCGCCCCGACGCCAGTGGCACCGGCGTCGAGACCCTCGGTCCCGAACGGGAGGTCGAGGGAGACCTCGACCAAGGACAACCTCGAGCCGCAAGGGACTCGAGTATCGGCTCAGTCTCCGGGGTTGACTTCGAAGTCGATGTCCCGGTGGTCGGGGCAGATGCGCCAGACAGGCTGGCCATCAGTGCCCGCTGCTGATCCATGAAGGCAGACATTCTGCTCTCCAAGGCTGTCAACTTGAGACTCAGCTCGGGTGACGCAGCAGCCCCCGACTCAGGCCCCGGCGGCACCGGGCCCGAAGTCGGTACTCGGGGAGGCGAGTCCACGAGGACAACAGGACTTACATGTCCAGCAGACTCCGACTCCATGCGAGGAACTTTAGTTGGCTTCTCCTGGTCCACGGGCCCGGGACGATGGTCGGAGGTCTTAGACCTGGCCCTCGAGGGCTCAGGGACCTCCTCCGACGCCGCCCTCGTGAGCCGCTTCTTCCTCTTACGTTCCCGGTCGGGGGACCCCATGTCCGAGGAGCTCCGATGCCTTTCAGGATCGGAATCCCGAGATATCGAGGCCTCAGACGAGGTCCGGGCCCGGGCAGAGGCCGAGTCCGAGAAAAGCCTTTCACTTTGTTGCTGACGACTTCGGAGGGCCTTGGAAGACATTTTTCCACATGGCCCGCATGCTTTAGAATCGTGGTCCGGGCCAAGGCACCGAAGGCAGCAGTCGTGTGTGTCAGTGAGAGACATTATCTTCTTACACCGATCACACTTTTGAAACCACTGGAAGCCATCGGGGAGAAAAGGGTCCCCGCGAGGTCAAAGGACCGGCCTTCCAGGGAAAAAGAAAAAGATTTGGCGTGAGCGCCTAGCCACTAAGGGCAAAAACCGAAAAAGGAAAAAAGGGATTCGATACCGGTGTACCGAATCCGGCGGGAGGGGAACCGACGTCGAATCCGAGGAAAAACGCGAAATAACGCCAAGAAAAAACTTCTCTTTTCCGGGAAAAAAAGGACACACGTCCGATGGGCTTCACGGAAAAAAAGACACTGAGGTAAGATGGCACCTTTAGGCGGGAAGGGAACCGCGCATGCGTGCCAGCATTCCCAAAGGCTTTCATGGAAAGCTGGGGAAATGCTCCGCTGGGGCTTCATCGGCGTCGATGACACCCATAAGTGAGGACTGATTCTTGCTGCTCCTGGAGAACACCTGTTACAGGTGAGTAACCACTCTATCTATGATGACACCTAAATCCTTTTCCTGAGTGGTGGTTCCTAATGTGGAACCTTACATCATGTAACCATATTCTGGGATGTTCTTCCCTAAGTGCATAACTTTGCACTTGTCCACATTACATTTCATCTGCCATTTCGATGCCCAGTCTCCCATTTCCTCATGATCCTCTTGCACTTTTCCATAATCCACTTGTGACTTAACAACTTTGAATAATTTTGTGCCATCTACAAATTTAATCATCTCACACATTGTTCTCATTTCCAGGTCATTTATAAATAAGTTAAGAAGTAGTGATCCCAGCACAGATCCCTGGAGTACACCACTATTTATCTTTTTACATTGAAAAAAAAAAGACCATTTAGCTCTACTCTGTTTTCTGTCTTTTATCCTGTTCTCAATCTGCAATAGAACACCCCTACCTATTCAATGATTTTTTTATTTCAAGAGTCTCTCATGAGGAATCTTACCAAACGCAAAGGCTTTCTGAAAATCTAGATACACTATATCTATCAGCTTACCTTTGTCTACCTGTTTATTCCTACCTTCAAAAAAAATATAGCAGGTTGATAAGGCAAGACTTCAGGGTCACAGTGTAAATGATATAACAAGCTCCAGGGGCGTCAAAGGTTTTTAAATTTCAAAACATATTTAAACCTATACATACAGTTTTAAATAGCAATATTAGTTCTACAACACAGTTACATTTAAACTCATTTTATTGTAGCCTTGTCAACAGTAGCAAATATGACTAATGAGAAACCTGGGTTTACATTTGCTCACGGGTGTAGCAAATCATGGCTCATAAATTCATTGTGCACATTTTTAACTGGCTCAAGAGATTGTCTGTAGTTAAGACTATTACTCAATTTTTACTTTAAAATGTTCATAGTTGAAAAAGTGCTCACATAAGTAAGTGGAGCCAAAAAAATGAGAAAACAGCCTGCGATCATCAAACATACTGGATAATTCTGATTATCAAAAATCTTCCAGAAATCAGAGAAGGTCTTGCAATTTTTATGACATGGCTTGAATTCCATTTGCCCTTGACATTCAATGATTTCTAGCTCAAAGTGATTGCCTGCCAACCCACATTCAATCTCTGTTTTAGAAATTAAACCAGGGTCTCCAACAAATGGATTCAGGACGGGTTCAGATTGTGCAAAATCTATAAATCCATATATCTGTCCTTAAATTCCTGCTGTAGTTTTCCAATCACAGCAAAGAGTCGCTCAGCAGCATCCTTGGCTTCATCTTCTTTCAGAGACAGTGATAGATTCGAGGCCATTTGCTTTAAATTGGGAAAGTACTTCATTTCTCCTTTGCCTAAAGCTGACTGAAAGAAATCCAACTTTTTAACAAATACCGTCAAAGAGCTGTACAGTTCAGTAATGAAATGGCAATCTTTTAATTTCAAACTGAGTTGGTTGAGATGATCTGTAATGTCAGTTAAAAAGGCCATGCCCAGCAATCATGTTGAACTTGATAAATTTGTCAAACTGTTGTTTATTCTCTGCAGTAATTTTATGTGCCACAGCAGCACAAGGAAGCATCCTTAAACTTTGCTTTTGCTTAGCCACCTGACATCATTATGAAGAACAACATAGCATCGAGAAGAGGACAAAACTGGTGATGATTTAACTCCCTTGCACAAATAAGTAATACCCATCTCCTGATTTAAGGAGGGGACACTTAACCTAGCTGAGCCCTGTCAGGAGACTGCTTGGGTGATGTTGAGTAGAAACAGAAAGGGAAGGAGTGGGTTATGGGAAGTAGGTTTTGGTGGGCTGAAGTCTAGGGGGAGGAGAGAGGAAGGGCGGGAAGGAGTAAGGAGGGAGATCTTATCAGCAAACCGTTGGGTTTTGCAGTGGGGCAGGAGTTTGGTGAAGGTTTGATTCATGCCCTTCCTTCCCAAAGGAGGGATGGTGGGAATTAGGGGAGCAAGTGAGGAGGGGTTTCAGTTTTATTAGGGGGAGGGGTGGGTGGCACATCTTGGTATGTTCAGGGAGGTAATGACCTATCTAGAGGTCTAATAGGCCCTCGATGAAAAAGTGACATGAAGGTATAAAGGAGTACCCATAACTCCAGTCATCTGAGGGTCAACACTAGGTGTGGAGGGAGTTTGGAAAGAACTCCATTATAAAAGAGAATTGTGGCCCTGGCCTGGCAGTACCACAAGCTATGGTATAGAGATATAGAAACATGACAGCAGAAACAGACAATATAGCTTTTCTAGTCTGCCCTTCCATATCAACTAGTATAGTTCCCTTTTCTCCTTTAATCTTATTGGAATTATAACTCTGTATAGGGTGGACTAGAACCTTAGCATCTAGCCCTGTAAGACCCAAATAGCAAGAACTATGTTATTGCTGATGAAAATTTGTGAATTCAATTGTTATGGCTAATAAAGCTGTGGATGAGTTTTGCCATTTCCTTGCAATGTTTTGTGAAATTTGTGACAAACAGATGTTCTACTGGTGGGCAATCGATTGATGAAAAATTATGAATGCCAGAGTTAAGTTAATCATTTTTATGACAATACCCATCACTGAATTTAGTTGCAGATGGTTACTGCATAAGGACTTCAGATGAATGATGCAGTGAAATGACATGAATTTCCCCAAAACCTGAAATTTCCTCATCAACTCCACAAGTTTTGAATTCATTCCAGTCATTTCAGGTACACCATTGGCTGTGACACAATATAACTTTGATAGCGGCACCTTTTTTTCAGTCAAAAACATTTTTAGAGCACTAATGCAGTCTATGCCTCTAGTTGTGTTTAAGAGTGATATCAGTGTCAATACCTCCTCCTTGACAACAACAAAACCTTTGCTAAAATGTACAAAAACAGTCAACTGAGAGATGTCAGCAATGTCTGTGGACTCATCTAAAGCCAGTGAAAACCAGTCACACTAATGAAAATCTGGCATGAGTTGATGAAAAAGATCTTCATTAAGGCTTTCACACCATCTGGCAACAGTGCTTGGAGCCAACTGAATTCCATCAATGGCATCCTTTATTCCTGTAGAACTGTATTTATGCTCAGAACCTTCAGGAAAAGACCTTGAACAATGGCCTGTAAACATTCTTTAACAATCGGACCATTAATCGGACCATCAGTGAAAGTTTTTTTTGTTTGAAAGAAGAATTTCCAAAAGTCTAAATGAGGCCTCAGTAGCTCTAACAGAATGTTTCTGGGGTGCCTTTAAAATATTGTGCTCAGTAATTAAATTTCTCTTAAGTTCAATAACTTCTTTCTGTAATTCACTATACAGTGGAAACTCTTTCAAAAGATTTGGATGTCTTGTTGTGTAACCGAGGTAGCTCGGACGCGGGGTCCACTTCTCCCCTTCCGACCCAGTCCCCCTACCCATCCCAAAACAATGCAGTCATACACACAAAATGGAGAAAACCAACTGGTTGCAGCTTTATTCAAATGATGGATTAAACAATTAACAATAAATCAACTTGATATATACAATGAATCAGAACCCCCCCAAAAATGCTGGATACATTTTCACGTCTATCATATTACTAACAAGACGGAACCAGTATCCACTTGCTGCCATTGACAACCTCAGCTGCAATCTACAGCCCCTCCACCATCTTCACCATATTACTAGCAAAGACTTGCTACCTTCTGAGCGAGGACCCCCAAACTGGGGCTTCCTCTCCCCTTGAACAAAATCTGGGCAGAGATCACCTGACCCTGTCCAAAAGGCCTTGAGCCCAAACACCGCATGCCACCCGAATGGTTTGGATAACCGCCCCCCACTCCCCCCCCCCCCAGTTGAGACGAAAACCCCCATACCAACCCTCACCCAACTTCCATAGAAAGTGGTGGCGCAGGTTGGGAAAAGACATGTCCACTTCATTGTGGACTGAACAGGAAGAGGGAGGGGCCGCTTCCTGATGGTAATATCTCTGTCTGGACCTTCCCTCTTTCCCATCGCGCCTGTGGAACCAATGAGCATCCTTCCTATAACCAGAAGACATCTTTTCAAATTCTAAGAGGCACCAACAGGCTAACTCAGCAACCACCCTCCCCCCTTCCGCCTTCCGTACTGTGACCTTGCCAGGCTTAACAACTGCTGACAGCCTCCTTTGCCACCATCCCCATTTCAACCCTCACCCTCCCCACCCACCTAAAGGAACTCCTGACCACGGGGAACTGGGTCCCTTGTCCTGGGCCGAACCCCAGTTACACTATGGCTGCCAGAGATCTGGCCCCGCAGCCTGTCATTTAATGCCAGCTCAAATTGCATGATTTGAAAACTGAAACAATTTCATGGCAGAGAAGACATACCACTTTGTTGTAGCTAAGAATGAAGAAGTACTTATGCTTTCATTCATTGTTAAAGACTCGATTTTGCTTCTGCAGCATTGTACATGTTTGCAAAACTTTTGCGTGGTTTCTACAGTTGTCTGAACATGATCGCTTCATGGTTTTCCAAATTGCAAAATTAAATGACTATATTTGCTAAGAAAAATAACATTATACCCCTATAACCTCTACAATATGACAGAATACACTAGACATGCATTAAAACTGGAAACTACTGACAACATCATAGGTGACACAATCGTCAGAATAACTAATCGTATGCCAATAACATATGCCTGTCAATTAATATTTTATTTATGTTGTTAGCATGCTAATTTAAAAATCCATTTCTTATAAATTTAACATGTGGACTAATTGGGTCAGTAGGAATTGTACTGAAGATTGTGTTTGAGGCACTCACACGGACAGAAACTAACATTTCAGCCTACTCCTAAAGAGCCGCAATGAAGGTTTTTGGGACTGAGGAAATAAAAAATCATTGGAGGCAGTGTTCTATTGCAGATTCAGAACTGGATAAAAGACAGAAAACAGAGAATAGGGCTAAATGCTCAATTTTCTCAATGGAGAAAGGCAGTGGCATTCCCAGCTCCTTTTCTATCTGGGGCAGACGCTCCCCCTTGCAGCCGGCAGAGCTTTGTGGTACAATATGCACCCCCCCCCCCCACCACACACTTTGGAGGCAGCTTCTAGGCTGATTCTTCTCTCCTGGCTGAAGTCTCGCAATCGCAAGACTTCAGCCGGAAGAGAAGAGCCGGTCTAGATTGGAGACAGCATGGCAAGCTACCCATCTTGAAGGAATGTTTGCTGCTCTGCCTCCAAGTGTGGTTCCGGCAGGGGTGCACCCCTCCTGACCGGCACCTGGGAGAGCTTGCACACACTGCCTCATCCTTGATACGCTACTGGAGAAAGGTGAATAGTGGAGTGCTCCAGCAATCTTTACTGGGTCACTGCTTTTTAGCATATTAATAAATGACCTGGAAATGGGAATAACAAGTGAGGTGATCAAATTTGCAAACATCACAAAATTGTTAAATCACAAGAGGATTATGAAAAATTGTAAAGAACCATGAGAAACTGTGAGACTGCATGTCCAAATGGCAAATGAAATTTAATGTTCTTAGGTAAAATTAACCCAAATTATAGCTACATAATGCTAGGTTCTACATTAGGAGTCACCACCCAGGAAAAGGATCTAGGCGTCATTGTGGATAATACACCAAAATTCTCTGCTCAGTGTGCAGCAGAAGTCAGGAAAGCTAGAAGAATACTAAGAATTATAAGTAAAGGAATGGAGAATAAAATAAAGGATAGCATAATGCCTCTGCATTGCTCCATGGTGCAACAGCACCATGAATACTGTGGGCAGTTCTGATTGCCTCATCTAGAAAAAGATATAGCATAATTAGAAAAGGTACAGTGAATCACAACCCTAATGATAAAGAGGATGGAAGGATACCTCTATGAGGAAAGACTTAAAAAGTTAGGAGGAGCTTGAAGAAGATATGAGTGAGGGGAGATATGATAGAGGTCTATATAATAATGAGTGGAGTGGAACAAGTAAATGTGAATTCATTGTTTACTCTTTCAAAATGTGCAAAGACTAGGGAACATATAATGAAGCTATGAAGTAGTACATTTTGGGGCATGTTTACTAATGCACACTATGTGACAGCGAGGTGTTTACTGCACGGTATGATCACCATGCTAAAAAGTAGCACAGGGCTCCAAGCTTATACGCCAGCGCTAACCGGGTTGTGCACAAAGGGGCAGGGACTGGGTGGGTCAGAGGTGGAACGGAGGCATAGTTAGCATGGGTGTAAGTATCTTACTCTAACCGAAAGGCTGCTGTTAGCACAGGTGCACTTAACTCCACCTCAGTGGGTGGTGTTAAGTGCATCTGAATGCCAGTTTGAGTGCTGCTTATTTGACCATAGCCTTGATCTCTCAATTTTGGCTTTTGTGTCCTTTTCCAGGGTTGAAGGGGTTCCACTTATCTATCCGGGTGGATCATCTTCCAGGCACTTGGAACCATGCCTCTCAGCACTCTGAGTAATATAGGCTTGGAAGCACATACCAATTTTGTAGACATTTCAGCAGCATACATCCTTAAGCTCCCGGTCTACAAGCTGATAAAAACCATTGAAGAATCCAAGTTATCAATGTCCCTGTTTAATGTACATAACCCAATTTAAGTTACAATGTAAACCCGCTTTGACTAAATGATAAAGCGGTATAAAAAACCCTGTTAAATATATAAATAAATAAAATAAATTGATGGAAAAGTGTTAAGTCAGGACCAGAGGTACAGAAAATGTCCATTTAAGGATGAACATTGAGGGGCCACTGATAGATAATGTTTGGATACATGCTAGTAATATTGAACATCACCTGACTCACCAAACACAGTCTTCACATATATTGAGCTACCTGATAACCCTGGATAAGCTTGATGTTCTGCACCAAGCAGTGCTGTTCCTCCTACCTTGCCTATTGATGACCTAACAGGTAGGAGTTACATCAGGAGCAGATCTAAAACCAGAACACCACCCTACATGCCACACTTTGATGCTTGAGAAAGACTACTTTTATTGTATATGTGCTTTTATGTATATGTCTTTTTAACCACTGCTTTGTCTGGACTGTAAACCACTATGATGTATAACTCGAATAGCGGTACATCAAATCATTTTCAATAAATAAACAAACTAGAGTCATTTAGACATTTTTGAAAAGACAAATTTAGATTCTCTATTACTCACTGGGAAGTTAGGAACATACCAGATGTATAGATTTACCACTTGATGTGCCCTGTGAGGTAACAACCAAAACTTGAAAGTGCTGAAGAAATACTTCCAAGATAACTTGAAAAAAATAGCTCACCCTACTATTACTACTATTTAGCACTTATATAGCGCCACGCACGCAGCGCTGTACAGGGAACAATACAAGAGTGGTGCTCATACGAGCTTACAGTTAAGTTGAGACAATAAAGAGCATTGGTCAATTTGGTGCAATACAGAGCATTGGTCAATATGCACCCAAAAGTTAACCTCTCTAGCCATTATTGTTTCTGATGAAGAAAGTCAGCACATTGCCTCTGTTTGTAAATTAGTAGGCCTGAAATCAATTTACAATTCATAATTGATACCTATTACTCCTGCTACCAGAACTATTGGATAGGATTCAGTCCACCTATATTTTCAGACAGTAGAACTTGCAAAGTGCATGCAAACTCATTATGGATGATAAATGGAAGACTGACTTCAAGATCTTTTATAGTCACTATGAGTAGAGCCATATATTTCGGATTAATGCTTCCAGATGCCGAATAACAATGGGTTGTTATCCAAAGCAAGTAATGTGTTTGCCAAAAGGTGCTGAATGCATAATCCACTTAAGCATGTATTTCCAGCACGTATGGATAAATCGGAGTCATTTAATTGCTAAATGGATACATTTTATATGTAGAAGGGTAGGCATTGGGGTGACAAAAGCAGGGCCAGCACTTATACATTTATCAAGGTTATCTGCAGATAAACAGAGAAGGTATGCATCTAAAATTAGGCCTGTGAAATAGTTACCAATCAGACATTTGTCCAGCAGCACTAGAGATATAGCTCCATTGAATATATGATTAAAGTTAAGTATCGGTGCCAGTAATACTGGTCAGGGCAGCTGAATATCAGATGCTATGGGGGTCATTCCAAACAGCAAATAACAGGGATGTATGTCCAGTGTGGATGTACAACCCCCGCTATTCGCTGGGGGCCTATTCTGGCCCGATAGCTTCCTGCACATCTAGAGCCTTTGTGCGGGAGCTCTGGAAGGGGGCAGGAAGGGGCAGTGACAGTGCAGAGAGTGGGCGATGCTGGGGTGGGCTGCACAGCCCAGATGAACAAGGCCAATCCAGGTTACGGCCCTGTACGTCCGGCATTGGAACATTGGACGTCAGACTTATTCCACCTCGGAGGTGGAATAAGTCTGATGAATGATGGTGCCCGGCACAGGAGTCCCCACCCCAACACATGGCACTGAGGATGATAGGCACCCACTGCCCGATCCCAGCACTGGCAGGCTCCTCCAGGGGACAGGCGGCGGGGACAAGCATGTATGTGGTAGTGCGTGGAATCGAGGCTCTTGCTGGGCGTCCTGGTGCCATGGCGATGGGACACCATGGCACCAGCAAGAGCACAGGGAGGGCTGGCCAAGCAGGGAGTAAGACATCTGGTGCATCAGAATCGGCCTGTCCAAGTGCCCTGATTCTGCTCCCATGGGTGCTGAATTGGGTACAAAGCTGGCCTGTCCATATGATGGATATCCAGACTGGCAGGACGTCCCCCGATTGGAAATGGCCTCAATGTGTTTAGTGGAAATCTAGAACACTGCTTTGTAATTTAGCTGGACGACATCTTTGTTTCCACGAACCCAGTATTGCATGAACACCATGTGTCATCAGCATTAGAACGCTGTGCAAACTCTGAAAATATGCAAAAGTGAGACATGTTCATTCGCTAATGAATCAACAGAGTTTCTGGAGTACATCACATTGTCCAAAAGAGTAGAGTGAATCTTCAGAACACACATTTGCAGGTTTAAAAATGTGTCTAAGATATTCACTGGTTTTGTGGCTTTGCTCATTTCTACCAAAGCTTTATATGAACGTTTTCTATTCTTGTAGTACCTCCAACATGTATGCTAAAGAAACCTGCCAAACTTCAGCAGCCCTAAATTAAATGGATAGTGCCAACATGGTCATTGCTCTATCCATATATTGAACACCATTACCCATGGGGTAAATTCTGACCAGCGTTTAGTGGGGATGTATGTTTGGTTTGGACGTACATCCCTGCTAAATGCATGCTCTTGATGCTGGATCCAGAACTCCCCACACATATATAGGAGATGTGCAGGGGGCTCTGGATGAGGGCGGGAGGGTGCGGGCTGGAGGAGGTGTGTGGGAGGGCAGGAGGCGCGTGACCCTGACCCCAGACGTACAAGACTGATTCCAGTTGCAGCCCTCTATGTCCGAGGGTGACGAGTTAGACGGAGGACTTATTCCACCATGGAGGTGGAATAAGTCCCCTTGACATGGTTGGACAGTCACAGAAAGGGCCCCGGATCGGATAAGCGGTGCCATGGGGTTCCCCGCAGCCCGATCACGGCCTTAGCAGGTCTGATTAGGGGTTGGGCAGTGGGGGAAATGTACTGTTAGGAAGTTTGCCAGCAATCGGGTCTCCTGCATGTTGTCCTGGTGCCATGGCGATGGGAGACCACGGAACTGAGCTCCATGCAGGAGCCTCAGCTGATTTGTATGGGGAACAGGCCAGACGTACTGCGGGACAGAATCGGGCAATTCTGTTCCCATGGAAGCGTCTAGCTCCTGTAGGTGCAGAATCAGGTGCACTGCTGGCTGTCCAGATTATGGACGTCCGGATGGGCCCCGTGTGGAACTGGCCTCCACATGGCTACCAGTGCTGAATAGATGGCTTTTGTTAAACATCAGCACTGGCATTTAAATGCTGATTTTAGATAGAGCGAAGAGTGGAATTGAGATGCCCAGGTCAGGATGTAAACTATTTCAGTGGTATTTTATAAAAAACTGTCAAAAAAGGAAGCTTTTTGTAAAATATATTATTAGGATAAGCAAGAATACACATACAATACAATTTGGAGAGGGAAGAAACAATGGAGGATGAAGGAGGATAACCCCCTTTATCCCTTCTGTAAAGGACTGTCCAAAATGAGAACTTTTAAAAAACCTGTGCATGTCAGGGAACAGCTGAAAATCCAGACATGGACAGTTTTGGTCATACACATACAGTAAGAACATAAAAACATAAGATATGTCATACTGGGTCAGACCAAGGTCCATCAAGCCCAGTATCCTGCCTCCAACAGTGGCCAATCTAGGTCATATGTACCTAGCAGTTTCCCAAAAAGACAAAGGTTCCACAATGCTTGTATTGGGTCAAGCATTGATATCCTGGGTCCCTTTTTTTTTTTATTTATTTATACTTTATCATTTTAACAAACAATGAAGGATTTATCAAAACTTCATGGAAATAAGACACTGGTTTAGAAATACAACATTGAATCTCATCAACATTGAAAAAAAAGGTAGTAATAGAAATGCTAAACAATAATATACCGGTGCTTCCTATAGCCCACTAACAACCAAAATCCAAGAGACAGTATGCATTAAACCGGAGGAAAAAGAGAAAAAAGAATGTGAGCAAAACAGTCATAACTAACTCATACGCAGTGAGTCAGGAGGCACATCAGAAGGACGCCGAGCACTCAAGAAGCCCACTAACTGGAATGGCTCATAGAAAATATAAGATTGATTACACAGGTACACTACCAAAAAACTGCCTCCAGTTTTGCAACTGATTCCTATAGATTTTGGGGTGCTGAATCCAGGAAAAATAGCCAAAATGTTCCATCACGTCACGTTTTCTTGCAAAATTAGATTTCTTACCCATATAAGGAATGTTCACATAATTTCTTTTTAGCCGACTGCAGTTTATTTTCTTGGCCCAAAATAGAGGTTGTAATGGTTAACTAACTAGAAACACTCCCTCATGATATTTTAGAGTGTTTTGTATTCATTTTATACATTAACAGGACAATTGGGAGGCGGGGGGCTAAATCCAGTACTCGCGCTGGCGCATGTTCTTTCCTGTTCGCCTCGCCTCGTTCGCTCGCTCAAACACGGTGGTTGCGACATGAACGTTCCTGTCAAATTTCAGTTTCTTGCAAGTTCATTATTACCTTTTGTTTGCTCAGTCGTAATCCAGCTTTATTCCGAAGTGGTTCACTACAGTTGTAGTTTGCAGTGCTGTGTATTTGTGATGGCTCACAGAGCCAGAGGTTGCGTCAACTCTCCGGACAGTTTTTGTTTTATTTGTGGGGAATATACCGTGAAAAAGCGGCAGAGGAACATTTCTGCATTTATTAAAAAAGTATATTTCGCCTATTTCGGTTTGAAGTTAGGCGATCAAGACAAACCGTGGGCTCCTCACAAAGTGTGCAAGACATGTGAGGAAGATCTACGCTTATGGATGAAAGGTAAAAAACAAGCATTTCGTTTCGGAATACCTATGATGTGGCGTGAACAAAGAGACCACAGCAGTGACTGCTATTTTTGCTCTTGCATTGTGAAGGGATACAACTTAAAAAATAAGAACGTAATAAGTTACCCCAACCTTCCCTCAGCAATTAGGCCTATGCCTCATAGCAACGAAGTACCTGTGCCTGAACCACCAAAATCTTTGGATCATATTTGTGTGGACGGTTCTGATCATGATGAGACTCATCAGATGGCTTTTCCCGATGAGTCCAGTACTTCCGAGTTTGAAACTGAACCAGACCCGAAACCTGAACTTTTCTCTCAAGCTGAATTGAATGATTTAGTCCGGGATTTAGGACTCCCAAAAGATGCTGCCCAACTGCTAGGTTCTTGGCTTAAACAGAAAAATCTATTGTCACCAGGAATAACATTTTATTGGTACCGCAACCGCGAGACACAATTTTTGAAGTATTTCAGCAAAGAGGAAGATTTGGTATTTTGCAATGATATATACGGAGTGATGGAAAAGTTTAAACTCAAGTATGATCCTGCTGAATGGCGGCTGTTCATTGATTCGTCAAAAGACAGCATAAAAGGTGTTCTTCTTCATAATAGCAACACATTCGCTTCAGCTCCCATTGCTCACTCTGTTATTCTCCAAGAAAAATACGAGAATTTGGCCCTGATTCTTCAGAAGATTCGTTATGATGAGCATAAGTGGATGATTTGTGGAGACTTTAAAATTCTATCCATGCTATTAGGGCAGCAATCCGGTTTCACCAAATATCCCTGCTTCCTTTGCTTGTGGGATAGCCGGGCCCGCGACCTACACTGGGGGAAAAAAGACTGGCCAATTCGGGAGTATTTGAGACCCGGTGAGAAAAATGTTCTTCATGAGAGCTTGGTACCTCGTGATAAAATTCTATTACCACCTCTCCACATTAAGTTGGGTCTCATTAAGCAATTCATCAAGTCCCTTCCAAAAGATGGTGAGTGCTTTCGGTACCTTTGCTCAAAGTTCCCCCGACTTTCTGAAGCAAAGCTAAAGGAAGGAGTGTTTGTTGGCCCTGATATAAGGAAACTCATTTCAGATGGAGCATTCGCTGAAACGATGTCTGAGAAGGAAAAAGAAGCCTGGGATTCCTTCAAGGATGTTGTTCTCAAATTCTTGGGGAAGAGGCGGGATGAGAACTATAAGGATATTGTTGCCAGGATGCTCAATGCCTTCAAAGAACAAGGCTGTAACATGAGCCTGAAAGTCCATTTCTTGCACTCCCATGTGAACTACTTTCCCGAAAACCTGGGGGCGTACAGTGAAGAACAAGGTGAAAGGTTTCACCAGGACATCAAGGACGCAGAGAGAAGGTACCAAGGAAGATGGAACACCACTATGATGGCTGATTTCTGCTGGTTGCTGCTGCGGGAAACCCCAGATGAAAAATATGCCAAGCAGCGCACCAAGAGAAGCATTCGGGGGAAGAAAAAACGGGCCCACCAGGAAATTGATTGACCCAAGAATAACTTTAAAATCTAAACTGTGTTGACAAATATCGTGTTTTTACTAAACTTTGAAATAAAAATTTGCTAGTTATTACCACAGTGTCGGATCTCATTTATTAGAATTTTATTTTCACACCATCGGGTGTTTGTCTTCATGTATTGCAATGGTGCGGTTTGCGTTTTCTATTCTTACATACATACCTGTACAACATTTTTTGCACATTTCTTTGCTTTGCTTTGTGTCTAACCTCGCTCTTATATGCTCAATGTTTGTGCACATGTATGTGGCTGTTTTAAGTGCAGACAATTTTGCTACCATCACAGTGTGCTGCCTTGTTACAATTTTCTTTATTCTTATTTGAATAACTACTAAACAATTAGTATAAAGAATTCATCCAAGAAACTTTTATCTCGATCGCACTCAATCTGAAATGTTCACCTCAAACTGCTAACCCAATGTAGCAAAAAATCTGTATGTGATGGAGCAAATTGGTTACCAGATTTGGATTCAGCGCACCAAAAAATGTAAAAATCAATCGAAACATTAGAGGAAGTTTAAAAAAAATTTTTTTTAGTGTACCTGTGTTATTTAACCTAACCATACATTTGCAGGGAAACTTTAAGAAATATAAGCCCCCCAACAACAAAACTCCAGGACGTAATAACATAAATTCTTTCCTCCGTTTTTGAGTTTCCTTTGCTAAGTCAGGAAAAACACGAATAGTCATCCCACAAAATTGCATAGTACGCTTCTTGAAAAACATTCGTAGGAACCAATCCATGTCTGAAGCTAAAACAAACACAGCTATCAGTGTTGATGATATAGCCCTCTCAGTTCTTGAGGATTCCAATATAGCTGAAATATTTAACACATCCCTTTTTAATAATGGTTTATAGACCTTTCCTCCAGGAACATGTCCAAACCTTTTTTTAAACCCAGCTACACTAACAGCCTTTACTACATCCTCCGGTAACAAATTCCAGAGTTTGATAACACGTTTAGTGAAAAAATATTTTCTCTTATTAGTCTTAAATAGTTTACAATGTAGCTTCATTGCATGTCCCCTAGTCTTTCTATATCCTGAAAACATAAACAATCAATCTATGTTTACCCGTTCCACTCCGTTCATTAATTTATAGACTTCTATCATATCTCCCCTCAGGCGTCTCTTTTCCAGGTTAAAGAGCCCTAACCTTTTTAGCCTTTCTTCATAGAGGTATCCTTCCATCCCCTTTACCATTTTGGTGGCTCTTCTCTGAACCTTTTCTAATAATGCTATATCCTTTTTAAGATACAACGACCAGAACTGCACACAATATTCAAGGTGTGGTCTCACAATGGAACAATATAGAGCCATTATAATATCCTTTGTTTTATATTCCATTCCTTTTCTTATGATACCTAACATTCTATTTGCTCTCTTGGCCACCGCTGCACACTGGGTGGAGGGTTTTAACATGTTATCCACAATGACACCTAAATCTTTTTCCTGGGTGGTGTTTCCTAATGTGGAACCTTGCATTATGTAAGCATAGTCTGGGTTGTTCTTCCCTAGGTGCATAACTTTGCACTTGTCCACATTAAATTTCATCTGCCATTTGGATGCCCAGTCTTCCAATTTATCAAGATCCTCTTGCAATTTTCCACAATCCTCTTGGGTTTTAACAACTTTAAATAGTTTTGTGTCATCTGCAAATTTGATAACCTCACTCGTTATTCCCTTTTCCAGGTCATTTATGAATATGTCAAAAAGCAGCAGACCCAGCACAGATCCTTGGGGTACACAACTATTCACCTTTCTCCATTAGCCCAACTCTCTGCTTTCTATCTTTTAACCAGTTCCTGATCCACATTAGCACACTGCCTCCTATCCCATGACTCTAGTTTTGCCAAAAGTCTCTGATGAGGGACCTTTTCAAAGGCTTTCTGAAAGTCCAAATACAGTATATCAACCGACTCACCTTTGACTACCTGTTTATTCAAAAAAACATAACAGATTAGTAAGACAAGATCTTCCTTGTCTAAAGCCATGTTGGCTGTCTCCCATTTAGCCATGACTGTCTACATGTTCAGCAATTTTTTTGTTTATGATGGTTCCTAACATTTTCCCGGTACTGAAGTCAAGCTCACCGGACTGTAGTTTCCCGGATCACCCCTGGAACCCTTTTTAAAATTTGGCGTTACGTTTGCCGTCCTCCAATCTTCAGGTATTACAGATGATTTTAATGATAGTTCACAGATTACTAATAGCAGGTCTGCAGTCTCATATTTCAGTTCTTTCAACACCCTTGGATGTATATCATCCGGTCCAGGTGATTTGCTACTCTTCAGTTTATCAAATAATTGTAATACATCTTTCCGAAGTATCGATATTTCCTTCAATTATTCCGCACCTTTAAATACCACTTTAGTCATGGGTAACATCCCTACATCTTCCTCAGTAAAGACCAAAGCAAAGAATTTATTCAGTCTCTCCGCTATCGCCTTGTCACCTCTTAGTGCCCCTTTAACCCCTCAATCATCTAATGGACCAACTGACTCTCTCAGAGGTTTTTTGCTACGAATGTACTTGAAAAAGTCCTAATTACGTGTTTTTGCTTCCGCAGCAAGCTTCTTCTCAAATTCTCCCTTTGCCTGCCTTATCAATGCCTTGCATTTAACTTGCCAGTGCTTATGCTGTTTCCAGTTTTCATCATTTGACTCTTTTTTTACATTTCCTGAAAGATGCTTTTTTGGAAACAACAGCCTCTCTGACCTCACCTTTAAACCATGCTGGAAGTTTTTTGGACTTCCTTCCACTTTTCTTAAAGCATGGAATACAGCTGGTCTGGGCTTCCAAGTTAGTATTTTTCAATAACACCCAAGCTTGATGTAAGTCTTTAACCTTTACAACTGCTCCTTTTATTTTTTAACTATTTTCCTCATTTTATCATAGTCTCCCTTTCAAAAGTTAAAAGGTAGTACTTTGGATTTCCTTACCATCCCTCCTCCACTAATAAATCAAACGTGATCATGCTATGATCACTATTGCCAAGTGGCCCTAACATCCTATCTCTTGCACCAGATCTGATGCTCCACTAAGGACTAGGTCCAATATGTCTTCCCCTCTGGTCAGTTAATGAACCAGCTGCTCCAAGAAGCAGTCATTTATTTCATCTAGGAACTTTATCTCCCTAGCATGTCCTGCCGTGACACTGACCCAGTCGATACCGGGGTAATTGAAAACATCCATTATTATTACTGTGCTGTAACTTTTGTTAGCTTTCTTGATTTATTTGAGCATTTCATCATTCATTTGTTCATTCTAGCCAGGCTTCGATAGTACACCCCCACTGCCATCGCCTTCCCCTTTTTACATGGAATTTCAATCCATAGAGATTCCACAGCAAATTTTGGTTCCTGCAAAACTTTATTCCTTTCTGACTCAATGCCCTCTCTAACATAGAGCGCAACCCCCTCCACCAATTTGATCAGCTCTATCATTACAATATAGTTTGTACCCAGGCATCACAGTGTCCTACTGATTGTCCTCCTTCCACCATGTCTATGAGATTCCAGTCATATCTAACCTCTCATTTAGTGCTATATATTCTAACTTTCCCATCTTATTTTTTAGACTTCTAGCATTTGCATACACGGATTTTAGAGACTGTATTTTATTCATATTAATTTGGCTATTGGTAGGCATGGGTAATTTGGAATCTTTAAGCTCTCTCTGCTCCATACTCAAGGGCATTTGGGCTACTTTACTTGTTTTTGGAACCTCTCTGCTTTTGGTAGTATCCTTCCAGGATACATTCTTCCGAACCATACGCTCTTGTGCGGCTGTCGGCTTTCCCCTATTATCTAGTTTAAAAGCTGCTCTATCTCCTTTTTAAAGGTTAATGCCAGCAGCCTGGTTCCATCCCGGTTAAGGTGAAGCCCATTCCTTCAGAAGAGCCCCTCCATTCCCCAGAATATTTTCCAGTTCCTAACAAATCCAAAACCCTCATCCTTGCACCATTGTCTCATCCACACATTGAGACTCCGGAGCTCTGATTGCCTTTTGTGTCCTGCACGTGGAACGGGAAGCATTTCAGAGAATGCTACCCTGGAAGTTCTGGATTTCAACTCCCTACCTAAAAGCCTAAATTTAGTCTCCAGAACATTCCTACCACATTTTCCTATGTCACTGGTACCGACATGTAACAAGACAGCAGACTTCTCCACAACACTATCTAAGACCTTATCTAGGTGGCGTGTGAGGTCTGCTACCTTCGCACCAAGCAGGCATGTTACCAGGCGATCCTCACTTCCACCAGCCACCCAGCTATCTACATGCCTAATGATCAAATCACCAACTATAACGGCTGTCCTAACCCTTCCCTCATGGGCACATGGCCCTGGAGAAACTTTCTCAATGCGAGAGGGTTTTACATCACCTGGAGGACAGGTCCTAGTTACAGGATCACTTCCTGCCATACCAGGGTGATGCTCTCCTGTCACGTGACCTCTTTCCTCCATGGCAACAGGGATGCTGCCAAACTGGAGGTGGGACTTCAGGACTATATCCCTGTAGGTCTCTGTCTTTCTTATGTCTACCAAGTCTGCTACTCTAGCCTCTAGAGAACGTACTCGTTCACTGAGAGCAAAGAGTTCCTTGCACCTAGTGCCCACGTAAGACCTCTCACCAACTGAGAGAAAATCATACATGTGACACTCAATGCAAAAGACTGAAAAGGCCCCATCTTGCTGCTGGACTGCTGTCTGCCTCTTAGTTTTAAGCTTGTCCTTAGATCTTTAAGTTCTTTACTTATACTAATAAAATTGTACCTAATACGTTTAATATACCTTGTTCACCTGAAGCTTAATTAATCTCAGGTCCTTAGTGTATGACTGATTTGGATAACGAGCTACACCTGAGAGCACCTCCTTTCCTTTAAATGTGTAAGTTCCTGTAAAGCTACAATTATCCCAGGGGTGGGTGGGTGTTGGGGGGGGAGGGAGGGAGGGAGGGAGGGAAATAAGACTTATTAAAAGTACCCTGTCCTGTGCTTCTGAGGTAAGCTGTGACCAACTTCCTGGGTGATTAAAAGTCCTTGCTTTGATAGAACAAGTCTTTCAAAATGACCTTTTGACCTGCCACCTGGCTTTAACGCCTATTGAAAAGGTTTCACAGGTCTCTTGCCCCCTAGGTAGAAGGCCTCTTTGCAAAGGTCTCTAGAAGACTTTATTTGTTTTAAATGACTTTATTTGTTTTAAAGACTTTATGTGTTTTATATTTAAACTAAAAGCACTTTGCTGCTACTAGGCCCTGAGTGAGTATTAAATTTAAACTACAAGCTCTCTGCTGGGTTTGAAATCTAACCAGAAAGCTCTCCTCTGTGTTTTAAATTTAAACTTAAACTGCTGCTACTAGGCCCTGACTGATTTAACAAATACACTGGGTTCACAGATTAATCAGATTTAATCCAAAGAAGTCCCTTCAGAAAAATTCCCAGAAGTATATACTCACAATTGCAGATCTCTCTCCAGAAGTAGCAGTCCCCTTTTCTAGTCCTTCAAGACTGAGGATCACAGAACTCTAGTTGAACTATTTATGCCTGTGCAGCTGAGGTAAGCTGTGACCAACTTCCTGGGTGATTAACAGTCCTTGCTTGGATAGAAGGAGTCTTTCAAAATGGGCTTTTGACCTGCCACCTGGCTTTAACACCTATTGAAAAGGTTTCACAGGTCTCTTGCCCCCTAGGTATAAGGCCTCTTTGTAAAGGTCTCTAGAAGACTTTATTTGTTGCTCAAAGAATACTGACCCTGTTTTGCCTTTTATGCTAAGTTATATTCTGATTTGATTTAAATTACAGCTCTTTGCTGCTGCTAGGCTCCTGACTTATTATGAAATTTAAACTATAAGCTCTCTGCTGGGTTCTAAATTTAACCAGAAAGCTCTCTTCTGTGTTTTTAATTTAAACTAAAAGCACTTTGCTGCTACTAAGCCCTGAGTGAGTATTAAATTTAAACTACAAGCTTTCTGCTGGGTATGAAATCTAACCAGAAAGCTCTCTTAAACTGCTGCTACTAGGCCCTGACTGATTTAACAAATACACTGGGTTCACAGATTAATCAGCTTTAATCTAAAGAGGTCCCTTCAAAAAAATTCCCAGAAGTATATTCTCACAATTGAAGATCTCTCTCCAGAAGTAGCAGTCCCCTTTTCTAGTCCTTCAAGACTAAAGATCACAGAACTCTGGTTTAACTATTCTCTCTATGAAATGGAGAATACACATGCAGATTTTTGACCTGCCCATGCCACACCCTAACCATGCCCTGGCACACCCCTTTGAAATTTCTATGGATTTGGATATCTATTTGTAAATGTTAACCCTTTCTAAAATCATCATTTCTATGTGGATGCCTTTTCCACATGTAAATGCCAGAATTTCCATGTCGACATTGCAAACGAGGCTTCTAAAATAACTCCTTTAACTAAGCCTGTGACTATGCCAGATGATACTGGGCCATTTGTAAATAATGGCAACTCTTAGGTTTGTGAGGAGCAGCATATTCTGGGGGACACTCAAGACCCAAAGTAGTGGTATCCTCTGGGTAAACGAAGTCTCACAAATATCCAGAATTATGTAATATTAAATCACAAATGAGTATGATTTTTCCTTTGCTGAGCATATATTTAGTAATTCTACTGTGAAGGACATCCTAGCTCAGTCATTAATAAGTGGGCATGGGACCAAATAATGCATTATTCTAACTTCCGTAAAATGGGGTAAAATGATATCTTACAATGGCCTCTGCCTATGACAGTTGATACCCCATGAACAAAATACATATCTCCTAACTAGTTATAAATTATTAGGAATGTGCATGGAAAAAAATATTGGTTCAGTTTGTTTATGGAACAAGTCAATATAGCAAGCAATTTTGTACTCTAAGAGTGGAATTTTCCATTCAGTTTTAAACTTGCTGCCAGACATCTTCCTCAGAGGCAAGATCACTCCAAGGCATCAAGGGTGCCATGAAGATCTCATTGCACCAAGAGGTAAAGGTACTAAGAGCAGTATGAAGCTTCAAAGTTAACATGACAGGGGCAAAGTGGCATCAACACTGTCAGGAACACCGCAAGGCAATAGCAGAAGAGTAAAGGAGCACCAAAATTGTCAGGAAGACCCTAAAACACTGATAAAAATGTAGACCAGCACATATAGTGGAATGACGACTCCAAAACACCGACATTGCCAGGAAGACCTCAGGACACTAAGAGAGGAGTTGATTGTGCCGTCGAGTTGGTGTTGACTCATGGCGACCCTCTGGATAGTAGTCCTAAACTGTAAGAGAGGAGTTAAGGGGTACCAGTATTAAAACCACAAATTCTCTGGGGATTGGGAAAAGATGCAACAGCAGAGTTATGTCAGGATCAGAGTTTTGTGTGGAAATAGAGCTCACTAGAGAGGTACATGAAAGAGTATACAAGTGTCTTCCAGATACAGGTTTGCCTGGTTGAATTTAACTGAAAAAAAAATGACTTTCTGCTGTACTGCTAGAAAGATCAGATAAAAAGATTTAGGGACCCTGCTTTGAAAGGAAGATTGGAATGCAGCCTACACATTCATTTGTAGAATTCATCTGTCCTATGGGTAAGGAATCCTCTACTTAATACCAGGGCTGAGTCTTGACTCACTCCTTTCAACCCTGGCCGAGTTAATTTCATTTCATTTTTATAGTGGGAGGAATTCCTTCAGAGTTTCAGGCATTAGTCTCAATTTCTTACAAGTATCTTCACATAGTTACGATGTTCCAGAAATAAAAAGCTTTACTGTGAAACTTCTTCATCATAAACAGCTTGGCACATGGTAAATTTTAACACTGAAGCACCCATATGTAATAAGAGAAATACTGGGATTCTTATTGTCTTCTGCATCCCTTCTTTGATTCCTTTTTTTTTCCTCCTGAAATTAAGGTTCCTAGAGGCATCCTTCAGTGCCTTTTCTCTAATCACCCATTTTTCCCTTACTGTTCGTTATTGCCCTGAATAAGCACAGACTGGTAGCTTTCTCTTTCTGCCTTTCCATCAGATCTATGTATCAGCCGGGGCTGATGGTTGTCTTCTTTACCATCCTAAATTATTAAGAACTTCTTGGTTAATTTCTTTATCTCTTCAATAGGTCAAAATTCAGGTTGGAAAATTGACAAGGCATTCTTTGTCCTTGAAGACAAATCTGGAAGTGAGAGATTTGCTACCTCTGCTTGCAGAAACTGTCCATATCATACCACAGGAACAATTACAGGGCTGTTGTACGCCGGGAGGCAAGGAAGCAAGAGGATGAAATCCTGTTTCTTTAAGTGTCAATGTCAACTCTCCAATTCAACTTCAAAATCTCGCATGGTTCTCTACATAAAACCCAGGACTTACCATTTAGTTCACTCGTATGGTGAAGGCCCTGGCAAAATGGTTCATACCACTCACTATACGTCCCCAACTCAAATATATCCTCTGATAGGAGGAACAGAGTATCTAATAAGGGTTCATAGCCCCTTATACATGCAGTAAGGAAAAACCAGGGCTGGATCAGTCTGTTCAGGTTTGATGAGATGGCTAATCTGATACAAACACATACAAGGACAGAAAAAGAGCAAGAGAGAAAAAGTCATATTTCTGAAACAAGAATAGCCACAGAAAATTAAAGTAGGAGTTTAGGTGATCTATCCTGCTTACAGCAAAATTAGCCTAGGCATTGCAGGGATGACTACTTCACTCACTGGCCTGAAAACCATTCCTGTGGTGAAGCTAATGGATCAGCTGTTAGCAAGCATGCAGAAAGTAACCTGCACTTAGGCAGCAATTTTTCCAAATTGCATTTTTTGAAAAACAGTACTATGCCAAGAAATGTACATGAAAGAAGGTTTTAGTTATCCTACAATAGTGACCAAAAAAAATTGGAGCTTAAAGTGCCTCTGTATCCATTATGACATTCTGTTTCTCTTGAGAAAAGCACTATCAAAATGAGCAGGTTCCTGTTTAGCTCTGACTTGTGCAGGTGTGAGTGGAGGAGCGAAGGACCTCATTGTTTTTTATTATGCAGAATAATGATAAAGGTAATTGTCGCCATTGGTTCTGAAATAATATGATATACTAACAAATGTTGACGTGCAAGTTAGAATCATTTTTATAGTTTAACTGCTTATCTATGGGAGGTGGATAGCTATATCATCCCATTTTAAAACTGAGCCAGATCGAGCAGCCAAATGTATTTATTTATTCATATATAGGTATTGCCACCCCTTTCTGCTCAAAGTGATCTACAAGTATCATATAATGAAAAAATAGTACATGAGTGATTTAAAAGAACAAATATAAAATGCAGAAACATATATTGTAATATATAAACTTAGGAAATTATTTTAAAGGAGCTCCTAAATCTAGGAATTCATATGGTAGGCATGGTTTGAGCAGAATTAGGTTGGGGAAAACACACTTTCAATGTAAGGTGCCTAATTTACATGAATGAATATAACTCTCAGAACCCTGTGCATTAAAGTGTGAAGTGATTTTGCAAAGGTGCATTTCACACGACAAATCAACAAATACCTGGAAACATGCAAAAACACCAAGTCAGGTGTTTTGTGCTATTTTTTAAGGATGTGCTTTCATTTGGTTGACTAGGGTGCAACAAATATTGCTTGTATATGGATTTCACTCTGAGGATAGAGACAGGAAATGGTCTTTCAATATTTTTGTAATAATATTGCAAAAGAGCTTTTGGGAAATGTTTGCCTCTTTGAAGATGATACCAAATTCTGCAACAGTGTAGATTCCCTGGAAGGTGTGAAAAATATAAAGAGGGATCTAGTAAAGCTTGAGGAATGGTCTAGAGCATGGCAGCTATGCTATAATGCTAAAAAGTGTAGGGTCATGCATATGGGATGCAAAACCCAAGGGAGTGTGACACAATGGGGGTCATTCCAGTCCAGGAATAGCAGTGCTGGACATCTGGGTTGCACATCCAATCCGCGATCTGTGCCTGGACCCTATTCAGATCCCAATGCTCCCCACACATACAGAGTTATTGTGCAGGGAGCACTGGATGGGGGTGGGAGTGGGTGGTGTCGGGGCGGAGCGGGGTGGAGCCATGCACCAGGACATACAGAGGCCATTTAGGTTGGGCTAGTATAGTCCCCTGGCACTGAGATGGACGCCCATCTTATTCCTCCCCGAGGAGGAAATAAGTGCCGGGCACAGTGGCAATCGCTCCCTGCAGCCCCCCAAATCCCCATCGCGTCACCGCGAATGTGCTCACAACACCTGACCCTAGACATGGGGGAATTTGTAGAGGGTCAGACAGCATTCTGCTGTGCCAGCACAAGGACCAGGCATTCATCGCCTCTGGCTGGATGTCCCGATGCCATGATGATGGGACACCATTGCATGGCATGCCAGCCAGAACGCTGTGTGCTGTGGACAGGCAACCTGTAGGACATTCCCCGCACCATAATCAGCTGCCTGCCCCGACATCTATGTCCCCGATTCTGCCGTTGCAGGTACGTCCAGGTCCTGTGGTGGCAGAACTGGGTTCAACCCCAACACGTCCAGGTTTTCGCCTGTCAAAGCGGACGGATGTGCTGGGATCTGAATCGGCCTCCACAGGGGTGAAGTTCTTCTGGGCATGAAAAAAAGAACAGGATCTGAGAGTGATCATATCTGATGAGCTTAGGGTGGAGACAATGGTAAACGTCAGAAGGATTCTTGAGTGTAAAGGGATAGGAATAGCCATTAAGAAGGAGAGTTAATAGTGTTTCTGTACACGTCTCTGCTGAGGCCTCATTTTGAATACTCTTTGTGATTCTGGAGACCACACCTTCAAAAACATATGCAACAGGATGGAGCTGATCCAGAGAGTGGCTACTAAAATGGGCCATTGGTTTTCATCATAAAGCACATGAAGACAGATTAAACAATCTAAATATGTATACTTTAGAAAAGGTGAGAGAAGGGAGATATGACAGAGACATTGAAATACTTCCATGGTATAAATATACAAGAATCAGGTCTCGTTCAATTGAAAGGAAGCTCTGAAGCGAGAGGTCATAGAATGACAGCGAAAGGGGGAAGACTCAGGAATAATCTAAATATTTTTTTTTCAGAAAGGTTGGTAGATATGTGGAACAGCCTCTCAGTGGAGGTGATAAAGATGAAGATGGTGTCTTAATTCAAGAAAACACAAGACAGGAACAAAGCATCTCTGAGGGAGAGAAAGGGATTTCAGATCTGAGTAGTTTGCAGACTGGATTAACAATAGAAAGTGGCATTTTAGAAAGGGCATCCTAATATAATCTGGGATATCCAGGACAAAATGTGCAGGAAATGCCAGGGATGTCTATGTCTGGCCTTATTTTGGAAACATAGATACTCCTGACATGGACAGCCTCGCTGGCATCCACATAGACATCCCCATTACCAAACACTTGGGGCAGGGATGCGTATCTCCTATTAGTTTGTATACTGGGACATCTATCGGTATGGCAAAATGAAAACAAGAGCCCTTCTTCCCCATCAGTGTTCATTGTCAACATGGAAAACATAGGGGATATGAGTATACCTCCTTCTTTACACCTTCTAGATGTTTGGCTGGCAAACAAGCACTTTCCTGTGCCTACTTGTGCCTGTAATAGATATAAATGTAGACACAGCTCAGGACATGTAGACATGCTGATGCGATGTCCCTGTTCCTACTTGGCCATCCTCACACTGGGGACGTCTTTGAAACCGCTTTTAAAATGGCTCCAGAGATGTCCCTTTGCTTTGGATGTCTGTATGCCCTTTTTAAAATATCCAAAGCATGAATGGGGCTTCTAAAATGACCCCCATGGTCTTTATCATTGTCATTTTTTATGTTTCTATGTTTCTATGAAGGATGCAAAGATGAAACGGGGTAAGGGAAGATGGAGGTGATTTGGTGAAGAATTCAAGATTAACCATATAAATCTTGTCATGGAAGTAATCATACATAGACTGGATAGAGACTGAAAGTTGGGGGAGGGGGGTTGCTGCAGGTAGAAGCACTTTTAGGGGTATGTTACAAAGCAGCGGTAGCAGCCTCTGTGTGATAATGGGGCCGTGGCTCCGATATCGCATGGAGGCCGCTACTGTTGCTTTGTAAACATACCCCTTAGTGTGCAGATAGCAAGGGATGGAGGCAAGGGAGTCAACGATGTCACCTAAGTAAGAGCAAATTTATTTATTTATTTAGATTATTTACAGGATTTATAACACACTATACCCAAATTTCAAGGCTGTACATAAAACATGCATAATAAAATACATAACATAAAACAATAACATTAATAAAATATAAAATACAAGCATTAATAATATACAAAAATAATAATCATACAATTTCACAATCACCAATAGATGAGCCTTTAATAATTTTCTAAATTTTTTTTTAAATTTTATATTTTTATTTTCAAACACCACATTCCAATAACTGTCATACATGTCACGATATCAGCATCCCCCTAATCCTCCCCCAATCCCCCCTTCCACCTAACCCTCCCCCCTCACCCCGTCTCCTTGCAGGATTGTTTCTAACCTATCACTACTTTACAGCAACATCTATCATCTAGCATTTCTATTAACACTCATTGACACTCATTAACACTCATTTATTTTTGCCTTATTCGTCCAGGCACTTAACAACAACATCGCCATTTACTTTCCTCCAATCTGGTGATCGCACCTTCTCCTTCAAGAGTTACTCATGATCTTGTTTGTAGCCTTTGTCAACTTCTTTTTCTCTGCTCCTTCTCATAACTTGCATACAGACATACTGAGTTCCACCAATGGAGCCCATCCAGTTTTGACGAATCCTTCCAATTATTCACTATCATTTTAATGGCAATAGCCATCATGAAATTATAAATAAATACTTTCCCTTTGGTTAAGGGTATAGCATAATCATTGGAGCGCAATATTATTATCTTCCAGGATAACTGCCCCTGGAAGCATAGAATTTTCTGTATCCTGTCCCATACTTCCCGCCAAAATATCAGAATGTGCGGGCAATCAAACATCATATGCTTAAGGGTACCCAGGCTTTGTCCACAAGACAAACATTTATTCCCTATGCTGGGATCCCACTTAGTGAGCTTTACCGGACTTATATAGGCTCTATGAGTTAGAAAGAACAATGCCTTAGTTATTGAAGCCCCTTTGGATACTCTATTCGTCTGTCCCCACATTACCTCCCAGTTTTCTTGTGAGGTATTAACCTCCAAATCTTTTTCCTATGCTTTCTCTAATCCCGTCAACAGTGGGGGACTCCCATCTCTGAGCACAGCATAGAAGATGGAGGTTGCACCTTTCTCTCCCGCATAGGTCTCGGCCACCTTTTGCAACTTCCAGTCAGCTGCCAGGTCTCCCACTACTACCTTAGCCTTGATCAAACAATGTTTTAACTGTATCCAATGATAATGCTGTTCTGGGGTCAAAGCAAATTCCTGCCGCAGGTCTTCAAAACTTTTCCATTTCTGAGATTGCACAAGTTGTCCTATCGACCACATTCCTTTGTTTTGCTACTCTTTCCATGATACTACTTTATGACCTATTTTAAACCGGGTGTTGTACCACAACGGCAAGGGACATGATGGGGGGGGGGTCTTCTTCTTTTATTACCTGCGCTAGCTCGTGATAAGACTCTTGGGTTGCATTTATTATTTCCCCCACAGGAAAAGAGTCCAGGAGTTTCATACCTATTAAAATAGAGATTGGGATGGGAGCAACTAAATGTTCCTCGACTTCTAACCATATTGGTTTCTCCCCTTTAATGTCAGGTGCTACCCAGAATGCCCCTTGCTTAAGCCGGAATGCATGGTGATAATTCCTAAAATCTGGGAATTGCACTCCTCCCTTACTCTTTTTAGCTTTCAACTTCCTAGTAGCAATTCTGGGTGGCTTACCCTGCCACAAAAAAGTGACTAACAATCACTCTAGAGAGTGATAGAGTTTCAGCGGCAGAGGTAATGGAAGCATCTCTAATATATAATTTATCTTCGGCATCAAAACCATTTTTATTGATTCTATTCTGCCCCACCAAGATAAATGAAGGGGCGACCAATGCTCTGTAAATGCTTTGACCATTTTAATCAGGATTTTTGCATTACAACTGATGGTCTCATCTATATTACTACTACTGTATATCTCACTCCCAAATACTTAAAGACTTCTGGGGCCCATATAAACGGATAAGGATCAGTCGATGACTTGAATGTCCACTTGTTCATTGGGAACGCCACCAACTTTGCCCAGTTTATCTTGTATCCAGACATACAGGAGTACCTTTCTATTATCCTTAAAACTTCCCCTATTGATGAGGGGTGGGTGAATAAAAGGAGGTCGTCCATGTATTCAGAAGCCTTTACTTCCAAATCTGCTATCTCTATCCCGCATATCTCCTTAGACTGCCCGAATCAGCAGTAATAGAGGCTCTAGAGCAATATTAAATAGCAGTGGGGAAAGCGGGCAGCCCTGCCTAGTTCCTCGGTGGAGTGGGAAGGAAGATGAAAGCGTCCCATTAGCTAGGATGCGCGCGGAGGGGGTGGAATATAAAATCTGAATGTATCTAATAAATTTGTCCCCGAACCCAAACCATTGTAACGTATGGAACAGAAACTCCCACTCTAAGTGGTCAAAGGCCTTCTCTGCATCCACAGAAAGACCCATGACTGGCGTTTCTTTGTTCCCTGCAATCGAGAAGAGATTTAGCAACAGGCGCGCATTGTCAGATGTTGCTCGACCTGCTATGAACCCGCATTGGTCTAGGTGTATCAGTTCTGTGCTGACCTTTGCTATTCTATGGGCCAGAATAGAAGAGAAGACCTTGTAGTCAGCGTTTATAGTGATATTGGTCGATAATTCTCAACTTTCTGCAGCTCTCTCCCGGGTTTACCCAGAACTACTATTGTCACTTCATTGAAGGAGCCTATAGCTGGCATTTGAGCTTCCAAAGATTGAAAATACTCCAGCATATAGGAGGTTATTTCAACCCCAAAAGCCTGGTAAAGGAATTCCATCTGGACCAGCCACCTTCCCTTTAGCTGCAGATTTCAAAACCTCTAGGACCTCCCTAGTCATTATTTCTTTATCTATTTCTGTTGCCTGCTGGGCTGATAAGGAGGGATGCGGTACCTGGTCCAACAATGCCAAAAAATCCTTCCTGTCTGTCTCCCTCTCAGATGTATAAAGGCGCTCATAAAAGCCTCGAAAGGCCTCTGCTATCTCTGGGCTCCTTGTTAAGCACTCCTGAGTATTGCCCAGTATGGTCTCTATTCTAGTCTTCCCCACTCAGGGCTTTAGCATACTTGCTAGAAGGCTGCCTGCCTTATTCTTTTCCAAGTAGTATTCTGATTGTTGGTGCGAGAGTATTTGTTCAGCTTCTTCACTAAGTATTTGGCTATATTGGTACCTTAACCTTTGCAAACGCAACAGAATGCCTGCCTCTGATCTACTCACCAACAGCCTTTCCCCAGCCTTGATTTGCATGTCTAGGGCAGCAAGTTTAGCCTTCTTCTCTCTACCCAGCTTAATTGTATAGCTTGTTATTCTGGCTCTGCTGAAAGCTTTAAAACCCTCCTACCATGCCCAACCCGCCGTGTCCCCTGGGAGATTTACTTCAAAGTATTCTTGAATTCCCTGTCTCATGTACTCCCTAAACCCTTTATCCTCCAACAGGGATCTTTTGAAAAAGAAACTTGAACTTGGTTTTTGTCCCTCCCCTTGTGCATGGTCTGAGATATGGGTGGAGGAAATATCCGCTTTTTCCACCGAGGGTATTAATGCTTGCGAGATAAGAAAATAGTCAATACAGGAATGGGACCCATGGGGGAGGGAATAGAAAGAGTATTCTCTCTCTTTGGGATGTTTAAAATGCCAAATATCCACTAACCCTGCCTCTCTCATGATCGGAAGTAACACTGAGGTGGCACGCTGATGTCTGTGAAATCTATAAGGAGTACAATCCAGCAGCGGATCTAACACTAAGTTTAAGTCTCCTCCCACTATTAATTCATACTTCGAGAACTCTTGTATTTCAGAAGCGATCATCTGGAAGAACACTACGTCATCAGTATTAGGGGCGTATATGTTGATGACCGCTAGTCACTTGCCATTTATTTGTAATAGGACTGATGCCCACCTTCCCTCCAGATCTGCGTGTACTTGTTCAACTACCAAGGCTAGTGCTTTCCTGACCAGGATTACTACTTCATTTTTCTTTTGTCTTGCCTCTGAATGCGCTACTAGCCAGTAGTTCCCCAAGCCCAACTTTTTGGCTTCCCCAGACAAAAGACGGGTTTCTTGCAGAAGAACCACGTCTTCTTTCTCTTTTTTACAATATAGCAGGATCTTTTTCCATTTGATAGGGTTGTTTATGCCCTTCATGTTCAGAGATAATAGCTTAAGTGAATCCATGGGACAGGATAACTTTAGAGATCAACCAAAGGGACTTGTTCACCTGAAATAAGACTTTAGTGTACCTTGTCACATTATAGCTATATAGAGTGTCAACAACAGATATCTTTAATAAAAACCCACAAGGAGACATGAATGTACCCCTCTCAAGGGACCTAAACGTGTAAGTCATCATTTACCAAGTAGCTACCCCTGCTTACTCTGACCCCCCTGACTTCCAAACTGTACTCCCCCCTACTTCAATTGTTACTCCCCCCTTTTTGTAATTATTATTAACCTTATTTCTTAACATTTCCATGACATACCCTTGCTGGTATTACAACTTCCCACACAGTAACAGTTCACAATGTCCAAACTTCTCAAGATAGACTCCCTTAGCTGGCGGCGGTTAGTCCATATATCTTGTGCTCCACACTATCATTGCTGTATCTTCTCATCTCATCACGGAGTCATCTTGCTATTCCATGAAGGCCCGTAGCACTGCTGGATCCTCAAACATCCGTGTTTGATTGTTTAAAGTGACCCGCATTCTCACTGGAAACAGGAGACCATAACAGGCCTGCAGAGCCTGCAGTTGTGGTCTAAAGGATAGCAGCTGTTTCCTTCTTTCGACTGTCGCTTTGTGAAAATCTGGGTAAAATGCTATGCGTTGCCCTTCCATTTTGATATTTGGGAGCAGCCTCGCCGCTGAGAGAATCTGCACCTCGTGCGAGTGTCTCAGTACACACATGATTATTGGACGCGGCTGCTTCACATTGGGTCCCGGGTGTGTCGATATCTGATGGGCCCATTTGATCTTGAACGGTGCCTCAAACTCAATTCTCAGCAACTTCGGGATTGTTGCCCCCAAAAAGGCTTTGATGTTTGTTCCTTCTGCTCCCTCCGGTATACTGATGATTCAAACATTATTCCTCCTTGTTCTGTTGCTTAGCTCCTCCAGGCTACATTCCAAGCTTGTTAGTTTCTTGCTGTTTGTTCCGACCTGCTTTAGACAGTTGTCATGAGCCACTACTGCACACTGTAGCCCATTTAACTTCTCGGCGAGAGATACTATTTGCTCTTTCATCTCCTTTAGCTCTGCCACGTCCTCTTGGACTCCACTGAGAGTTTCTCCATTGGTTGCAACCGTCTTCCGCACTGCTCAAAGTTCGGCCAGCACTTCCCGTATTCCTGCCGAGCCCTCCAATGCGTTCGGCATCTTGTGTGGAGAGGGTGGATCGGGCTTAGCTCTTTTAGCTCTTGCGCCAGCCGCCGAGTTGTAATCCAGCCTTGTAGGCTTACTTGCTGACATTCCACTAGCCCAGCAGTCGACCGAGAGAGGGATAGGGGGGCTTCTTGTAGCTACGGGAGGACAGGATTCTATCCAGGGTCATTGGGCTAAGATTTTGGCAGCCATCTTAGTTCCCTGATGGCTCAGCCCCCCTCATTTTCTAAATTTTAAAAAACTCAGAGTTCACCCTTAATTCATCAGACAATTGATTCTATATTGTTGTTGTTGTTAAGTGCTGTCAAGTCAGTTTCAACTCATGGCAACCCTCTGGATAGCTGTCTAAAACTGTGTTCGGTCTTCAGTCTGGTGGCTCATTGTTAACAGAATCATCAATCTAAAATCTGACCAATATTATGAATGAAAAAAAATTCTTTTTGTCAAAACAACCCGTCAAAAGTGGACAGATAGTAAACCGTCCCCCGCAGCGGGTACTCCTTTTAATCATAAATGTTTAGAAAATGTGCTTAAAACTTAACACTTAACACTTAAACTTATCTCTGGCGAAAAACGCTCTTGAAGCAAAGGAATCCATCAAAAAACACCAACGTGTCACGTTTTGGGTCCACCCCATTAGCGACTCTTCCTCAGATCAACGAATTCCTATGGTCCAACACAGCTTCAATCTTGCAGAAACCTTTCATTCTTTTCCTCATTTTCATTCATAATATTGGTCAGGTTTTAGATTGATGGTTTATATTACTGGCCAAGGCTATTTTGGAGGGGTGATTTTCATTGTTAATTGAATGGCATCCATAGCTACTCTTATTGTACCAATCCATCTCATTGCTGGCCTTCCTCTTTTACACTGACATTCAACCCTGCCAAGCATGATGTCTTTTTCTAATGATCTCTCTCTTTGCATAATGTGTCCAAAGTATGAAAGTCGAAGTCTTGTCATCTGAGCTTTCAAAGAAAGCTTAGGTTTGATCTCCTCTAGTACTGACTGGCTTGTTCTTCGGGCAGTCCATGGTATACACAGTATTCTTCGTCAGCACCATAATACAAAGGTATCTATTTTCTTCCTGTCTATTTTTTTCCCTGTCCAACTTTTGCATTCATATGACGTTATTGAAAATACCATGACTTAGACAAGTCAAATCTTTATATGGAGAGATACATCTCTGCTCTTGAGAATCTTGTCTAGGTCCTTCATAGCCATTCTACCAAGAGTAATGCGTCACTGAATTTCTTGACTGCTTGTCATTTCTGTATTGATTATTGATCCTTCTTGCTGCAAAAATACTTAAATATTTCCATGTTGTAGCAAGGTCACATTCTAGATTTTTTCCTAGAACAACCCTCTTGTTTATTTATTTGAATTATTGGTGTATACCTACTCTGACCCCTCATGCAGGCAAATTTGCTGAAACTCACCTGAGTTGGGTCCTTGAATAAATTTATCTTTTGCTTTGAACATTGATTGCTGTTTGGCCATTGTCTACGTCCAGTTCTTGGTTGTTTCTTCTTTGGTTTATAGTTTGGAGGTTGCCTTTTTTTCTCAAGTAGAGGAATACTAATGCACCGAAGAAGACATTTTGTAGACAAACCTAATTTAATCTTTACCACCACGTACATTATTTTAAAATAAATGTATTGTTCAATCTGGAGCTGATGCAATGAATGCAATCAGGGTTTAATATGATCAAATCTCAATTTATGATCATATTAAACCTCTTGCAGCAACATTTTGAGCAAGCCGCAGGACATTTGACATTACTGTAGGAAGCCCTACATTTTCATAAACAAAACTCAGAAACAACAGATTCTAAAAGCTATGGTCTGATAAGTAAAGACAAAAATGATGTAATATTTTAATCTGAAAAAAAGACCTTTGAACTATTTTCTTTACCTGCACACTCATTGATAAAGGTTGATCAAGTGTAACCCCCAACTACTGTATGTAACCTCATTACTCACTGCCACATTATGATCATTTAAGATCACAGATTAAAGTGCTGCAAAAATACTTATGATACAAACAAAACTTTGATCTTCTTATAATTAACTTAACAGGCCTTGCTGAGTAAACCATGAGGTGACTGTTCGAAAGCCATCAAAAATTGTCAGTGTATAAAGATATACATTTTTATCAAAAGGCAAGTTATCCTAAAATTATTAGCACATACATGATACATAATCTTATAATCCTTTATCAGAGAGCATACTTGGGATATGTATAAATGAGCAGAAATGGCTGAGCCCTGTAACTCCTTGGGTTATAAGGGACCAACAATATTCTTTAGTGGTGGTGAGTCTGGTAGTCTCAGCCGCCACAGGTGTTCCAGTCACAGCAGTGCCTTGTTTGGTGGCTGCAGAGCTTTCTGGGGTGGCCGTCGGTATGGATGCAGCGAAGCACCAGCAGGGGAGGCAGAGGCATGCAGCAAAGGGAGAGACTTCGACCTTTAGGGAGGCGCAGGTTGTTGTCACTGTGCCTGTCGAGGTCTGCACATGATCACAGTGGGGTTGGGGTGTTGCGCTGGTGAAGGCTGCTTCTCAGTACGGGCATGGTAGAGGGCAGCCCTTTAGGCCACATGTGGACATTGGGGAATCTGGCCGGGATGACAGGACGAGGCAGGAGTTGGGGAGCAATTAGGAGTGGGCCTGGTCGCCAGTGTCTTCTGGGCAGAGGCCTGGCCATGGGAGAAGTTTGGATTTTGGAGGTGGTCCCAGAGGGGTGGCTCCATCCCCTCCCCTTCCTTTCTGGCCCTAGCGAATCGGGAGACCATGGAATGACATGAAACTCTGCAGTTACCCCCTTTGCCCTCTCAGCCTCGTTCCCGGATTGCTGGGGATGGCCTCCATGGTTGTTGGGTTAACTCAATATGAAGTGGGATTGCATCCATTGGGGTTGATTTAGACATGCTTCAGGAACCTGCAGCTGTTGGCCTTACAGAGATGCCTGCTGGTTTCTTTTCACCTTGTGGGCTGCTCCGTGGGTGCCAGGGCATGGGGTGGTTGGCCTACAACTTGGTCTGGGTGGCCACAGTGACCATTCACTGACATACATCTGCAGCTCTCTGGGCTGCTAGGGGGCAGAGATCATCCCATACATTGTAGTCAGGATGGCCATTTGGGTCGATGATGACTGTGCCCCCTTCTGGTGGCCCTGGCTTTGCTTTTCCTCTTTTTCTTTCTCAGGCAGCCCCAGATGTGAGACAAGAAGCAGCGGTGCTGCACAATTACCACAATGGACTGCCTAGTTGCAGTCAACTGGAGCAGTATGCAGTCGACCAGAAATGGATGAGCAGCTTCCAGTAGGCACCTTTGATCAGCACCAGTAGGCAGTGGAGGGGAGCTTCAGTTCCAGTGGAACCCAGTGGTGCCCATCCAGCAGGTGAGTCTGCGAGGGATTCTGGGGGATGCCGGGGGGCTGATGCTACCATGTACCCAGATAGCAAGGTCTCTGGGAAGTCCTCTAAGAAGAGTAAGTATGTGCGTCACATTGAAGTGAGTCTGACTCATCTTCTTCCTAGGCAATTAACAATAAAAACATAGGATAAAAAGAACAGGGGAAAACATTACAAATGAGACAACAAAAACAACCAATATGGAGAAGGGGAGAGGAGGACTAGGTTACAGTCAACAGTGCTGCTCTAAACATAACACATAAAAGAGAAGGAAGGGACAATGAGAGACAGACAAGGACAAAAGGCAAGTGACTGATGCAAACTCCTGCAACTGCTAGCTGAGGCATGAGCACTAGAGGGTCAAGAAGGAATTCTGGAATCACAAGGAAGCAACTGTCAGGAAAGCTTGAACGAAGAAATGACTCTTAAGCAGAGACTTAAAGTAAAAGAGAGTTGACACTGAAGAAAAGAATTGAGTGAATTCGAAATACCAGGGGCAGTCACCTGGAAAGAAGAAGAGCGAGCAGTGGAAGAATGTACCTGGAATGGACGGGAGGGATGATAAGAAATCAGCAATACTGTTGAGTTTCTGAAAGACAAGAGTGCTAACTGCAGGGGAATGGGTGGGAAGATGAAAGAAAAGCTGTACATTATCAACATAAATGAAAAAGGTGACATCTAAGGATTGAATCAGGGAAGCCAAGGGGGCAAGGAAAAATATTAAAGAGAATAAGGTCCAAAGCAGAACCTTGAGGAACACCGCAGTGAATAGTCTGAGGAACAGAGAACAAGGAAGACCAGGAAACCCTAAAGGTGTGATTATGGAGATAAGAGTGAAACCAGGCTGATACCAAACCAGAAATGCTAATGGAACAGATTTGTGAGAGAAGGATAGAATGGTCCACCACATCAAAGGCTGCAGTGAGATCAAGAGACACAAAAAGAACCTCATGGTTGGAGTCAAGAGCAGTGCGAAAGAAATCAGTGGTAACCAGAAGAGATTGTTCAGTGGACAGCCAAGGATGGAACCCAGTCTGAGCAGAGTGAAGGATACCAGACTGGAGGAGGAAGTCTTGGAATTGTCGTGCAACCAGCCACTCAACTACCTTTGAAAGAAAAAGCAAGAAAGAAACAGATCTGTAGTTGAGAGGGTCAAGGGGATCAGTGGTTCCAGATTTAAGAATAGGAAGGACAGTAGCCTCTTTCCAAAGGGAGGGAAATGTGCCAGAAGAAAAGGAAGTAGATATAATATAGTACCAATGAGAGAGAAGAGAGTCACTAACTGACTTAAAGAATTATGATGGCACTGGGTCAGTCGGGGCTGTGGTGGAGTGAGAATTGGCAATAGCATGAGAGAGTTCACTGTATGTAGGGACTTTGAAAATGGAGAACCCAGGAGATGATGATGATGAGGAAACAAAGGCGGAAGGGGACAAACAAGGAAATGAAAGAGCCAAGAGGAGGTGTGCTAAGGTAGGGTGTACTAAGATACAATAGTAAGACTTTTTAGCCTTAACAACAGCTGTATGGTAGTGATGAGAGGAAGATTTAAAGGAAGAGAACAAAGAGGATGAACAGGACTTCCACCAGTGAAGCTGGTACCTAAGATGGCAGGACTGTGGGAAGAATGGGTTGTGGGTGGGACGAGACTGAGAACGTATGGGAAGCAAGGGGGAAATAGAATCAAAGGCAATAGAGATAGCAGAATTAAGTAGTAGCACCTGGTCATCAGGAGGATGTGAATCAAAGTCAGCAGGAAAGGATGAACAGCAGGCCACAAACGAGTAAAAAAGTGAAGATGACGATAGAGGAGTGAAGGTCTTGATGAAGGGTGTGGGAGAAAAGAGAATAGGAGAGAAGGAAAGGAGAGGATTGACAAGAGGAGAAGAGATGGACATGGAGGTCAAGGTTATAATCAGGTCCAAAATCTTGAAAGGAGCATGTGTGGGGGCAGAAACAATGTTGCTGCAAACCTGAAAAAACAAGGCAATCAAGAAAATCCTTAGTGACAGGATCTGAGGAAGAGGTAACATGAATATTGAACTCTCCCAAGATCAACAAAGATGAAGAGTCAAGCAAATAGGTGGAGATCAAATCATAAAAAGCCTGAAGAGTGTCCATGGAGACAGGAAGGGGCAGGTAAACTAGCAAAATGAGAACTTTGAAAACAAGAATATCAAAAAAAGGTGACATATGGGAGTCTAAAGAAACAACTGTATAAGCAGAGGAGAACAACACAGTGAGACCACCACCACACCTTTGGAGGCAATGCAAGAATAAAAAACTATAGCCAGTTTGCAAGGTAACAGGTGCGGATCAAGGGGGAATGCAGAATCAGCAGGATGCGGGGTGCCCGTGTTGCTTGCATTCACTGAGCTGTGGGAGGGCATTTCACATTCCTGACAATGAAAAATTCAGAAGCACAGGTATATAGACATATTTTGTCTGCTTGAGGGGAGAAAGAAGAAGGATGACAGCAAGAAGAAGCGTAAAGAGGAAGAGAAGAGTGGGTGGCTCAAGAATGTGTTTCGGAATGTGGTAAACTGGATGTGGGCATTTTTGCACTTGACAAGTGTGTGGGGGCATTATATGCTAGGTCAGTATGGTCTGCTGTTAGCTTATGCGGATTCTATATTCAAGGCTTTTCAGACTCATAAGGGCTGAGCACAGCTTAACTATGATGAGAAATTCCGAGATAATATGGAGGGGAACAGGCATATGTCTTGGGGAACTCAGGATATTAGTCTCTGGCTGACTCAGGTCAGTTTCCTCTGGAAGGCAGGATCAGGGGTACTGCCTTTTGTGAGTCATTCTTTTTTGTCAGGTGCAGGGTTGATCCACCAGACTAAGGGCAGGGGATGTGGGAGCGATGTCTGTTGGCGGTTCAATATGTTTTTGTGTCCCTTTTTGGAGTGCAAATTCCACCATGTGTGCTTCTTGTCTGTGGGGAGCCATGCGGGAGTCAAGTGCAGTCAAAAAGGGGTCATGGGGGCACCTCCCCTGGGAAAGTAGCCCACTTCTTTTTTAGAAGGCCTGTACACCCATTTGCGTCGAGTCCATGCGACTGTGGTTGGTTTGCTATGAGAAGTGGTGTGAGGGTGCAATTTTCAATGAGCGTTTTGAGGTTGGTTTCAAGATTCCTTTTCAAGGGGTGGTGGTCAGTACTTTGGCAAGCAATGCTACATCAGTGCAGTGTTTTGTTGAGGTGGTGCAGACACAGTTGGAAGCGGAGCTTGGGTTGGGCCAGATTGCAGGTCCTTTTCATGAGAGACTGTTTCCTGTTTCTGTGGTTTCTCCTTTGGGAATTGTGCCCAAAAGAAGCCTTGGAAATTTTGTTTTATCCATAATCTGTCTTATTCCCCTGGGAATTCAGTAAATGACTACCTTCTGAGGGAGTTGTGCTCTGGCCAATATATCTCCTTCGACTCTGCAGTCTCGCTAGTGCGTCAGTGTGGGCAAGGAGCATTATTGGTGAAAGTGGACATTGAGTCTGCATTTTGGTTGCTCCCTGTGCATCCATCGGAATTCCATTTGCTGGGTTTTATGTTTGGGGGTCTCTTCTATTTTGACAGATGTATGCCTATGGGGTATTCTATCTTTTGTGCCTATTTTGTGATGTTCAGTAGTTTTTTGCATTGGCTTGCTCAATATCATCCATTATTTCAACAATTTTTTATTTGTTGGGCCACCTCAGACAGAAACTTGTGGCTGATTGCTGGACTTGTTTGTGTCCTTGGCTCAAGAGTTTGGCATCTCATTAGCAGTGTGCAAAATGGTGGGTCCAGTAATGATGTTGACTTTTTTGGGGTATCGAGCTTGATACTGATGACATAGTCACATGATTGTAGTAATAGTAGTCAATAGATTTACAAAGGCAAAAAAATCCAGTTAGCATTTTACATAGAGCTGCAGAACCAGACAAACTTTAGGCCAAACAGGAAACAGGAAGGAAAATCACCAGCAAATGCTTGCTAGAGCCAGTTATCATGAAGCCATGGTGGCTTTTCACAAGATGCCTGCCTTCCAATCTGATGGTTACCAGCTCAAGGCCAGCCTAATCTGTGACAAAGTAGAGGAGAAAAACATGAATTTTGGATTTTTTAGTGCCATGTTTCAGATTAACATTATATGAAATTAAATAGAAGTTGATATTTCCCTTTTCATTTCAAACAAATGCACATCCCTATTAGGCACTCTTTTATAAAGAAAAGTAAAGACTTGCTTTTCTTTATACAATATTAGTGTAAGAGGTTGAAAACATGTGTTAATTTAAAGTGCAAGCTCTTACACCAGCACTCGAGCAGGTATAAATACTTGTGCCTAGATTTCTAAAGAATACACTTAAATTATAATATCTGATAATTTACATGTGTAACTCTGTCCCCTGTCCATGTTCTGCCCAAACTCTACCTCTGTGCATGCCCAGAGAGAAAGTACACCATGCATTTTTATACAATGAAGCACAGTGCAAGTACACTCATTTATGCACGGAAATGACTAAAATACCCCCATTTTTGCATGTTCTTTCCACTTAAATCTAGGCAGCTCTTTGTAAAATTGTATCCATTGTGACTTTCCGATATATTTTATTTCTGTGGGCTATTATCTTCTTGGTTAAGGGCCAGTTTCATACTGAAGACACATTATTTTAGACTTATTTTAATTGTGTTTTTCTGCAGAGAATCATTTCCTATTGCTAATGCCTTGGGTAGTATAACGACACTTATCTGTAGTTTAGACTCTCAGTTTCTCCCCTCAGATTATTCATTCTCAGATTATACCCTTTCTATTGGTATCTTTTATTTTGTTTGAAATGGCAGTGAAATTGTGCACTTCAGAACTGTCCTTATCAGAAATTCATTGACTTCCAGATTGTTTGTTACAAGGAGGCTTTGATATTGTTGAAAGCTCTGGCAGTGGTAACAGCTTGAAACTTATTCTTTTAGAATTAAATAACCCTGATTACATCTCTGCAGGCACAAGTATTGATATCACAGAAATAAACTGGATACAATATTTTGAAGCAAAATCATTACTGAGAGAGTCCTGCTAACATGAACAAAAGGACAGAAGAAAGGAGAAAGATGACTCCTCCTTGGAAAAAACATAGGGCCTGACCACAAGATAACTTTAGCTGTTTAACAGGCCAATGCAGAAAACCAGCGCTAGACGCGCGCTGAAGATGACTTTAACATGGCCCGACAACGTATATTTTATAACGCTTGATGCAGCAAAGATAGGGCATGCAAATGACACCTGTGTTAACCGTGCACATGCAAATGAGCCATCACAGCGTTAAACTGGGAGAGCAAGCCAAACACATGCGCAGTCTGATCTCACCTGGTGCATCCCAGGATGCACCATGTGGGGCCAAACACCGCCATTTGGGAGATGCAGAGTGGGTGTGCATAGGTAGTGCTCCAACTTTAGGTGCATTTGGGGGCTGCCAGACCATCAAGTAGGGGCTCTAGACCACCAGGTTTTGTTTTTTATTTAATGGGGGGGAAGGAGCCACTAGACCACCAGGCTCTTCTTTTATTTAGGGGGGAAGGGGTCGCTAGACCACCAGGGATCATCTTATTGTGGGGCATGGCCCCCGACAGTATTTTGGTGGCATTGGGGGCCTTTCCTGATGCCATCAAAATACTGTCGGGGGTGGGATCGGGGCCGCTGGACCACCAGTGATAATTGTATTGTTGGTATGGGTCCTGACAGTATTTTTATGGCTTTGGGGGCTTTTCCTGATACCTGATCATCTGAGGAGGAGATGATCTAGGCGCTGAGAAAAGCATCCAGTGCCATGAAAATACTGACGGGGGCACGTGTTAGAGGTTTACTTCTACTCAGACCCTGAAGTAAAACTTTTGTCGCTGTGACTGGTTGCAAAATCCTCTATGCCTTTCTCTGTATCGGGCGTAGTAGCTATGGTTTGCATACCAGTCCAGCTGATTAAAATAGATTTAAATAATTGAAGTTCATTTAAATATGCATGGCGTTAGTTGGGCGCTAGTTTTTCCGCCGGCATTTATGTCTGTTTCCTGCATTTGCAGGATCGTTAAAAGTGCTTAAAGGTGGCATTAGGGGTTCGTAAAGCCCGCACTAAGCTTTCTGCATCGGCCTGTAAATTTCTAAAAAGCTAAATTTATCCATTTTAAAAAGAGGCTTGGCTAGAGGCTTTCCAGGGCTGACCAAACATTATTTAAGTAGCAATATTCAGCTATTAACTAGAAAACTTATTTATTTATTTGACAGGTTTTTTTTTAATACCATTTTATCATATATTCAAAGCGATTTACATTATAACTTAAACTGAGAGGTGGACATTAAAACAGGGGTATTGAACTTGGATTATGCATACTTCAAATATAACAGATAGGGTCATTGGAACATAAGGTTGGAGTGGAACGTGTTGTAACATTGGTGCGTCATGTATTAGGTCTATAATATTCTATGAAGAATATTTTCAATGTCTTTCTGAAGTCAAAAAGGTCTTTAATGGAACTTATGGATCATTTAAGAGGCCTATATGCTAAATTGTGGTAGGGTTTTGCATTTAGCATGTGTTAATTGCCAAAATGAATGAGTGACAACTGCTAAACCTCTGTGTTAACTGTTGGGAACATTCCCAACTTCATTCCATATGGATGGAGTGTCTTCTACTGTGTAATAATGATATTGCAGAAAGTGCAATGCAGTTAGCTACAGTGAATTATTAACTCAAAGAAGCAAAGGACAGTGATGGTTTGGTGACTCTCTTCTGAGGGGTACAGAGGTGTCCATCTGCCAATCAGACATGATCCTGGGAGATGTGCTGTCTTCCAGATGCCAAAATCAAGACATTACTTAGAGTTTGCAAACACTCATTGGGCCTACTGACTATTATCCCATACTGCTTATCCATGTTGGTGCAAATGATACTGACAGGTATCTCTCCAAGTATATCAAGCATAACTTCATGGCTCTGGGAGAGAAGGTGAAGCAAATAGGTGTGCAGATGGTGTTCTTCTCAATCTTCCCTGTCAAGGGTAAAGACCAAGGAAGAGAAGCTCAAATCTTAGAGGTAAATGCATGGTTCTGTGAATGTGTCACTGAGAGCGTTTTGGCTTTGTGGACCGTGGGATAAATTTCCAAGGGCCGTTGAGCAGAGATGTGTCCACAAATCAAAGAAGGGTCAAAGTGTTTTCCTCAGCAGGCTGGCTAAGATACTGAAGAGAGCTTTAAACTATGTCTATCTGGGATGGATGAAGAAAGTCCCCGGGTAAGTAAACATTAAATAAGTCTAGAAGTAAAGAGATCCTGGATTCTCTGCAGGGAGAACTATTCAAGCAATTGGTAACAGACCCCACACGTGAAGGGGCCATACTGGACTTGGTGCTTACCAAAGGTGAAAGTGTTTCTGATGTTATAGTGGGAGATCATTTTGCATCAGTGATCACCAGATGGCGTGGTTCAGTATTAGGACTGGGGCTGTTAGAATCCATTCAAAAGTGAGGGTCTTAGACTTTAGGAGACTAACTTTGCCAAGATGGGCCAATACCTCGGGGAGTCACTAGAGGGATGGGAACAGCTAGGGGATGTAGAAAAACAGTGGGCAAAACTGAAAAGGGATATTTTAAGGGCAACCAACTTTTTTGTTAAAATGGTAAATAAAGGTAAAAGGAAAAGGAAACCGCTATGGCTTTCGAAAGAAGTAGCTGAAAAAGTGAAGAAAAAGAGGGAAGCCTTCATGAAATACAAGAGATCACAGAGAGAGGAAGACAGGCATATATTTGGAAAAACTTAGGGGCTTGTTTACAAAGCCGCGGTAGCGGCTTCCACCTGATATTGGAGCCGCGGCCCCATTGAATTCAATGGGGCTGCGGCTCCGATATCGGGCGGAAGCCGCTACCGCGGCTTTGTAAACAAGCCCCTTAGAGAAGCTAGCAAAGTAGTTAGGAAAGCAAAGATTCAAAAAGAGGAGGAAATAGCCAATGCAATAAAATGGGAGGATAAGACATTTTTCAGATATGCTAGTGAGAAGAGGAAGGGCAAAAGTGGTATTGTCAGACTCTAGGGTGAAGGGGAGGAATATGTAGAAGCTGATGAGGATAAAGCGGAATTGCTTAACAAATATTTCTGTTCTGTGTTTACAGATGAAGAACCAGGAGCAGGACCTCAGAAAACACCCACAAACAGGAACAGAAGCGAGGGACATCTTGAACAATTTTCAGAAGACTGTGTTTGTGAGAAACTAACTCAACTTAAAGTAGACAAAGCGATGGGGCCGGATGGGATACACCCTAGAATACTGATGGAGACATTCTAGCAGCTCCACTGACTGACCTTTTCAATCCCTCGTTGGAGTCGGGAGTGGTGCCAAAGGACTGGAGAGAGGCTCATGTGGTGCCTTAAAACAAAAGCGAAAGTAAGGATGTGGTTGAAAACTACAGGCCGGTTAGTTTAACTTCGGTGGTGAGTAAATTATTGGAAACGCTGCTGAAAGAGAAAATAGTGAGATTTCTGGAGTCCAGCAGATTACAGGATCTGAGGCAGCATGGATTCACCAGAGGCAGGTCTTGCCAGACAAATCTGATTGATTCTTGGACTGGGTGACCAGGGAGTTGGACCGAGGGAGAGCCCTAGATATGGTGTATTTAGATTTCAGTAAAGCCTTTGACACTGTTCCTCACAGGCAACTTATAAACAAACTGAGCACCCTAGGGATGGACCCTAAAGTTACTGCTTGGGTTAGAAATTAGTTGGGTGGGAGACGACAAAGAGTACAGGTAAATGGAGCTCACTCTGAGGAGAAGGATGTTACCATTGATGTGCCCCAGGGATCTGTCCTTGGTCCGATTATTTTTAATATCTTTGTTAGTGATATAGCGGAACGGCTGTCGGGTAAGGTTTGCCTTTTTGCCGATGATACCAAAATCTGCAATAGAGTAGACACCCAAGAAGGTGTAGATAACATGAGGAGGGATCTAGCTAAGCTTGAAGAATGGTTTAGAATTTGGCAGCTGGGATTTAATGTTAAAAAATGTAAGGTCATGCATTTGGGCTGTAGCAATCCAAGGGAGCAATATAGTATAGGGGGTGAAGTACTTTTGTCCACTAAAGAAGAGCGAGACCTAGTCGTAGTTGTGTTTGATGATCTTAAAGTAGCTAAACAGGTAGAAAAGGCGATGGCAAAAGCTAGAAGAATGCTTGGGTGCATACGGAGAGGAATGGCTAGCAGAAAAAAGGAGGTGATAGTGCCTCTGTTTAAGTCTTCGGTGCAACCTCATTTGGAGACTGCACCTTCAAAAGGATGTGAACAGGATGGAGTCGGTGCAGAGGGTGGCTACTAAAATGGCTAGTGGTCTTCATTATAAAGCATATGAGGACAGACTTAGGGATCTTAATATGTACACCTTAGAGGAAAGGCGGGATAGAGGCGATATGATTGAGATGTTTAAATACCTCCATGGCATAAATGTTCAGGGGGAGAGCCTCTTTCAATTGAAAGGAAATTCTGCTACCAGGGGACATGGGATGAGGGTGAAGGGGGATAGATTCAGGAGTGATATGCAGAAATATTTCTTTATGGAAAGAGTGGTGGATCCGTGGAATAGTCTCCCAGTGGAGGTGGTAGAGATGAGGACAGTAACTGAATTCAAAATAGCATAGGACAAACACAGAGGATGTCTAAAGGAAAAAAGGGGACTGTTGCAGTTAATGATATGGAAGGACAGACTAGATAGGCCATGTGGTCTTTTTGTATCATCATATTTCTATGTTTCTATAGTAATGTAAATAAGGGGGCAACACTCTGGAAGCACCGTGTACTATTGCCTGTAGTATGGAAAATAAGATTCTGGATCTAGAAGCCATAATGGATGACTGCAATATAATTATATTGGGTTATAATTTATTCAGGAAGGATAGAGAAGGAAGAAAGGGAAGAGGAGTGGCATTATAGGTAAAAAATAATATGAAAGCAACAGAATTGCAGGGCTTACAAGGGAAGGAGGAAGCATTGTGGGTTAATCTGGAAAGAGGGAATGGAGCATCCATTTGCATTGGTGTGATATACAGACCTCTTTCACAAGCTGGACAGAGATTTAATTGAAGACATTCACAGTATTGCTATGATAGCAGAAGCGCCGCTGATAAGTGATTTCAATATACCGGATGTTGACTGGAACAATGTGGTATCATCTAGAACTAATTAGATCCTAGATTCTCTACAGGGAGAAGTATTGATGAGCAACAGTATGGCTTTCGACCCCGTCATGGAGTGGAAACACTCCTCACAGTATTAACGGATGCGCTCCTAAGAGGAATTGACAACAATAAACAGGCATTCATTCTACTTTTCATCGACATATCAGCAGCGTTCGATAGCGTACACCACACAATAATGCTCAATAACTTGAAACAAATAGGATTAAAATCCACAGTACATAAATGGTTCTCGTCCTACTTAAATGATAGAACGCAAAATGTAAGAATTGGAAATCAAAACTCAACTACATACAAGCAAGAAATTGGTCTACCACAAGGTTCAGCGCTGTCAGCTCTACTATTTAATATTTACATAAAACCAGTCTGCAACATTTTTAAAAGTTTTGGAGTACGATATCATCTATACGCAGATGATATTATGATGTACATTCCATTCACAATTCCCAACCTACCGCTTCAACTTCTATCGGACTGCTATAATGAAATCACAACTTGGCTAAAAGCACAAAACCTCCATATCAATCACACTAAAACAGAAGTTCTAATTGTGACCAAGAACAGATCATATACCCCTCCGTCATATATAAGACTTCAAAACCAAGAAATCAAAATAAAAAAGGAAATAAGATATCTAGGTGTTATACTAGATACTCACCTCACGATGGAAACACACATCAGCAATACCATAAAGAAAATCTATTTCAAACTCAAAACCCTCAAACAACTTCGTCCACTACTTTTTACACAAGACTTTATCAACATAATCCAAGCCACCATAACCCCACATTTTGACTTTGCCAATCTAATACTAATAGGCATAACAAAACAAAGCATTAAACGATTGCAATTAGCACAAAATGCAGCAGCCAGAATCACTTTGAAAATTAGCTCCCTCCAACACATAACACCTATACTAGCCTCCCTTCATTGGCTACCAATTCAAAGTAGAATAATCTATAAAACAATAATAACATCATTCAAGGCCTTATATGACCAGGCCCCTTCCATGATATGCAACCTAATACACAAAGAACCATCTAAGTCTACACACAGAAAAGGGCAATTAAACAGACTGAAAATCCCAAAAGATTTTACAAAAGCACATAAATCAACAAACAATAGAGCCTTTTCCCATATTGCCCCTACAATCTGGAACTCCCTCCCAGAGGAGATACGAAAGCTAACAGAGATAATGGAACTCCGCAAGAAATTAAAAACCTATCTGTTTACCAAACATTATAATACAGATAATTCATTATCTACTTTAGACAAAGGTTAAAGAGCTAATCGGATTGCTCCATGCAAAAGCCCTTTAACCCACACAGATAGCACTCACCCTTGATATATTCATACATAAACTTGTACATAGTTTGCACACGGTTTGGTATTACATTGCACTGTTTATTCTACATTTAATATGATGTTCCTTGTAAATAAGTTCTGTTATATCTCAATGTTCCATGTAAAACAAACTTGCTTTGTTAATTGTTGTTAGCTGTAAACCGCAACTGAACTTTGGAAGATGCGGTATAGAAATATGAATAAAATAAATAAATAAATATTGCAGCAACTGGTGATAGAGCCCACACATGAGGGGATCATACTAGACCTGGTGCTTATGAATGGGGAGAGTATTTCTGATGTTTATAGTGGTGATCATCTTGCATACAGTGATCTGAGAGGGATAAAATTCCTCTAGTATCTGAGAGGCTGCTTCTTTTGCCTTGCCCACAAAATTATGGCTCACAAGATTTAGAAAGAACTCAGCATCTCCATGAATATTAAGCATAAGGGAAGATGCTCATGTATTCACTCACATAATATTCTGGTCAAGTTTTAAAATGCCAAACAATAGGAGAAGGGGGTCTTCCGCAGAGAATACAGTAAGTAAAAGCGGAAGCTAAAGACCACGGCCAAACACAGTAGGGGTGTTCAAAAGACTTTATTAGCAGGCCAAACTCAAATGTTTCGGCCTGAGGCCTTCTTCAGGGGTCAAAGAAGACAAAAAGCAACGTATAAAAGGTGGACCAGACCACTCTTCCCAATCAGGAACCTTTGAGGTTATCTCTATCTAATCGATTACAAGATGATAGGGTACTACACATTTCCAAGGGATAGTTTTAAAAAGTATATTTTAAAATCTGTATACATTTTTGTGAGAGAAGAAGATAAAATATATTTGAGTCAATATTCAAATGCCATGGTCAGGATTTCTGTAAGTGCTAGTTATGGTGTTTAAATCATTCATATATAGTCGGTGACACTCTCTGTACAGCTAAAGGTTTAATTTAGGACAGGTTTTTCACTTTTAAACTGCATGGTTATATAGATAGCAGCTGAACAGTGCCCAGTGGAAAGTTCGATGGAATGGCCACGGTCCATACTCACTGCATCCCTACATTCTCCAGACAGTGCCCAGTGGAAAGTTCGATGGAATGGCCACGGTCCATACTCACTGCATCCCTACATTCTCCAGACAGTGCCCAGTGGAAAGTTCGATGGAATGGCCACGGTCCATACTCACTGCATCCCTACATTCTCCAGACAGTGCCAAGGTGATCAGTAAGAATTTTCAGCAGCACTATACAGACAGGGGATTATACAGCCTGAAAATTCACAGATAGGGGACTTTCCTGTACAGCATCTGCCACTTTATGGATAACTCCTTTTGAATATCAATGCCATAATATAATTCTTTCATTTAAGCATCTTTTTAGAGCAGGGATTCTCAACTCAGTCCTTGGGACACACCAAGCCAGTCAGGCTTTAGGCTATCCACAATAAATATGCATGAGATAGTTCTGCATACAATGAAGGCAGTGCATGCAAATTTATCTCATGCATATTAATTGAGATGTCCTGAAATCCTAACTGGCTAAGTGTATTCTGCGGACTGAGTTTAAGCTATTGTTCTAGAGATTAAATATAATCAAATATTGTAATCATCAGTACATCATAAGAAGGTCTAATTAGGGAACTATAATGTTTATATGAATAAACTTGAATGAACTTTATATGAATAAAGATAAAGATGAATAAAGATATATGATTCTACGTATGTAAAAGTACAGGACTAAAATTGGTGGAAAGATTTTTGGGAAGAACAAGAAATATAACTACATAAAAAAGCACCATGGAATTGTATATCTATTAAAATCATGATGCAGATTGAACATAAATGTCAAAAGACATTCATCAAACAAGTATTAGTTACTATGTTGTGGTAAACGTTCACATTTTATCATTGCTTAATTTATCATGGGAGTCACCAACTTGTGGTAACAGTACTGCAGGTTAGTGACTTCCATGGGAAATGAATAACACAACTTGCAATCAACGTTGCAAGCTGCATTATTCTTCTACTTGGGCACACTGGGTTGCTAAGATGCTTTCATAAAAGGGATGGTGCCTTGCTAAAGCTGTATAGACCACTCTTCCCCCCTAGTCAAGAACCCCATCTCCCCCCATGGACCCAAGTTAAGCTCTCCCACCCCTCACAAAATCACCCAGAGATCTTCTCCCTCCTTTAAGTCCCCCAATCCCCCAAAGATTTCTCACCCTCCCTGAAGATTGATCACTTTACCAAAGACTCCCCTCAGGTCCAACTTTGCCAATTTCTTGTGGTCTAACAGATACAGGACAGGAGTGATCCCAAGTCACTTCTGCCATGTCTAGCTCAGCATTTTAAATGGTACTTCTTGACCCCTATCAGTAGTCTCACAGTACTACTACTAGGGGTCAAGCTGTTGTGTGGAGGGTAATTTTATAAATTGGCATCTAGTACATGCACTTTCAATTGCATAAATTTTGCCTGTTTTATAAATTCAAGCATGCAAATACTTGACTTAATACAACAGAGCATAAAGCAAAAGTACACATGTATGTTAAAGCATGATCACTTACACCAGGCTTAGAACTGGTGTAAATGATTCAGTCTAATTTTCAAATACACACATAAATTAAAGACTTTTATATTTTATGTGTGGTAACTGTTACTGCATAGATAAGGTGCTAACTGCATACCATAATATGGGGCAGAGACTTAGTGGGTTATGAACTGAGAATGGTCATGGACTACACATTGCATTAGCACATGCTACTTTACTAACTTTAATAGCTACTGATGTTTTTAATGCCTCAAGAGGAGGCATTAAATGTATTTACACTATTGGCTGGCAGTTACCACTGCCCACTGTAATAAAAAAAGGAGCCACCCCAATCTGCATACTGACCCCTTCCTATACCACCAATCTGCATCCCTACCATCTCCCACTACCTCAGGCTGCATCCCGATACCTCCTCCCAACCCCCATCCCTGTTTAGGCTCCTGATGAAAGACTATTGCTAGGAGTCAGAACTGCCATTTTCTTCCTGGGACGTTAATAAAGCAGGAGTGTTTGAAGACTGCTCCTGCCACCTCCAACCCACTAACCCACTAGAGATACCCAGTAAGTGCCAATGGAAGATGAGGAATGGGGGATCTGGAGCCTGATTGAGGATACGGTAGAGGGTTCAAGATGCTGATTTGGGTGTGTGAATATGCAGACTAGGTTGTGGGAGGGACACCAGGATACAGATCTGGAGGTATCAGAGTTTGTTTTAATGGAGTGCATCATGGTAAATGCCTCCAGACAGTGTGGATGCACTTGCTGTCCTCTCTATTGATGTATTTACCATGCAGTAAGTGTCTTCTCTGTGCGGTAACTGCAAGGCGAATGCTGGGCATGCCCCCATCAGTTACTGCAAAGGCTTTTCAAATTGTTGTTGTTGTGTACCATAAGGTCAATGCCGATCCCTGGCAATCCTGTGGATAGTTGTGACTATCCCTTGGGTTATCTTGGCAAGGTGCTACCAGACGTACGCATACCATGACAGTCATGAACCTCACTTCTAACCCAGGGTCTGTGGAGTATCATCTCAGTCTCTCAAATTTATTACGAATGATCGGCGTAGTACTTGCATTGTGCCAAAGAGAGCTTCCTTCTGGAGTTCATAAGATGTAATATGTATGGGTAGTTTGTCAAGATGTGCTTGGAAATTCTTCTTTATCAAGCCTGTGGCTCCCAATACGATAGGCACTATTTCTGTATCTTTCTGCCACAATTTCTTGGAATCAGACTACATTTCTTGGGATGTCAGGATCTTCTGCCTCTCCATGTGATTCACAGAGTAATCTCCTTTACCACTATGTCGGGTTTCCTCGCATCCAGTTTCTTATTCATTGGAATGGGAATGCCCCAGGTGACATAACCTCTTCATTCTCTGTAATTCTCGAAGGGTCATGATCCCAGTGCTTTTCAGGTATAGTGAGGTTGTAATGTTTATGTTTATGTTATATGAGGCGTGCTACTTTGTTGTGCCTTTCTGTATAGAAATTTTCCATCATCAGAACTTCACAGCCAGCTATGAGGCGAGTCACTGTTTCCAGGTCTTGCTCCCGTGTGATAATTGCAAAAATGTATCACATTTTAGTAAACAGGCCCCTTAATCTATAAATGACCTTGACAACTGAGTGTGTTAAAAACTTTACATCAATCAGTTGAGGACAAATGAAGCAAGGATCACATTTGTATTCATCCATAACTGGAGGACTTTATTTGGTGAAGAATGCCATATTTGAAAGGCCTAAATTTATAGGACAAATTTGTGACATTTGCTCTCAGTGATTCCTGGAGAGCCACTTATATTTTGGAAAAAGACCAGTTTATTAAATGGAGGTATTGGTCTTCAGATTAATACCTTTGCTGTGCTGGTTGATAGCGGTTTGTGTCAAAATGGCTGTGTATCTTTCTATACTCATTACATCTTAAGCATCCAATGAAACATATTTTATTGAAAATGAAAATGGAAAATGAAAGTAATAAGAAATAAATAAGAAGTAAAAAGATACTTGTCCATGGGACAAACACAATAAAAAGTTGTTTAAAAATTTGAATAGATGCTTCTTGCACAATGATTATCTAAGATGATGGCAGTCATTTTAGTAGGCCTATTACTACTACTACGTACTACTACTGAACATTTGCATAGCGCTACAAGATGTATGCAGCGCTGCATGAACACATGTAAAAGACGGTCCCTGCTACAATCTAGTCAAGACAGACAACCCAGTAGCTGTATACATGGATACATCCAGGGGGAATGGCAAGGAAACACAAAGGATACCAGGTGAATCAAGATTCGAAAGTGGCAGCAAAGAGGTGAGTTTTCAGCCTGGATTTGAAAAGGATCAGAGAAGGCGCCTGATGTACAGACTCAGATAGTTTGTTCCAGGCACAAGGAGCAGCAAGGTGAAAGAAGCAAAGTTTGGAGTTAGTAATAGAAGAGAAGGGCACAGATAGAAGTGATTTGCCAAAAGAGCAGAGCTCCCAAGGAGGGGTGTACGGAGAGAGAAGACAAGAAAGGTAGTGAGGAGCTGCAGAGTGAATGCACTTATAGGTCAGGAGGAGAAGTTTGAAGTGGATGTGGAAACAGATAGGGAACCAATAAAGTGACTTGAGAAGAGGGATAATATGAGCATGATGAGGCCGTTGGAAGATTAGCCACGCAGCAGAGTGTTGAACAGATTGAAGGGGAAAGAGATGATTCAGAGGGAGATCAGCAAGGAGCAGGTTACAATAGTCTAGATGGGAGGTAAGTGTCTGAGCAGTTTGTTCAGAAAGGAATGGGCGAATTTTATTGATGTTATAGAGAAAGAAATGGCAGGTTTTAGCTATCAGTTGGATGTGTGAGGAGAAGGAGAGAGGTTGTGAGCTGAGGAGACAGGGAGGAGTAGAGAGTTATCTACAGAGACTGAGAAAGGAGGAAGGGGAGAAGAAGTTTAGGGGGAAAATAAGAAGCTCAGTTTTGGCCATGTTCAGTTTCAAGTGGTGGTGAGACATCCAAGCAGCAATGTCAGAAAGGCAGGCAGAAATTCGGGTCTGGATTGCCAGAAAGATTTCAGATGTAGAGAGGTAGATCTGGGAGTTATGAGTATAAAGGCCTACATCGAGATCATTTACAAATTAAGGGCTTGATATTTAGCAGCACTGTCTGGACCACTAAATATTACCACAGATTCCCTAATCACTATGCAGACAGGATGAGGGAAATCCAGGGATGGAGACAGTCTGAACAGACAAGGAAATTATCTGGATAGCGCTGCTGTCTGGATGACTATCTGCTTAACTTAGGACAGCAAAAAAGCAGTTCTAAGCTATCCGGATAGCAGGCTGAAAATCACCACTATCCAGATAGTGTCATAGCCAGCACCAAATCCATATAATTAGAGCTGATCACTATCCGGATACCTAAGAATATAGAACATAAGATATGCCACACTGGGTCAGACCAAGATCCATCAAGCCCAGTATCCTGTTTCCAACAGTGGCCAATCTAGGTCATACGTACCTAGCAGTTTCCCCAAAAGACACAGGTTCTGCAATGCTTGTACTAGGTCAAGCATTGATATCCTGGGACCCTTCTTAATAATGGTTTATAGACCTTTCCTCCAGGAACTTGTCCAAACCTTTTTTAAACCCAGCTACACTAACAGCCTTTACTACATCCTCCGGTAACAAATTCCAGAGTTTGATTACACGTTGAATGAAAAAATATTTTCTTTTATTAGTCTTAAATAGTTTACCCTGTAGCTTCATTGCATGTCCCCTAGTCTTTCTATATTCTGATAACGTAAACAGTCGATCTACGTTTACCCGTTCCACTCCGTTCATTAATTTATAGACTTCTATCATATCTCCCCTCAGCCGTCTCTTTTCCAGGTTAAAGAGCCCTAACCTTTTTAGCCTTTCTTCATAGGAGTATCCTTCCATCCCCTTTACCATTTTGGTGGCTCTTCTCTGAACCTTTTCTAATAACGCTATATCCTTTTTAAGATACGGTGACCAGAATTGCACACAATATTCAAGGTGCGGTCTCACCATGGAACGGTTATAGAGGCATTATAATATCTTTTGTTTTATTTTCCATTCCTTTCCTTATGATACCTAGCATTCTATTTGCTCTCTTGGCTGCTGCTGCACACTGGGCAGAGGGTTTTAACATGTTATCCACAATGACGCCTAAATCTTTTTCCTGGGTGGTGGTTCCTAATGTGGAACCTTGCATCGTGTAACCATAGTTTGGGTTGTTCTTCCCTAGGTGCATAACTTTGCACTTGTCCACATTAAATTTCATCTGCCATTTTGATGCCCAGTCTTCCAATTTATCAAGATCCTCTTGCAATTTTCCACAATCCTCTTGGGTTTTAACAACTTTAAATAGTTTTGTGTCATCTGCAAATTTGATAACCTCACTCGTTATTCCACTTTCCAGGTCATTTATGAATATGTCAAAAAGCAGCGGACCCAGCACAGATCCCTGGGGTACACCACTATTCACCTTTCTCCATTGGGAAAATTGGCCATTTAGCCCAACCCTCTGCTTTCTATCTTTTAACCAGTTCCTGATCCACAGTAGTACACTGCCTCCTATCCCATGACTCCTTAGTTTTGCCAAAAGTCTCTGATGAGGGACCTTGTCTAAAGCTTAATGAAAGTCCAGATAAACTATATAAACTGATTCACCTTTGTACACCAGTTTATTCACACTATCAAAAAAAAAATAACAGATTAGTAAGACAAGATCTTCCTTGTCTAAAGCCATGTTGGCTGTCTCCCATTAGGCCATGACTATCTACATGCTGAGTAATTTTATTCTTTATGATGGTTTCTACCATTTTTCCCAGTACTGAAGTGAGGCTCACCGGTCTGTAGTTTCCCGGATCACCCCTCGAACCCTTTTTAAAAATTGGTGTTTACATTGGCGATCCGCCAATCTTCAGGAATTAGAGATGATTTTAATGATAGTTCACAGATTACTAATAGCAGGTCTGCAATCTCATATTTCAGTTCTTTCAACACCCTTGGATGTATACCATCCGGCCCAGGTGATTTGCTACTCTTCAGTTTATCTAATAGTTGTAATACATCTTCCCGATGTATCGATATTTCCTTCAATTCTTCCGCACCTTTAAATACCACTTCAGTCATGGGTAACATCCCTACATCTTCCTCAGTAAAGACCGAAGCAAAAAATTCATTCAGTCTCTCCACTATCGCCTTGTGCCCCTTTAACTCCTCTATCATCTAATGGTCCAACTGACTCTCTCACAGGTTTTTTGCTACAAATGTACTTGAAAAAATCTTTATTTCGTGTTTTTGCTTCTGCAGCAAGATTCTTCTCAAATTCTCTCTTTGCCTTCTTTATCAATGCCTTGAATTTGACCTGCCAGTGCTTGTGCTGTTTCCAGGTTTCATCGTTTGGCTCTTTTTTCCATTTCCTGAAAGATGCTTTCTTGGCAACAACAGCCTCTCTGACCTCACCTTTAAACCATGCTGGCAGTTTTCTGGACTTCCTTCCACTTTTCTTAAAGCATGGAATACAGCTGGTCTGGGCTTCCAAGATAGTATTTTTCAACAACACCCAAGCTTGATGTAAGTCTTTAACCTTTGCAACTGCTCCTTTTAATTTTTTCTTAACTATTTTCCTCATTTTATCATAGTCTCCCTTTCGAAAGTTAAAAGGTAGTACTATGGATTTCCTTACTATCCATCCTCCACTAATTAAATCAAAGGCAATCATGCTATGATCACTATTGCCAAGTGGCCCCAACACCCTTATCTCTTGCACTAGATCTGGTGTTCCACTAAGGACTAGGTCTAATATGGCTTCCCCTCTGGTCGGTTCATGAACCAACTGCTCCAAGAAGCAGTCATTTATGTCATCTAGGAACTTTATCTCCCTAGTATGTACTGCCGTGACACTGACCCAGTCGATACCAGGGTAATTGAAATTGCCCATTATTATTACTGCGCTGTAACTTTTGTTAGCTTCCTTGATTTCTTTGAGCATTTCATCATCCATTTGTTCATTCTGGCCAGGCGGTCGATAGTACACACCCCCACCGCCATCGCTTTCCCCTTTTTACATGGAATTTCAATCCATAGAGATTCTACAGCAAATTTTGTTTCCTGCAAAACTTTAATCCTTTCTGACTCAATGCCCTCTCTAACATAGAGCGCAACCCCTCCACCAATTTGATCAGCTCTATCATTATGATATAGTTTGTACCCAGGTATCACAGTGTCCCACTGGTTGTCCTCCTTCCATCATGTCTCTGATATTCCAATCACATCTAACCTCTCATTTAGTGCTATATATTCTAACTCTCCCATCTTATTTTTTAGACTTCTAGCATTTGCATACAAGCATTTTAGAGACTGTATTTTATTCATATTAATTTGGCTATTGGTAGACATGGGTAATTTGGGATCTTTAAGCTCTGTCTGCTCCATACTCGAGGGCATTTGGGCTACTTTACTCTTTTTGTACTGTACTGAATATCTGGATTTTATTTAAAAAGAGAATGTTAACTATATAGGGCTTTTTTTTGTATAATATCTTTATTGGCAGAGAAAGAATAGTACAACCATTCAAAGACAAAACCCTCGTAGAGGCCCACATTCATTCTAACCCACCCCATCCTCACCCCCCAGAAGCCTCATGGCTAGACCAGTGTTGCTGAAGTCCATGTCAGTCCTCTACCAGTTCGCACCACCTCCAGTATCATCATTCCATTTCCCAACCCAATGACAGTCCAGTAATTGTACATTAGCATAAGTAGAAAGAGCATCCACATCAAACAACAGAAAGTTAACCAAACCAAACACCCCCCCCCTCCACCAACAACCCAACAACTAGCTGTGCTGCACTGTACCTCTCCCCTCTTCCTCACCCTCCCCTGAAGGAATCAGATGCCACTCTCACACACTCCTATATCCCCTTCCCTCAGGCCTCCCTCTCCTCCTCCTTCCCCAGCCCCCCCCCCCCCTCCGCAGACCCCACTGGATATACTGATCCCAAATCTTCACCCACTTCTACTCTTTCCCTTGCAGGCCATAAGTGATCTTGTCAAACCTCCGCCACCAATCCCCCTGGGATGGGCCCCATGGGTCCTTCCACTGCCAGGTTAGAGCAACTCTCGCACCAGCAGCCATTTGGCCCGCAGCCATCTCATGTACGTCCTCTTTTCCTCATACCTCCTGGAGCCCAGTAACATGTTTAATGAGTCTAGTGTGATCTCCTTCCAAGGAATCACCCCCACCTCCTGAGCAAGAGCTGCCCAGTATCATTGGGATAAGGGGCATTCTCACCATATATGAAAAAAGGTGCTGACCCTCCCACAATTCCTCCAGCACAATTCATTTGCCCTTCTCCCTGCTTTCCCAAGCTGCCATGGGCTAACATATGCCCTATGCACTATTTGCAAATGTGCCTTCCTCCAAGAGGTAACCATTGACCATTTATAACCCCCCTTGTGGATACGATACCGCGTCCCCTCATCCAAAGTCTGGCCACTCCAGGAATGCCACGTTCCCACATGAACGGGGATTTCTCCCCCACCCCCAACCAACCCCTGAAAGAGTTTACATAAAATACCCCACATTCCTATCCCCCAGAACAGAATTGTTTCCAGAACTGTCAGCACTCGCTGAAGCCAGGTCTGATGTTCCTGCTTCAGCATAAAATAATGTACCAGAAAATACTGAAAGAAAGGCACCCATACCCCTAATTTGCCCTCCATTTTCCCCAGAGCTATACATTCCCATGGCCCTTTTTACTCTGTGAATCTGCCCATAACCCATTCCTCCAGGAGGCACAAAAGGTCCCGAAATTCAGGTGCTAAAAATGGGCAAAAATCTCTCCCATTGATACAATCTTTCCCCTGTAACACCAGAGGTCCCAGAAAAGGGTGAGCCAGGGTCCTCTGTCTCCTAGCTTCCCCTTCCCCTCTCCCCCGATCCCCCCAATCGATTGAAATAGCAATTGTGGCACAAGCTCCTCCCTCTCCATCTCAACCATTGAATGCCCGGCGTGCGAGAGTGGTAGACCCACAATGCCTTCAGCACCACAGCTTTGTAATACCGCCGAAGGTCCAGGAAGTTGACCCTCCCTTGGCCCCTACACTCCAATTTTTGGCTTCCCCCCCTCCCCAAACAAAGTGCACCAGATGCTTCTCCTACCGCCATCAGGTTTCCGCCATCCCATGGTTCGTCACTATGATGGGGTGAATTGTAGTCACCCCAAATCTACCCATCTGCTCCCAGTGGACCAAAATATAATCCAGTCTTGAATATGTATCTGCCCCTGGGGTGTGGCAGGTATATTCTCGACTGTTCCCATTTCTAGTCCACTAAGTCCCAGAGTTGAATCACTGCCTTAACTCTTTCCCCTCCTTTTGATGGGCCTTAGCAAAATAGTTGGCCCTATCCAACTCTCCCAATACATAATTCATATCCCCAGCCACAATCCAATCTCCCTTCGTCTCCTTCGCAAAACCCCCACCTAGTCTGCAAAGAAGGGCCCCTTGTGCCCATTGGGGGCATAGAGGTTAAGGATTGCCAATTCTGAGGTCTCCACCCTCCCTGTGACCCCATGCCACCCGTCCCTGGGTGTCACCCCCCGAAGCATAAATCACCAAGGTAACACTTTTGTGAACAAGGATCACCACCTCACATTTTTTGTAGTTATACGCCGAGCAGAACACTTGCTGACAACCCTGAGCGCCTAGATTAGCATGCTCTGCCTTAGTTAAATGCGTCTCCTGTAGAAGCATGATATCAATATGTGCTTTACTGAGAAGAGAGAGAATCCTCTTCCAATTTATGGGCCTATTAATCCCGCACACATTGAGAGAGGCCATATCCCTCCCATTCTCCTTCACTCCCATCATCCTCCGTGTCTCTGATTCAACCATACTCACAGTCCTTCCCCCATCATGTTTGTCTCCATCCATCCCCAACCATGTACAGCACTGCACAACATATGCCCCCATCCTCGACCCCCCCAACCACAAACAACAAAGACAGCTAACTCTCCCATCCACCATTCTCTCCAATTTTAGGCTTCACCAGGTTGATGATCCCCTCCACCACCTCCCTGCAACCGAGTCTGTCAATCCCCCTCTCTCAGACTCCCCTTCCGTCCTGCTCCATAAAGCATCCCGCTATCCCCAATACCATATCCCCCATGGCCTCCAGCATCCCTCCCCCTTTCATTCATTAGACCTCCTTCAATGTCTCCCCCCAATTCACTCACCCTTCCATTTCCATGTCTAGGCCATCTCCCCTCTGCACACAGCATGCACACCCAGCCCTAAGGTTAAACCAGCACCTGTCCCTTTATTTCATAAACATAATAGCCATTCAACTAACTGGTGCTGTGTCCAGTCATTCCCTGGAGGTGTCCTGTTCTGCCGCCTGAGTTGCCTTCTCTCCACTTGGCCCATAGAGACTCCCAACTCTTCTTGCACCTCCGCTGATCACACTGCTGTTACCTACATCACCGATTCAGCTGTCAATGCAACTGCTGATGGTGAAGGCACCCCAGTTGATTACTGCTCACCAGTGACTGAGATCCTGACATGCGCTGCAGGCCCCGGTGTCCACTGCTACTCACTTGCCCCTCTGTCATCTTTGGCCATGCCACAACCATGTTGGGAGCATGGAAGAATTTGTACACCCCTATTTATAATGAATGTCAGTTGTGCCAGGTACCAGAGGGCCACCCTTTTGTGCCAGCTGCTCCCTACATTGTAACCAATCTTTTTGATGGCAAACGGCATCAACAGCCAAATAAGGGAATACCATAACATTCCAGTCCCTTATAGTCCATATGCCCTGTCTTTTGGACAGATCTAAAAATGAATTCCTTGACTTGAAAACGGAGTATCTTCACAAGGAAGGCTCAAGGTCATGCAGCTCTCTCAGGCTTAGGTTGCAGTTCTCTTTTATCCTGCTCCAACTCATAATCCCCCAGGACCGGGCAGCCAGGTAAGCACTCCCACAACAGTCCTCTCCCAAAGTCCATGAGATCTTGACTCTCTTCCCCCTCTGGGATACCAAAGATCTGCAGATTCGAGCAGTGATTACAGTTTTCAAGATCTTCTAATTTCTCGTTCATCCACATGACCTGCTTCCATAGGTAGGCCACGTCATCTTGCATGCTTTTTGCACATCTTCAGTTCTGCCAATTCGGATCTCTGCCTCATCCAGGCAAGCCCCTAGTGACATAAACTTCTCCTCGATCATACACAGCATTGTTTCCATTATCTCTCTTTTGGATGCCCTTATTTCCCACAGTACCGTTGAGAGCTTCGATTCCTGCTCCTGGCCACTTTCCTCCAGCCCACAGAAGAACATTGCGAAGATGCCCGTGATTAGGGCGCCATTTTCGGCTTAACACCAAACATGTCCCAGACCATCTTAGTTGCTTTTAATTTAACAGTTTTAGGAATTTTTTGCACTTTCCTTCAGACCGTGGTTAGTACAGGGAGGTATGAGAAAAACGCTCACACATGTCTGCTCAACTTGCCGGTCAGACCGGAGGCCCCTAACTGCAGTTTAAATATTGACTCATAAAATATTTTCCCAAGATTTCTGTTTAGCAACTTCACAAGTTTATATCTATCACTATTACCTATGAGTGAATTTATGTCCAAAGTTTTACACAAATTCTTTCCTTAAATTTGTATCTAATAATTAACAATGATCTAATTGATTTTCGTACATTTTTTAAAAAATCATATTCTCTTTTCTCTCTCTTTGCTTTCTGCGTTTTATTGTTTCATAGTTCTTTCCATTTTTGTATTTAGGGCCAACAGCACCCACTGGAAGTCAAGACAGCAGGAGTGGCAATGGCAGGGCCCAGAGCGGTGATACAGGCTGTAGCAGCATAAATAGAGGAGGGAGAAGGGAGGAGGATTTTCTCTTGCTTCACGTTTTGTATATGGAAAAAGAGACTGAGCAGCAGTGACTGGGGCGGCAATTCAAAAAAGCACAGCAAGGCACTGAGGACTTTAGTAGAGCCATGTACTCATGTTTTTCTCTCAGCTGCATAGCAGCTGAGGGAAACTAAGCTGGGTGAGGTTTGTCTTTGGGAATACCAGCTCTTCCAACAAGTCTGATGCTAGCTATGAAAAATGTGCACTCATAATGTCCCCCAACATTGAGAATATCTGTTCACTGAGCACGCTGGTTGGTGAGTGAGAAAGGAAATGCTGGGCAACCTTGGCCAGGTGTTGACAAACATGACCTATGTGCCCAGTATGCTAATGAATCTGTGATCATGACCTTGATGGGCTTTGCAAGGTACCGTGTCACAGATATTCATGTAGGGGTGTCAGTACTGATCTTGGTAGCCAACGACCTTTTATAGAGAGCTGCCTGTTGCTCCATTAACCTGCCCAGTATTAGACATGTGGAACTCCATTTGGTGCCAATATCTTAAATGAGCTGGTGCTTTTGATGCAGTACATGTCCACGTTTCACAAGCCAGTGGAAATATCCAGCTATTTTAAGTGCTTAGTGGTCATTAACTTAAGAGCAGGACTGCCATTTCTCTTCATCCATAGGCCTGGGAAGCTTTCTAATTTGAGGTACAACAAGTGTGCAAAACATTCGATACCATAAAAGCTTCCCCATCATTGCCTTACCCATGTTCTTCCCTCTGTTTATTACAAAATAGCCAGGAAGCACTATTGCCACCAGGGAGAGATAGCCATGTACAGCATTCTATTCCAGATGTTGTTAGTGAAATGCATCAGCTATGCCTGCAATGGACATGTCACTGATTGTATAGAGTGGAGATCACCCCCTCTAAAGGTTGTCCTGGAGGGGGTTTAGTATTTGGAGGGCCTAGAGATCAAATAGCTTCTTAAATTCCATATTCTTAAAGACTTGAAGAGGCTGGTCATCCAAGACAATCATTTCCCAGATGCACCATGTGACCACCTTGGATGCTGCTTGTCATTTGTTCTTGGAAGTGATGCTAAACTCCACCCTATCTCCTCTATAGTGGCTTACTTACAAAGCATTGGTGTTCCTGGTCTGCTCCATCACTGTGGTAAGAGGCTGGAGCTCATGTTGGGAAATGAATTTCCTCTTTTCTGTAGCTTACCTGCTTATGTTAATAGAAGTGCAGGAGGGAGTCCCCAGCCTATTAGCACCAGGCCCGATATTCAAAGGGCATTTACATGGTTTACATCCTATTAAACTGTGTAAATGTCTTAGATGGGGATATTCAACAGCACATACAGGGGTAGTGCCATTGAATATCTCCATCTATGTCCCCTATGCACCCCAATGCTATCTGGCTAGCATCAGGGCATGTCAGGGGAGCGATATAACCGGGCAGCAGCGATATTGCATGCCGCCTGGTTAGTACTCCGTGCTGAAAAGATAGCGAGGAAAACCCTCGCCTATCTTTATGGTGCAGGTGCTAACCGGGCATGCAATATCGCTCCTTCATGGTTAGCTTTGGCAGCTTCGGGTTGTGCGCTGATACCCAGATATTCAATGCCGGGGTTGCATATGACCCCAGCATTGAATATATGGGTTTAAGGGTTGGCAGGAAGGGCTATGCACCGACGCGGCGCATAGCCTGCCCAGAAGAATATCGGGATCACCATCTCATCATCTCTTGAGCATCGCTGAAGAAAACAGTTTTTGAAAATGGCCTGTTAGTTTTCCTTCCAATAGTACATACATTTTGCATAACACTGATCCTCAATCACTTTAAAATGTCTCCATACCTCTGATGTTTTATGGGACTTCCTTTCTGTTTCCTTGGGACCTGTTGCCACTGGAACTGGAGCTGAGGGAGAACCAGAAGGTGAAAGACCCGGGACATCCCTGAGAAAATATCTTTTCACTCAGCATGCAGACTTTGGAATTCGTTGCCAGAGGATGTAGTAAAAGCTCTTAGTGTACCTGGGTTTAAAAGAAGTTTGTACAAATTCCTGGAGGAAAAGTGCACATGCTGTCTTCTAATGACACAGCTGCCTCTGGGTCTTCTTGGCAATGTATCATCAGAAGTAGATTGCCAGGCCTTTTCTTCCAAGGCAATATAGAGCAAAGTGACTTGCCCAAGGTCACAAGGAGTGCCAGTGGGAATCCAACCCTTGATCTGCTGGGTACTAGGCAGTTATGCTAACCATTAGGCTATTTCTCTACTCCCTAAAAGTCATTATTATACCATTATTAAACAGGACTAGAGAAATCCACTGCTGACTCCTGGGATAAGCCGCATACAGCCGCAAGACCACACATCACCAGAGCACCTGTCCCGGGTCCAGAGCATCACACCTACTCCTCCACTGTAGACTAATAGTAAACCTTTTCCCCCTACTCTCCTCCAACGTCCCCCTTATTTCTAAACTCCACTCCTAAACAATTTCTATTGTTACTCTGTCATTACTTATTGTAACCTACTACTACTGTTATCATGTCAACATCTTGTTGATTGTTCATCGTTAAATAAATCAATTTTGGGAACCTGACAGGTACTTGTGACCTGGACTGGGCAAAGTTGGAAACAGGAAACTGGGCTTAATGGACCTTTGGTCTAACCCAGTATGGCATATCTTATGTTCTTATGTATCTCTTACATTTTCCTTTATCTGTTCTACCTGCTGGTGCTCCTGGCCCCACCTATATTACTTCCCACCTCTTCACTAACAACTAGATTTTCCCACCCCTTCTCAGCTATTAAACTTTCAATATTTGAGGATTCTGGAGATTCTTGCCATGATAGTTCATTGACAAAAACCTGCTGTGTATATTCATTAGTAGGAAACAGGGTGCACCTCCTATTGTGCTCTGTTGGCAATGACTTCACCCTCTGCTGGTCTTCTGCATCACTCTACCCTGCACTACCTCTGTCTTCTTTTGCCCCTCTGGGAAGAAGGGATCAGATAACTGCCCTTCCACACTTTCACTGGGAGCTACATCTCTTGGAAGTCTCCTATTAAAGACATATCTTTTAGCACTGTGGGTGAACTACAAGGGATCTGAGATCATCATGTCTGCGCTAATTCGGCTGCTGGCTTTATATCTCTTGGGAGCATCATCCTTCCCTCTTCTGCTTCTATCACCATTTCAAGGCCTTCGACAACCAAATTTTTTGATTCAATCAGAAGAGATTGTAAGCTCAATTGTATAGGGACTGTCTCTCTATGTCTGTAGAGTGTTGAATACGCCTGACAGCACTTTAGAAATTATATTTCTTAGTTCATGACTGTCTGTCTGCACCTGCCTGCTTCTGCTTACCTCTGGGCTCCTTTTCCTTCTGACAAGTATGCAGGCTCTCTAGGCCCATAGACACTAAGGACCCGATAAACCACGTAAATCCCTCTAACCGGGATATTCAATGACACTACCATGGTTGGTGTCGCTGCTTATCCCCGACCTTCTCCCCTACATCTCACTTAGCATCGGGGTGTATTCTGGGCATTCTGGGGAGCAGCGGAAGTAGCAACAGTTGATAACTGGGCAGCGGCGATATTGCATGCTGCCCAGTTAGCGACCTGCAGCTAAAAGATAGGCAAAGCAAAAACTCGCCTATCTTTTAGCCGCAAGAATTAACCGGGCAGCATGCAATATTGTTGCTGCCTGGTTAGCTACTGCAGCTGGGATGCACCATCCCTTGACCCTGGCATTGAATATCCGGGGTTAAGGGTCGGCAGAGACGGCTATGCGCCATAGTGGCACATAGCCGAACTAGATGAATATCGGGCCTTAAGAGAGTTTTAAAAATCGGTTTTCTGTGAAACTGTGAAAGAAACAGTAATTTTCTTGTCATCTTTTGGGTACATTTTCTCTCTCACTGTGCTCACACACAGAGGCCTAGAGAAACTTTTAAAAGTAAGGTCATTATTTATAACATTGAGAAAAAAAATGCAACAGCCTGCCTGTGTCTTTCCCTTCTCCTATTTGGGATCTTTTGCAACCTTACTATGCTTCATCTGGCATTATGCTCACACCCTGACAGCCTGAGAGATTTTTATTTAAGTCAGTCTTCTGTGTTACTTAGAAAGAAACAGTGCTGCGTTTCCTCTATTTCTCTCAAGGTGCTCTGTAATCCTATTATTGCTTTATCTATTTTTTACGAGTTTTTGACTTCAGCAAAGTAATTTCTGAACATCTGAATACAGGACAGAAAGTGATGTTCTGCTCATGCTCTCTTTCACTTTACTGCTGCTTTGCTGACATAATCTGCCATTGGATTTTAGAGAAGTGAGGCAGGGATAAGTTTGTTTAGCTGCTTGTCAAAGTTTTAAAATGCAGTCGGTGAAGTGACTTATGATTCTGCCTTTTCTCCCTCCCAAAGCGACACTGCTGCATTTGGCCTCATACTCTGTATTGCAATTGTGCTAAAATGTAAGTAAATAAATAAAGATTTAGTTCATTTTGCCATTCAGTCGTGGTTCATTGTAAGGTATCCAAAGTGAAAATGTCCTTTATTGTCATGTTTTATCATTTGTCCAAAACAAATGCACACCGCTACTGTGCACAGTTTTTTGCTTGTTTGTTTTTATTTTAATTTTTATTAAGCTTTCAAAATACATTCCATAAAATACAAGAAAGGTGGAAAAAATATGCTATAACAATATCTAATAATAAAAACTTCCATGAAGTAATCATTTCCATTAATTTAGACCACTACTAAAGGTAAAATACAGAGACACTAGGACATAAAAAATAAACAAGGAAAATAGTGACCTACCCCTAAAGGAAAATGCAACTAATCATAACTGGGTAAGAGCTTATGTGTCAGCCGTATGGGACGTCATATTAATCACAGTCTCCTCTCTAGCGACCAGGAATGCTAGTAGCTTCCCAGGTTAAAAAAAAAAGAAAAACTTTATCCTTATAGGGGGTCATGCAGAGATGCGAATAGTGGGATGGACGTCCGGCTTGGACATCCAACCCCCGCTATTTGCTGGAAGCAGATTCCAAGTCCCAGGCTCCGCGCATGCACAGAGGGCTTGTGTGCAGAGTGCTGGATGGGGATGGGAGGGAGAGGGCTGGAGGCAGAGAGGGGGCAGAGCGGAGACAGGCCCATGACCCCGGACATACGGGGCCTATTCTGGTCATGGCCCTGTACGTCCACCTAGAGGTGGAATAAATCCCATAGCTGGAGGGAATCGGCCCAGGTGGCCCCACCGAAACAGAGGAGCAGCTACAGGAGGACCCTCGCCACCCAATCTCGGCTATGACTGTCCCGCAGAGGGTCGGGTGGCAGGGAATGAAGAGCGGCAGTAGTGGCAGGATGCCTGTGTTCCTGCTGAGTGTCCCTGTGCCATGGTGGTGGCATGGGTGCTCCAGCAGGAGCATAGGCAAGGCTGTATGGGGATATATTTTGACATCCTGGCAGTGGAATTGGGGCCTGTCCAGCCCATCTATGTGCCCAATTCTGCACATGTGGGAATGTTTAGCTCCCATGGGTGCAGAATTGGGTACACATTCGTCCCGTTCTGTTTTTGGACAGGCTGACAGCCTGGATGTGCCCTGCTTGGAATGGGGCTCATAGATAATTACACAATGAGAAGGAAATCGTAAAACAAAATTCCCACCAAGAGAGAGGACCCTAGGTCTAAGTCCTAGGAATTCTTTCCTCCTCAGTTGGGTAACATGTGAGAGATCTAGGAAAATGCGTACTAGTGAACCTAGAAAAAGCACATTGAAATTCCTGAAATTCAGAAGCTCGCAAATAGAGGAACACAGAAAAGAATACCAGATCAAACTAAAAGATACAAAAAAAGAGAGATAAGGATAGCAAAATCAAAGACAGAAGAAAAGATGGCCAAAGATGTGAAGTGTGGTGACAAGACTTTTTTCAGGTATATTCGGGAGAGGAGGAAAATCAGAGGTGGACTTGCAGGATTCAAAAGTGCTGGGAATAGATTCGTGGAAAGTGATCTTGAAAAAGTGACAATGCTAAACAAATACTTGTGCTCTGCTTTCACTAGAGAAAATCTTGGAGAAGGACCACCTATGATTGACAAATATACAAATGGGAATGGAGTAGATACCACACCATTCACAAAAGATGATGTGTTAGATCAGCTTGCAAAACTGAAAGTGGACAAGTCTATGGGATCAGATGGGATACATCCCAGGATACTGAAAGAGCTCAGAGAGGTTTTTGCAGGGCCTTTAAAGGATGTTTTTAATAGATCCTTGGAGACAGGAGAAGTTCCACAGGACTGAGAAGGGCTGATGTGCTACCTCTCCACAAAATTGGTAATACGGAAGAAGTGACAAACTACAGGCCAGTAAGCCTTACTTCGGTGGCGGGAAAAGTAATGGAGGCACTCCTGAAAGAGTGAATAGTGGACTTCCTCAAAACCAACAGGTTGCATGATCTGAGGCAACATGGTTTTACCAAAGGACAAAATTTCCAAACAAATCTGATTGAGTTCTTTGACTGGGTGACCAGAGAACTAGATCAACGGCATGCGATGGATGTGATCTACCTAGATTTCAGCAAAGCCTTTGATACTGTTCCTCATAGGAGGCTTATCAAGAAACTCAACAACTTGGGGATGGGTCCCAAGATGGTGAACTGGTTCAGAAATTGGTTGACTGACAGATGACAGAAGGTGACAGTAAATGGAACTCACTCGGATGAAAGGAAGGTGATTAGCGGTGTGCCCCAGGATTCGATCTTGGGACTGGTACTGTTCAATATATTCATGAGTGATATTGCCAAAGGGCTGAATGAAAAAGTATATATTTTGTAGATGACACCAAAATTTGCAACAGAGTGGACTCCCGAGGGAGTGGGGAGCAAGAGGAAAGATCTACAAAAGCTGGAAGAATGGTCTAATGCTTGGAAGTTAAAATTTAATGTGAAAAAATGTAGTGTCATGCACTTGGGAAGCAGAAATCCAAAGGAAATGTATGCGATAGGGGGCGAGAGACTGGTGTGCATGGACCAGGAGAAGGACCTCGGAGTGTTTGTGTCTGATGAACTCAAGGTGGCAAAAGCCAGAAGAATGCTGGGTTGCATACAGAGAGGAATTACCAGCAGAAAGGAAGAGGTACTAATGCCACTGTACAAGTCGCTGGTGAGACCTCACTTGGAATATTGTGTTCAATTTTGAAGACCGTATCTCACAAAGGATATAAAAAGGCTGGAAGCAGTTCAGAGGAAGGCGACCAAAATGATCTGGAGCCTGCGGCAGAAGACTTATGAGAAGAGACTTGAAGACCTAAATATGTATACTCTGGAGGAGAGGAGGGACAGGGGAGATATGATTCAGACCTTTAAATACTTAAAGAACATCAATGGACAAACAAACCTCTTCCAAAGACGGGGAAACTGTAAAACTAGACGACATAACATGAAGCTGCAAGGAGGTAAACTGAAAGGCAATGTCAGGAAATACTTTTTCACTGAAAGGGTGGTGGATGCTTGGAATGCCCTCCTGATGGAAATGGTGGGGGCAAACACAGTGACAGAATTCAAAATGGCATGGGACAGACATAGTGGATCCCTTTACAGCAACAGGATAAAACTGAAATAATCATAACTATCTCTTATATCTGAACAAATAGGGTTGACCTACATGGAGCGGTGGGTACACCCCTAAACAAAGGCATGGGGAGAGGTGACCTGCACAGAGCAGCAAGTGCACCTACTCTTGCTGCCTTGCTGGGCAAACTAGATGGACCATACTGGTCTTTATCTGCTGTCATTTATTTATTTTTTTTATTTCTTTCTTTCTTTTTTTATACTGTGCTCTTTAGAATCAGTGTGGTTTACATGTATACTAACAGGTACTTTTTATTCCCTTGTCCCTGAAGGGCTCACAATCTAAGTGAACCTGAGGCAATGGAGGGTTATATGGCTTGCCCAAGGCCACAAGGAATGGCCATGGGACTAGAGACCCCAGTCCCTCCTGCCTGAAGTTGCTTGTTCCTTAAAAACCTCCTGGAAATACTTGTGCACTATCTCAGAAGCAGAAAGAATTGGTGATTTTAGCAAATTTAACAAGCTTAAATTATTCCTAGGTACTTGATTTTCTATGTACTCTCTCTTTCTGGAGAGCAAAGTCTTATTCTTGACATGGGCAGCACATAGTCCTCGAAGCTGACCCAGCTCTGCCTCCATACTACTTATCCTATCAGCATGATCCTCCTGTATCCGAGAAACCTCCGAGAAAGCAGGTTTTTTTATTTTATATTTCTGACATATTTCAAATAATAATACAGGCAATATGAAAAGCAAAAACAAAGTAACAAAATATAATAAACAGAAAAATACATATCGCCTATACTGTACATCAGCCCACTAATGAGGGAGGCAAGAACAAGAAAATAAGGAAATAAATTTAAGCAAAGAAAAGTTGTGAGGGTGTATTGCCAGCAGAACACACACTATGGTTCCGCCCCAATAGACACCAGATTTCCTTCCTTAGAAACAACTGGCTCTAAGATCTGTTTAGGTTCTGTAAAGTAATAATTCTGCCCCTCAAAGCTTACATAATATAATATAATATAATAAAGAAGGAAATTTCAAAAGCCAGGTTCCCCCAAGCGAAAGGACTCGAGTCTGTAAAGCCAAGAACTCCTTCTGTCAGGCCTGAGTCTGGGAGTGGAGGAGTGGCCTAGTGGTTGGGGCAAGGTACTTCAGGCTGGAAGGTCAGGGGTTCAAATCCCACTAGAGGACAGCAACCTTGGGCTGGAAGGACTGGGATTTCTAGTCCCACAGGTGCTCCTTGTGGTCTTGGGCAAGCCACTTAACCCTCCATAGCCCATGTTCCCTGTAAAATAGTTATCTCCAAGTTATAATGCCCTGTTCAATGTAATTTCAGTTTGTTCAATGTAAACTGCACTGATGCAGAATAGCATGGTATATAAGAGAATGCAATAAATCAGGAAATATATGTACATCTGAACCCATAAACTGCTCTTGCATATGTCTAAAGTACAAGAGTAAAACAAAAACTTTATCCTGCTCAAAGGTAAAAGTCACCAGCAATATACAACGAGATGTTACCAGTTCCATTGATCCCTCCAGGAAGCCAGTCAGATTCAGCTGCTCTTGGAGTTGACCGAGATTCCCAGAACCTCCACTGCAGGAGGGCACATAGAACACCCTAGCCAAAAGAGGAAGATGGTCCAATGCCCAGCCCAAGATCACAGTTAGGTGCTTCTTTACCAGCTCCACAGGGCTGAGCAAAGGGGATTGAGGAAACCCCAGGAATCATAGATTATTCTTCCAGGACTGATTCTCCAAAAACTCCAGTTTCCTCCAAAGCCCAAAACTCTCCTTCACTTGAGCATCCTTAAATGTGTCCATCTCTGCCACTCAACCCTCCATTTGCTCCAATCTGACCTCATGCTAGGCCACCTCATTCCGCTGAGGAGAAACAAGCTCTGTAAGAGAGTCCGCCTTTAAATAAAGTTGTGCCAAATTAGCATTAAGAGATCCATCCAGAGTCTTGATTGAGTTCCATAGTATCTTTGGGTGAGCAAGGGGGAGGCCCAACAAACCTTCCACCAATGGCACAACATTACCAAAAAATGGAGGATCCAACCCCCCACAGGAGTGCTTCTGGGTTGCTGGGGAAGGGCCCATTTATCAGGGCTCAACGAAGCCCCTTCTGTGCTCTGCTTCAGAAGAACGCCTCCAGAGCGGTCCAAGGCAATCACCACCTCTTTCATCAGCTGGATGCCAAGCTTGTCAAGGGTGAGCTGACCACTTCCTACCACAGCCACTTCCGCCGGCTGGTGCAACTGCTTGCCCTTGCACTTCAGTTTTACCGCCGCAGAGGTAGGTCGGTCTCCTGAACCAGCTCACAGCGCATCGTACCTCAGTCCTCTCACAATGTCATCTTGCCTTCCTCTTCTGAGAAAGTAGTTTTTAAAGTTGAAAGTTCCATACTCACAGTCCCCACGACAGATTAAAGGGATGAGTTCATGTTTGCCACGGCATCCCATAGCGCTTCTAATGTAATCTTTGCATGTTTGACCAATCCCCCTGACACCAGAATCAGGCCTCCTTCACAACTTGTTGCCTGTAAATCCCGAACAGAGGATGTTGGCCCTGCTGAGCCTCCAGCACCACACATAGCAGCAGTGGAAGAAGAAAGAAAAGTTGACACTGCCTCGGAGAGGCTCATTGGCATACTGGAAGGGAACACTCCAAAGGCTGCTGCTATACTTCTGGGTCATGATGGGGGGTGATGGGTACACTGCTCCAGGGAAAGCCATACCTTGGATGCACCCAGAGCTGTGGAAATCTCACCCAATGGTCCTACCAAAGATGCTGCTCCTGCCTCGGTTAACGAGAAGCCACAATCAACCAACATTTTCTGACCTGAAGAGTTGTTACCGGCCAAACCCAAGGGTAGGCTTGCCTGCTTGCGCTTCTGCTGTCCCATCACTTCTACTGGAGCCGCAAAATGATACCGGTCAGAAGGTTAGTGCGGAGCACACACATCGTGGCATATCCCTGCCACCATCTTGCCTCTCATACTTCCCTACTGTGCTCTGTTAATGAAAAACTTTTAACATCTCTAGAAGTATAAAGTTTCACATTAACACTGGTAGTAACAGATTTGTGTGTTAAGACAAATTATGTTAAGACAAGTAGCATAATTTTGCATTTTAATTATCTCATTTACATTTTAATACAACTTTTTGTGATATTGGAAATAATCCCGTATTATCAGTAATGCAAATGTGTTAACACATATTAACACCAATTTCAGACAAATTGGCATTAATATAGCCATGCAATGTGTGAAAATCTAGATTAATAATGCTTTCCTAACAGAAATATATAAAATCAATGAAAGGGACTCTACTTTCAAAATGACCACATACAGTGACATAGATTATTATATCAATAAAGAATGCTGCAATAACCCTCATGTATCTCTCGTTTTCTGCTGAGTTTTACTTTGTGATCTTACCTTACAGAGTTGGTTCTTACCTTCTGTTCAGACAGCAGTAAATGATGGGGTTGTACATTGTGGAACTCATGGCGAGCCAAAAACTGGCCAAGTAAATTTGCTGGATATATTTCCATTTTGTCAGCTGCTGGTTTAGTGCAGTGACAATGAAGTAAATGTGATAAGGCAACCAACATATTGCAAACGTCACTACTACAACAATCATCATTTTCACCACCTAAAATTTAAAAAAGAAAAGAATCATTAATGTACACAGTAAAAAATATCTTTCAAAGGCATGTGTCTGGAAGAACATATGTTTTATACCTCTCATTTCAGTGCATGACCTTTTCAGCTAATCATCACACAAAAGTCAGTCGAACCACACCTTGCCTGAAATGGGACAGCACCTAGGGGCCCTACGTCCCAGCATGAGGCAATGGGCACTAGCATGTGCTATTAGCTGCATGGCCTATAGGAATAAAATGGTCCATGGCAGCATAGAGTACACGCCAACACCACTAGTGCATGCTAAGCGTTCATAAAAGGACCCCATAGTCACGTTAACGCATTTCTGGTCCTATGCTACGTGCATTCTTTGTGAGCAAGATAGTGAGGTGCCTTTTCATAAATGGTCTATTTTCTTCCTGTCCTTTGCTTTTATCTTTATAAAGCAACAACTGTTAGATGGATAATCATATATGCGCATATCTATGCATCACTTTAGGACTTATTGGGTCAGTTTTCGACACACTCGTCCAGATAGCATTATTTGCTACCCCAAGTAAGTGCCACTGACTGGGATATTCGGCAGCACTATACAGACAGTGACTCTGAATACCCTTACAGACCACCTCTGCACTATCTGGATCGTGCCAGGGCAGTCTGTGATTGAAGCAGGGATGGAGCAGCAAATTATCCCAATAACGATCTTGGAATACTGTTGGATACCTCTTTGCATCTGCGGACTCACATTCAGAAATTAGTAAGAACAGCATATTCTAAACTGCATCTGTTAAAACATCTGAAGCCTTTTTTAACATCTGATAATTTTTTGTATGGTTATTCAAGCCTTGGAACTTTCTGCATTTGACTACTGCAATAGTCTTCTATTAAGCTTGCCAGTATGTCACTCTGTCCATTACAATCAGTCTAAAATTTTGCTGTGCGTCTTATAACAGAGTGTAATCGATCTGTTGATATTACACAGCAATTGTATGTTTTGCACTGGCTACCTATAAAATATTGTATCCAGTATAAGGTGCTAAAGAGTGCATTTAAATGCATTTACCATTTGCCCCAGTTAGTCTTTCTTCTCTATTATGATTGTACTGTCCTCAAAGATCTTTACGATCTCCGGATGCTAATTTGCTGAATGTCCCAGGTTTCAAAGAAGTTTGTTTTCAGACCTTGCGAAATAGAACCTTTTCAATGTCTGTTCCTACCCTGTGGAATTCCTTGCCTGAGGAATTATGTAAGATCTCTGAGCTGTTGTTATTCAGACGGACATTGAAAACGTATCTTTAGAAACAGGCATGTCCTTTGTTGAGTGCTTAAATTGATCATGTTTTGTATTTTTATTTTTAGTTGTTATGATATGAATATTTTTTGGATTTAAAGATTTCATGTTCTATTTTTAATTCTTTGTTTTTTATTATTTTGAATACGATTGTGTGTGTTTATTATACTCCGCCACGTTAGTGTGCAGAATATACATTTTTAAAATAAATAAACGATGATATTTGGCACTACTATCTGGATAACAATCTGCGTAACTTAGGATAGCTAAAGAGGCTGCCCTAAGCGATCCAAATAGATATTCAGAGAGTGGAGCTGAACAGTGATGGTTTCTGGAAAGCACTGGCACTGACCAGCCTATCCGAATATTCACTACTAGTCACTCTCTGGGTCGCAGGTTTGAAAATAGAGATTTTTTTTACTCCAGCGCCCAGCATTTTAAAAAATGTCAACCCCCACGGCTGAACATTGACCCGTATATTTTTATTAAAGAATGCATTTTTTCTCTGAGTTTCTTTTGTCATTGCTGAATGAGGCATATTTCTAATTTCTAAGTCCTCTATATTTCCCAGTGTAATTGCTTTTTGACATGATTACATCAACAAAACAAGCTTACTTCGAAACATAGGTTAACAATCTTTTCTACTGCTTCCATCCTATGTTTACAGATCCATTCTTAGACTCTTAGAATAACCCATAATATCATAGTATGGTAGGAAAAACATAATCTTTCGATAAGAGCTGGTGATATTTTTAAGGCAAAATGTACATTATTTCTCTTGCATTTATTTACAGTACAAATGAGAGATTAGTTATATCATCTGCTCTCCTTTCTCATGCAAAATGTTACCTCTTTCATTTTTAATGCACATGAAATACAAGAATAAAGTGTTGTTGCCTTATTTGAGGGTAATTTTATAAAAGGGAGCCTATGTGGGCAGGCCAACAAGGCACCTATTCCAAGCCTGTTTTATAAAGATACTTATGGTTCTATGTGTATTTCTAAAATACTGGCACAAATCCTGCAGAAATCAAGTCTAAAATGAAGCCGCGGGACTTTTATGCCCGATCTCAAGCAGGTGTATATGTTTGCATGTAAAGTAAGTGCATATATATATATATATATAATAAAGCGCACACATACATCGTGACTCTGCCTGCACTCTACCCAAACTCCTCTCCTGATTATGCCTACATGCAGGTCGTGCAAAAAAATGTGCATTTTGGTCATCATGTACTTTACTGCCTAGGCTAATTTTATAAGAGCTCTTTTGCGCATCTGTACATGTGAAAAACACTTTTTAAAATAACACTCTTATTGATTAGTACTTGCCAGAAAATACAAGTGAATCAGAAAATACATTCCAATGTAGGTATAATCTAGTAATTAGAAGGGAAGTCTGAAAACCTGAAAAGTCAGGGCTGAAATCACGTTTCTCCACTGATAGATTTTGTGACACAGGGTAAGTCACTTCACCCTCCATTGTCTCAAGTACAAACTTAGGATCCCCTTTACTGAAGTGCACAAAATAGCTAAAGTGTGTTTTCATGTGGGGTAACGGTGCACATGGGCCTACAACAACTGTTAGCACAGGGGCATGACAGTTACCATGCGCGGATTCACATGTTACCTGCCACTCACATGTTAGGGTGCAGAATGAGAAGGGTAGGTGTGGTGGATGGGTGTGCAGTTAGCATGGAGGGACATATTGTGCACTCATTGCCATGTCAATAGGTGGAGGTAAGTGCGCAAGTGTTAGAGTACTCATCCGCACATTAACTACCAGGGACATGCTGGTCATTCCCCCCACAGTTACCGCGCAGGCTTTGCTCTTAACACATTAGATTTCGCGCTAAATGCATGTTAGGTGCCAAAACCTAATGCACTTTAGAAAAAGGGCCCCTTATATTGTTAGCACTTGGGGCAGGGGAATACTAATTGTACCTGAATGCAGCTTGCTTTGAACATGGATTTCTGAAACTGAGTAATTTAATTTAAACAAATTTCATTTACTTTAAGCAGCTGACTTTGAAGGAGCTGGAGGGGAGCCCATCTGAGATGAGAAGGCTACTTAGCCAAAGGAATCTAATTTTATCTTCTCAGCAGCTGCTGAGAACCATTCAGCTTGCTTGATATCCCTTAGTGTTGCTTTTGTATTTGGAATGATTCGCGTTATTTTAATGAATTAAGGTGCTCTGGAAGAAAGGAGAGTTCTTAATCACAATTTAAGGAACTGAGAAATGCACTGGATTAGACCAGGATGAATCTGATTTGTGAAATGACTGCTCATTCCCTTGGCATCTAGGAGGCACTGCCAGACTAAGGCACCTTTAATGATTTTACATCTCTGAAGATTATCATTACCTTCTTCTTACTCCATAGCAACATATATTGAGACTGCGTTTTCTAAGAAGATTTTTCTCCGTTTAGAACTTTGTCTTCTAATTCACTTATTGGGAATGTGATTTATGCCGTGAAAGTGCTGTTTTCCCTTCTCCTACCAGCAAATAAACATAGGGGCATAGTTGCTATAGGTTTTAACATGTGTTAATGAGCATTATGTCCCCATGGCCCATTTATTTCTATGGGTGCAGTGGCACTTAATGCGCGTTACTTCATTAATGCCCACTAACCTGTAGGAAACATGCCCCTTAGTCCATTTTTGAACTGTTCTTTTAATATCATCTGTAATTTTCAAGAATGTGACAAGTACTGTGTTTTATGACGTTCCTACCCTGAAACTAATTTACCGTACCAAGATCTACTACCAGAGCCAGCCCAAGGGTTTCTGCCACCCTAGACAGAAACCCTAGCCTTGCTGATGCCGCCCCCCCAGCTGATACCCCCCTCCAACTGCCACTGTCACTGCCTCTGACAGCTGCCGCCACCACCGCCGCCCCCCCCCCCAACTGTGCCGATTCTGTTTTGGGAGGGTGAGGCAGACAGTGGCAGTATTTCCAAAAGAAACAGATTTTGGAAATACTGCTGCTGCCCTCCTCTCCCCCCCCCCTATTGGAGGCAGGCAGCTGGTGGAGGGGGGGGGGGCGGCATAGCTGCCCATGTGTGCTGCTGTTGCCACCCACCCAGGATGGCTGCCAGAGGCGGCTGCCTAGCTCGCCTAGTGGATGGGCCGGCCCTGCCTACTACTTGTGTTCCAACTGAACACCTACATTCCTGCCAAGCTGCATGGGAGTCCTCCGGCTGCACTGCTACTAGTAGGGGAGATACTGTGCTATCTAGCAGCCTGCTGCTCATCACTAAAAGTGTGATATCACAGTACCACCCCCTAACAGCAGAAGTGCAGCCAGAGGACTACCATGCAGCCTGGTGGAAACATACATAGTTGAACATCTGCTAGACAAAAGCACAGCATGCTATCAACTGCCTTAAAAGGACTGGCTAAATAAGCTAATAACTAAATAATGAATCTCTCTCCAAATTCACTAGGGATGTGTATTTTTTAGTGTGCATTCAGATATTTTAGACACCTTAAAATGTTTACCATGCATAAATCTATAATTAATGTGTGTGTAATCAATTTGTGCACATTATAAAATTCTAACAAATTTAAAACAAATGTCTAAAACAAACTGAAAGATTTTTGGCAATGAACGTTTGCAATGTTACTGACTGCTGGCTATTGCCCTCATTCACGAATCCGCCTAGGTCCTATTCCTTTCCCCATATGTCCTGTGCTTTAGTATGGGGAGAACCGGCGGGGGTAGACCGCCCGGCAGCACATACAGGGCCGATTCAGGTCCTGCCGGGCTACTGAGACGTGTTGCTTATACAACCACAGAGGTGGTATAAGCAGCACAAGTTGGCAGATCGGGGCAGGTGAGCCAACCCCAGGGTGGTACAACTTCTCCATACAAGTTGTTGGCCCTGTACGTCCAGGGCTGGTGACCACTCATTGCCTGCCCTAACTCCGCCCCTGATCTGCCTTCTCCCCGCCCCCATCTAACTTCCCCATACAACCCGCGGGGAAGTTAGACGCTGGTGGGGAGGCCCACGAATAGCGGGGATGGACTATTCAGGGGACAGAATAACCCCCATATCTGAACAACAACAAATAACCTGGAAGATTCCGCAAGAAGATAAAGACATATCTATTTTCTGAACACTTTGATAATGCGCCTGCCTAATCAGTTCTGACAATAAGTAGTACCCTACTTGTATTCACCCTCCTTCACGTTCAAGTAGTTTAGAAATGAAGGGAAGGAGGGAGATGGGTCGATAATTAGAAGGATAGGTGGGATTGAGTGAGAGTTTCTTGAGTAGAGGTGTGATCACGGCATGCTTGAAGTCTGCAGGGACTGTTGCAGTGGAGAGCGATAGGTTGAGAATATAAGAGATGGAAGGGACAACGGTGGAGGAGATGTGGCTTAGGAGATGGGTGGGGATAGGGTCAGAGGAGCAGGTGGTGAGTTTGGAGGAAGAAAGAAGGTGTATAGTTTCCTCTGCAGAGATCACAGGAAAGGAAGAGAGGGTAGCAGAGGTGTGTGTGTGGGGGGGGGGGGTGGGGGGGAAGAGGTTGGGAGTGAACAGGGGGAGGAGGGGAAGTAGCTGACTTTGTGGGGAATTGGAGGGTGATCTTCTGGATTTTGTCATGGAAATAGTCAGCCAGGGTTTGGGCAGAAAGGGAGGGAGGGATCAGAGGCGGAGGCACTTTGAGGAGAGAGCTGAAAGCAGTAAAGAGACGGCGAGGATCAGAGGCAAGACAGCTAGTCAGATGGACATAATAGTCTTGTTGGGCAAGAGCTATGGCTGACTGGAAAAAGACAAGCATGAATTTGAAGTGTAGACAGTCTGCAAGGGAGAGTGATTTGAGCCAAGCACACTCAGCAGAATGGGCACAGGAACGCAGATAGCGGGTAATGGATGAAAGCCAGGGCTGGGGTGCAGAACGTCTCACAGGGCGTGGTATGGGCGGAGCGAGAGCATCCAGAACAGAGGAGAGTGAAGCATTATAGGAAGTTACTCCTCGTCAACATACTTAGATGACACAGTGGAAGAAAGAGATGAAGAAATAGTGGAAGAGAGAACCAAGGGATCAATAGCATAACGATTTCTAAATAAGTTGGAGGAGACAGGACGAGGTTGAGGCAGCGGGTAATGAAGATTAAAGCTTAAAAGGTGATGGTCAGATAAGGGAAGAACTGAGCAACAGAAGTTCGAGGGTAAGCAACTAGAGAAAAATACCAGGTCAAGACAGTGGCCATGCTGGTGAGTGGGGGCAGTGGATCAAAGCTGGAGGTCAAACAGGAGGTAAGGGAGATGAGCTTTAAAGCATAAGTATCAGAGGGGTTATCGACATGAATGTTAAAATCCCCAAGAATAAGAGTGGGGGAAGAGGAATCCAGAAAAGGAAAGCCACGAGTCAAAGTCAGTGAGAAAGGTAGAAGCAGACTTATCAGGAGGTCGATAAATAACAGCTACCCGGAGAGGAAGTGGAGTGAAAAGACGGATGGAGTAGACTTCAAAAGAAAGAAAGGAGTGAGACTGAGGCAGCAGGAGGGGTTGGAATTGGCAGGAGGGAGAAAGTAAAAGCCCAACACCACCACCATGGCCAGTGGGATGAGGCGTGTGGGAGAACTGATAACCCCCATGACAGAGAGCAGCAGTAGATGCAGTATCATATGGGAGGAGCCAGGTCTCAGATAGAGCAAGAAGTTGTAGAGTATTAGAGATAAAGAGATCATGAGTAAAAGCAAGTTTAGTAGAGACAGAGTGTGCATTCCACAAGGCACATGAGAAAGGGAGAGTGGAAGGGGAAAGGAGAGGGATATGAATAAGATTGGATGTGTTGCATGAAGATCTCTTCTCAGAGTGAGACAGAAGTCTAGGGGGACCAGGATTGGGGTTGATATCTCCGGATGAGAGAAGGAGAAGGAGTAGCAGAGTATGGGGTAGAGAGGAGACAGTATGGCGGAAACGAGTGTGAGGTTGCCTTAGAGAGAGAGGAGATGGTTGAATGAGAGGGAGAAAGCGATGAAGCTCAAGAGCTGATGACAGGGTAAAAGACAGAATGGAGGGGTAAGTGAGGATGGTAAAGGGGAGATAAGGAGGGGAGGAGTGAGGGTGCTGGTATGAGGGGAGACAGTTAGGGAGTATGAAGAAGAGGAAGACAATGTGATGAGGAGCCATAGAAGAGGAATAGAGATGAGAACAAAGGCCAGAGGATATAGAAGGTGGGAGAGTCAAAGAGCTTGGGCTCTGAAAAGGTTCAGAGAAGAGCCACCAAAATGGTAAAGGGGATGGAAGGATACCCCTATGAAGAAAGGCTAAAAAGGTTAGGGCTCTTTAACCTGGAAAAGAGATGGCTGAGGGGAGATATGATAAAAGTCTATAAATTAATGAACGGAGTGGAACGGGTAAACGTAGATCGATTGTTTACGTTATCAGAATATAGAAAGACTAGGGGACATGCAATGAAGCTACAGGGTAAACTATTTAAGACTATTAAAAGAAAATACTTTTTCACTCAACGTGTAATCAAACTCTGGAATTTGTTACCGGAGGATGTAGTAAAGGCTGTTAGTGTAGCTGGGTTTAAAAAAGGTTTGGACAAGTTCCTGGAGGAAAGGTCCATAAACCATTATTAAGAAGGGACCCAGGATATCAATGGTGTCCCAATACAAGCATTGTGGAACCTGTGTCTTTTTGGGAAACTGCTAGGTATTGTGATAGAGCTGAAGCTAGTGAAGCTATGAACTTAGAAAAAAATGCTGTTTTTCATAAAGCAACTGACTTGCAGAGGGTGCAATTACCTAGCAGTACAGCTAGAGGGGGCAGGCACGAGCCTGCAGATGCTGAGCTGACACACCCAGGTACTGATGAAGCAGAAGCTAATCAGGTGCACCTGAGGAGAGGGTCAGGAAACTCAAGGGAAAAATGGCTTTATAAGCAGGGCTCTGCAGGAAGGAGGCAGAGAGAGCCACGGCAAGAGAGAGAGCCATGCCTAGAGAGAGGCCTACGCATAGAGAGAAGCTCTGAGAAAGGATTTGGAACAGAACCCAAGGATACTGGAAAGAAAGGACCTGATAGAGGAACCTCCTATACTGCAAGGCAGAGGAGTTTGGAATCCTTACGTGGCAGAGCTAAGCTCCAGGGAGGATTAGCCAAGCCCAGAGAACTCCAAGAAACAGTCTTCAGAGGAGACGGTATCCGAAGGAGAGTGCCTGGTAGAGAGAATAGCAGTGGCACAGACTTCAATGAGCCAAGGTATAGTGATACTTTATTTCTCACAAAGAAGCCAGGTCCTAGAAAGACTTATAACTCAGATAGCAATACTGAGAGGAAAGAAAGCTGGCAGAAGTTTTGGAAGCCACTACAAAGAGGCATAGGAACAAGCCATACCACTTGTTTGCAAAACCCAGAACTGCCAGGCTGGAAACTAGGGAAGAGAACTTCTGAACTGCAAACTATTTCAGTCAGGGAAAGCTCAGATATAGAAGAAAGCATGGCTGAGCTGGAACCCATGCAGATTGAGCTTGGGGAACCAGAGCCGTTGATGCCTGAAGAACAAATGGACTGTTCGATGTGTATTGCTGAAAGCCTAGAGTCTCTCCCAGAGCTGTAATTACCAGAACATGCTTTAACAATATCTTTTGCCTGTGTTGAGCTAAAGAAGAGCTTGTTTATTTGTTTTACTACAGTGTTGAAAACCCTGTGTATTTTTACAAGGAACTGTGAAGCTCTCATAACAGTTTTCTTGCTCTGTAATTGGCATCAACCTGAAAATAAGGTAAATTCTACTTTTTGGTTTCTTAGTGAACCTTAGTGCTAAAGGGGAATAAAAACCTTTTGTTTGACCCTACACAAGGCGTACACAACTCATTTCTTTAAGAAGAAGGACTACAAGGACCATGATCCCTCTGGTCCAAAAAGGTTGCCTACTTCTACAAAATAATTAAAATGCACCACATGTCCCTTCAACAAGCTTCCAGCAGGGGGCGTGGTGACAGTACGTATGACCTAGATTGGCCACTGTTGGAAACAGGATACTGGGCTTGATGGACCTTGGTCTGACCCAGTATGGCATAGCTTATGTTCTTATGTCCCTTGTTGGTCCTCTCCCTCTCTTTCTTCCCTCTTCCCTCCCCCCTTCTAATTTCCTCCCCTCTTCTTCCCCCCCCCACCATAGCATTAGGCACTTCCACCAATGTTACGTCCTCTTCAGGATTATGTATGTAAGTTCCCACTTTTACCGATAACACTTTCCTAGTTTGTACGATCGATGTTATGTTTAAGTTATTGCAATTATTCCATGTATATTACTGTTCAAATTGTTCCTTGTAAACCACCTTGACATTCTGAAAAGCACTATAGAAAAATCAGCTAAATAAATAAATAAATAATAAATGCGAGTACACTTAACTCCACCTATTGAGGTGGCATTAGCTGAACCAGCGTTAATGCTATTAGCATGCACCACGCCCATTCTCTGTCCAACTTGCCGACTCACGACCCTAAGGCGGACTGCACAGCATGCAAATTGTCCTGTGCTGTCATGTCCCCATGCTAGCTAGCAACGCATGTCCCAGTGCGTCTTCAGCACACGCCAGAATACATGCTGCCAGCTAATTCCCTTTAGCCAAAGATCCCCCTATAATTTATCAGCTGACATAACAGCAGAGTTCAAAACTCCCTTGTCTGTTACATTGCCACATATGGATCAAACTATTTTAACTAGTTTAAAGCGCATGAATGTTAATTTAGCCCTGATGTCAACTTCTACCCAGCTAAGCAGCTCAGAGAGAGGATGTCCATAGAGTTGCACAGCTCATGTGTCCAGGGCACTTTTAATTGAAGTCTTAATGCAAAGCTACAAATGAGCGAGATGAGTTCTGAAACAAAGCTATTATTTCCTTTCATCAAAATAAAAAAATAGTCTTTTTGAAAGGTCACAGCAGGGGGTTAATGGAAAGAACAAAATGGGCATGTTGATCATTTTTATAGGCATTGAAGCTTTCAACCCAGGATGCCTGTAAGTGCTCCACGGTCACTTTATCGCAGGTCAATTGTTGACCTTGAAAGGTTTTTATGGATATTCATTATATATAGCCTGTGGAAAAGTTTGTCATCTACAATACCTCAATTTAATCAACTCTCCTTCCTGTTGCTCCTGCTGTGAATGTTTGTGGGACATGAACTTTATCTTCTATTTTCTTCATGGGTAATCATGTAAAAAAGTGGTACAGTATTCTTATTTCAGGTTCACTATTCAGCAGCAAGCTGGATATGATAGCTTTCTTACTCAATTCAATACGAGTAAATGCATTTTCTCAGTATTTGAGGATTAGGATCCTTGCAGTTACAGAAAATAGAAAAGTGTATAAGATTCTGAAACAGTTGGAACAAGCAATATCTTTAAATGATTCAAACTCCGTATCAAACCAATTAAAACACTGATATAAAAAGTGTGAAATTACGACTATTAGGTACACAGCACTAAATCATGGAACATTTTGCAAATATAGTTCATATGCAAGAACAAAAAACAGCACCTCGTATTTGTAATGTTGCACATTATTTTGTGTTTCGGTCTACAAGACCCTGCTTGCAAAGTTTTGAAGTTAAAGTTGAAGCTCAATTTGAATCAATATACCGTATATCAATTGCTATTATCTTAGCAATTTCCAAAATTACAAAGCATACATGGGGAGAGAAAATGTACTATGTAGCAGGTACGGCCCCCAAATAAAACATGCCATGTGGTCCATCTGGGAAAGTGGTGCCTGGCTGTATGGCGGGGGGACCCTGGACTGGACTGGCATAAAAAAGAATAGCATGTTACACTGCACAGCTGGGTTAGTTGTATCTGTGGATGGACTCTCTTCCTTTACGGCAGGTAATCCTGGACTGGAATTAATCAGGTGCAGAATAACTAATGACTGATGATTTTCTGGTCTGCCCTTATTGCTCCCCTAATATGGCCCACAAATATACTGATAATATCAAGCCATTTAGCAATTTAAAAGACCCAATATTATCCTTATAATTTTGAAAATACACGAATAAGCTAATCATGTATTCACCAGCAAGCACATAATTGCCTTTGAATATTGGTCTGATAGAGTATTATTATATATGGAACATTTTCAGACTAATCACTAAAACTCTCCCAACCATGGATGCAGAGCAGAATGAAGATATTTCACTTTACAACTCAACATGCAGAAAAGATTCAATTCAAAATCTGGTGGCAGATAATTGACAACAGTTCAAACTCCCTCTACTGTGAAGATAACAAAATCCTGCAAATGGACATTCATAAACTTACCATACAATGCCAGCACCGTGCCCAAGAACTCCAACAGTGCTAACTCTTACCTTTGGAATGTATTTGAGAACACCAGTACACCTCATGTTGGGAAAACAGGACTAGGTGAACTACTACAGATCCAAACGGAAAACCTACATGTTAACCGAATCTCTTACCTTGGCTAAACACGAAAAAATAGAGACCATCACCTACTAAAGAACAACAGGGACATTCCCACGAAGTCTGAAGCAAACATCCATCAGGCCACTTCTAAAGAACCGCAAACTAGACCCCCAGAAGGTGGAATCATACAGACCAATCTCAAACATTCCACTACTGGCCAAAATAATTGAAAAGGTTGTCCAATGTCAAATCCACCACCACATCGAGACCATCACTCCTCTCGACCCATGTCAGCATGGATTCAGAGAATCACATGGCGTTGAGACTCTCCTGACCACCCTCTTCAGCACCCTAATCACCGGACTGGACAACATCAGACAAGGATTTGTCCTAATTTTCATGGATATTGCCGCAGCATTTGACTCTGTCAATCATGATCTGCTCATGGGGCGCCTCAAGGAAAGGGGAATTCATGACGCAGCTCTAAATTGGTGTAAGTCATACCTGACAGACAGATGGCAATATGTACGAACCGGCTCTACGACCTCTGAACCTTTCCAACAAAAACAAGGTGTACCACAGGGATCCTCGCTCTCGGCCCTGCTGTTAAATATATACATGCAACCCATATGCTCACTCATCCGCTCCTTCAACGTCACCTGCCTGGTATATGCCGACGATGTACTGCTCTACATGCCGTTCTCAACTGACCAGCCAGACTTTTCACCACTAACAACCTGCTTCGATGCTGTCACTGACTGGCTCCACACCCAAAACCTCAGAATAAACTTCAATAAAACGGAGGCCCTATTCATGACCAGGAACCAAAGTTACACACCTCCCACCTCATTAAAAGTAAGAGGTAACGAGCTCCTAAGCAAACCCATGGTCTGCTATATAGGGGTCACATTAGACCAACATCTAGACATGAAAGCCCATATAAATAATATGGTCAAGGCAGTCTATCACAAGACTGGCAACTGGGATTTAATGTTAAAAAATGTAAGGTCATGCATTTGGGTTGCAGCAATCCAAGGGAGCAATACAGTATAGGAGGTGAAGTATTTTTGTCCACTAAAGAAGAGCGGGACCTAGGCGTAGTTGTGTCCGATGATCTTAAAGTAGCTAAACAGGTAGAAAAGGCGACGGCAAAAGCTAGAAGGATGCTTGGGTGCATACGGAGAGGAATGGCTAGCAGAAAAAAGGAGGTGATAATGCCTCTGTATAAGTCTTTGGTGCGACCTCATTTGGAGTATGGTGTGCAATTCTGGAGACCGCACCTTCAAAAGGATGTGAACAGGATGGAGTTGGTGCAGAGGGTTGCTACTAAGATGATTAGTGGTCTTCATTATAAAGCATATGAGGACAGACTAGGAGTGTAGGAGGAAGAGATGAAACACCATCACTTCCTCCTACACTACTCCCAGGCTAGTGGTAAACCACAATCAGACATACCCAACCAACTAGATAGCGCCCCTTGTACACCCACGTCACACTGATGCAACGCCACTAGCACAACTGTACAATCTGTAAATAGCAACATGTATATAGCTATCTATTCTTGTAAATAGTTGCTAAGCAACTCTGGTCAATATTGTATCTGTGACCTGAGTGCCCAGCCTGTATATAGTTACCCACGTTAGTCCCAAGTTACACCACTTGTTCATTGTAAGTACAGTGCAGGTTTCCACCGCATTGTACAGGTTATTGTTTGCCTGTAAAACGCACTGATTTTAAAGAGCATGGTATAGAAAAGATATTAAATAAATAAATAATAAATTAGAAACAAACTTGCAAACAAAAAATGAAATGGAAACCTTCATAAAATGTTTCATCGGTGTTCCACAGCTCACAAATAGAGAAACCGAAATGCAATTCCTCTTGTACGAAGCAAACTATAAGAAATGCACATCTTCAGAAGTGACATTTCATGTTCTGAAAACTGAATATAATTTTTATACCTTTCTCCTCTGATCATTTTATGTTTCCAGTTCAGTTAGTCCCGTTCTCTGTTTTCTACTTCCTCTAATTGTTTTTTTCCTAAGCAGTGGCATGCCAAGGGTGAGGCGGTGGGGTGCAGCATGCCCAATGTGCCGGCCGGGAGGGGATGCACCCCGCTGGGCCCACAGAGGTAATGCAGCAAACACAATTAAGCTGGCTGCTGTGGTGCCTCACACTCCAGGGCTGGCTGCTCTCCTCTCCCAGGTGAAGTCTCGTGAATCGTGGGACTCCGGCTGGGAGAGATGAGTGGCCGTCTCTGGAGTATGAGGCATCATGGCAAGCCAGCTTAACTGTAAGTTTGCTGCACTACTTCTGGGGAGCAGGGTGCATTACAGCATGCAGTGCTATGGCATGGGGGGGGGGGGGATGGGGGTGCCAGCAGTGCAGAGAGGGGCCTAGGAATGCCACTGTTCCTAAGTTCTTTTCAGGATCTCATTTCTATTTACTGTTTCTTCACTCTTCCTTCCCTACATCTCTCTCTGATGCGGATTCTTCTGTTTCATCTTTTTTTTCTACATTTCTCTCATCTGCCTTTTCATCTAACTATAGTTAGGTTTCATTCCTCCTTCTCCCTCCTCCAGACTTATGACTGGAGTCATTGGTCTCCCTTTTTCACCTTTCACCTATTTACCAGCTTTCCATTCCTGCTCTTACTTCCCCATTTCTTCCATAGAGGTATTGTTGAGGGCACCCATGCTAATTGCCACATAGACAGTGAGCACGTGATACACACTATGTACAATGTGTTCTCCAAGCCCACACTCTACCCCTAATCTGCCCATTCCGAGCCCTATCAGACAACAGGCAATTAACACGTATTTTAGCACATGGTAGCTGTCATGCCCAAGCAATAATGGTTATTGAAGTCCCCGCAGTCATAGTTACCACACGCTAAAATGCGCATTAACCAAACAGCACACCTTAGTAAAAGAACTCTTTGGTGTGATATTGTCTTTTATTTACAAGTTTTGCTAATTTAATATTTATGTTTATAGAAGTTTGTACTCATAAGAACATAAGATATGCCATACTGGTGCAGGCCAGAAGCCCATCGAGCCCAGCATCCTGTTTCCAACAGTGGCCAATCCAGGTCACAAGTACATGTCAGGTTCCTAAAAAGTAGATAGATTCCATGCTGTTTATCCCAGGGGAAAGCAGGGGATTTCCCAGTCCACTTTAATAATGGTTTATGGACTTTTCCTTTTTAAACCTGATTACACTAATAATTCTCCAGCAATGAATTCCAGAATTTGATTACACATTGAGTGAAAAAATATTTTCTCTAATTAGTCTTAAAAGTACTATATTGTAGCTTTTTTGCATGTCCCCTAGTCTTTCGACTTTCTGAAGAAGTAAACAACTGATATACGTTTACCCTTTCCACTCCACTCATTATTTAATAGACTTCTGTCAGAACAATGGCTGGGAAAAACAGAACAATGGCTGGGAAAAATCATATCGCTAAAGCTGTTGCCCCCGTTACAGCTTCTGCCTCTGTCCAGACAGAGGTCCTAATGCCAGTTGAAGGACCGGTTCCATGTGCAGGGTGCCTGCATGCTGAAGCTCTGAGGAAACAAGTGGAAGAACTCAGAGAGGAGGTGGCGAGGCTGAGGAGCATTCAAGACAGTGAGAAGTACATTGATGAGATGCTTCTTGCAGCAACCAAGCTCTCCAGCAGAGGAGAAGATGGGTGCCAACAGAATGTCGATAGTTGGACACAAGTCACCAGGGTCTGCAGAATCACCAATCCAACTTCTCCAGCCCTTGAATTGAAGAACCATTATGCAGCCCTGGAAGTGGAGGAGGTGAAAGCATCCCTGGAAAGGGAAGAACCAGAGCTCAAGTACCCCAAAGTTGCAGAATCAGTGACCACAAGGAAGCGAAGTGTAGTGGTGGTTGGAGACTCTCTTCTGAGGGGTACTGAGGCGTCCATCTGCCGACCAGACTTGATGTCCAGAGAGGTATGCTGTCTGCCTGGTGCCAAAATCAAAGATGTTATGGAGAGTTTGCCGAGACTCATCAAGCCCACTGACTACTATCCAATGTTGCTAATCCATGTTGGAATAAATGATACTGCCAGGTATTCCTCGGAACGTATCAAAAGTGATTTCATGGCTCTGGGACAGAGGGTGAAGCAGTTAGGTGCATAGGTGGTGTTTTCTTCAATCCTCCCTGTTGAGGGTAAAGGCCAAGGCAGAGAGGCTCGCATCCTGGAGATGAATGCATGGCTGCGTGGATGGTGTCATTGAGAGCGTTTTGGTTTTCTAGACCATGGGATGCTGTTCCAAGGGTTGCAGAGCAGAGATGGCATCCATCTGTCCAAGAAAGGTCAAAGCGTCTTCGGTGGTAGACTGGCCAATCTACTGAAGAGGGCTTTAAACTAGATTCATTGGGGATGGGTGAAGAAAGCCCCCAGGTAGGTGAAAGCCCCCAGGTAGGTGATACATTAAATACCTTTATGGAAATGGGTAACAGGGGTAACATATGGAAAGCAGTGTGTATAAATGACCGTAGCATGGGAAATAAGATCCATGATGTTGAAGCTTTGGTGGGAGTGGCTGACTTTGATTTAGTGGCAGTTACAGAAACATGGTTCACAGAAAACCATGATTGGGATGTAACTATACCTGGCTATACTTTATTCAGAAAGGACAGGGTAGGAAGAAGGGGAGGAGGAGTGGCACTATATGTAAAAACTACTATTAAAGCTTTGGAAATACAGAGCTTAAAAGGGAGAAAGGAGGCATTGTGGATTAAACTAGAAAGAGGAAAAGAGAAATCTATTTGCATTGGTGTGATATACAAACCTCCCTCACAAGAGGAAGAGGCGGACAGAGAGTTAATTGAAGACATATGCAGTATTGCTAGGAAAGGGGAAGTGCTACTGATAGGAGATTTCAATATGCCAGATGTTAATTGGCACATTCCTGCTGCAGTATCATCTAGAAGTACGGAGATCCTGGATTCTCTACAGGGAGAACTATTCAGGCAATTGGTAACAGACCCCACACATGAAGGGGCCATACTGGACTTGGTGCTTACCAATGGTGAAAGTGTTTCTGATGTTGTAGTGGGAGATCATTTGGCATCCAGTGATCACCAGATGGTGTGGTTCAGTATTAGGACTAGGGCTGTTAGAATCCATTCAAAGGTGAGGATCTTAGACTTTAGGAAGACTAAATTTGCCAAGATGGGCCAATACCTCAGGAAGTCGTTAGTGGGATGGGAACAGCAGGGGGATGTATAAAAACAGTGGGCAAAACTGAAAGGGGATATTTTAAGGGCAACCAACCTTTTTGTTAAAATGGTAAATAAAGGTCAAAGGAAAAGAAGACCACTATGGCTTTCGAAAGAAGTAGCTGAAAAAGTGAAGAAAAAGAGGGAGGCCTTCATGAAATACAAGAGATCACAGAAAGAGGAAGACAGGCATCTATATTTGGAAAAACTTAGAGAAGCTAGCAAAGTAGTCAGGAAGGCAAAGTTTCAAAAGGAGGAGGAAATAGCCAATGCAATAAAATGGGAGGATAAGACATTTTTCAGATATGTTAGTGAGAAGAGGAAGGGCAAAAGTGGTATTGTCAGACTCAAGGGTGCAGGGGAGGAATATGTAGAAGCTGATAAGGATAAAGCGGAATTGCTTAACAAATATTTCTGTTCTGTGTTCACAGATGAAGAACCAGGAGCAGGACCTCAGAAAACACCCACAAACAGGAACAGAAGCGAGGGACATCTTCAACAATTTTCAGAAGACTGTGTTCATGAGAAACTAGCTCAACTTAAAGTAGACAAAGCGATGGGACCGGATGGGATACACCCTAGAATACTGATGGAACTTGGGGACGTTCGAGCAGCTCCACTGAGTGACCTTTTCAATGCCTCGTTGGAGTTGGGAGTGGTGCCAAAGGACTGGAGAGAGGCTCATGTGGTGCCTTTACACAAAAGCGGAAGTAAGGATGTGGTTGAAAACTACAGGCCGGTTAGTTTAACTTCGGTGGTGAGTAAATTATTGGAAATGCTGCTGAAAGAGAAAATAGTGAGGTTTCTGAAGTCCAGTGGATTACAGGATCCGAGGCAGCATGAATTCAGCAGAGGCAGGTCTTGTCAGACAAATCTGATTTATTTCTTTGACTGGGTGACCAGGGAGTTGGACCAAGGGAGAGCCCTAGATGTGGTGTATTTAGATTTCAGTAAAGCCTTTGACACTGTTCCTCACAGGCAACTTATAAACAAACTGAGCACCCTAGGGATGGACCCTAAAGTTACTGCTTGGATTAGAAATTGGTTGGGTGGGAGGCGACAAAGAGTACAAGTAAATGGAGCTCACTCTGAGGAGAAGGATGTTACCAGTGGTGTGCCCCAGGGATCTCTCCTTGGTCCGATTCTTTTTAACATCTCTGTTAGTGATATTGCGGAAGGGCTGTCGGGTATGGTTTGCCTCTTTGTGGATGATACCAAAATCTGCAATAGAGTAGACACCCAGGAAGGTGTAGATAACATGAGGAGGGATCTAGCTAAGCTTGAAGAATGGTCTAGAATTTGGTAGCTGGGATTTAATGTTAAAAAATGTAAGGTCATGCATTTGGACTGCAGCAATCCAAGGGAGCAATATAGTATAGGGGGTGAAGTACTTTTGTCCACTAAAGAAGAGCGGGACCTAGGCGTGGTTGTGTCTGATGATCTTAAAGTAGCTAAACAGGTAGAAAAGGCGACGGCAAAAGCTAGAAGGATGCTTGGGTGCATACAGAGAGGAATGGCTAGCAGAAAAAAGGAGGTGATAATGCCTCTGTATAAGTCTTTGGTGCGACCTCATTTGGAGTATATTGTGCAGTTCTGGAGACCGCACCTTCAAAAGGATGTGAACAGGATGGAGTCGGTGCAGAGGGTGGCTACTAAAATGATTAGTGGTCTTCATTATAAAGCATATGAGGACAGACTTAAGGATCTTAATATGTACACCTTAGAGGAAAGGCGGGATAGAAGTGATATGATTGAGATGTTTAAATACCTCCGTGGCATAAATGTTCAGGGAGAGAGCCTCTTTCAATTGAAAGCAAGTTCTGCTACAAGGGGACATGGGATGAGGGTGAAGGTAGATAGATTCAGGAGTGATATGTGGAAATATTTCTTTACGGAACGAATAGTGGATCCGTGGAATAGTCTCCCAGTGGAAGTGGTAGAGATGAGGACAGTAACTGAATTCACAAAAGCATGGGACAAACACAGAGGATCTCTAAAGGTGAAAAGGGGACTGTTGTAGTTGATCTGGAAGGACAGACTAGACAGGCCATGTGGTCTTTTTCTGTCGTCAAATTTCTATGTTTCTATCATATCTCCCCTCAGCTGTCTTTTTTCCAAGCTAAAGAATCCTAAGCCTTTAAGCATTTCTCATAGAAGTATCCTTCCATCCTCTTTATTATTTTGCTTGCTCGCCTCTGGAATTTTTCTAAACCCCTATATCCTTTTTAAGATATTGCAACCAGAACTGTACACAATATTCAAAGAGCGGTTGCACCATGAAGAGATACAGAGGCATTATAACATCCTTGGTTTTATTCTCCATTCCTTTCCTTATGATTCCTAGCATTCTATTTGCTTTCTTTGCCACCAATGCACACTGGGAAGAAGGTTTCAATATATTATCCATGATGATGCCTAAATCCTTTTTCTGGTGGTTATTCCTAATGTGGAACCTTGCATTTTATAATTGTACTTTGGGTTGTTCTTCCCTAAAGGGGTCATTCTGAGCAGCGTTTAGTGGGGATGTACATCTGGTTTTGATGTACATCCCTGTTAAATGCTTGGGCCCAATGCCGAATCCAGAGCTGCTCATATGTACAGCGGAGGTGTGCGAGGAGCTCTGGATGGGGGCAGGAGTGAGCAGGCTAGAGGAGAAGCATGGCGGAGGGGGTGGGGGGAAGCAGGAACCTGACCCTGGACGTACAGGGCCAGTTCCAGTTGTGGCCCAGTATGTCCCGCGTTGCTGAGTTAGATGGGGGACTTATTCTACCTCAGAGGTGAAATAGGTCTCCCCAGGGCTGGCGATCGGCACAGGAGGACCCCCCTGACGAAATGAGGTGCAGAAGAAGGCCCAATCAGGGGTCAGGCAGCAGTGAACAAATATTTTTAATTGCTTGCGGTGGATTGGGGCTCCTGCATGGTGTTCCAGTGCCATGGTGGCAGGACGCCATGGCAATGGGATCTATGACGGAGTATAGGGCGGCCTAGACGGGGGGGTTTCTAGGCATGCAGTGGCACAGAATCGGGGCACAGCTGGCATGTCCAGGTCCTCTGCACCCAATTTCGCTCCCATGGGTGCAGAATCGGGTGCAGATCCAGCCCGTCCAAGTTGTGGATGTCCGGACAGGCTGGACGTGCCCCGTTCAGAATTGATCTCTAAGTGTACTATTTAACTTTGCAACTGTCCACATTAAATTTCATCTGCTATTTGGATACCCAGTATGCCAATTTCTCAACAAAATCTGCCCATTCCTTTCTGAAAACACTACTAAGACACTTATCCACTCCTTAGTCACCTCCCATCTTGGCTATTGTAATCTACTCTTTGCTAGTCTCCCTTTGAATCATCTCTCTCCCCTTCAATCTGTTCAACACTCTGCTGCGTGGCTAATCTCTTGCCAGCCTCATCATGCTCATATTACCCCTCTTCTCAAGTCACTTCATTGGCTCCCTATCCATTTCCACATCCAGTTTAAACTTCTACTGCAGCTCCTCACAACCTTTCCTCTCTTATCTCTCCCTACACCCCTCCCCGGAAACTCCACTCTTCTGGCAAATCGCTCCTATCTGTGCCCTTCTCTTCTATTGCTAACTCCAGACTTTGCTCCTTTCACCATGCTGCTCCTTATGCCTGGCACAAACTACTTGGGTCTGTACGTCAGGCACCTTCTTTGACCCTTTCCAAATTCAGGCTGAAAATCACCTCTTCGCTGCTGCTTTCAGATCTTGATTCACCTGATCTCCTTTGTGATCTTTACCATTCCCCCTAGATGTATCCCTGTCTACACCTACTGTGTTTTCTGTCTTGACTAGATTGTAAGCTCTTATAAGCAGAGACCGTCTCTTACATGTGTCTGTGCAGCGTTGCATACGTCTTATAGCGCTATACAAATTCTCATCAGTAATAGTAGTAGGGGCCACTTGCAATTTTTCACAATCCTCTTGTGTTTTAACAGCTTTAAATAAATGTCATCTGCAGGTCATTTATAAAAATGTTTATAAATTTATAAATATGTCATCTGCAGGTCATTTATAAATATATATTTATAAAAGCAGTGGCCCCTGCACAGATCTCTCGGGCACTCCACTGTTCACCATTCTAGTCTTCCAATTTATCAAGGTCCTTTTGCAATTTTTCACAATCCTCTTAGGTTTTAGTAACGTTGAATAAGTTTGTGTCATCTGTAAATTTGATTACCTCACTCGTTATTCACATTTCCAGGTAATTTACGAATATGTTAAAAAGCAGCGGACCCAGCACAGATCCCTGTGGTACTCCACTATTCACCTTTCTCCATTAGGAAAATTGGCTCTCTTTTCTATCTTTTAATCAGTTCCTGATCCACAGTAGTACACTGTCTCCTGTCCTGTGACTTTTTAATTTTGACAAGAGTCTGTCATGACGGAAATTGTCAAAGGCTTTCTGAAAATCCAGATACGCTATGTCGACTAGTTCACCTTTATCTACCTGTTTATTCACACCTTCAAAATTACTATCTATATGTTCAGTAATTTTGTTCTTTATAATGGTTTCTACCATTTTGCCTGGTACTTATGTCAGGATCACCGGCCTGCAGTTTCCTGGATCACCCCTGGATCCCTTTTTAAAAATTGGCATTATATTGGCCATTTGCCATTCTTCAGGTATTACAGATGATTTTAATGATAGTTCACAGATTACTAATAGTAGGTCTGCAATCTCATATTTCAGTTCTTTCAACACCCTCGGATGTATACCATCTTGTCCAAGTGATTTGCTACTCTTTAGTTTATCAAATAGTTGTAATACATCTTCCCGGTTTATCAATATTTTTTGCCATTCTTCCAATGCATCACCTTGAAATACCATTTCAGTCATGGGTAGCTTCCCTTCATCTTCTTCAGTAAAGACCAATGCAAACAATTCATTCAGTCTTTCTGCGATGGCCTTGTCCCCTCTTAGTGCCCTTTTTACCCCTCTATCATCCAAACTGACTCCCTCACAGGTTTTTTGCTATGAATGAACTTAAAAAAAAACAGAGGTCTGCAAAAAATTTTTTTTCGAGAGCTGTTTTGGTTATCCCACATAATCTTTATGTTTTTTGGTGTGCTGAATCTGAAAATGACCTCCATTTTGTCATAGAACATCACGTTTCCTGACAATTTCGGTAACTATGTTAAATAAGGCAATACCTCAAAATAAATGGAAATAGACTTATAAAATTAAAGTTTTATTACAATATTTTCATGAAAATCCTTTTTTGAACTGAAATGAGCTCACCTACACATACTAAACTCAATTCTTCTTCCTTGTGAGGCTCCTCTTGGTGCATTTACGCTTGTGAGTAGCATCTGGAATGTCTCTCTGAAGCATTCAACAGTAGTCTGCCATCATTGTAATGCTCCATTTTCCCTGGTATCTCCTTTCCATCTCTTTAATGTCTTGGTGGAATCATTCACCTTGTTCCTCACTCACAGCTCCCAAATTTTCAGGAAAGTAGTCAAGGTGGGACTGGAGGAAATGCACTTTCAAACTCATCAGGCAACCTAAAGCTTGAAATGCTTTCAGCATTCGTCCGACGATCTTTTTGTAGTGAGGATCTTTGTTATTGCCTAAAAGTTTCTGTACGACTTCTTTTTTTTCAATACTTTATTTTGAACCATCAAACAAAACAGCAAATACAGAACATAATACAATCGCTCCCTGGGGTGGACTCTTATCCCCAAGGTGCGCGATACATAGATGGTTACATAGTTTTTGAGAATAATACCCCTACGTCCCCCCCTCCTCCCCCCAAGAAACCCTTCCCCCCCCCCCCCCCCCCCACCTAAGGCAGTACCCACCCGGACCAGGATATACATAACATTGCCGAGCCTCAGTAGGTCTCCACATACAAACAGGGCTATCAACAGCCTAATTGCAGGGTTACATTACGTGCCCGAGGGCTCAACTGTTGGATGTAGGGCTCCCACAGTAACCAGAAAACAGACCATCGCTTCACATGACCTCGCGCAGCCCGACATTCCAGGAGCATAAGTTGGTGGAAGGAGTTCCGCCACTCCCAAAAAGAGGGAGGGTGGCTGTCCCTCCACCCCCGGAGGATCGGGCCCTTACCCACCAGACATGCCTTCCGCACCAGCCAACGACTCCATTTCCCCTTTGGAGAGGTGAGACCCAGGAGATCCAAGACGATCAAGGCCGCATCCCAGTGAATAGGTTGTCCAAGGAGGTCGGCCATAAATAGGGCAATTCTGTGCCAGTAGGGGCGTATGCGTCGGCAGCCCCACCACATATGATACAAGGTCGCCAGGGGCTCCGCACAGCGTGGACAGCTGCCATCCGCTGTCAAATGGCAGCGAAGGGCTCGCCGCGGAGAGAAGTGAACCCGAGTTAAACACTTAATTTGAATTTCTCGCCAGCGAACACCATCTGCCAAGCTTGCTACTCTCCGGAGGGCCACCAAGACAGTGCCCCGGGGAATCTCCCGACCCAGTTCCGCCCCCCAGGCTCTTTCCACACCGTCATAGTCTGGTTGTGGTCGAAACTGTTCCAACCGAAGATGAAAGGTCCGAATAGACGGCCGTTCAACTTCGTCAAACCCAAAAAACGCTATTATCTGGACCGAGCGGTCGCCACAGAGTTCCGACCTGGGAAGGGAAGCCACGTAATGGGCCACTTGCATATATGCAAAGAAATGTAGGGGCCCCAATTCATATTCGCGGGATAGCACGCGAAAAGGCTTAGGTTTGCCCGCCAGATCCACCACATGGCCCAGAGTTAACACTCCTCTCTCCCCCACAGACGAAACGCTGCGGTTTCAGTGCCTGGGGTAAAATTGGCATTGCCCCGAATAGGCAACCAGCTCGACACCTGCCACCGGCGGCCCCAATAGGCATTCAGTTTCCGCCATGTTTTATAAACCGGGACCAGTAACACGCTGTCCGCCAGGTGCGTAGGCCACTTGCTTGCCTCCAGGTGCAGAAGGGCCCGTAAAGAGTGGGGTGCCACGTAGGCCTCCTCAAATGCCCGGGGGGTATAATGATCAGTATCTCCGAGCCAGTCCCCCAGATGGCGGGCTTGACAGGCCAAAGCATAAGCACCAAGATCTGGGAGCCCCCATCCCCCCCCACGGATCCTCCCCATTAGTCTACGATAAGAGACACGTGCTCTCGACCCTTTCCATAGAAAGCCCCGAAATTCCGCCTCAAAGCGCCCGACATCCCGACGAAGGATCCAAACAGGGAGGGTCTGTAGCCAATATAAGATCCGCGGCAGGAGGACCAATTTGATCGCCGCAATTCTCCCCATAAGAGACAGAGGGAGGGGTAGCCACGCCTGCAGTTGGGTCCTCACCTTGGTCAACATCCGTTGCAGATTAGCCCTATAGAGATGACCGGAGTGACAGGCCAGTACAATCCCCAGATAGAGGAACTGGTGCTCCGCCCAGCGAAGGGGACAAGTCGCCCACCCAACGGCCCCGAAGTCGTCCAGAGACGTCGAGGGCTTCAGACTTATCCCTATTGATACTAAACCCCGCAAACTGCCCGAAGGCGTGGAACTCCCTCAAAAGAAGGGGTAGGGAGTCCTCGGGGGAAAGCAAGTGCACCAACAAGTCATCGGCAAAGGCCGAGATCTTAAATACCTGAGCCCCAATACCTACTCCCCGGATTGCCCGCAGATCCGCCACACGGCGCAGAAGAGGGTCCAAAGAAAGAACAAAGAGGAGAGGAGAGAGGGGGCAACCCTGGCGGGTCCCCCTCTGCAGCGAGAAAGGCTCTGACAGGACCCCGTTACAGAGTATCGCAGCGGTGGGATTGGCATACAAGCTTTCGACCATGTTACAGAACGACGTCCCCAAGCCATACTGAGGGAGAATAAATCTCAGGTATTGCCAATCCACCCTGTCAAAGGCTTTTTCTGCGTCGAAACTAATCAAGAGAGAGGGCAGGTGTCTATGCTGTACCCATTCTAAAGACGCGATAATCTTGCGTAAGTTACGGACCGCGTATCGCCCCTTAACAAAACCGACCTGGGACTCATGGACCAGCTGCCCCAGAAACTCCGCCAAACGGTCCGCCAAGATCTTAGCCATTAATTTAAGGTCAAAATTAAGCAAGGAAATCGGACGATATGAGGCCGCAGAAAGAGGGTCCTTTGCCGGTTTGGGGAGAAGAACAATGTGAGCATGGTTAGCCCCCCACCGAAATGAGCCCTGCTGTGCTCTCCGATTATGTACGGCAGCCAGCGTTGGGGAAATCTGTGCATTGAGTATCTTATAGAATTCGGCACCTAGACCATCGGATCCTGGGGATTTGTAGCAACTGGCCTTGGAAATAGCCCCTTGTAACTCAGCCACCGTAATTGGCTGATCTAACTGAGCTCTTTGCTCTATGGAGAGACGAGGCAAGTCCAGTCCCCTCACATAATCCGCCATCCGCGTGGGAGAAGTTGCCTCCGCAGCATAGAGAGTCTGAAAGAAGGTGCGGAAAACCCGTGCTATCGCCGGGCTTTCCCTTTGTAGGATCCCAAGATCATCTCGCAAGGCGGGCACCAATTTTGAGCCCCGGGGTCCGCGAAGGCACCGAGCCAATAGCTTCCCCGGCTTGTCCCCATAGCGGTATAATTGGTAGCGATAATACAATACGGACTTCGTTGCTCGCTGGTGCAACAGTTCGTTTAATTCCATTTGAGAATCCCATAGCTGCTTTTTCAAGCCCGCAGTGGGATTGTGAGCCCAGCGGCGTCGCATTTTCGTCACCAATCTCTCCAAAGCCATAATACGTTCGGCCCGTATTCGTCGTTTTCTGGCAAGGAACCCAATTATATCCCCCTCAGTACGACCTTCGCTGTTTCCCAAAGCAATTCTGGGTCATCCTGATGACCCCTATGATCAGCTTCAAATTCCTGCCACCGCCGCTGAATGAACGAGCGAAATTGGGCGTCTCTATGTAATTCCAATGGAAAACGCCATTGAAAGGTCCGTGAAGTACTCCCAGACCAGAAGACTTCCATCCACACAAATGCATGGTCAGATATCTCCAGAGGCCCTATCCGGGCGTCCCCCACCTTGGCAAACAGCCCTGCGGATAACAACAAGTAGTCTATACGTGCACTTGTGCCATGGGCCCGGGATTGGTGTGTATAGTCCCGCTCGACCGGATGTAATAATCGCCAGGGATCCACTAGCCCCAGCCTAGAACAAAAACGTCGCATTGCCCGAACCGTCGCCGTTCTTTCTCTGTGCTCCCCCGCGTTAGAGGTATCAAGGTCAACGTCCATGACCCCGTTAAAGTCCCCCCCCAAAATAACGGGTAGTTCCGGCCACGTCTCAAGTGTGGAGGCAATGCGCGCATACAGGGACAAATCCAGTACATTGGGACAGTACACGCTACCAAGAACTACCGGCCTCCCCTCCAGGACTCCCCGCACCAGTACAAATCTGCCCTTCGGATCTACGAGGTCTTTCACCACCTCCATCCTTACACGTTTATGTATCAACAGCACTACCCCGCCCTTCTTACCAAGGGCTGGGGCCCCCCAGACCTGTCCCACCCACTCCCGGCAGAGTTTACGGTGTTCGTCAGCAGTCTGGTGGGTTTCCTGAAGCATAGCGATGTCTGCTCCCTGTCTAGCCAGGGCCTGCAAAATTTTTGCCCGCTTGATCGGACTACCCAGGCCACAAACATTCCAGGAAATTATCTTAAGTGGCATGCATTATGAAATTAGGCACAAAAATATCTGTTATGTACCATACAGAATATAGGGAAGACTCCCCCCCCGCCTGGGGTCCCCCCCACCGCCCCTCAAAGACAGTCCTTGGCCCGTCCCTACCTCAACTGGTCCCCAGGACTACAGCATTTTATCTCCCCCCAACCCCTATCCCCCTTCTTCCCCTCTCCCCCCCTGAGCTACTCCCTCTCCCTCCCTTTCCCTCCCCCTCCCTCCCCCCACCCCCCTTCGATTCCTTAATTCTACAACCATCCTCTTCTCCTCTTCCATGAATTCCTAGATGCGTGTGGTACCCCCCCACTCCTCCAGCGCCCCAAGTCCGCTACAGGCCGCCCCCCCCCGGCCCCCCCCCAAGACACAGTCACACCGCCCGGGCCTCTCTCCCCGCCCATCCCCACACCCAGAGGAAGCCATCAACATCCCTACGCAAAGACAGTCAAAACAACCCCAGCAACCCTCCACCCCCACCCCAATTACCATCACCATCACTTTACTGTCCAAGGCAAAATGCTCTGAACTTGTGCACCAGGGCCATAGTCTTCTCCCCCGATCCTCAGGACTCGGCTGCCACCGCAGCCCTCCGGCGTATCTCCTCCACGTAGGGCGTTGCTGCTGCCGCGGAGTCAAAAGTCCGACGAATCCCATCATGGATGAAGACCAATCGGGCGGGGTAGTGCACCATGAATTTAATATGATTATCTATCAGGGTCTGGCACAATGGTCCATAATCTCTCCGCCGCTGCCCCAGTGCTGCTGAGTAATCCTGAACAATACGTATCCGGGCATTGTCCTTCTGAATGGTCCCTTGCCTTCGCGCTGCTCGCAAAACCGCTTCTTTCTGTGGGAATCTCAGGAACCGTGCTATTGTCACCCTGGGTCGGGTGTCATTATTCCTCCTAGGTCCAACCCGGTGCGCCCTCTCTATCTGCACCGAGGCACCTTCTGGATCTGTCGCCAGGAGTTGTTTCACCAGATCTGCTAAGTAGGATTGCAAGTCCCGATCCTCGACGGTGTCTGGGATCCCAAGAAACCTCAAGTTATTGCGGCGGGATCTGTTTTCTAGGTCATCTAGTTTGGCGTCCTGCTCCTGGAGTAGTTTTTTCACCCGAGCCATCTCCCGCTGTAGCTCCAGCACGTGCTCCTCTGATTTCTCTAATCCGGTGTTTCCGCCTCCTGTAGTCGGCCGCCCAAGGCCTCCACTGAGGTCTGGACAAGGTCCATACGTCCCCGCAAGTCCTCGAACTGAGCCGACAGCGCCCCCGCTACGGCTAGGGAGATTTCATCCACCATCCCTGCTGTGGTCTTAGCCTCCCCCTTCAGCGGCGAGGATTGCTCTCCCCCCTTAGGCGGCACGGGGGTCTTCTTCTCCTTCTCCACCCGGCGGCCTCCTTTTGCCGCCATCGCCAGGGCCACTTCTATAGTCCACTCAGGGGGAGGGGAGGTCACTCACCCGTCCCCGCTCCACACGCCGGGCGACGAGGGCCTCAGTCGTCGGCCTCCTTGGTTCACAGCACAGTCCCCAGATCCGAGCCTCAGGCGTCCCCTGGGCTGCTCAGGCCTTTGTACACAGGAGAAAAATGTAGATTCAGGCTTCTGAGGCGCTAGATGAGAGGCAAGGATCCCGGTCCGCCGAGCGCTGAAGAGAAGGCCTGGGCACGGGCTCCGCTGCACCTGGATCAAGTACGGATCTAGGGCCCCAAGGTGCCAAAAGTGGGGCGGTATGTTGAAGAAAGAACACCAGTCCCAGGCCCCTGCACGCAGGGGGGAGTACAGCTTCAGTCCCGGGCTCCCATGTATCGGAGGCCGGGTGCAGTGCACAGGTCATAGGCTCTTCTTTAGTGAAAGCAGGGCACCAGTCAGAGGTTCCAGGATACCGGAGGCAGGGAGGCAAGGGTCAGTCCTGCATGCCTCGACGCAAGAAGGCTCCCATCGAGCAGAAGAAGGCACAGGTCTCTGTCTCCTACGGAGGTAGGAGGAGGGCTGGAGTCAGATCCACTCAGGCCTGTACGGGTCCCCTGGGGTGGGGGTGGAAGCAGGCAGAACAAGAGGCAGCCCACAGCAGGGCCTAGTATGGGATCACAGCCTCCCCTGGTCCCTCTCGCGTCAGGCAGCCACTCCGGGCACAAGCTGGAGGCAGAAAGAATGAGGGGGGATGAGCATCATCCGTGGAGCCGCAGCCGTATCCCGGGCAGGACGTCCAGACTCGCCGGCTGGCCCAGTTTACCCCGCCACGTGGCACTCACCCAGCGCGGCGCCTGCAGCGCGAGCCGCGTGGTTCCAGGCCGCCTCCACCGATCCTCAGATGGAGATGAGAGGGGAGCGCCGAATCATCCCTCCAGGCTGCGATCTGGGTAAGGCTGCTCGGGGGGTGCGTGGGAGCCCCGAATCTAGCCCCGAAATGGCATTGCACGGCTCCGGGGGAGCAAGGGGGCCCAGAGCTCGAGCGGCGTGCGACCGCTCGGGCTCACCGCATCACCGGAAGTCATCTGTACGACTTCTTTAAATGCAATCCACCCTTCTTTTTGAGGATCTGTCATGGTATTGACAAACTCTTGATCAACTATAAGCCTTCTAATGTCTGGTCCGACGAACGCACCTTCCTTCAATTTTGCCTCCGACAGGCCTGGAAACTTGGTTACCAAGTATTTGAAGCATTCTCCATCTCTTGGAAGTGATTTTACAAATTGCTTCATCAATCCCAATTTTATGTGGAGAGGTGGTAGAAGAACTTTATGGGAAGGTACCAAAGTTTCTCGGAGGACATTTTTTCACCGACTGTTAGCACCCTCGGCTGCCAACTCTTCTTGGTCCAGTGATTTTGTCGGTCTCGACTGTCCCATAGACACAGAAAACAAGGATATTTGGTATACCCAGCTTGTTGCCCGAGCTGCATGCACAAGACCTTCAAGTCTCCACACACTTGCCAACCATGGTCTTCATATTTAAGTTTACGAAAGAACCAATTCCAAGTTCTCGTAGGTTTCCTTCAAGTGTACGGAATGACCTACAGGTATGGAAGCGTAAAAACCGTTGTGGAGTAAAACTGCTTTGAGACTTCTTTTTGAAGAATCTATAAAAAGATGCCATTGCTCTGAATCATATTGGATTTTAAAATGACCCATCAGACCTTCGACATTGATGCAATAAACCAACTTGTCTTCCTGGGCGAAGTAAGGAACGAACTCCTTTTCACGATGTCTGAACCATGAAGATGACACTCCTGGCAACAATAAATTCCTGCTTTTCAGCCTTGATCCAAGTAACTCAGCGGCATCTTTGGGAAGATTCAAGTCTCTTACCAAATTATTCACCTCCTCCTGAGAAAACAATTTTGGTCTTGTATCATCTTCAAAGTCAGAACTTGATTCGTCATCTAGTTCAGGTATGACTTCACCTTCATCGGAGCCGAGCTAGGTATCTCTTCCAAGGTAGCAGGGGGCTTGGGTACTGGTATATCTGTGCCATGGGGGATGGGATGAATTGCTGAGTGAAGATTGGGGTGTGAAATGGAATGCTTCCATTTGGAATTAAACCCTTTCACATCGCATGAACAAAAGTAACAGTCATCACTATGGTTCTTTTGCTCTCGCCATACCATAGGAATCCCATAACGGAAAGATTTTTTCTTACCCTTAAACCAGTTTCGGAGGTCCTCAACACACCGTTTGCACACTTTATGAGGTGCCCAGACTTTATCTTGATCTCCAATTTTTAGTCCAAAGTATACAAAGTATACTTTTTTCACAAAGTCTGTAATATTCTGCTGTTGCTTCAACACTGTATATTCACCACAGATGAAACAGAAACTGTCTGGCGAATTAATACACTTTCGCGGAGCCATAACATAACGGTTGAAGAATGACGAGCTAACACGAATTGCGATGAAAAAGTGTGAACAGCCTAGAACCAAGAACCTGATGATGATTCGTGCACAAGTGTGGCATGCAGGAGAGAGCAGCTCTGTGTCTGTACACGAGACATCACAATGCTGGCCACGCCCCCTGCACTGACTGGAGCTGCTGCTATCTGCCCTGTGTCTCCCTCCCACTGGATTCTTCAGAAAGATTAACCCATTCTACCATTAGAAGCATGGACTTAAGACTTGCTTAGCTTATGTATATATTGCTGACCATCAGATTTACAGTGCTATATTTTTTTTTACATAACTCGGACAACCCCTTTAAGGTTTTTTTGGCAATTTATATCTTAAATGCACTTATGTGAATTAATAGTAATTTGAAAAAATTTGATAAATTTGAAGACAATTTTGCATGTTGTGGCAAATCATGACGTCTAGGAGTTTTTTCAATATTTTATTTGTTTTCAGCACACCAAAATACATGGAAATTAGATAAAAAAATCAAACAGCTTTTTAGTCGCAGACCTGTGAAATGTTTACTATGTGTTTTTGCTTCCACAGCAAGCTTTTTTTCAAATTCTCTCTTTGCCTGCCTTTAAAGTTGTTCAATTATTTAAAATTGCTAGTGGAATGGAGATACTTAAACCAATACAAATACACCTGATACATTTATGGGACTTTATTTAATGTTCATCTCAAGATGATCTGCAAAGACCTAATAAATCTATCTTAAGACCTAAAAACATTAAGATGAAGATAACCAGTTAAACCTGAAAGTGAAAAAGATACCCCCTTTCCCTTAACTGCTTTAAAGAACCTATAAACCAAAGATCGTGCCTGGGGTAGATGGGAAGTAATCACAAAGTGAATGTTATCTTGTGACACAATACCCTAACTGACTTTACTCTAAACTGCAAGTTAGCTTGTTACATTATGCCCTAACTGACTTAATAAAACACAAAATTTTACTGTAAATAGATATACATTTTATCAGCTTTTACCCAAAGAACTCCCTTTCCCCTAAGATTTTGAAAATTTCCCAGAAGGTAAATACTTACAAGTGGAGATTCCTTACCAGCATGTAAGATGTAGTGGACTATAACTGTTTTCAATAAATAAATAAAATAAGTAAATAAATAAATTTACCTTCTGCATCTCATTCCCTAATCAGTCCCAGCTCCTTTTTTATTGCTCAGTCCTTCACCACCTCTGGTTCCTTTCTTACTCTCATATAGGCTCCCATTATCCCTATCTCTCCCACAACTTGTACTACTCTCCTATTACTACTACTAATCAATTGTATAGTGCTACAAGGTGTATGCAGCGCTGTATATATAGATGTAAGACACAATCCCTGCTTATCAGAACTTACAAGTTAATCAAGATAAAACATGTGGAACCCAATCCCCAAAGGGGCATGTCCATGCTGTCTGGACATCCATGAGCAGGACGGACCCATTAGGACCTGGTTCTGCAATGCAGGAGCCAGACATTCTCGTGGGTGCAGGATTGGGCCCTGAGATGGCCCAGCGTGCTCCTGCATCACCATGGGGATGTCCTCCCCGCTGGATGATCTGCCCGCCAGAGTGCTGACACCTATAACCCCACTGCCTGACCCCCAGCAGGGGCAGCTGGGACCTGGATCGGGTGGCAGGGATCCACCTTGTGCTGCCTGTTGCTCCAAGGGGGGCTTCTGAGCAGGACTGGAGGGGCACCCTGTGCTTATTCCACCTCAGAGGTGGAATAAGTAGGGCTTTCCCTGGTAATCCTTGAACGTACAGGGCCCCATTGGAATTGGCCCTGTACATCTAGGGGTTGGTCCTAACCATGCTCCGCCCCATCACCCACAACACGCATAGCAGTTCTGTACGTGCAGTGGGGCTGGGAGACACAATCGGTTGTGGGCAGATAGAGGGGTAGGATGTCCCGTTGGGACGTCTAGCCCCACTATACACCTTCCTGGATTGGGCCCATAGTGAAACTGAGGACTAGAGTACGGTAAGATATACATAAGTAGCAGACAAAAAAGTGAGGAGCATCAGGATCCAAAAAGGGCTTCAAAGTGGTAGGTTTTTAGCATGGATTTGAATAGGGCTACAGAAGGGGCCTGACACACAGACTCAAGTAGTTTGTTCCAGGCATATGGAGCAGCAAGATGGAATGAATAAAGTCTGGAGTTGGCACTGGCAGAGAAGGGCTCAGATAAAAGGGATCTGCCAGTGGAGTGGAGCTCCTGAGGAGGGGTGTAGTGTGAGATAAGAGAGGAAAGGTAGTGAGGAGCTGGAGAATGAATGCACTTGTAGTTCAGTAGAAGAGGTTTGAACTGGATATGGAAACAGATAGGGAACCAGTGAAGTGACTTGAGAAGAAGGGTTACATGAGCATAGCGACACTGGCAGAAGATATGCCACCCAGCTGAGTTTTGAACATACTGAAGGGGAGAAAGATGATTCAGAGGGAGACTAACAAGGAGCAGGTTACACTAGTCAAGGCGGGAGGTGACTAGTGAGTGGATAAGGGTCTTAGTAGAGTGAGGTAGAGAGGAAGGGACAAACGTTGCTATTGTTATAGAGGAAGAAGCAGCAGATTTTAGTCATCTGTTGGATGTGCGCAGAGAAAGAGAGAGTAGAGTCAAAGATGACCCCAAGGTTGCAAGCTGAGGAAACGGGGAAGAGTATAGTGTCATCCACAGAAAAAGAAAAGGGAGGAAGGGGGAGGAGGGTTTAGGGGGAAAGATAAGTAATTCAGTTTTGGCCATGTCCAATTTCAGATGGTGGTGAGACAACCAAGCAGCAATGTCGGATAAGCAGGCACAGATCCAGGACTAGGTTCTTGGAGAGATTTCAGGCACTGAGAGTCGTCAGCATAAAGATGATACTGAAAACCATGGGAGGAAATAAGTGCACCAAGGGACTGAGTGCAGAGAGGGAAAAATAGAGGTGCCAAGTCAGAGCCCTGAGGTACACCAACTGAAAGTGTGATGGTAATAGAGGAGGATTCACCAGAATATACACTAAAAGTGTGCTGAGAGAGATAAGAAGAAAACCAGGACAGATCAGAGCCACTAAATCCAAGTAATGAGAGGATATTGAGGAGAAGGTGGTGATCGACAGTGTCAAAGGCAGCAGAAAGGTCAAGAAGGATGAGGATCGAGTAAAGGCCCTTGGATTTGGTGAGGAACAAGTCACTGGAGGCTTTGTCAAGAGTCATTTCTGTGGAATGTAGAGGATGAAAGCCAGACTGCAGTGGATCCAGAAAGGCTTGATAGGAAAGAAAGTCAAGACAGCTGCGGTGAACTGCTTGTTCATGTAGTTTTGAAGCAAGGGGAGGAGAGAGATAGGCCGATTGCTGGAAGGGTAGGCAGGGTCTAGTGAGGGCTTAGAGAGGAGAGGTGTGAACAGAGCATGCTTGAAGGCCACAGGAACAGTTGCAGTGGAAAGCAATAGGTTAAGGATATGACAGACGGAAGGGATGATTGGTAGACAGGTGGGAATGGGATCAGAGCAGCAGCTAATCGGTTTGGAGGGGAAGAGAAGATTTGCAGTTTCCTCGTCAGTGATTTCAGAAAAGGAAGAGAAGGTGACAGGTGAAGGAAGAATTTGAGATTGAAAAGGGGGAGGGGTAGGCGGAGGTGAACCTGTGGAGAATTCAAGGCTAATCTTTTGGAATTTGTCATGGAAATAGTCAGCCAAGGTCTGGGATAAAAGTGAAGTAGGGACTGGGGGAGGAGAGACCTTAAGGAGAGAGTTAAGTGTAGCAAAGATACAGCGAGGGTCATAGGTAAGAGAGGTAGTCAGATGAAGGCAGGTAAACAGAAGCAGGCAGATTCCACAGGAAATGCCTTAGTAAAATGCAGACAAGGTAAAAACTTAAACTTTAAATATTTACAGAGGAATAGGTAGAAGGAAAAAAAACACTCCTAACTATGCAGTCAGTAGTAGTCAGAGTGCAGAGGTAATAAAGTGTTAGGGAGGGAGACACAGCACTGCCGAAGGCAGGAACTGGGTACGGACAGACAGAAGGTAGAAGACACATGGAAAATCTAGAAATATAGAAAGAAAGAACAGTATAGAAATAAACAAGAGGCTAAATTCTAAATAGGCACAAGAAAATATCTGAATGGAGCATAAAAATTAGCAGAGGCTTACAACGAGGGTGCTCTCCCAAGCAGAACCCTCTAAATTGACGATCAGCTGCTCATGTACTCAGAGAAATAAACTTCTGAAGAAAGCACAGTGGGGGTCGGGCTGGCCAAGTGCTGAAGGCAGGTAAATGGAAGCAGGCAAATTCTATAGGAAGTGCCCTAGTAAAAATCAGACAAGGTAAACATTTCAACTTTAAATATTTACAGAGGAATAGGGAGAAGGGAAAAGATAAAAGCACTGCTAACTGTGCAGTCAGTAGTAGTCAGAGTATAGAAGCAATAAATCGTTAAGGAGGGAGACACAGCACTGCAGAGGGCAGGAGCTGGGTAAGGTAAGGACAGAGAGAGCAAATAGAACACACACTGAAAATCTAGAAATATAGAAAGAAAGAACAACATAGAAATAAACAACAAACTAAATAACCCTCTTTCACCTCATTCAGGAATCTGCCTTATTTCTTTGTATCTCATTCTCTCCATAAGCTTCCAACCCCACCTCAAACATTCTAGGTCCTTCAACCCTCTCCCCTTCCTATATTTCTGCTCTCAATCTCACAGTACTACTCATATCCCTGATCCAATCGCCCCATTGTCCTCCTTTAGCTCTGCTCAGTTTCTTAGCTCCCACTATCCCCTCACCTAATGCATCTCCACTCTTGCACCCTGCCCAATCATTAGTTATCACTCTCAGTTGCACTTAGGTCCAGAGATCCCACTTACACTCCTAATACCTAGCCAATGTTAAAGTCTGTCTTCTTCTGTTCTCCTACCTCTTGTTAGAGTATCCTGCTTGAAAGGATTGTCTTCTATTGCGTGATTTAATAAATCACTCATCGCTGCATAAAGTATTTGGATCATTGCACTACTGTTTTGAGTGTAATTGCACATTTTAATCCCTGAGGAAGGCAGTTGGTCACCGAAACATGGCTTTGTAGGGTCCTTTTCATGTTCAGAATGGTTTAATTAAATATTTTCAATCTTTCATTGCCTAGTTTTGCATTTTCCCTGCATGTTTAACTCAAGCCCTGGGCAGCAGCATAGCACAATGGCTTCTGCGGCTGTGAAGGTGTAAGCTGTGAGGGAGACTTTTGGTACCCCTTATGCTTGGGAAACCTGAATAAGTGCCTCTCTGGCTCACTTCTAAATTGGCTATAGGTGCTTGAGCACCCCCAATATTGAGCAAACTCCTTCCCTATATCCAAGGAGGGGTGATTTGTGCTAATTTTCGCACTCCAATTGTTATGAATATTTGGTTCCTATAGTATTTTTATGTTGATATTACTACATGTTATGCTGATTTGCTCTACCTTTGATGCTGGAAACTGGAGAGGTTTTTAAAAATGGTGGTCTATAAAGCCTCTGATGTCCTATACACAGGCTGTGCAGATATCCAGGCCTGCTAAAAGACTCATGCATGCAACACACGGTGTAAAATCTGGCTACCTGTTTTGATGTCTGGCCTATATGAAATATTCCAAAGAAAAGAAGGAAGAAGCCCATATTACTATAATTACTCTATCAATGTTGTGTAAATTGAATCATTGACTGAAAAAATGATGTGATTAAGGTCAAAATATGTCAGGGTGAAAACAGTATTAGAATTCATGTGTCTCAGCCATTCTCTTGGCTCATGAATCCAGTTAATTATCAAAAGCTTAAGTTCAAATTACTGACATGAAATAAAAATGAAAAGGAAGAATAAACTGTTAATTGATGGGACAGAATAATTTTTCCAAGTCATTGGACCAGTACTGGAAAGCATAATCAACTTAATAAATCTTTACAGAGAAAAGTTATCAAAATTGTTTGGAATCTACATCAAATATCCCATGAAATAACCTTTAAGGACCTAAATATTTGTATCCAAGAAAAGAGAAGAGAATGGGGGGATATGATAGAAGCATTCGATCCCTCAAAAGTATCGATAATGCAAACAAAACAATTATTTTACAGAGGAAAGAATACCCTAGAACAAAGGTCCTCAAACTATAGCTCACAGACAAGTTCTTAGCAGCCCACCTGACACTTCCTAACTTGCAATTCCAGGTAGTCTGATCACCCTGTTTCTTTCTTCTTCTGGCCCCCAAGTGATATCATAATAAGATGCCTCAGGCCTCTCAGTCATGGCACCTTGTCATGACATCATTTGTGCACCAAACGAATGAGTGGGCTGCAGGTGATGCTAGATTGGAAGTGCCTTGCAGACATTTAAATGTCGCTGCTCAGAAAACAGCACCAAGTACTGGGTTGTGGCAGTAACTGCAGCGGCGATGATGACAGAGGAATAAGTAGGAAGATTGCATCATATCCAGCTGTATGAATTGGACATTACGTAATTACTTGCAAGGGTTAGTCATAGAGGGGAAGGGTTTATGTCGGGCAGAGAAGGGAAGGGGATGCTGGAGTCTGTCACAAGCACAACGCCAAAACCACTAGTCTCTAGTTGTTGCGGGTGTGGTGGTTGATGTATCCTTCCTCTATGAGCAATATTTATGCTTTCAGTAAAAAGAATTGCAGTTGAGGCAAACTGAGGGTAAGGCTTATGACAGAAAAAGTTTATTTTTAACACAAGAGAATAGATCAGATTCAAAGTTCCATTAACAGGATAAATTATAGGCTTTTGCTTAAGGTTAGGCAAACTGGTGGCAAAAACAAACACAACTCATCAATGGCTTTTCAAAAGTCCTCTTAAATGTAGAAGCTTAGCCTTTTCACAAGAACAGTGTGCCACTTTTCTTATAGTCCTTTGTTAATCATAGCACAAAGAAAACAGGGTTAATTCTCTTATGGCAGTTTACCTTCAGTCAGCCTCAATTCTCTGGGCTGCACTTCCAAGTGAATATGAAATAAGCATTCAAAATGTCCTCAAAACTCTTAGCAGGCTTTTCATATAAAACAGGAGCAACAGCCTCAATTCTCTTAAACAGCCAATTAGCTTTCTTGCTGTTGCAGAGTTCTAACACAGCTGATAATCAGGCATGAAACACAGCTTCCTTTACAAGCTTATGTGGCAGTAAATTCCCTTTCCAAAACACACAGGAATTTACCTCCTTACTGCTAATGCTTTAAGGTTACCTTTGCAAGAGGAACAATTCTTTCAAGGCTGGCTTTTCTTCAACACTTCAATTCTAAAGCTTGACATCCATAAACATGTCTTCTTCCCCCACCTCTGGCTCTGGTTCTCCCAATTGCATGGGCTCTGACTCATTCACTTGATCAGACTGCTCAGCTGACAATCTCTCTGGTGGTCTGAAAGCTTCTCCAATTCCTGGCTTCCACCCCTGTTGCCAACCTGATTCAGGGAAAACAGCTCTCACAGCTCTGGGTAGCTCAGCCCTTCTCCAGGAGTTAGCACCTGCTCTGTCTTCTCTAGCATTCCATCGTCCTTGTTGCTCTGGACTCTGTTCCTCTCCCCATCTGCTTCTTCTGCTTCCTCTGCTGCTCCTCTGGCTTCCTCTGCTGCTCCTCCTCTGCCTCTCTCCATAATCTAACCAGGGTTTATACTCACTGGTATCCAACCCCACCTCTTTCTCTCCCAGGTGTTTGTAATCTCCCTGCCTTCTGAACTTAGAATAATCAGTGCACTTGTTAGAGTAAGGGCTTTGGTCCTCGTGCTTGCAATCTCCCCCTCTTACTCTATCAAGCATTTCCTGAAAACCTATTCCAGCTGGGGTTTTTCTGCTTTTGAAACGTGGCTCTGGCCTTCTGACCCTGCACACCTAACAGAGGCCCCTTGATTAAGGTGATTTCCTTATGCTTTTCACCTCCCCCATGCTCTGGATGGCTGACCTTGCCACAAGTCACAGAGAGGGGATAGGGAAGGATCCTCTATGCTTTATTCTATAGTTTCTTAAATTCTGTTGCTGTCTTTCGCCATCATCATTTCCATTGAAAGACTGTTTTAATATTTTTTCTATTTTATAGTGGCCTTGATGCCCGACAATGGGGGGAGGGGGAGGGGGAGGGAAGGGAAGAGGAGAAGTTGGGTATATGGTGGCTATAGAAGGGAAAGGGGAGATGCTGGAGACTTGTGCTGAGAGAACTGCCCTAGCTGTTCTGTTTTTTTCAACCAGCCGCATTAGGAAAGACCATACAAGAGAAAAGCAATTTCTAAATACGCCTTGATAAGTTTCCTTGAAAATCAGGAGGTTTTTAATCTAAAATGAATAACCAAACACACAGCTGTGTATGTGGACCTTATTTTAGCTGCAGAGTCCGCGTGAAGGGGAACCCCTTCCTGTATAAACCCTCCAGCCCTTCTAGTGATCGGAAAGATCCAAAGTAGCCCTTTGTCTAAAGCGTTCGAGGACCACTGTGCTAGAACAGGAAGCCACAGAGTGATGCTCCAAGAGAAGAGCAGCAGCATGAATCAAATGATCTGTCAGGAGAGATGCTGGAAAAAGAAACTGTGATAGAATTCCAGAGGACATAGCATAAGCCAAGATGATCCCCTCTAGCAGCAGTCTTGTGGTACTAATATTAGGCGTCACTATTGTAAGAGGTTACTGGCACCATTTTGAGAGCTGCTGGAGCTGGGGCAAGAAGCGAGGGAGAGCACTCTTGCCAAAATCACCACTGGACCACCAGGGTGTCACCAGGTAAGACCCAGGGGGCCTCAGTGGGGTAGGGGGTCCAGAGTGGAAACGTGTTGGGGTTTGATTGGGATTGGGGGTAGAGGGAGTCTTGGGAAAGGTTTCCGTCGAGTTGCTGTCCACCCACGGGGAAGGTGGTTCTGAAAGGGGCGTGCTGATCTGATTGGGAGAAGAGATCAGAACTTGGGAGGAAGGGGGCACTGACATGACACAGCTAGATGGGGATGGGCAGCAGCTGTGCTCTCAGGCTGCTGACAGTGTGGCTGCACGTAATGTCAACGCTTGAGGTGGTGTCAAATGCAGCAGTACTATCAGCATAGTGACCGCTAGTGCATGCTGCTATCCCATGAGCTAGCTGTCACCAGTCAACATGCCCACTCTCCACCCTGATCTTCCTCATTTCCCATTCTGTGGCATGCAGTTAGTGCATGGAATAGCACGTGCCATGCCAGCATGCTAACAATTATGTGGGTGTGTGCTAACAACACGGGTGCTTTTGTTGGGTTAAGTATCGCTTGCACAGGCGTAAATCCAACATGGAAGTTTTCTGATGTATTTATCTAAATACATGATTTTCTAAAACATGGGATACATGTATACTTTGTAGGTATGCTGAAACCATGCCCGGGACATGCCTCCTTTCTCTCAGTTTAAATCCCTGCATTTTATCATATACTGTACGTAGCACCGTTTCTGAAATTGCTAATTACATGCATATGCTACTTTGTTGTCTTAGGCTTTTGAAGCCAGTATGATGATCTTTAGAGCTTTCTGAGTCATGCTGCTCCACCTCTGGAACATCTCGATGCTACATGGTTAACATTGGGGCATCTAGCAACATTAGGGGGGATATTCAGCAGCACAAACTGGTTATGTGCCACTGAGTATCCCCCTCTAACACTGCTAGACACCCTGATGCTAACCGCGTCGCATCAGGATGTTTCGGAGGTTTTCCAGAGGTGGCGCCGAAGATATCGAGGCAGTGGAGATTTTCAGCTGCTGTCTGGTTATCTTTACGCAGCAGAATAAAGGCTGTCCTAACTTTAGCTACCGTAGCTAACTGGGCAGCAGCTGAATATCGCTGCGGTGCTCACCACCCAACCCAGATATTCAATGTCGGTGGCCAGAGATGACCCCAGCCTTAAATATCTGGGTCTTAGTTAAAGCAGCGATGGCCAGCTGCTTTAACAGTGCTGACCACCGCCCCTGAACATCAGCCCCATAAAATTCACTTGTTCGTGCATATACCTATAAATTAATATGCGTGCAATCAATTGCACATATTTTTAAGTTCTTGCATTTATACTGTGTTCATCTTAAAAAACAAATAGGCCAAATGAATGTGAAGAAATGGAAATCGGAAAAATGTGTCCAAATGAAATAAATGCATGCTCACAAATGCTGTTTATCACAATAGTCTCTTATGAATCAGACCTATTAAATAGCAGGGGAAAAGCCTTGGTGAATCAGGTCTTCTGTGTGCTATATGACTTTTTTTCAGAAATGCCTTCCAAATTCTCATTTCTCGCAGATGCATGGGGTGGCTGTTGCATGCTTAGGACCTGTTTCACTAAGCTTTTATCTCTTGTAGACAGAGACTGGAAGAAAAGCCTTAGTTAATTTTGCATGGCTGACTTGAGGAAACACTGCACTCAGGGCAGGATGTTCTAAACATTTTTTCCCACAGACTGAAAGAGCCAGATGGACCAAAATGTTCTCTTCTCATTTTGTGTATGGAAAAAATGCTTAAACATCTGTCTCAAAATGAGAGGAATTCTTGAGTGCATCTGTTTCTCAGCAACTATTCATACAACTGGCTAAGAGGAACAGAACTCAGGCAATTGTACGAATAAGTGGTTTGGAAATTGAATCATGACTATAAAGTTATATTTATTTAAATAATGATAAATGCATTTGTCTTACTACTGAGTAGGAATGCTGTAAGCACTCCGGTAGACTTGCTCTGCTGTGATGAACAAAGCCTTCTAAATATTGTACTGGTAAATGCTTACATTCAGAAAACAAGCGAGGTCACAGAGGTCTCATTTTATTTATTCACTATAGATTCAAGTTTATAAACAATTAAAGCTTAAATTGTCCAGTGGGAATGGCTTTCTTCCTATTTAATTTCCTGGATACGTTTTGTTAACAATGGACACAACGTTCCATTGAAGCACAGTTATGATGAAGCTCCACCAGTCCCTATAATTTTGTGCAATTAAGTCCAGCGGAAAACTTGCATGTGTGGGGCCAAGCGCAGAGTTGGTGTCAACTAAAGTTCTTGGTTTTGTGCAACTAAGTCCAATGGAAAACTGCAGAAGAAAGCAGATACAAATAAAACTCCAAAACAACAAAATATGGCTCACAGAGAATTAAAAATAGACAGGAAGGATAATCTCGCTGAATATCTGTATGCCACGATTTAGCTGGTTAGAAGTCCTGCTAACTGGCTGAACCCTTTTGAATATTCACCCCTAAATTTTTAATCTGCACTTGAATATTGTTAGAGGGCAAATATGGCTAGCTTATACTTCTATACAGAATGGTGAGAAATTCAAACAAAAACACTTATCGGTTCAGCTTTACTTCATTTTCTAGAAAAATTATGTTACAAGAATATCAGTGTAGCTCTGATAGTTAACAATAGCACACTTTTTAAGTATCGAAAATAAGGGAATTAGAATACTACTGGTGCAGCATCCAAATACACAAATGTATTATTCTAAATGATGTAGAGCCAAGCACACTTCACATTATTCACCTTTCTTTGCCCTTGCTACTGCCATGTACTGGCAATTGTGCAAGCTTAACTTCATACTGCCCATGCTATGTGGTTTTCCATCGTCTCCCAATTATTGTTGCTGCTCCTTACTGCTTAATCAGACGACCACCCCCTGCGAGTTTGACACAGCCATACCATTGCTCATACCCCTGATAACTCCATCTCAACAACTTACTCTGACATGATCACTCACCATTCACGAGTTCTTTGATAATCTCCTTGTTATTTAAGCCTGTACTCTCTGTTAATTCATTCTCTATTATAACAGTTCTATGTAACGACACACTTAATGAGGTTCGATGTTATTGTTCTATATAAACTACACATTCTTGTTCTCTGTAAAGAGCTTTGATTTACAGATAAAGCAGTATAAAAGAATATATATATATATATATATATATATATATATATAAATAACTAAATAAATAATTTTACTGTTTAAATGTGAATGAAATGGTCAACAGAAGGCAGTCACCTCATGTCCAAAAGATGCATTACTACAGATGATGTCAGATAGCGCTGTGCTGTATTAAAGAGGTATGTATGAAGGTCAATAAAAAGAAGTAACAATCCAAGCACTAATTATTTTGGTACATTAAAATAGACTGAAGGTGCCTGCTAAGGAAATAATCTTTTAAGAAGGACCTGTATAAGGACATTAAGCACCTTAGAAGAACCTTCAACCTTTCATCTCCCACCCCCAATTAACTTTAAGCACCCCCTACCCCCGCCAGGCTTTCTCACCCTTCCCTCTAAGCAAACTGAACAATCATGAACACCCCAACACCACTATATGAGGATCCTTGGAAACCAGACAAGCAGCCTGCAGAACACAATCAAGAAGCAAAATGGTTACCCCACATTCGCGAGCATTTAGAAAAGGCAAACATCAAACCTATGGAATGGCCTGCAGTAACCATAAAAGAGTTGTAAAACAGGTTAAAAAGAGCCACAAACTGGAAGAGCCCTGGCCCAAATGGAGTGACCAACCTTTGGTTCAAAGCGTTAACTCCAGCCCACCTGTTAAACTGCAAAAAACCATTAATGAAGCTGCTAGACTTGACACAACAATGGCTTATAACAGGAAGAATATTTCTCCTTCCAAATGAGGACCAAGTAACACTCCCAAACATTATAGACCAATAACCTGTCTACCTATAATCTACAGTGTGATCGAAAAGTCTCTCTGCACTGAACACCGAACCGAAAGGAAAGGCAAACCTACCCGACTGTGTGCAAATGCCCCCAAGTGCAGATTTTGTCCCACCATGGTGGTTGCCGACCAAGTACTGTTCCCCTGAACACCTCAGGCATTGCCGATCCCCCCTGCACTGCTCTGGACAGTCTAAGTAAATCATTGTGGGTCCTGGGACAAAGCAGCAAACTCTCCCGCCAAAACTGGAGCAGCTCAGCTGTGACTGTGCGGGGCTGAGCTGCTCCGGTTCTGACGGGAAAGTAAACTACTGTGATGCTCCCAACCTTTGGTGGTATATCAAATGCCTGAAGGTAGATAGACAGACAGACAATTTTCAAGGGCATTTCCGAATATAAAACAGGTGTTTGCCCTCCTTATCCGTGCTTAGTTCAATTTTACTAGCAGAGAGAATAGGCATTCCTGTAGGCAGGTTTGGGATGAAAACTGCTTAGGTATATATTTTTACTTTCCAGATGTGTGTGTGTGTAAATTGACAAAGGAAATGTACCCATACCAATAGAGTACACAGATAAAAACTGCCAGTAGACTTTACACTTATGTGCACAATTTTTGTTCCCTTGAATTGTAATTCTTTTTTTTTAATGCCAATCAAAGGTTAGTATCATTTTCCACATAAAAACAAGCTTGGCAAGTTCTTGCAGACATAATATGCTGTGAATGTCAAATTCCCTTGCGTTTTTTCAAAAGACAATGAAAAATCAATGAGTCATTGATAAAATGTTACTATTAACTTTGGGTGAATAGTTAAGGTGAAAATTAATATACTTTCCAAGTAACTAAAAAAGATATATACTCTAATTTTCCCTTTCAATGCACAGATTTTCTCATCTCTCAACTTTCTTCACAGAAAGTAAAACATGATTCATCTTTTGTTAGATAAGAATACAATGGGTGTGAAATGCATTTGAGGGGAAAATCAAATTAAAACCAAACTAAATAATTGTAGAGCTTTAATTATAAAGCATTGCATGTGTTTTCCTTTAGATATATTTCCATGATAGCAAAAAAACAATTTATTTTGCAGTTTAAATCTTAGTTTGGAATGAATTTATATTTCAAAAAGCAGGACAGATAAATGAAATCTTTCCTTCATACCTCATCATCAGGCCAATGCAGAAAGCTGGTGCTAGACCCGCGCTGAAGCGATTTTTTACGTTCCCGACAATGCACACATTTTAACATTCGATACAGGAAGGATAGGGTATGCAAATGATCCCCACGTTAACCATGCGCATGCAAATGAGCCACTGCAGCGTTAAACTGGGAAAACTAGCGAAACATATGCGCACAAGAAGCCTGCGCTAGTTTGGCTTGCTCTCTGGGCACTGCATGGCTAATTTGCATATGAGTATTTTGATGGCATCGGGGACAATGACGGCATCGGGAAAAGCCCCCAATGCCATCAAAATACTGTCGAGGGCCCTACCCAACAAAAAACATTCTCTGGTAGCCTAGCTACCCGTCCTACCCCCCCCGACAGTATTTTCATGGCACTGGGGACGATAGCAGCATCGGGAAAAGGCCCAATGCCATCAAAACACCCAACAAAAAGTAATTACCTGGTGCTCTAGTGGCTCCTTCAACCCCCCCCCCCCCCACTCCCCAACCCCAAGTAAAATTAACATCCAAACCCTCCCTACCTATTTTAAGGTACAGAGGGGGTTTGGGTTTTTGGGCTGCTAGACCACCAGGTAATTTTAATTTTACTTGGGGATGGGGGGTGGGGGGTCAAGGGGCTGCTAGACCACCAGGTAATTTTAATTTTACTTTGGGTCGGGGGGTGGGGGGTCAAGGGGCTGCTGGACCACCAGGTAATTTTAATTTTACTTGGGGATGGGGGGTGGGGGGTTCAAGGCCTCTGACAGTGTTTTGATGGCATTGAGGGCATTTCCCGATGCCGCAATCATCCCCGATGCCATCAAAATACTGTTGGGAGCCACTAGGCCACCAGGGATTCTTTTTTGTTGCGCCACCGGCTCCTGAAAGTGTATTGATGGCATTGGGGTTTTTTCCTGATGCCTGATCATCTGAGGAGAAGATGATCTAGGCAGTGGGGAAAGCACCCAATGCCATCAAAATACTGTGCAAACGCGAAGGCCTTGCAGTGGCACGCGTGAAGGTCCTGCAGTAAAAAAGAAAGCTGGGCTGAGAAATCTCTATGCTGCCGCATGGCTAGCGGCAGATTTGCATACCAGACCAGGGGCATTAAAATATTTAAATAATAAGTCTGCAAGGGCTTTAAATGTCGCGTTAGGGGCGCTAGTTATCTGTTGGCGTTACTTCTGTTAAGCCGTAGTGTGCAGTTTTAATGGGAAATTTTTGACCCATACATGCGTGAGTATGTCCTTTAATCTGCTTCTGAAGGGGACGTGATGGAAATTTCCCATTAGATTTGTCAGACGGACGCGAGGTGAGACGCTGTCTCCCTGACGATGCGATATTCTGAAATGATTCTTGCAAGGGGTATTGTGGGCGGAGGGGGCCACTCCAAACACAGCTGAAGACATAATGCAGTTGTGAAACCGCGGTAAGCAGCCAATAAAATACTTCTTTTATGTGGGGTTTTTAAATTTCACCCAGCACAAGTATGCTGGTGTAAATATAAATGAGGTACTTGGGGGGGGGGGGGGTTTAAATGGATAACATAAAGTACAAAGCAAATCATGCTAATGGGCAATTAGGAGGGGGGGGTGTAGGGACTGTAATACCAAATAAAAAGGCACAAAGAACTGAATAAACTGGGCTTGGGGGGGGGGTTCAATTCTGCGATGCTAGTGGATCCCAGCAGTGGGGGGGTTCAGGTGCAGCTTTAATTACTAGGAGGGGGGGTTAGCTGGTGGCTGCTACATGGGGGGGGGGTGAAACCAAATCTGCTATGGGCTGTTTGGCTGAAATGGGGGCGTCTGGAAATAGGTTTCTTTGTGATGGCCGAGGTGTTAGGACTGCTAGGGGCTAGATAGAGGGGGGTCCATGTAATGAACTGCTAATGGGCTAGGGGGGGGTTAGGACTCTAATCAGGCTGGGGGGGGGTCATAGGACTGCTACATTGGCACAGAGGGGGGGTTAGGACTGCTATCATGAGAATGCTTATCCCTGCTGCCATTCTCTATTATAGATGGGTCTGGATCAGTGTTCATAGGACTGCTAATGGGCTAGGGGGGGTGTATAGGACTGCAGTAATGTAATCCAGGCTAGGGGGGGGTTCCAGGACTGCTAATCTGAGGGACAACTGGATCTCTCTCACATACCTTTGGGCTTAGGGGGGGTTAGACTGCTTGGGCTGTGCGTCTGATGGGGGCTGTCTGGAAATGATGGGTGATGGGGGGTTCCAGGACTGCTAATGGGCACTAGGAGGGGGTAGGACTGCCTTGGAAATGGGCTAGGGGGGGGGGGACTGCTAATGGGTCTGGGGGGGGGGGTTTCTTCTCTCTCTATCGCTTGGGCTAGAGGGGGGTTCAAGATGATGTTGGTGCTTGAGCTTGAAGCGTTAGGACTGCTATGGGCTAGAAGCAGGGGTTAGGACTGCTAGAATGGGCTAGGGGGGGTTATTCTGTTCTAATGGGCTGTGGGCTGATGGGGGCAGCTGTGTGAATCAGGCCCTGCACTTTGAGATGAGTGCTTAGGGACTGCTCAATAGCTCTCTTGAGCCACACGTTTTCTCACTGCTCATGGCTGCTGGGGGAAACCTGGACTGCTATGGGCTGGGGGGGGGTTGAGGACTCTGTTTCTAATGGGCTAGAATGACAGGGTTGTTCAGAGTCAACTGTTCTATAGGGGCTACCTGAGCTATGATAAGCTTCCTTATCACAGAACAATGCTAATGGGCTAGGAGAGGGGGTTAGGAGCTTGGTAGTAGTGATCTTGTGGGGGGTTAGACTACTGCTAATTGTGTGTGCGGCCTGATGGGGGCTGTCCAGTCCGGAACCATAGAGTTGACCTCCTCCAGCAGCCTTGGAGGACTGAAATACATCAGCGCTTTGGGGGGGTCTGGCCCAGTATAAGTAGGCAAGGAGGGGGGGTATAGGACTGCTACATGGGCTAGGGGGGGGTGTTAGGACTAGAAAGGGGGGCTGACTTTGGGAGGGGAGGTCTGAAATGTGGGTCTGTTGGGGAATTTAGGACTGGAAAGGAATTTTTTTCTTTTAACAGCGGAGATTAACTGTGAACCCACTATGGGGTTAGGACTGGTAAGGGGCTAGTAGGCAAACAGGGGTTTAGGATTCAATTAAAACACAGAGAGAACTTTCTGGTACCCATACCCAGGGGGCTGTAGTTAAAATGGGCTGTCTGAGGGGTTAGCCTTGAGGTACTTTTAGTTTAAATGGTAAGAAGACTGTTCTGATGGTTAATTTAGGATCCAGCAGAGAGCTATGTAGTTTAAATTTCTTAAAGGTAGTGGGGGGTTAAGGTGGTAATGGTTTACTCAGCGGCACAGGGGGTACTGTGTAGCAGCCCTTTTTTAAAAAGTGTGATGGGGGGTTAGGACTGGAAGTGGGTTGATAGGTACTTGCACAACTAAAAGGATGGTGCCTCAGGGTGGGGGGCTGCTAGGACTGGAAATGGGCTGATGCAGGGACTAGAAGGGATGGATGCTTGGGTGAGCTGGATATTAGAAGGTACTCTTGGTACAGTTTAGTGGGGAGGATATCCATGGATGGGGCTGACCTTAGTAAAATGGAGAGGGGAAAAATATTGGGTAAACACAACTTAAAAAAGATGCAGACAGCAGTCCAGCAGCGGGATTGGGGAGTAAGTGGGGATTGAGGATGGAGGGGTAAATTTTCCCAGTAGATGAGAGGTCTAGTGTGCACTAGGTGCAGGAAGCGGCTCTCAGGGAAAGATTAGTATGTCTAGAGGCTAGAGTAGCAGACTTGGAAAAAAAGAAAAACCAGAGAGTACAGAAGAAAGGGATATAGTCTGACAGTCCCACCTCCAGTCTGGCAGATCCCTGTAGCAAGGGAGGAAGACACGTGAGAAACCTGGAAGTGATCAGAAAGGACCTGTCCTCCAGGTGAACAATTGCAACTCGCACCGAGGAGGTTTCACACAAGTGCCAATGAGGGAAAGGAGAGCAGTTATAGTGGTGAATTTCATTAAATGGAATATGCTGGGTGGCGGTGGACGGAGGATCGCTGTGCATCATTAATTTTTGCGCATGGTTTAGTACGAAGGTAGCGGAAATTCACATATAGATAGATTTAGATAGTGCTACAGTGTGCTGTTGTATATGTCGGTACCAAGTTTGCTAGGAAAAATGTGGTAGGAGGTTCTGGAAGTTTAAATTATTGTCTTCCTTAGGTTTCTAAATCCAGAACTTCCAGGGTAGCGTTCTCTGATGGTCTGTTCCACGCGCAGGACCCAAAAAGTGAGGCAGAGTCCGGGAGTCTCAATGCCTATTTGACAATTGCAGAGATTGAGGGGTTCGGATTTCCCCAGTAGGGGAACATGTATTGTTGCTCTTCCGAAGGGATGGGCTTCACCTTAAACCGGGATTTGAACAGGTGTGGCAACCTTTAAAAGGAGATAGAGCAGAGTTTTGCTAATGTGAGTCCTGGTAGTGCTGTTAGGATACGTTTGGCGAATGGTTTGCTATGGGTTCCTACAAAGCAGAGCGTTTCCAAAAAAGAGTAAAGTAGTTCCTAATGTGCCCCTGCGGTTGGAGCAGACAGAATTAAAGATCCCAATGTAGAAACCATGTCTAAATAGCCAAATTCTTTATCCAATACTCAGTCTCTAAGATGGCATGCAAATGCTAGAAGTCTACAAACAAGATGGGAGAGTTAGACATTATAGCACTAAACGAGAGGTTAGATATGATTGGAATATCAGAGACATGGGGAAGGAGACAAACCAGTGGGGACACTGTGTAATTGGGTAAAACTATATCGTAATGATAGAGCGACCAAATTGTGGAGGGGTGTGCTCTATGTTAGGAGGGCATTGTGCAGAAAGGATTAAAGTTTGGGCACAAAAATTGCGGGTAGAATCTCTAGGATTGAAATTCCATGTAAAAGGGGATCGAGGCAGTGGGGGGGAAATCGCACCCATGGCCAGAATGACAAAATATGTTGGGGCACCACGTTCAAAGAAATCAAGGTTAAGTCTAGCAAAAGTTACAGTGCAGTAAAAATTTTGGTGTTGAGAAATCTCGACTGGGCCTGTCTCAACAGGACATGCTAGGGAGATAAAGTTCCTAGATGTTGACTGCTCTTGGAGCAGCTGGTTCATGAACCGACCAGAGGGGAAGCAATATTAAACCTAGTCTTAGTGGAACCACCAGAGTAGTGCAAGAGATAAGGGTGTGGTGGGGCCACTAAATAGATTTAAATAGCCATGGATCACTTGATTTAATAGTGGAGGAGGGCGCTAGTAAGTTGGAGTTTTACTCTGTTTCCCTTTAAACTTCGAAAGGGGAGACTATGATAAAAGTGTGAAAAACATGGTGTTAGAAAAAACTAAAAGGAGCTGCAAAGGTTAAAGACGTACATCAAGCTGGGTGTCTGAAAAATACTATCTTGGAAGCCCGACCAGGATTTCCTATGGAACAAAAGTGGAAGGTTGGAATTTACTGTTATTTGTTTTGTCTGGAGGTCAGCCAAGAGATTTCTGTTTTTCAGGAAATGTCAAAAAGTGAGCCAGGCTGGAAACAAGCACTGGCAAGTCAAATGCAAGGCATCCTGCAAAGAGAGAATTTGCCCACCCCCATTGGAAGCAAAACGCGAAATAAAGACCTTTTCAAGTAATCGTAGCAAAAAACCTGTGAGAGAGTCAGTTGGCTTACCAAAGGGGCTCTAAAGGCAGCACTAAGAGGCGGTTCAAGGCTTGCGATCATGACTGAATTCTTTGCTCTCCTCTGACACAAGACTGTAGGGTGTTGGCATGAAACTGGTACATGTGGAAATTGAAGGGAATAGGCATCGGGAAGCGGTCTTGAAGACTATTAGATAAACAGAGTACCATGAAATCACAGTGTCGGATGGTATACATCCAAGGGTGTTGAAAGAAAATGAAATTTGCAGATTCCCGTGCCAATGCTGTGGGCATCATTAAAATCAGCAGCGGTGGCAATTGGGGCATCGCCAATGTAACACCAATTTTTAGGGTTCGAGCCGCTGATCCGGGAAATGGTAGCAGCAGCCTGACATAGTGAGTCAGATGCAGCAGAAACATCATAAAGAATAAATGTAGCATGTAGTCATGACCTAGGGCCTGACATGCCAACATTTCTTTAGACTGTGAAGATTATGTGTAACTCTGTATGTTTTTTGAAGGAGTGAATAAACCAGGTGGACAAAGGGAGCGGTTGATATTGTGTATCTGACTTTCAGAAAGCCTTGTCCAGCCAAAGGTCCCTCCCATGAGACTTTTGGCAAAACTAAAGAGTCATGGGATAGGGCAGTGTACTATAATGTGGATCGCGCTGGTTACAAGATCTGTCTCTAAATGGCCAATTTTCCGATTGAATGTGGTTACCCATGTTTATTACTTTGATATTCATAAATCCTATGGGGGAACAACAAGTGAGGTTATCAAATTTAAACACATAAACTATTAAAGTTGTTAGCACTTGTGGACCATGCAAGATGGATGTGAATGGAAGACTGGCATCAAAATGGAAGATGAAATTTAATGGGAGAAGTGCAAGGTTAATGTAGGGAAGACTATGCTCACGATGCAAGGTTCCAGTAGGAACCACACCAGGAAAAAGATTTAGCGTCGTGGATACCTTGTTAAAACCCTCGGCCCATGCAGCGGCGGCCAAAGATCTACAGTAGTGCTAGGTAAAATTAAGGAAAGGAATGGAAAATAAACAAAGAATTCTATATAAGTCTATAAAGTTCCATGGTTATTGTCACTTTTCATGTGTGCAAAAGCTTTAAGACACCAAAGATATATAGGTCGATTTCAAAGTTTTATTAGAGAAAAGCCACCAAAATGTGTCAATGTTTGATGGAAGTGCTCTCCATGAAGAAGGCTAAAAAGGTTTGGGGCACTTTAGCCTGGAGAAGAGAAGGTGAGGGCATACTGTTAACTAAGTCTATAAATAATGCCGGAGTGATTTTGTGGAAACGTTAGAGTATGTCTTTAACTTATCAGAATATGGACAGTAGGGGACATGCAATAAGCTACAGGGACCTATTTCTTCTAATAAGATTCCAAAATATTTTCAATTTACATCAAAACTCCGGGAGTTTGATGGCCGGAGGTAGTAGTTTGATAAAGGATGTTAGTCCCGTAGCTGGGTTTAAAAAAGGTTTGGAAAGTTACCTGGAGGAAAGGTTGTCCATTATTAAGAAGGGAACTCTAGGATATCAGTCCCGGAACCAGTACAAGCATTGTCAACCTCCTCCAGCAGCCTAGGTACGACTGACCTAGATTGGCCAGCGCTTTGCTCGGAAACCAGAATAAGTAGGCTGAGGACCTTGGTCTGACCCAGTATGGCTATCTTGATGTTCTTGAGCAGAACAACAAATAAGGAGAATTAACCAGAATACATTCAACATATCAATATATATATATACGGAATAGAATATTTCCATTTTCCATTTCAAGTAATTTTTTTTTTTTAAATAAATTAATTGTTTTCATCGACTGTGTCTGAATAAGAATATCGTCTGACAACACAGAAATGCGCTACCCTACCACCTCCTAAGAGGATGGGCAGGCAAGAGCGCTACGCAAGAGGGTCCTCCAATGGCTTTATCCCGCGCCACCCGGAAGCAAAGAAAACGCAGAGTACCCGCGGGAGTCGAAACAATCAGGCTGGCAACTCTTCAAACCAAGGGAGGGATCCGGGACTGGACTAGAGTTCCGCAAGGAACAACAATTATTTTATTTACATTCTCTTATATACCGCGCTATTCTGCATCAGGTAAGTCTATTTTACCCTCTATCTATTAGCAGGTAAGTCTAATTTACCCTTCCTTAGCGTCCCTCTAGTCCAGTCCCGGAACCATAGAGGATGTAACAGAGCAGTGAACATCAACGGGAGGGACAAGCAAGCCCAGCCTGAAGCACCGCTGAGCCAAAACGCCCATCCTCCGCTGACAAAACATCCAAGCGGTAATGCTTGGCAAAGGAATGCAAGGACGACCAAGTCGCCGCCCTACAGATGTCGCCAACTGGGACCAGACTGAACTTTGCCCAAGACGCCGCCTGTGCCCGAGTGGAATGAGCCCGAAGACCCTGCAGAACCAACTTGCTCTTCAAGATGTAGGCCGATGCAATAGCTTCCTTCAACCAGCGAGAAATAGACGACTTCGCCGCCGCTTCTCCCTTACGCGGTCCCCCGAACGCCACAAAAAGCCGATCCGACCGCCGAAAGGATGCCGTCCGGGAGAGATACTTCTTGAGAACCCTATGGGTGTCCAACAGACGCAACTGACCCCCAGATCCAGCCCCATCGCGATCGGAGAACACCGGAAGAGAGACCACCTGGTTAACATGAAAGGCGGACACCACCTTGGGTAAGAACGCCGGAACGGTACGGAGAACCACCTTGTGGTCGGAAAAAGAGAGATAGGGCTCCCTACAAGACAAGGCCTGTAGCTCAAAGATCCTCCTAGCTGAACAAATCGCCACCAAGAAAACTGTCTTCAATGTGAGATCTTTTAGCGAAGCAATGGACAACGGCTCAAACGGAGGAGCCAGCAAGGCTTCCAACACCAAATTCAAATCCCATGGAGGAACAGCACAGCGCCGCAGCGGCCGCATGAGCAACACCGCCCTCAAAGACCGCCAGACATCCGCGTGGGCCCCGAGAGACTGCCCTGCACCTTCCCACGGTAGCAGGAAAGGGCAGCCAGCTGCACTCGCAACGAACTAGCCGCCAAACCCTTGTCCACACCATCCTGCAAGAACGAAAGGATCTGCGACACCGAAGCTCCCAACAGACGCACGGTACGCTCTGAACACCAAGCCTCAAAGATGCGCCAGACGCGAATGTACGCCAAAGATATAGAACGTCTACGCGCCCTCAGCAAGGTCGAAATGACTGCCGCCGAATACCCCTTAGCGGTCATCCGAGCCCTCTCAAGAGCCATGCCATAAGCGAGAACCAAGCCACCTGAGGCATGCGCAATGGACCCTGACACAAGAGATCGCTCCGCTGAGGGAGCCTCCACGGGCGATCTGCTAACTGTTGCACCAAATCCGCGTACCATGGCTGCCTGGGCCAATCGGGCGCCACCAGCACCACGAGGCCCCGATGATGCTCTATGCGCTGCACCACCTAGCCTATCAGAGCCCAAGGCGGGAAGACATAGAGCAGCTCCCCCTGCAGCCAGGGCTGCGCCAGCGCGTCGAGCCCCTCTGACATCCGTTCTCGCCGTCTGCTGAAAAAGCGCTCCACCTGAGCCGATTGGAAGGTCGCCATGAGATCCATTAGGGGAACACCACAGCGCCGTACCAGAAGCGCGAAGACTTCGGGGTGAAGGACCCACTCCCCCGGGTCCACCCATCGGCAACTCAGAAAATCCGCCGCTACTTTCTCTACGCCTGCCACATGCTGTGCCGACAGACACTTCAGATGCGATTCGGCCCAAGCTAGCAACTGAGCCGCCTCCCGCTCTAGCCCCACGCTGCCGGTGCCGCCCTGCCGATTTATGTAAGCGACTGTGGCCGCATTGTCCGAGAGAACCTGAACCGCCTGCCGAGCAAGAGTCCCCCAAAACACTTGTAGAGCCAGAAACACCGCTCGCATCTCCAACCGATTGATGGACCATTCCTTTTCCTCCACCGACCACAGGCCCTGGGCAAACGCGTCCCCACAACACGCCCCCCACCCCAGAAGACTGGCTTCCATGGTCAGCAGCTTCCAGGATGGAGGTTCCAAGGGCATGCCCGCAGCTAGATTCTCCGGCCGTAACCACCAGCGAAGATCCAGGCGGACCTCCGGGGGACAGATCAGTCATCGAGATAACGCATCGCGCTGATGAGACCAACGCCGGAGGAGCGCGCTCTGATGTTTTCGCATATGCGCTCTGGCCCAGGGCACCACCTCTATCATTGCTGCCATCGTGCCGAGCAACTGGAGATACTGCCACGCTGTGGGCGCTGTCTGCCAGAGAAAGTGCCGCACCAGCCTCCGCAACGCCTGCGCCCGCTGATCCGGCAAGAACACTGCCGCTTGAAGCGTCTCGAAGCGCGCCCCCAGGTATTCCAACAACTGCGAGGGAGTCAACCTGCTCTTCGCAAAGTTGACCACCCAGCCCAGACTCTGTAGCAACCGCACCACCTTGGCGGTGGCCTCCGCACTCTCCGCCCGAGACTTTGCCCGAATTAACCAATCGTCTAGATAAGGATGCACGAGCACCCCCTCCTTGCGAAGAGCCGCCGCTACAACTACCATGACCTTGGTGAACGTGCGGGGCGCTGTCGCCAGGCCGAAGGGCAACGGCTGAAACTGAAAATGTCCCATGGGAACCGCAAACCGCAGGTAGCGCTGGTGCTCCCGCCGAACCGGGATATGCAGGTAAGCCTCCGTGAGGTCGAGCGAAGTCAGAAACTCCCCTGCCTGACAGCCGCTATGACGGATCGAAGTGTCTCCATGCGAAAGTGAATTACCCGGAGACACCGATTGAGCCTCTTTAAATCGAGGATAGGACGAAAGGATCCCTCCTTTTTCAGCACCACGAAATAGATGGAGTACCGACTGGAACCGCACTGGTCCCCTGGCACCGAAACGACGGCCCTGAGGCGCAACAATCTCTGCAACGTGTCGACGATGGCCCTCCGCTTGAGCGGAGCTCTGCAGGGCGAGAGAACAAAGGAATCTAACACGGGACAATGAAGTTCGAGAGCGTAGCCCTCCCGAATTACCTCCAGAACCCACTGATCTGACGTAAGTTGGACCCAGGCAGGGTAGAATTCCCGCAACCGCCCCCCCACGGGAACTACATCTACCTGAGCCCGCCTCATCTCATTGGGGCTTCTTACCAGAGGCGGAGGGAAAGGCGGAGAAACCTCTGCCGGCTCCTCTGAAGCTACGAAACCCCTGGCTTCTAGTCGGGAACCGTCCACGCTGAGGCTGACCAAAACGAGCCGCCCGAAAACGGCGAAAATCCCGAGGAGCACCTCGAGACCCAGTGGCAGCCCGGACCTGCTTTGGTTTATCCTCCAGAAGACGACCCCCTTTAGACTCACCGAGATCCTTGACCAGCTTTTCCAAATCCTCACCGAACAACAACTTACCCCGAAAGGGAAGTTTACTGAGACGAGCCTTGGAGGAACTGTCGGCCGCCCAATTGCGCAACCACAAATACCGCCGTGCCGCTACCACAGAGGCCATAGACTTAGCTCCACTACGGATGAGATCATAATGAATGTCCGACAAATAGGCGGTCCCAGATTCCAAACGCACTGCATCCTCCACCTGCGCTGTCCCGACATCCCCCTGTAATCGTTGGGACCAGCGCAAGCAACCTCTCGCGACCCAAGCCCCCGTCACGGCGGCTTGCATAGAGAGGGCACATACATCAAAAACCTGCTTCAATAGCGTATCCAACTTCCTATCCTGCACATCCTTCAACGCCGCGGCGCCTTCAACCGGGATCGTAGTCTTCTTCGTGACTGCCGACGCCGCCGCATCAACCTTGGGAGACCGATTCTGGCGAGTCCCACTCCTCCTGAATCATCCCTCTAAAGACTGTGCAGGGGAAAGACCCGCTGGGACTTACGCACCGCCTGGAGCAGAGGATCCTCCAGAGCATCATCCGGCACCGTCGCCTCCGCCGGCATACTCAATGTTTTGAGAGTCTCGGCAATCAAGGCCGGAGGCTCTTCCCTACGAAACACCCTGACGAGCCGACTATGCTGCTCCGTGTCAGGTAACTCTCCCTCCTCTAACTCCTCACCTGAGGTGTTATCCAGGTCCACGTCCTCCGTCCCGAGGTTTTCCCCCAGACGAGACGGAGAATCATCCTCTGCTGACCCCTTGGCCACTTTCGCAGCAGGAGCGCCATCTTCCGTCCGAATCAGGGACCCCGGACGCTTCTGCCCGTCCGAAGCATGAGCCGGAGAGACTACCCCGGGTTGCAGGAGCGCAAAAGCCTGCTGCATGAGAGAGAAGAAATCTGGCGGAATCCCCGGAGCTAAGGCCACCGAATTCGGACCCTGCGAACCCGAGGACCCCTCCCCAGGGGAAGACTCCGGCCCCTGAAAATCTAGAGTCGCAGGCAAAGCCGGCACCGCACCCAGCGGAAGCCCCTCACCGGCGACAGCAGGAGAAGGAGCTGTAACCTCCATAACATTGGAATCCAGAGTACAGGTCCCACACACACTGGACCCTGTCAGCAAACCCCGCTTAGCTCCACAAACCACACAGCGTGGCTTTGCAGGCATACTCAATGGGAAGCTCTCCTGCCACCCTCTGCCCGTGGGTCAGCAGCACAGCCTAGCAAAAAAGGAGCTTGTGAGGCAGACTCAAGAAACCCCCGTTTAACAATAAAGTTTTTTTTTTTTAAATTCTTCACACACTATGACCCCAGAGCACCCCCAAGTCGAACCCAGAAGGTCTGCAGCCAAAACGAGGGTTAGAAAGCTCAGAAAAAGCAAATTTAAAGCAAATCGGGATTTTTTCAAAATGGCCGCCGCAGCCGATTCCCGCCGAAAAAACCACGCGGCAGACCACCCTGAGAGGAACAGAAAAACAAACTTAGTCCCCACCCCTTGTTAAACCCTAAGGGGCCCCAAAAATCAGAAAATTAAACACCTCTTACTCACCACTGCAAGATGGGGTGAAGGAGAGAGGGAGAGATGCAGCAGCCTCGCTGGAGCTCAGCCTGACTGTGGCTTCAGCTCCAACACCGGCAGCACTTTCTCAGCTGCCCTGCTAACTCCGGGCCACTGCTGCCAGCCTGCAACCTGCTCCTCACCCTTTAACGCGGGTTCGGGAGCAGGGAGGCACAGAAATACCCTTGTGCTGTCTGAACCCCACAGTGCTCGTCTAAGCAATGGGGCAGTGAAAGGAAAACAGGAAAAGTAAGAGAGAGAGAAGAGGTAAGGGGGGGGGGAAAGGGGGGGGGGCAGATGGAGCCAGAGGAAGAAATCTCCTGCACCAGCACAGCTCCTGCAATCAAAACCCAGAAAGGGCAAATTAATAAAAGTAAATTCAAATTTAAAGGTAAATGTATTCTATTTAGCTTTGCCTATATCCCTAACTGAGCCCAGAACCAGGCTCAGAATCTCCTTCAGCTGCTTGGAGACTGAAAGTACTGGTGAGAGGGGGCGGTCCTTGCCTACTTATACTGGTGCCAGCAAAGCGCTGATGTATTTCAGTCTCCAAGGCTGCTGGAGGAGGTTGACAACTCTATGGTTCCGGGACTGGACTAGAGGGACGCTAAGGAACCATTTTTTGACTGTTTTTGCAGTGTGGCATGGTGCCGAGTCCTGCTGAAATATAGTTGTGCCAGAAACATTCATGTGTATTTTAACTTTAGTATTCAGCACGGATATGTATTTTACAGCATTTACTCTTTCACCTTTCTCAAAAATGTGTAGGCCACATCGTCCATTCGCCGAGATACCACCCCATACCATGACCGATGGTGGGTGTTTAACAGTCTTGATCGTGTACTTCGGATTTAGTCTCTCGCTTACTGGTCAACGGACGTAGTTGTAACAACTCCCACATACTTGCTGAAATGTACTTTCTTCATCTGTGAACATTACCCTCTCTCACCATTCAGCAAATTTGTTTTTCATCTTGCTACAAAACTGTTTTTGAGGAATCGGTCATCTCGTCCAGTAGTTATCCGTCTGCACCCACATTCCGAACAACGTGTATGGCCACCTGATTTCAGAACATTCTGAGCTGCACACCTTGATATATGCAAATGTTTTGCAATAGCACATTGTGAATATCCTTCAGCATGGAGTGTGACAATTTGCCCCTTTACAAAGTCATTGATATCACACTTTCTACCCATCTTGATTGTATATTTTACATGTAACTTTCAATCTTTTCCTAGTTGTAAAAATTCAAAACTTCATCCAAGAAACCTACTACAGAGTGTAAGTAAACTAAAATGGACGCCAGATGCATGGTGTGACTAATCGCCATGCTGATTAAATAAGTAAGCACGTGTGACATCTCCACAGTGCATTATTTAACAATAAATTGTAGAAAAAGATACCTGCCTTAGTTTTTTGGCCACTATTGTAAGCTTGTATCTGAGGCAGTGAAGGGTAAAGTGACTTGTCCAAGGCCACAAGGCGTACCAGTGACTGAAAATCATCCCAGCTCACTTGGGCACTATCTGGATAGTGCCAGGATTGTTCAGGGTCAGAGTCAGGGCGCAGCACCAACTAACCCAGAGAGCGGAGATTCTCGTACAGTGCCTCTGCTGGATAACTGTCTTCATAATTTAGGACAGCAAAACAGCTGTCCTAAAGTTTAGCTAACTGAATAATGACTCTTAACATTACCCTTATCCAGATACTAGTGCCAGTCAGTACCATACCCATCTGTTCAGTGCTGGTATCCAACTAGCAGCTGGCACTGAATATTCAGGTGTGATTGTAAGCACAGCGGCTGAGTTTTAATATTGACCCGATGGTATCTAGGCAGTGGACATTAATAAAAAAAGGGGAAGAAAAAGAGGATATAGTTGTAGGAGAAACAGAAGTATGGAGAGCTAAAGGGTACACTATCTAAAAGAGTAACAGATCAGGAGTAGAGATAGAAAAATAATGTTCTCCCCCCTTTGCTTTATTTTCATAATTAAATGAATTAGGTTTATGAGGCAAAGAACTCTCCAAGTTTCTGAGAGTGGAAACTCTCCAGGTATCTGAGGACAGGGGCATTCCTAGCCTACTGCCCTTGTTCTTGCCACTGCTGCTGGAGGGGGCAGGAGGGGAGGCAATAAGGAATGGAACAGGGCAACTCTCTTCTGCTCTACTGGGTTTGTCCCATCCTTTCTCCCTTCTCTCCTATCCCCCAGACATCATTTGGGGGAAATGGGAGGAGAAGGACTGCAACAAACACAGCCACAGCGAGCTTTACCCTTAGAGAAGACTAGGCAGTCGCCTACTAGCTTCTGGGACACACTCAAAGCAAACAATAGATCCTGACATCCACATGAACTCAAAGTGCCATTAGCATGAACCTGCAAGGCGGATGCATAATTTTTAAAAATAGCCTCAGGAAAATGGTGTTCGGAAAGTGCCCTCAATGAGGATGTCTGGATGATAAGGGCACATAGGTGCATATGTTACATGTATTTGATAAAGGTAACATATGGGCCTCAATGCCTTTATATAAATACCTCCCGGAAGTCATGGCACAAAGTTGGATCCGCTCTGAGGCAGAAGTTACTTTGCATTTATATGCCAGTAAGAACTGGCACTTATACATATATTTCATAAAACATCTGTCTAATAGTCTCCACTGGTCCTTAAAAAGGGAGAGAAAGATATATATATATATATATATATATATATATATATAGAGAGAGAGAGAGAGTTAGCCATCGTAGGTGAGAGTATGGATGGGGGGAGGATGAAGGGGAGGGAGTGAAAAAGAGAAAGTTGATGCACACTCCCATTTCCATTAATCAACACCAATCTCAGGCTGACCACAACCTAGATTCCCAGCAACGCCTACAGCTTTGAGTTGATTGCACATACTTATTAGGGTACCTCAGCCATCCATGTTGTTTAATTTGAAAACTGATTTGTACTGTTGTGTGACTTCACAGTTTATGAAGTGCGATCAAAAAGTATCGAGACTTGTACAATAAGACAAGAAGTATAACACTGACAGTTATTGCACTCAGTCTCCTTCAAAGTAGTCCCCCTTCTTAATCCAAGAGAAAGGCTCCTTCCTTGGGTAATGAGGTATATCTGCTGCGGAGCGAAAACTACAATCTGCCATGTCAGAGGCTCCCTGAACGTTAGAACATCCTGAATCTGCCTCCATACAGAGTCCCAATAGGAACTCACCCCTGAGCAGTCGTAGACTATATGCCGGAGGGTACCCATCTTAATCCCACATGTCCAACAAAGGGGGGTGAGACTCTTATCCCACTGGGCCAATTGTTTTGGCGTATAAAAGCAATTATGAGCAAAATAAAAAAGAGTTTGAGTGATGGAGGCAGATCTGGTAATTCGAACTTGTTTGTTCCAAAACGTTCTCCATTGAGATTCAGAGAGCCTCTTCCCCACAGTGCGTTCCCATCTCTGTTGGACCCTCTGCATCACTAACGACGGAGATAAGGTCAATCTTTTGTAAATACGTGACGCTATCCTCGAGGTTAGCAGATTTTCCTGAAATATCTCAGTAATCCCTGGAGCATCAAGACCTTGCACCGGGTCTATTCCCGCCCCGATTAAACAGTGTCGAAGTTGTATCCACTGGAAATATCATTTGGCGGAGACCAACTCCTGTTGAAATGCCCTGAAATCTTTCCATTTATTGGCAACCCTGTAATTGATTCACTATCCAAATTCCACGGACAAACCACTGCTTTCCAAGCAAAGGTTGACTTTTGGATTTTAAAAAGGGGGGTTGTTCCATATAGGCAGCCGGGACCTAGAGCAACAGCTGGTTCACTAACTTTAATGAAAGTAAAGAAAGGCTTTGGAGTGTATCTAGAATTACTGAAGGAAGCACGGAGAGATGCGAGAATGCATACCTGGGAGAACTCTAATGGGACAGGCGTAGCTAGCCTCTCTTCTAACTCAAGCCAAACAGGCCTTCCTGCGGTCGGCTGTTCCACCCATCGCGCCCCTTGTTTGAGAAGAAAAAGCATGATGATAAGATTGAAAGTCTGGAAAATTTACGCCCCCCTGCTCCCGTCGAAGCCTCAATTTCTCTTTAGCTATTCGCGGGGTTTATTATTCCACAAGAACTGAGATAATATTCGTTCAAGCTGTTTATAAACATGAGCTGGTAATAGACAAGGAAGCCTTTCTAAAATATAGTTGATTTTTGGGACTCGATCATCATTTTTATATCGTCTCCAATCGTCCCCACCAAGACAACGTAAGGGGCGTCCACTTTACAGTCAACTCCTGAGCCAGTTTCAAGATCACACCCACATTCCATGCAATCGTTTCACTGAGCGGATACCGGTAGTAAACACCCAGATATTTCACCGCACCCGACTCCCAAATAAAAGGATAATCATTAAGGTGCCCTTTATGAACCCACTTATTTAAAGGGAACGCTAAAGATTTAGAACAGTTAATTTTATATCCAGAAAACTGCGAATACCACTTTATCTGCTCTAGTATTTTAGGAATAGAATCAGGCGTTGTGAAAAGGAAGATTCGTCCGCGTAGGCTGCTGAAAGTTTGACCTCCTGACTAGCAATTCTCGCCCCTTTTATATCTGGACATTGCCGAATTAGGAGAGCCAATAATTCCATCGCTAAATTAAACAACATAGGAGATAAGGGGCAACCCTGGCGAGTGCCACGCTTCAATTCAAAAGGAACCGACATTACCCCATTGATACATATCCTCGCAGTGGGATAGGTGTATAAAACCTCGATTGCACGGATAAAGGCACTTCCAAAACCGAACCACCGAAGGACTGCAAAGAGAAAGGGCCATTCTAGGCGATCAAAAAGCCTTTCCGCATCTAATGCGAGGCCCACAATCGGGGCCTCCAATCGCATCCGCTCCCTGTAAGAATATGGCATAAATGGCGCGCATTGTCCTCTGTCGACCGGCCTTCCGTAAGCTGCATTGATCCGGGTGAATTAGTTTGGGGGAGTATACTTACAATTCGAGCCGACGACAGATATAAGCATACTCTATATCTATAATCGGCATTCAAAAGTGATATGGGCCGATAGTTAGTGACCAATAAAGGGTCCCGCCCCGGTTTCTCAAAAACCACCACTTAGCCGCAGCCGAACGCACCAACACCTTGTTCCGCCATAGATAATAAGGATTAGTATTGCTGAAGATAAGGAATTAGATCTTTTCGCAAAACATTTAAAAAATTCGGCGGGTAGCCCATCTGGCCCAACAGCTTTACCCGAGGCCATGGTGTGTTAATAGCGCGACCGATTTCCCCTGTAGTGATTGGCATATCTAAGTTTTCCCGTTGTTCGTCCGAGAGAGTAGGCCGATGAAGGCCAGCTGTTAACTGATCAAAGCCTACCTATGTGAATTCCCGCTCTGAGCGATAAAGGTTAGTATAATATTGAGAGAAAGTGGCAGCTATCGCAGGATCCCCAACAATCAAAGTGGTCCCTTGAGGTTCCCTCAAAGCGCTGACCCGTTGGGCTTCCCGCTTTCCTTTCAACGCTGTAGCTAACAATTTACTAGATCTATTGCCCTCCCGGTAATAATTCCCCTGTTGTTTCCTGATGCTCTGAGGGGCCTCTGCATTTACCAGGTATTATACTGAAATCGTAATCTTCGAAGTCTCAGTAAAATACACGGATCTGCCCGTCGTGTGTAAGAACCCGTTCCCAGGATTTTAATCTGTTGGCTCTAGTCCATACGTTTCTTGTTGCCTCTGCTTTCTCCGCTTATACTAAAACTGGTGATGGTTTGCTCTGATTGAGGCTTTGAAGCCCTCCCACCAAGGCCCACCCGAGGTGTCCTGCAGAGAGATCAAGTGAAAATATTCAGCAATTGCAGTTTTACTGCAATAGAATAATTCGGGAACCTCCAGTAAGGACCTATCAACACCAATCAGCGGTCCAGTGGATAGGGAATTAGTATTTAGTACAACTGAAGTAGCCGCATGGTCTGAAACATGGATAGAGTGAATATTAGTAACATCCACATTCACGACTAGGGCTTGGAATTAACAGAAAATCAATTCGAGATTGCGAAGTATGAGGGGCAGAAAAAAAAGTAAATTCCAAATCTCGAGGGTGCTGTAGTCTCCAAATGTCGACTAAAGCCAGCTCTTTGATCATAGATGCAAGGAAATTTGCCCCTTAGACAATTTGATCGATCGGGGCGGTTGTCGATCTATCAAAGGATCTAGAACCTGATTGAAATCCCTCCCTACAAGCATATGTTTTCCAACCTCGACAGATAATTCCGTCGCTACAGTTGTAAAGAAGTCAGGATAGTCAGTGGTGGGAGCGTATATACACATAACAACAATGTCCATCCCATTCAGGTTCAGCTCCACTTTGGTCCACCGCCCCGCTGTATCGGAGCGTGGTGTAATACCTGAGCCCGAAGGGATTGATGAGCGAGTATGGCGACCCCATTACGTTTTTTAACAGCAGCGGAGTATGCTATAACCTCATAGGGCCGCACCCCAAGCTTCAATGACTCTTTTTGATTCAAATGAGTTTCCTGCAATAGCAGCAAATCTGCACGTTCGCGCCGCACATAATCTATGATCTTTCGCCCTTTAACCGGATTATTAACCCCTTGTACATTTAAGGAAAGGATTTTACAAGGAGCCATTGAAGCCTATGCGGTGCAATGGACCCCTACGGGTCTGGATACGATCCAAATACATAGTTGCAAGATAACACATAGCAGGGATAGCATACCAAGTAACATCAGAGAAATTAGCTAAGGCTTTTTTGAACCATCCTAAACAAAAACCCTGGAGGAGAGACAACCCAGTTATGATATATCGGAAGCTTGAGCCGGCAGGGCTGGCTCGGGAGATCCAGAGATAACGAGCCCTTTATAGGGCTCGGAGTGACCATGCCATAGAGGTCATAGTCCCATTCCCCCCCTCTTGTTGCTGCAGAACAAAGCGCTTAAGTAACGCCATGCAGGATAAAGTAACAGTGACCCCCATTACCCATCAGCAAAGAACTATTGACTGGGTTAGGGTACCACTGAGTGCACCGTAGCATCTTGACCTCGCCAATTTAGTGCGTCCAGTCACCGCATCTGGGCTGCCTCCTTCTCATCCAGGAATTGCTGCCAGCAAGTCAGGTTTCTTCAAAAGTCCTGGTTTGATTATGTAAGGTGATCCGCATTTTTGCAGGGTAAAGCAGTCCAAAGCGCGCTTGTAGCTGCTGCAACCGGGGTCTAAACTCTAGAAATTTCTTACGCCGGTTCACAGTGAACTTAGCCAAGTCCGGAAGAAGGAGAGTTTTGCGCCCTTCATATTTGATCGGGGCACGTGCCCGCGCCAACTCCATGATTTGTGTAGCATGCATGCTGGAATCGTAGAACACGGAAAACAACTGGCCGCGGCCTGGAGGTCTGCAAGGTTGTAAATGAGGGAACTCTGTGAGCACGGTCAATCTCAAAGTCCTTTTCAAATGTGCAGCGTAGGATTTCAGGAATCATTTTGATCAGAAAGGCCCGCATGTCTTTACCTTCTACTCCTTCTGGGAGTCCGACCATCCGTATATTATTAAGGCGGGCGCGGTTATTGCTGTCTTCCATCTCTCTCTGGAGCGCGCGGAGCTGTCTCTCTAGGCTATCCACCTTTTCCAGCCGGGCCCCGTGGGTGGAGAGAACTGCTTCTACTTTATCTTGCCGGAGAGTAAGGCTTTCAATTTTACTATGCAAAGAAGCGATTTCCTCCTGCACCGTACTTTAGCGCTTCACCCGTTGGCTTTTACCAGATCATTCACTCCTCTTATCTCGGTGAGAAGTTCCTGCAAAACATCAGCGCCTTCACGCGTCGCCGCCATTTTGTGGGGGGATATGGGCTCCGGTTTAGATCTTTTCCGCGTTACTGTTCAAAAACCGAAGCATAATCCAGGCCGCTGCGGTTTAGGACCCGCCATCAGCGAGTTACCTGATCCTTCGGCAATAGATAGCGCAGTTTAATGCAGTAAAAAGGCACTTTTATCAGGATTCTGCCTGGAACTCCCGGGAGCCCACGTCCTAAGCGTCTGCTCTGCTCGGCATCAGGCTCCGCCCCCAAAGTAGTCCCCTTCTGATATAACTTACTTCCTCCAGCGTTCCTGCCACTGCTGGAAACAGTTTTGAAATGCCTCTTTCATTATGCTGTGAAGCTGCTATGTCAAATTTTGCTTAATGGTCTCCAAATCATTGAATCTCCTTCCTTTCAGTGGTAATTTCTGTTTTGGAAACAAGAAAAAGTCACAGGGTGCAAGGTCAGGTGAGTACGGAGGCTGATAGACTTGCTTGATTTGGTATTTGGCCAAATCAACAGCTGGTGATGCGTGAGCTGGGGTGTTATCGTGATGAGGCAACCATTCACCATTCCTGTGCAACTCTGGCCTCTTTTGATGGACTGCATCTCTCAAACGAGCTAGAACTTGGACATAGTACTCCTTATTGATGGTTTGTCCTTTTAAAGCACACTCATGATGAACAATACCCTGCTAATAAAAGAAAACTGTGAGCATGACTTTGACATTGCTCCTCACCTGATGGGCTTTCTTGGGTCTGGGAGAGTTTGGAGTCTTCCATTGTGAAGACTGAGCCTTAGTTGCTGGGTCATAACCATAAACCCATGATTCATCACCAGTAATAAGCACTGCTTCAGCTTTGCCTTCATTTCTGCTCATAGATGGTCTTCCAGAATGTTCATCACTGTCAACACTTTGGCAGCCCTCTTGAAAATGTTTGTACCAGTCGTGAACTTGAGCATGACTCATGCATTCATCGTCATACACTTGCAGTAACTTGTCATAAGTCTCTTTGCATGAATCTCTAAGCTTCTAGCAGAATTTAATGCAAATTCACTATTCGATTTTTCACTCATCGTAAATCTGTTGAACTGCTTTTACATGAACGAAAACATCACATGATTTTAGAAAGTACAAGTGTTCTGCAGCCACGCTACACTCTGCACATGCAGAGCACATAACTAGGTCACTGCATGCTTAATAGTGTCATGGTGCGACGTACTGTCATATAGCTACACAATGTCTCAATACTTTTTGATCACACCTCGTACATTGAGGCTAGAACCTTTCATTACACTTGTGTGACTGTAAACATAGTTCTGCCTCTTTCACTCAGATTCTCATCCATGAAGTGATTGATTTCATGACTTGTTTAGACTGTCAAGTGAATTTATGTGCAATGCTTGTATTAAACTGTCAGAAATAGCAGTGACTGAGAACACAGGTAGAAAGACAAATGGCATTTGCTAAAACACATTTGCTTAAAAAAATAACATTTTCCTTTTGAACTGCACTTCATGAACTTTCACAAATAAGGTTTCAAGAGCAGCATCTTTGGATACAGTAACTGGCATGGATTAATTTTTGGATGAATAAATGAGGGATTGATTTTTACTTTGTTGAATGTATGCAGACTCTCATGCCTTGTACTAAAAGATAATGCTATGAGTTCCTGAAAGGAAAATGAAACTTTCATTAAAGTTGTTCTCTTTGATTTGAGGTTTATTATTGCACCCACAAGGCCTAGCGCTTCTTTTCTGATGGTCCTCCAAAAACCATGCAGTCGATTGCTCCTGCTGTAGCTCTTTATTTGACTCAGCAAAGGGACATGAGCATCTCTAAGAATGTCTCAGTGTAGGGATGTGCTGAGACTATGAAGGCCATTTTAGAAGCTCTATTTGGGATTTGGACATCTGAAAATGGGCACTGAGACATGCAAATCACGAAGATGTCCCTTAAACCATTTTGAAAAAGCCTGAAGCTACGTGTGTAGGTGTGATCACATCCAAATCAACCATAGGCATGCCTGGGAGGTGGCAGAGGCAGCTGCATAAAGACATACATCCATACCCAATTTCCAACAAGCGCTGCATGTCTGCTATCACTGTCAGGGACGTCCACGGCTATACCTGCTCCAAGGCACAAACAGGATTCGGAAGGATTCTCATTTCAGCAGTGTAACAATAGTACGATGAAGAGAAAAATGGCTCACAGTTTTCACTCTGTTAATACTTTTCACTCCTTCAAAGACATCCACTAGGATGTAGAACATACGTTTCTCCAGACATGTGCACTGCACTATGTCCACGTTTACTAAATGGCAGGCTGGGATGTGCAAGGGAGAGAGATCTATGGTCACGTTCTGTGATATGCAGTGTGTACATCTATGTCCCCTATTCTGTGGATGTGCATGTTCAACATGCTCCAGTTTCTAAGATGCACAGACTTCTAACATGTGCTTAGTCCATAACTATTATCCTGAAAAGTGTTTGGTCTGTTTACAGAGGGTAGTTATAAAACAACTATATTATATAGGGTATCCCTCTAATAAAATTAATCAAAGCTAGTGTATCAGAATCCACAAGGTGCAATTGGAAACCTCTTATTAATATGCCAGTTATTGTTTAACCACTGGTCTCAGCCTATAGCGTGCACTGCTCAGGATACATATCGCAAGAGCTACGTGCTACAGTAACATCAATGACCAGGTTTAATTATTTAGAGTATGGCTTAGAAAATGTCATGTACCAAATTTTGGGATTCTCAAAGAAAACCAGACTTATCTTAAATATTGATCCAGTTTCAGTTTTTGCCAATATTGCAGTTGCCCCAACGCCACCACTTCGGTATCCGATGTACGTTTCGTTGCTTCTTCAGGGGGCTTGCAAACAAAAATTGGCTCTGAACTGGGATGTCTCTGATTCAGGCATGCGCGGCGTCTTTTGAGAGGGCTAGGCAGCCGTATCAAGTATACTGTTATCCGCACAAGCCTGAATCAGGGACATCCCAGTTCAGAGCCAATTTTTGTTTGCAAGCCCCCTGAAGAAGCAACGAAACGTACATCGGATACCGAAGTGGTGGCGTTGGGGCAACTGCAATATTGGCAAAAACTGAAACTGGATCAATATTTAAGATAAGTCTGGTTTTCTTTGAGAATCCCAAAATTTGGTACATGACATTTTCTAAGCCATACTCTAAATAATTAAACCTGGTCATTGATGTTACTGTAGCACGTAGCTCTTGCGATATGTATCCTGAGCAGTGCATGCTATAGGCTGAGACCAGTGGTTAAACAATAACTGGCATATTAATAAGAGGTTTCCAATTGCACCTTGTGGATTCTGATACACTAGCTTTGATTAATTTTATTAGAGGGATACCCTATATAATATAGTTGTTTCATAACTATTATCCAGCAGACATGTGTATCTTTAAAGGCAGAGAGAGGCTGATTTTACAAGGCTGCTACATGTGACCACCTTCTCAGCAGTTCCATGTGCTGCATAGTGGACCTTTTGACTTGGACATCCCATTTTGCAGTCAGACGTCCTTCACAAGCTCAATACTCAAAAAAAAACGGAGCGCCTAAAATTTAGGCTCTGAAATTTTTGCTCTATTTTCAGTCCAGGCTGAGAAAGTATGTGAGACTCTAACGTAGAGAAAATTACAGAGAAACTATTTTAGAATGGCCCGAGAGAATTCCTGGAAAAATGAAGGGCCCAGTATTCAGTGACAGCGGCTAGCCACCACCACTGAACAGTAGACCCATATAGTCAATGCTGGGGCCATATCTGGGCCCCGGCATTTAATATCCGGATTGCCCGGATTGCTATGAAGCTAACTAGGCAGCAGCGATATTCAGCCGGTTAGCTTCTGTGGCAAAAGTTACTGCACTTGACTTTTGCTGCATTACGATAACTGGGCAGTGGCTCAGTATTGCTGCTGCCCAGTTACTGCCAGAGGCTACCCCCCGGAACACCCTAATGCTAACTGGTTAGCTAACCGGGCATACAGCGGTGGCAGGTGTTTATGCCGTTGAATATCCCAGCCGAGGGGATTAACATGGTTAGCAGGGCTGTTAACCACATGAATCCCTTTCAATATCAGGCCTGAGGAGTCCAAAGGAGATCCGAATGAAAGACATCTCACATCCAATAGTGTTAAACAGGCATAATGGGAAGGAAAACTGTGTGTGGAAAAAGAAATCCTTTGTGTAAGATTCATAAGGGCGATTGTACTGTGGCTGTATAAGTGTTAGAGATCAAGGATTTGGCTGCTGTATATAGCAACCACACTTATCTAAAGAACTAGACACTCTGTATGAAGCAGTAGAAAGCATAGGCTAACAGTATCTACAGTAAGTATAGAGGACTATTGTGTACTCTTCAGTAAGCAACAGAGTTGCACTGTCAGTGAGACCTGCTAGAGCAACAAATTAGCACTAGTGACACATAATTTTAATTTATTTAATTTAGAAAGATTCTCATTCACATATTAGATATCCCAACTAATGATATATATCACATTGCAGAAGATTAAATGATGTAAGGAGATAATTTCTCTTTACAGGAGTCATTTATGAATGATTACTGCCTGCTTTCTCCCCATTTGGCAGACAGTCTGTGCTAATGCTGTTAGCGCATACTAGCTATTACTAAATGACCCCCTTTGAGTTTTTAAGCACAAGATTTTCAAGTTAGATCATGCCTTTTCAGAAGTAGCTGGGGTGGAGAATGGGAGGGTTAAGGGTGGAGAAGAAATTCAAATAGTGGACAACTTTAAACTACTTGGATCAATTATCAATAAAGACGCAACAAGCAGTCAAGAAATCAGATGACACATTGCTTTTGTTAGAATGGCTATGAAGGACCTAGATAAGATTTTCAAGAGCAGAGATGTCTCTCGCCATACAAAGATTCGACTTGTTCAATCCATGGCATTTTCAATTACCGTCATATGGATGCAAAAATTGGACAGTGAAAAAGATAGACAGAAAGAAAATTGATGCCTTTGAATTATGGTGCTGGCGACGAATACTGTGTATACCATGGACTGCTCAAAGAACAAATTAATCAGTAATAGGGGAGATCAAACCTAAGTTTTCTTTAGAAGCTCAGATGACAAGACTTCAACTTTCATACTTTGGACATATCATGCGAAGAGAGAGATCATTAGAGAAAGACATCATGCTTGGCAGGGTAGAAGTTCAATGCAAAAGAGGAAGGCCAGCAATGAGATGGATCGATACAATAACAGCAGCTATGGGTGCCAGTCTGTCAACAATGAGCTGCCTGACTGAAGACTGAACACAGTTTAGGACAGTTATTCAGAGGGTCGCTATGAATCAACACTGACTTGACGGCACTTAACAACAACAAGAAGGGTGCAGAGCACATTGTGGTTAGTGTGGGCGAACATATCATGTGCTGCCAATGTTGTAATTAACATGGGTGCACTTAATGACACCTCAATGGATGGCTGTGTTAATTGCAAATGCTGCTGCCATGCATTAGGTGATCTGTCCATGTGGTAAATGCCGGGAACATGCTGGCCACAACCCAGTAGAAACTACAGAGGTGCTGCACTTACTGCTTGTTAGATTTAATGCTAAATGCATGGTCAGTGCAAAATTCTACTGCACTCTGGTAGAAAGGCCCCTAAGTTGGTACCTGAGGCAATGGAGGATTAAGCAACTTGCCCAAGGTCGCAAGGAGAGACATTGGAATTGAACCAGGATTCTCATCCTGCTGCTCAATCCATTAGGCTACTCCTACTCAAGCATGAGTTGAGAAATCTGAGTGACATGATCAAGATTGATTAAGAAAATCTACAATGTAGAACTAATTCACCTCATGAGGACCAGCTTCCAGAAGACCATCTGCTCAAGGAGCCCCAACAAAAAAGTAATCATGAGCTCATGTGTTTTATAATCCTGCATGTTTAGCAAATGTTTTATTTAACTGTTCTGAGCAGAATATTAGTAGAAAACCAAAGCCCTGTTTAAGTTTCAGTTATGAGATGCATGAACACACTGAATCACGCTTGTCATACTGTATCTGGCAGGGATCAGTGGACCTGGATATCGAAAGAATGAAATTAAATTCAGCAAGAGTTACAGCGTATCATAGAAAACACTGTAACTACTTTGTGTGATTTACCTATGGGAATGTTTGAACCTGTAAGAGAAGAAATACAATGAGTGAGAACCTATAAAGCTGCCATAGACCCAAATAAAGTGAACCTGTATAAGGAGAAAGGGAATGAGAAAGTATCACCATGCGTTTCTAGACTAATATTGGATTATGGACAGTCATTTATTTTAACTTGCTTCCTGAATGAAAATCCATTACCTTCATTTCTGCATCTTTTAGCATTCAAATTGTCTGATTTTTAGAGAAATGGCTGGTTCAGTTATGTAGCTGCCAAGTGCATAAATTTATACCAACTTCTAAGCAGGTGTAAGTATGCATGGGCCATTTACTTGTGATTGCTGCTGGTTTGGTGAAACTATTTTAATAAAGATATATACAGTAGACACCAATGTTATATTCATAAAATAGTGCTAAAATTGGCATTTACTTGACATTCCTACCTAAGGGACTTGCTTTAAATTTGCCTTGCCACTTAACCCTCCATTGCCTCAGAAAAATCCAAGTTATCAATGTCCTTGTTTAATGTAAATTACCAAGTTTAAGTTACAATCTAAACCACTTTGACTGAAATGATAAAGCAGTATAAAAAAGCCTGCTAAATAAAAATAAAATAATATGATTAAAATAGATCAAATGATAAACACATAAAAAGCCAAGATAATGCCCATATGCGATAGACTGTGTGGTTCTTCTTTGTTCTCATATGCTATATTTCTGCTTCTATATGTCAAAATGTGGTTATAAATTAAGTGGTAAGGCAATCCCAATTGGTTAGTAATCTCAGCTGTTACCTCTGTATATGTTTTGTTTATCAACCCCAAAGTGATGTGGGGAAAAATATGAGTTTGTTGTATAGAGACTCCTTTATAGTGAAAGAACTAGTTCCCTATTCAGGAAAAGTTTGAAAGGCCATTGGAAAAAATAGACAGTTATATCTGTTTTGGTATTCTTCTGGTCAACTGGTCACCGAATAGACACATGGATACTGTATGGGCCCTGTTATACTATGTTGCAGAAATCTCCTTGGATTTTTCTAAGCTCCATTTATTTGGGGACTTTAATGCGCATACGACATGCAATAATTGCATTTCACTAAAAGTATGGTGGGTTTTTAGGGGAGTGGCAGAATATCCATTATTGATCAACAAAGCAACTCATAAAACACGTTGGGTGTATTTTTTAAATCTGATATTAATACAAGAAGAGATCCAGCTTGAGGATATTATCCCAATACTATGGCCATACCATTTTTGTTAGTCTTGGTTTTTGTGCAAATTGATTTGAGAAGTTGGTTCTCTCCAAACTTCTGAATTTTCTGATTGATGGTAAGGGGTTTGATAGATTTCAGTCTGATTTTTGGGTAGGATAATGGGACAAAGACAATGTTGTTGACTTTTGTTGATGATATTTTGTGTGAATGGTCAAGAGAAATGATTTGTGTTTGAGTCTATTGGATTTAAGTTTGGCTTTTGACATAGTAGATCATAGGATATTCTTGCCTCAGCTGGTGGATTGAGAATTCAAAGAATCCTTTTAAGATGGATCTCATCATTCTCCGACATAAGACAGCAGCAATTAATAGCTCCTCATGAGCTTTTATGTGATATTCCACAGGGACCTTGTTTGTCACCTTCCATAGGGCAATAGTGGACCTGGTGCTTACAAATGGGGTGAGTGTTTCTTAAGTCATACCAGGTAATCATCTTGCTTCCAGTGACCTCCAGATGATATGGTTCAGTATTAGGAGGCAGTTGGACATGATTCACTCAAAAGAAAGGTTCCCAGACTTCAAGAAAACCTCAAGAAATTGTTTCCTGGATAGGGCCATTCCGGGGAAGTAGAAAAGCAATGGGCAACACTGAAAGGAGATATTTTAAGATCAACAAACATTTTGTTAGGAAAGTAAATAAGAAGTAAAAGAAGCCACTATAATTTTTAAAAGAAGTAGCCAAAAAAGTAAGCAAAAAGGACTCAGCATTTGAGATCACAGAAAGAGGAAGACAAGAATATCTGTCGAAGTTATGAGAAGCTGGTAAAGTAGACAGAAAGCAAAGATGCATATGGACTGCATTTAAATTTAAATCACCATCAGGTGTGCCCGCACGAGGCCCTTCCTAGAGGGCCCTTAGGCATGGCCCTTGAGCGTGGCATGGAACTAGAATCTTCTCTAACAGCCATCCATAACCCACCAACAACAAGAGCTGGAATGCCATTCCACTAGTCGCTTCCCATACAGCCCACCACCTGCACATGTAAAGCTGCAAATCAGCATCACCGTGATCAGTACCTCTGCAGCGACCATGCGAAAGCACAATACAAATCAGTACAGACAATGAAGCTTCCAGCCGAGCATGGAAAGGTGAGCCCTTCCAGACCCAGCACCTTTAACCCCTCTCTTACCACACATTCTCAGCAAGGCAACCAGAGACTCATACAAAAAGTCTCACACTTCCATAAGCAATAACAACAAATACCATGAATGAAGTTGCATCACAACCAAATCCTATTTACAGCACTTATCCTCCTCCTCCTGAACACAGCAACTAGCACATTACATATATATATTTTTTAGGTGCTGTCAAATCACAGTTGACTCCTGGTGACTCAGCTGCCTCTGTGTTTTCTTGGCAATGTATCACCAGAAGTAGATTGCCAGGCCTTTTCTTCTGAGGCAAAGGAGGGTAAAGTGACTTGCCTAAGCTCACAAGGAATGGCAGGGGGAATCGAACCCTTAATTTTCTGGGTACTAGGCAGTTGCTCTAACCACTAGGCTACTCCTCCCTACATTCTCCCACACTCATATTCTCCACACCACCTGGACTGCAACTGGGACAACCATGGTAACATTACCTCAACCTATATACCAAGAAACAATCCAGACTCATCCAAATTAGACCCAACAACATTCCACACACTCCCAACATCCTAACTGCAAACTCATTAATGCCGGTCTCGTACACAGACGCTAACAATTCAAGAACAAAAATGTATCTTTCGTTTGGGCACAGTAGGCGATTTGGGACAACAATTGTATAGAATGGCGAGCATGTTTATAATCAATATCGCCATTACTTGGCCCCTTTAACAAGCAACCTTCACCTGATTGGTTGGGTCTACGCAATCTCGCCACTATAAACAGATGTCGGGGACGGGATAGCGCACGCGCGGATGTTTGATGCACTCTTTAGAAGTTGTAATGGTGAAATACACAAGATGTGAATGAGGGTTCATCAACCGCCATTTAAGAGGTGAGCTACAATCTTTTGGTGATTTTGAATGCTACGACAGAGGTCATTAATATTAAGGTGCTCGCAGCTGAATTTCAATTCTCTTGTCAATTCACAGAACATGCTGCTGTATGCGAACTCCCCCTGAAGAAATTATAGAAACGCATTGAGGTGCCTATCAGGTGGCGTCGGGGACTGCTTTTCAAAGAAAATACAGCTAAGTTAAGCATAGTTTCTCAGTTACAAAATGCTGTGGAATGACAGTTTTACTAAAAGCAGGAAGAGTCAGATTTATAGGATAAGCACAACAAAATAAAAAAACAGTGAATGTTATGAAGGTCATTGATGCGATCTGGCGCACAGTTCGGGGAATAACATTCCCGACGTGGCAGCTGTAAGTCTGAGACCTATATTCACTGAGCTATATATGTCTGCAAAAACCTATTGATGCAGTGGAGGGAATACATTTGGTTAGTTAGTGACATGTTGCTTGGGCAATACGTAGCGTGGGCGAAGGAGCACGGGGTCACGCGGTCGGCTGTGCGCGTCATCTAGCGGGGTTTGGATTTTTTTTGCCCAGGCAGTTGGGTGGGAGTTCGGGGGTAGAGGCTTGCAAGCTCGGCGATTGCTCAAAGGGTGGGAGCGGTCTCAGCCTGTCACGCGGGATCGCAGAAGGCCGATAACACACGAGTTACTTGGGAGGGTGTGCCGGGAGTTGACGTGTGTGGCGAGCGCCCCCTATGAGTGCGTGCTTTTCCGGGCGGTGTTCTGCTTGGCCTTTTTCGGGGCCTTCAGGGTCAGTGAGCTGGCCGAGGCTTCGGGTAAATTGGATAGTGGCAATAGTTTGCATCGGCAGCATGTATGGATTGAGAACGAGCGTATGCGGGTTTTGTTGGCTAAGTCCAAAACGGACCAAAAGGGTAATGGGTTATGGGTGGTCCTTAGGGGGACGGGCGGGGCTTACATGCCCTTTCGCTGACATGCGCGAGTACTTGGCCATCCGCCCAGCGCGTGTAGGGGGTCTGTTTGTGCACGTGGATGCCTCTCTGCTGACGCATTTCCAGGTCATGGCAGTTTTGCGCTTGGTTTGCGGCGGCTCGGGGAGGACCCTCGTCTTTTTCGTCGCATTCTTTTCGGATCGGGGTGGCGACCAGTGCGGCAGCGGCGGGCTTGTCGAGCGAAGTGATACGGAGCATTTGCAGGTGGCGCTCGAGGGCTTTCGAGGGCTATGTCCGATTATGAATATTCGGGGGGGGGTGGGGGGTTTGCTAATACTGTGCTTTTTCTCTTGCAGATGGGGGTATGCATGTGCGGGGCTGTTGGATGTTGGGGCACTCCTTCATCTATTGGGCTGGCCAGCGGGCGGCGCAGCGACCTTGTTGTGCGAAGTTGAGTCTGGATCCTGCGGTGGTGGCGGTGTCATGGCTGGGCGAGCGGGGTCTGCGGTGGTCGCAGCTGATGCCTTTGCCCCGTCACCACGGACGCCGCAGGGGACAGCCGACGATATTGTTGGTGCACTTGGGGGGTGATGATCTGGCAGCTTGGACTTGTAAGCAGCTGATCAGGACAGCCAAGAAAGACTTTTCGGTTTGTTTCAAATGTTTGACGGTGTATTGTTAATGTGGTCAGACATCCTACCGAGGCCGGCGTGCTCGGATCAGCGGCGCTGGTCTCGTGGCTTGACCAAGATCAATAGGCAGATCGGGAGATGGGGCTGCGCTCAAGGCGGCTTGCCGGTTCAGCATCCCTGGGTTGAGGTGGCCTGCTACGGATTGTACAGGGACGACGGGGTGCACTTATCTCCAGTGGGAATGGATTTGCTCCTGAATGATTGGCAGGAGGCACTGGAGAAGGTGGTTCAGGAAAGGCCACACTGGTCGCAGCTTGGGGATTTTGGGGGGCGGCACAGGTAGATATCATCCCCTGTGCCGGTGGCGGGATCCCAGAGGTCCGGGGTCTGGAGCCTTTGGCGAATTGGGGAGGGGGCGGGGTGCCCTCGACCCGGACGACCCCTGGAAGACTTTTGATAGTAACATGGCGAAGTCGGATAGGGGTGGCAGAACCCGGCTGTTGGTGGGGACCACGGCTTGAGCGGAGGCGTGGCCGCCTTGCTAGTTGCATGGCTGGCGGTACATCAATCCGCGGGGGGGGGGGGAGGGGGGTTGGGTCAATATATCTGTTAATGTTAATGATGTTGAATTGAAATAAAGCTGCGACTAGTTGTCACCAAAAAATTGATGTCTGTGCTGTTGATTGATGCTGGAAGGGGTGGGGGTAGAATAAGGGCGGATGGGGGGGGGGGGGGGTAAGGAGAGAGGGGACGCTGGGTCCAGCTACCCGGTTACTGTGGGATGGATTGTCAGACTTTGGTAGTAAGTTAATGGAAATAGAATTTTAGGTTAAATAACACGACAATTATTCTATCAAATTGTTCAAATTTTTAAAGAATCTTAAGTCGGCGATTGCTGTTGTGAATAACTCATTATTACATTGTTTTGTTCCAGATGTTTTAAAAAGAACTTCGGTTTATCCCTTACTGAAAAATTCTTCTTTAAGTAAGGGCGACCCATTGAATTATTGTCCCATCTTTTCCTTACCTTTTTTAGCTAAGGTTATGGAGAAAATTGTTTTGCAACAACTTCCAGATTATATTGATAGTCAGAATGTACTTAGTACCTTCCGGTTTGGGTTTTGTCCTCCTCAAGGTACTGAAACTCTGTTTTTATCACTGATGGACATTTTCCTTACTGGTTTTCATCAAGGAAAATCTTACTTATTTATTTTGTTGGATATCTCCATGGCCTTTGACATGATTGATCATTCTTTGCTGTTGGCAAGGCTATGTGAGATTGGATTGGAGAAAACAGTTGATGCTTAGGTTTCTTCTTTTTTGCTTGGTTGGCAATTTCAAGTTAGATCTAAAGTAAAGTGTTCCTTTTGGCAGCTTATTTCAGCTAGTGTACCCCAGGGGTCTACCTTGTCTGCTAGCTTGTTTAATATCTACATTGCTCCTATTTTTAAGACCTTTAATGGTTTGGACGTTACATATTGGACTTTTGCGGATGATGTACAATTTGTGGTTCCTATTTCTTCCTCTTTGGATGATGCTATGGAGTATACTAACTTATATATCGGCACAGTGAAATCTTGGATGACAAATAATAAGTTGGCATTGAATGTTAATAAAACTAAAGTTTTGCTTTTGTGTTAGGTACTTCCAGACCCAATTTCATTGACTGAAAACTGTGGATTATTTGTTTCCAGTGGATTTTCAAACTTGGTACTTAGGAGTTTTTCTTGATATTCAGTTGAATATACAAATTCATATACAAAAACTTGCTAAGGCTTCCTTTTTTAAACTGCATTTAATTCAAAAACTGAAACCATATTTATCAGCTGAAAATTTGCATACTGTGGTTTAAACTTTGGTGCTATCGCCCCTTGGTTATTGCAATAGCTTTTTGTTAGGTCTTCCATCATATGATGTTCGGCCTTTGCAGTCTAGACAGAATGCTGCCACGTGTCTTCTTACTGGCAGTAGATAGTTTGATCATGTTTCTCTTGATCTATATAAACTACATTGGTTACCAACTAAATTTTGAATACAATATAAAGTCATCATGTTGTTATTCAAATTTCTTAATCATCAGGTGCCACTTCGTTTATCTGCTTTTTTCCAGGTTTATTCCCCTCCTCATGCTTTACACTCACAGGATACATTGCTATTAGATAAACGTTTCATCATTCTGGCGGATTCAATTTCAAATATTTCACAACAGAATCTTTTCTATGGTTCGCCTTGCCTGCTGAGTTGTGTTGCATTTCGGAGATTTTGGTGTTCCATAAAAAATTGAAGACATACTTATTTCAGCAGGCTTTTGCAGCTATTGTATGAGTAGTTACTATGCAGTCTTTCTTTGAACCTTGTCAGTAAGACAGTAGGCTCAGGGGGTTTCTCAAGTATGAATATGTAATATTTTGTTTTGTTGCAATTTTTATGTATGTTTTATGTTATCCATCTAGGGTGTAGTGTGGGATATAAATGTTTTTAAATAAATAAATACTGATAAAAATGAAAATAGTGCAGTTTTGGAATCCAGTGGATTAGAGGATCCAAGGCAGCATTGCTTCACTATATGTTTTGTCAGATAAATCTGATCAAATTTTAGATTGGGTGATTAGAGAGTTGGATCAAGAGAGAATGCTAGATGTGGTCTACTTAGATTTCAGCATGGCCTTTGACACCATTCAACATATGCGACTCATAAACAAATTGAGGGCCTTTGGTACAGGCCCTAAGTGACTAACTAGGCAAGAAAATGATTGAGTGGGAGACAACCAAATGTAGTGATAAATGGGGTTCACTTTGAAGAGAGGCACATTATCCTGGAAAGTGTAGATAACATGAAGACGGATGTATCAAAACTTGAAGAATGGTCAAACAATTTTACACTAAAAAATCCAGGGGCTTGCATTTGGATTGTGAAAATCTAAGAGAACTGTACAATATAGGGGGTTAAGTACTTCTGTGCACAAAAGAATAGTGGGACCTAGAGATACTCACATCTAACGATCTGAAAGTGGCCGAATACATATAAAGACTGATGGTTAAAGCCAGAAGGATGCTTGGATACACACTGAGGAATTACCAGCGGGAAAAAAAAGGTGATAATGCCTCTATAAGTCTGTGGTGAGACCACATTTGGAGTTGTGTGTTCAGTTCTGGAGACTGTACTTTCAAAATTATATAAACAGGATAAAGTCAGTTCAGAGAGCAGCTATTAAAATATTCAATGGTTTTCATTGTAAGACATATGGGGACAGACAAGGTGGGAGAGAGGAGATATGATAGACATTTAAATACCTCTGTGTTATAAACTCACAGGAGACAGTCCTCTTTCTGTTGAAAGGAAGTTCTGGAATGGGGGGGGGGTCATACAATGGAGGTGAAAGTGGGTAGACTCAGTGATAAACTAAGAAAATAATTCTTAACGGGAAGTATGATGGATACCTGGAGTAGTCTCAAAGTAGAGGTGGTGGAGATGAGGAAGGTATCAGAATGGAAGAAGGTAAGAGACAAGCACAGAGGATCTCTGAGGGAGAGGAAAGGATTGTAGAGCTTAGCGGTTGGTATGGATGTGCAGACTGGATAGGCCCTATAGTTTTTATCTGCCATCATTTTCTAAGGGGCTGATATTCAGTGATTGTGGTGGCTGCTGCTGTTAGAGTGCCATTGCCACTTTGGCGAAGACCTGGAGATCCAATGCTGCCGTCATATCAGGCACTGGCACTGAATATCCAGGTTGGTCAGATAGCGCTTCAGCTAACTGGATAGTGGTGACATGCAGCTGCTGCCTGGTTAGTTAAAGCGGCTACAGTTAGGACAGCCTTCTTTCTGCCTACCTTTAGCTGCTTTAAGATAACTGTCCAGCAGCTGAATATTACTGATGACAGGTTATCTTTGAAAGCGCCCCTGGAATGCCCTCGGAACACCCCAGTGCAATGTGGCCCACCTAATATCCCACTCAGCACAGTTAACACGGTTAACATTTCTGCTAACTGCATTAATTGCTTTGACTATGCCCCCCCCTATTTATTTTATTTATTTAACATTTCTTATATACCACCTTTCATTATATCAAGGCAGTTTACATTGTAGAAACTGAAATTATATTGAAGAGGGCATTATAACTTGAAGATAATTATTTTACAGGGAACATGGGCAATGGAGGGTTAAGTGGCTTTCCCAAGACCACAATGAGCACCTGTGGGACTAGAAACCCCAGTCCTTCCGGCCCAAGGTTGCTAGAAACCCCAGATCTTTTATGGGGCCTTTCTATTCAAAAGGACTTCCTGTTGAGTTTCTTACTCAGCGGCACCAGGGCCGGTCCCGTCCATTGAGCGAGAATGTTTTTTGCACAGGGCCCTATGTTTCAGGAGGCCCCACGCAAAGAACATTCTGCTTTAAAAGTAAATTTAAAAAAAAAGCTGTCTGCTGCTGCTGCCGCCGTGGCAGCAGCAGAATCGAGTGTCCCGCGGGGCCCCCCCCTGCCCGACAGAGCCCTCCCTCCCCACCTCAGTCTCTCCCCACGTCGGCTTTCAGAGCCGCAAAGGGAAGGTTTCCCTTTTGCGGCTATGTTAAGCACACTGGGGCTGATGGGGGGTTAGGACTGGTAATGGGCTATGGGGGGGGGCTTAAACTGAAAATGGGGTGATGGGGGGTTAGGACTGGAAGTGGGCTAATGGGGGCTTAGGACTGGTAATGGGCTATGGGGGTACTAGGACTGGTAATGGGTTGGGGGGTTGCTAGGACTGGAAAAGGGCTGAGTGGAAGGGGAGGCTTGAACTGCAAATAGCTGATAGGGACGAGGACTTGGAATGGAAATGGGCTGAGGGGAAGGGGGCTTGAACTGCAAATAGCTGATGGGGAGGGGGGCTTGGAATGGAAATGGGCTGTCAGGGGAGGGAGTTAGGACAGGAAATGGGCTGATGGAGGGGCTAGGGTAGGACTGGAAATTGGGTGTTGGGGGGAGCTAAGATTGGAAATGGGCTGTGGTGGGGGCTTGGATTCTAATGGACTCATGGAGGGGCTAGAACTGGAAGTAGGCTCTTGGGGGGCTTGGATTGGAAATGGGCTGAGTGGAGGAGAGCTAGGATTTGACATGGGCTGATGGTGGGGCTAGGAAAGGACTAGAAATGGGCTGATGGGGGGCTGGGATTGGAAATGAGCTGATGGAGGGACTCGAATAGGACTGGAAATGGATGGGGGACCTAGGACTGGAAGGGCTGATGCGGGGACTAGAAGGTAGCAGATGCTGGGTGGGGCTAAAACTAGAGGGGAGCTGATGTTGGGGGAGGATTAGAATGTGGTGGGGCTGGGAGAGTGAAATGGAGAGGGGAAAATATTTTGTGTGAGAGGGAAGAAAAATCTACAACTGGCCGGGTATTGGGAGAGTAAGTGGGGATTGAGGATGGAGGGGTAAAATTTGAGTGGATGAAATAGGAATGAGGAAAGAGCAAAAGGAGAAAGATTAGTATGTTAAAGCACATGTAGAGAGAGAATGGAAAAAACTAGAAGAGAGAAGAAAGGACAAATGGACAGCAGACGATGGAGAGTTAGCAGAAGACACGAAGAAACCAGAAGAAAGTGGCTGGAGCAATTGCAACTGAAAAAAAAATGCACAAAAGGTGCAAAGATATCTCTTTATTTTGAATTTATTAACTGGAATATGTCAGCTCTGGGAAATGTGCATCATTAACGTCTGCGCTTTGTTTAGTACAAGAGGAAATTAATTTATAGTTTTATTTCTACAGTGTTGTTGTACATTCCAAGTTTGGCTTTTGGGGTTCCCAGTTTAATTATTGTCTTCCTGTTTCTAAATTATGATTCCTTGTTTGGTGATGGTCTATGTTCTGCATGTGTAACTAAACTGAGATATTCTGTTTATGTAATTCCTATTTGACATTGCCACTTGTTCTCTTTCCCCAGTATGGTCATGTATTGTTATTCTCTGAAATGTATTGGTTTAATATTTGCAGTGTTGCCTTTTGATAGGTAGGGTTTGGTGCTTTATGAGTCCTGGTAGTGCTGTTACGATACGGCGGGTTTGCTATGGGTTCTAAATGGGGAGTGGTTGTTGTAGTTCCTAATGTGCCTGGCGGTTGGCACTGGATTATAGTAATGTAGAAATTTTTTAGTCTTTCTTTATCCATACACTCATTAAGAGGCATGTTTACTAAAAGTTAGTGTATGGTAACATTATGCAAATATGTATGCAAATGAGGCCCCGCACCGAGTCTCCGCACATGGCCCTACACCCCCCTTGGGCCGCCCCTGAGCAGCACTATTTGGATAGTGCCCGAATATTATCTCTGACAGGCACAGTACTATCCAGATTGTCCTGTTGTGGTCCAGGGCAGAACCAACATTTATCTGGAGAACAGCGATTTTCAGCACTGCCATACGGACCGCAATTTGCACAACTAAGGACAGGAAAAAGTTGTCCTAAAAGATAGCTATCTAGATAGTGGCTGAATATTGTTACTATCTAGATACTGCTGGAACTGATTACTTTATTCAGATATTCAGCAGCAGCTGCTACCTGGATACTGCCACAGAAGATCCGTATTCTAGTTAAGCACAACACTGAGCATCATGGCTTGAATATTACAACTGTGTTTCTATTACTGTTCAATCTATAACTCAGTTTTTGCATCCAATTATATGTACCTTTTATTTATTTATTTATTTTATTTATTTATTACATTTGCTTATATACCGCACTATTCGGCATCAGCACGGTTTACAATATAACAAAACTACCAAGACAACATTATGTTTGGTTTTACAAGGAACAGGAGTAACAACTTGGTTAACAGGGTTAAACTATATACAGAGATAGTAATTACAACAACAGGGTTGAACTGTATACATGAGATAATAAAATGCAATGACAGGGTTGAGGTGAATACATGAAATGATAGTTACAAGAATCTAAATGAGGTCCAGTAATCACTTTAAGGCAGTATGCGCCTGATCTGCAGTAAGGAGGCTGTGAATATTACTTAGACTCGGTTGCTGGCTGGGTAGTATTGGAGGAAGAGGTGAAATTTGATTGCCTTCCTGAATTGAGATAGGTCTACAATAGCTCGGATGTCTGGTGGTAGTGCATTCCAGCATTTGGGGGCGTAAAGACTGAAAGCCCTATTTGCCGTTGTGTTGTTGCATTTAGTTAAGGACTTCGGGGTTATCAGAAGATTTAGGGTTGTTGACCTTCTGGATCTGTTGGGGGGCACTGTGTGGATAAGCTCAGTAAGCGCCATAGAGGAGAGGGAATTGATGGCCTTGAATGAGAGAAGTAAGGTCTTGAATATGATCCTTTCGTGTATAGGTAGCCAATGAAGCTGCTTTAGAATGGGGGTCACATGGTCACTTCTGGAGGCTCCGTGGAGGACCCTTGCTGCGGCATTCATGGCCAGTTGTAACGGGTTCAGTGTAGATTGAGGGAGACCTTGTAGAATGGAATTGGCAAAATCAAAATGAGGCAGGATCAGTGCTTGGAATATTGTCCGGAAATCATCTGGGTCCAGTAGGGAGCGCAGATGTCTGAGTGAACGGATTTTGAAGTAAACAGCTTTGACTATGTTGCTTATGTGAGATTTCATGTCCAGATGTTGGTCTAGGGTGACCCCAAGGTATTTTATTGTTTCTTTGGTTTGTAATTCCGCTTCCTTGACTCTTACATGAGATGGTGGAATAAAGTCAGGGTCTCTTGAGATGAACAGGACCTCTGTTTTTTTGTGCTGGATGCGGAGGTTTTGTGATTGTAGCCAATCGGATATCGCATTGAAGCACTCTACAAGTGGTGTAAGGTCCATTTGAACTGTCGAGAAAGGCATGTATAAGAGAATGTCATCTGCATATAACAGACAGCTTACGTTAAATGATCTAATGATATTGCAGATAGGCTGCATGTATATTGAACAGTAAAGATGACAGGGAGGAACCTTGAGGCACACCTTGTGTTTGATGGAATTGTTTTGATTCACCCGATCCAGATTTTACATATTGCCATCGACCATCTAGGTAGGACTTGCACCATTCTAGTGCAGTATTACAGATTCCCTTCTCTTTCAGTCGACCGAGGAGGAGCTCATGATGTACCGAGTCAAAGGCCGCAGCAATATCTAAAAAGATGAGCACAAAACCTTGTCGGATGTTATTGGTGCCTGTAATTATATTGTTGAAAAGGACGGTGAGAAGGGTCTCGACCCCATGGTACTCTCTAAACCCGTGTTGGCAGTGGTCTAGGGGAGCTGTGGAGTCTATATGATCCTGAATTTGCCTTTGAGCCTCTTTCTCAATTATGTTTGCTAGAAGCGGAATACTGGCTATTGGTCTGTAGGAATCTACCCTTTGGGGGTCAAGTTTGGGGTTTTTCAATAAGGGCCTAATAGAGGTTTGTTTGAGTGCTGTGGGGAAGAAACCTGTAGTGAAGGAAAGGTTTATCAGTTTTTTGATGAATGGACTGAACTCCCTACGTAGTTCTTTTACCCAAAAGGCTGGGCAAGGGTCAGTTTGCGCTGTGGAGGTATTGATAGAAGCTATTGTATCTTCAATGCTTCATGTAAATTAAGTGGAAGCTTTGTAGAATTTGGCTGTATGTTAAACAGTAAAGGAAGAAGGATAATTAGGATTTTTCTGCAATTGAATTCAGATATGATTGAAGTGGTACATATTGGAGAGGTAGAGATGGCAAAATTAAAGGTGCTGACTATACCAGATGTTCACACTCAGTAATGAGGTTCACAATTTGGGAGAGCTTACTTATGAACAATTTTCAATAAGAATTCAAATCCATTCGGTATCGCAGTCTATATTTAAATGGTGGGAACCTGTGTGCCAGCTGAAACCATATTTGGAATGAGCTGATTTGATTAACGTGGTGTATGTCCTTGTTTTATCAAGATTAGGCTACTGCCATACATTATCGTTAGGTTTGCCTAAGAAGTGTGTTCATTCACTGCTGACTGCAGCTGCACAGGGTGTGGCGGCCTCTTGATGCAGAAGCACATGAGCCAGATATTAAGAACACTTCACAATTTACTTGTCAAATCACATATTCAATTTAAAATTTTATGCACAACCTTCTAATCTTTTTGACAGCTGGTTATTCGCAGGATAGACTTATTTGATATGTTCCTACTCGTAATTTGTGCTCCTCCCATGAAACGTTGCTGAAAGAACGAACATGGAGGAAAATTCATTTAAGTAGTATTAGGTGACAAGCCTTTAAATGTCATGGAATGTGTTTCCAAATGAAGTATGTCAAAGGAAGGATTATATGCCATTTTGATTCTTTTCAACAGCCATATGAGGTTCCTCAAGAGGAAGGTTGGTTGATATAAAGGAGTAGAAGTGGTATGCTTTAGTGTCAGATGGCTAAATTTTATGATGATTGTGAGTTATTGGGAGATAGATAGGGTGAGATGGGATGGTGAATTAGGGAGTGGGTTGAATATGTTTTTATTGCCTTGGTATGATATGTTTAGTTAAAGATATATGCTAGAAAATGCTTTTTAACGTACATCATTGTACAGTTGCTGACTTTGCTGTTTCCCTTTCATTGAGATAGATATAGTTCATACTTTAAATGACTGAGATACTCTTAAAATATGCGTGTCCCTTTCTTTGTATAGTAAGGCCATGCCCCGTACTAAGTATTTGCGGGTGATTAGACCTGTAATTTTTTATCCCATTGATCAGACTTTTCCCCTAAAGATGCACTTATACACTCTACTCCTTTCCTATAGGCTAAGCTCACCCTGTATATAGTAACCTAGTAACATAGTAAATGACGGCAGATAAAGACCAGCATGCATGAAAGGAAGCAGAATATCTGTAATTTCAGAAATCTGTTCCAGAACAAAGACACTCAAATTTCATATCCTTTCTTCAAAAGTTAAAATCACCAAGACTCTCAACACATCTTCTCACATACTTGCAGACATTTCCTGGTCATGCAGTATCTTAGTCTCCTACTGTCTCCCAGATCCTTTTCCTCCCTTTGAATCTGTTTGGTCAGGCCGAGAGAAAGGCATCCATTTGGGAGACTCACCACTTCCCTATGTGTCCCTCCACCCCTCCCCGCCATTTCCTTGTGACGAGATGCAGTGTCAGAATGTATTCTTTTTCCATGGTGGGCCAACACTTGTATAAGATGCCATACCTCAGAAATTCCAGTGCAATATCCTGAAATCATGTCACTCTTTATGTCATAATCTGAAAACCATAGTAAAAAGACACGATAGCTAAAGCGTACTGAGGGAATGCTCCATCAACTCATTGTTCATCATTAACATGCATTAAGAAGAAATTTTTCAATGGCTCTTACCTATGTAAATATTTGCTCAGGTAAAATGGCATGGCTGAAAAATGGGAGCAGCTTCCATAGTGTACCTACTTTTTCTACATTGAAAGATAACATTTGTTTGGGCATGCTTAGGCTGGGTGGGAGAGAAAATAGCTCACGTAGATGGGATTTCTGAAATATAACATGGTATTAGCTTGTGTATCTTGCGCCCAGCCTAGGCTATTAAAAAGTTTCACCATGATATTTGCAGGACTGTTATCATGGCCACTAAGACCTCATCTATGACATCTTACTAAAAAATACATGCAAAGTATATATAGGGCTGGATGGGATATAATGTACTTATTGTAAGGGAAACATGTTCATTGCAAGAGAAACACATTTAAAAGCACCTCTTAGATAGGCTGTTTAGGTGTCCCTGGAATGTGCAAGTTAAAAGATCCAAATTTCCGTAGGAGAGGACATAGGTAGATATACGTAAATGCATTCTAAAATGGATGTGTACCACCCCGAAAGATAAACGCTTCTATCAACGTCAGAGAAAATAGGAGCGTGTAGATTAAAGGTCCAGACACATGTAGGGGGATGGGCGATTTCAGAAATGTGCATATGCAAAATACAGACCTGGTAAGATCTGGTGACATACATGTGTCAGCACCAGTATTTCAGAACCTGCACGTGGATATGCCACGAATATATGCAGGCTGGCCATTTTCCAAATGGAGACGTGCAGTGGTGCAATAGTACCGAAAAAGCCTTCGCTATTTATCCGCTATACTTTTTTGATGGAAAAAAATGTAATGGAGAATTGAGAGGATATTCACTTCCTTGTTACCTGAACTGTTCAGAGCTGGCTAAAACGAGCATGTTTTCAATCCTTATTCGTGCAGAGGAGCAGGTCTAAATATAGACATGCCTGCTGGTGGGTTTACACATGTCGTGCCGTTGTGAAATCTGGGATGCACGTGGATCTTTTCTGGACCACTCTGGACACACCTCCACCACCCTTGTGTGACTTGGACATGATCAGGGCAGAAATGTGCAAATTCGGATCTTTCTAAAATGATTTTTGGGACGTGGATCTGATTGACCTGCATGAATAGTCATTTTCATATGTGCAAATCACAAATAAGGCTTCTAAAATGACCCCCTTAGTTTATTGATCCTGCATTTGGCAAGACTATATAGAATGCCTCACAGTAAATAAAAAGCAAGTTCTTATCTCTTAAGTTCAGATTAAGTAGGATGCATTTAAAAATGAACTGACTCATAGGTTACCTGAAAAACCATAGCACCTGATCTATAACTGGTTTTGTCACATTTTATGGCTGAAGAATCTTGTTTTAAGCCAAGCCTGCATATCTTTTATAACAGATCCATTTGGCACACATTATGCCCCTTTGTAATTAAATCTTTCAACTTGCTACTTATCTGTAAAACTTCAGTACTATTTTTGCTTTACAGAAGGAAATAGGATAGAGAACTAAATTAAAGATGTTAGATAAATGACTGTTCTTCTAATAAAGATTAATTTTGAACCTATGGGATATGAAATTACATGTGAAATTAATATTGTGTGAAAAGCATAGAATTATAGAAGCAGTAATTTCATTTCCTAGAAACTATTCTTTAAATCTCATTATTAATGGCTTAAAGAGATAGAAATACACATATTTAGGTTCACAATCACTGAAGAGGTGTTACCCATTCCATTCAGGAAAGATTCTTTACCTTCTTACAAAACCAATTTTGTAATAGATGATTGAATCTTATTAACTTTATTTTAGAAATGTTGTGTTCTTTTACATTTCAGAAAAATGATGCAGGGCGCGGGCAGGGTCCCGGCGCCCGAGAGTAACCGGGTGCCGGTTAGGCGCGGGACCCTGCAAGCGTGGGGCGGACGAGGACAAGCGCACCATGGGGGAGCGTGGCATCTTTCAATTTGATTGGCTCCGCGGGTGCACGTGCCGAGCGGAGCCAATCAGACGGGCCAGTCGGGCATGTGCTCCTGCTGCTGTTGCGAGCCTGGAGCACATGCTGCTGGCTGTCGGCGCGGCGTCTCACCCTCCCGCCCCCTTTTTCTACTGTAGTTGGGGGGGGGGAGACTGAGGGGTGTCGCAGCTGGTGGAGGTGTGTTTTGCGGGATCCCGGAGGTTTCCGGGGTCCGGAGCCTTATGCCACTTGGGGTGGGGGCGGGGTGCCCTTGCCCGGATAACCCCTGGAAGACTTTTGCTAGTAATATGGCGAAGTCGGATAGGGGTGGGTGAGCTCGGCCGTTGGGGGGTCCATGGCCGCAGCGGAGGCGGGGCCGCTTTGCTAGTAGCATGGCTGGCGGCACACCGATCCGCTGGGTTGTGAGAGTTATGTATTCTTCGCATTAATGTTAATACGTTTCTGTTGGAAATAAAGCTGCGACCAGTTTGTTACCATGAAAATGTTATCTGTGGTTTGTGCCATAAGGGGGTGTAAAGGGGGGGAAGTGCGGGGGGGGGGGCTGGGGGTTTGGAGCTGGGGAAGCGCCGGGTCCGGCTACCCGGTTATATCTGTAGCTATTCCTAAATGTACAAAGGAATAAAATCTCAATATAACAATATTTCTGTCCCACAAAAAATATCAGGTAAAGGGAATACTGTAGCTACTGACATGTATTAGGAGAATAATGGACAATTTTTGGCTCTCAACACATGTTTAAGTACAAAGCCATGCATTATTTTATTGTAGTGCATGTTTACTCCAATATGTGTTCCATAATAATGAGACACAAAGCATGCAAAGGCATGCAAAACGCTTCATTATTATGTAAATTGAATAACATAGCTGGTGCTGAGCTTCACAAGCTGCATTATTTCAGAGTAAAAGAATGCTATTGTAGTCCTTTAAATATGCAACTAGAACATCTGGTATGTTGTTCATTAATATTTATGCATTTGCTTATATAATATAAATATAAACAAATATATCAATATTAACAGACAATTTACCACACATTTTATTTTTTTATATTTAGGAGGGAGAAGTTACTAAGCTGCTGTAAAATCTCAGCATTATTTTTCTTGGCTGAAAGCATCAGACAGCCCAATGCTCCCAGCCACCATCTTAAAGGGGCTGGCACACAGTGAAACTCTGCAAGACTATCTCTAATGTTCAAATGGCGCCTTTTGAACTGGGCACTGGATGGCGTAGGAGCAATTGGGGATCGCTCCCGACTCTGAACCCTAGACCATTATTTCATCAGGTAGACTTGGGGTATGGGGAGTCTTCCTTGGGTGGGGGGACAGAGTTGTAGTCTTTGGGGGAGAGGGGTTCACAGAGTGACTGGGGGTTGGGGGTCCTGGACTAAGCATATGGGGGTGAGTCTTCTGGGGGATGGGACTCTTGACTGTAAGGTGAGGGGGTCCATGGAATTTGACTTTGTTCTGGGCCCTTTAAGATGGCAGTTGGGAGCATCATATTAAAGGCCCGATGCTCTCAGCCAGAAAAACAACACCAGCATTGAGTTAGCATTATTTTTCCATGGAATAACACAGCTTATGAAGTTCAACACAAGAAGGCATGATTATTAAAGGGTCAACCAGCAGCATGCATTTCTGGCACCAAACTAGCATGGAGACCCATGCTAACTTTAGTTTGTTTATGCGTCCATCCCCTGCCATTAGCACATTGTTAACTCACTGCATGGCACTAATCATCATGTGGGTGCACTTATCGCCATCCCTTGAAGTGGCATTAAATGCACCCATGCTATCTGCAATAGTAACGGTTCACATGTGCCCAAAATGCTCATGCCAACTGCGATGCACCAATCACATGCTGCCCAGTTAGCATGGGATTTTTACCTCAGGCCCTCATTAACAGCATAGCAAACTTACCATGCAACAAACCATGCACTAACGGTTAGCACACATTAGATGTGCCATTCCTTTAGCATGGGAGTTGTTAACCTGAGTTAACACAGATTAGTGATGCCATTAGTAAATTAAGCTACGGTAAAATCTGAGATTTTACAACAGTTTAGTAACCTTCTCCCTAAATATAAAAATAAAAAATGTGGTAAATAGTATTAATATTTATACGAGTATATTTGTTTATTTTTTATATAAGCAGATATATAAATACTGATGGACTACTTCCCACATTTTTTTGTAATTTAATGTTTATTGAAACAAACAAAACAGAACATGATGTTACCAATCAAACAATAGCAGTTTCCAGGTTTTATCACCCCCCATGCCCCTTCCACTCCAAACCCCTTCCTCCCAAACCATAACAGCACTATGCTCAACCCAGCCCATAGCCACAAGACAAAACTGCAATATATTAGCATCCCACCAACACAAATCATTACATTCATAGCCATCTCAACCTAGGATACTAGCAAAGCATAACACAGGGTAGCTTAAGAAGATATACCATCAGGTCCCCTTTTAACATTAAAGTCCTAGAATTAAAAACCCAGTCCATTTTTATTACATCCTCCGAACTGGATCCGTTCATAAACTCAAAGGTGGCAACTATAGTATTTCAAAACAGTCATAAATCAAAACACATCCAATAATAAGAACATACTCCAGCATTCAAATGAGAACTGGGGTAGGGGATAAACAAGTAGCACATACTGCGAGTATTGTGTGGCTTAAGCTGAGACTGGTGCGCCAGGAACGGTCTTACCTGGAGACACTAGCATTGAGTATGGTCATGCAGGCACTTGTACAAAGCACCCTTGACTATTGCAACGCATTATATGTTGGGCTTCCCAAGCGTTCGATCTGCCAATTGCAGGTAGTGCAGAATGTGGCAGAGCAGGCTTTGCTTGGGGCGAGGTGTAGGAACTGGGTGCCCTTGCTGTTGCAGCAACTTTATCGGCTCCCAATCGGAGAGCGCTGTCAATTTAAGCTGTTGGTTATTGTGCATTGTGCACTGTATGAGGGTTGCCCAGGCTACTTGCAGGATATGTGGAGCTGGTACAAGCCTTAGCGGGTGTTGAGGACCTCGCAAGGTTGCCTCCTGCAAGTCCCTGGCTTGGAGGAGGCTCCATCAGTGCAAGGGCGGGCATGCCTCTATAGAGTGGCAGGGGCTGAGTTATGGAATTCTTTGCCACCTGATCTGCTAGTGGTTAAGAGTCTGCTTGTTTTCCAGAATATGTTGAAAACAGTCCTCTTTGTGGGGAGCTGATGGGATGGGTGCAGTCTTTTGTTGGGCCCAGGGTTTGTTGGGTCGGAGAGTTCTCTGGTTTTTCTTTGTCATGTGTATTGTTTTACTGTTGATTTTATTTGTATATCCTATTGACTGGCCTTGGCAAGAACTGGGATTAATAGTGAATAAATGAAATGAAATAACAATGATTTTGTTGCTGTCTCCAACTTCCAAACGGTGACCAGATTCTTCAGTGAGAGCCCAGCTCCTGTCTATGGCATTCTGTATCTCACTCATCTGACATACAAACCTCATCCTCACCTTCACACCCGAACCATTGATGAAGTATTGACCTGTTCCAATGTCAGACTATAAAACTATCTCAGTAATCTCCTCCCCCCCCCCCCAAAGGAACACCTTCCCTCAAAACCCCTGCATCTTCGGACATTCTCACCACATATTGAGAAAGGATCCTAGCTGGCCACATTCCTGCCAGCAAGCTGAGCTACCTGCCCCATATCAGGAAGCCAGAGACAGGGCTGTGTAGTATGTGCAATATGACACTTTGAGGTCATTTTCAATAGTTACCGAGTGCGATAATTTATGAGTTACTACACAAACACTGTCCCATTATGAGTCATCCCATACCACTCCCAAGTCTCTCTCCCAAGCCACGATATGCTTCATTAATTTGCCTATTTGTGGGAAAAGACCCTTTGATCCAATTTCCCTTAGCATATAACTGCTCAAAAGGCGAAAAACGTGAGCGAATGTCCACACTCTTGGTGTCCTGAGCAAGATAGCAATGAAGTTGCCATGATAAAACCTCTCTCTTTCTGCAAGGTCAGATTTTTCACTTAGGACCTCAAATCTGATCTGTTGCCCTTCGACATCCACTAACTGGCCTACCAGCTTGAGCCCCTTACTATCCCACTCCTTATAAGCATTGTTCCCTCTAAGCTGTGCACGTGTGCACGCGCACACACCTCGCCGAGCGAGCGCACATACTTTACAACAGAGCGCACAAAAATTACGGTTCTGATTCTGATAGAAAACAACACAGACGTCTTAAAATTTAAAAGTTGTTGTGCATTTATGGTTTTCACAAGTTCTACAATATTTTCTAGTGCAATCAATGTGGTGTACATACTGTATTCTGACATGTAGTCAAATTTTAAAGTATATAACTCCGACTGTCGTTATGTGGCGCACAAAAATTTAACCTTCCTTCAAAAGCTGCACATCTGATATTTTATGCGCACACAGTCTACAGAAAATTAGAGGGAACATTGCTTATAAGTGTTATGCATATGCTCTTGAGGAAATTTTATTGGAACAGATAGGAAGATTCCTAGTAAACCTCTTAGTCCCTATCTACCTAGAATGCACTGTCTTCCATAGCTCCAGTGTGAGGGAAATGCATGAAGACCACTCCTCCCCCCACTCAATCTCCTTGGGTAGCTTCCAAGGAATCTCTGAGAGATGCTCTTTCCTCACCTAGTTCTGTTCAGTCCTAACCCATTGCTTTCTCCCATCATCCAACCTCCAGTCCAAAAGAGCTCAACTGTGCTGCTTAATAGTATGCGTGAAGTGGCGGTATCCCCAAGCTACCCTTTTCTTTGGAGAAATGCATCACAGCTCGCGCCTCCCAGGGAGGCCTCCATCTACAAATAAAGGGGAAATTAGGTCTTACTTGCTAATTATCTTTCCTTGAGTTACTCCAGTCCAGGTCCCACTTGTGCCTGCTTGTTTATCTTGTCTGTAAAATATCTCTATCAGGAAAGGAAGCAGTTACGTTGGATGGAAGGCAAGTGAAAGATGATATATTTTATTATATAAACATTTGTCCCCACACATCTGGCCACAGGCGCTTTATATCTTGCACGTCCAACCTACTGTCCCTTTTTTATTTTGTAGCTCGGCAACAGTACCCAAGGTGATCTGTAATTTTGTCTCAAAAGTGACTATGATGCAATAATGCAGACTAGTTGCTTTCCCAGGGCTCATTCTGCTAATGTTATGCACCAAGGTTATATGAGCCCTCTCACCAGCATGTCACACTTTCTGACCTCACCATAGATTGATGGCTGACACCTCCCACCAGCTCCAGTATCCTATTGACAAAGCAGACTCACGGGAGCAACAATTAAGAAGAATCTTTTTTTTTTAACAAATTAACCTATTAAGCTATCTGCAACAGACAAAAAAAAACCCTTCCCCAAATAAGAAATTATAGTGAAAATACACTTATATGACAGCAACGCCACACTGTCCCTTCCAGTGACCTCCCCCTGGAAGGGAACTGGGTGACTTTCATGAAGCTACACATGCCGATGGCTCTCTGCTCTACTTCTGGACCAAATATTCAGTGACATAATTCTTCAGGCCCAGGAATGCCATTGAATCTTTGAGAAAATAAAATCTGGGACGGTTTGGGATTGGACTGGAGTAACTCAAGGTGAGACAATTAGCAGATAAGATTTAATTTCACCTTCCTTATCGTTCCTCCAGTCCATTCCCCACTTGTGGGATATACTATAGCAGTATCAACCTTGGGAGGGACCTGCAAACCTGGCCTGAAGCACTGCTGACCCAAACTTCACATCCCCCACTGCTTGTACATCTGAACGATAATGCTTCATAAATGTATGCAATGAAGACCACATTGCTGCCTTACAAATCTCTGCTGGCGGTGCTAGACTGGATTCCGCCCATGAAACCGCTTGTGCGTGGGTGGAAAGTGCCCTCAGCCCTTTGGGTAATGCTCTGCAACACAAAAAGGTATGCCAAGGAGATGGCCTCCTTTACCCAGCATGCGATTGAGGCCTTTGAGGCCGCTTTGTCTCAGTGCGGGCCTCCAAACAGAATAAAAAGATGATCTGACTTACAAAATGACTCTGTCTGCTTCAGATACCAGTGCAACACATGCCTGACATCAACTAGCTAAAGTAGCAGGTCCTCGAACCCCCACGAACATGGGAAGAGTGACTGACTGAGATGAAAGACTGATAGCACCTGAGGCAGAAAAGAAGGCACCATTCACAGCACATCCTTTTCCTTGAAAAGGCAGAGAAACAGTGCCCGACACAACAGTGCTGGAAGCTCCAAAATCCTTCTGGTCAAACAAATAACCACCAAAAAGACTGTCTTCAAGGTCAAATCCTTTAAGGTACTGGCCCCCAAAGGCTCGAAAGGCGCCTCTGTCATCACCGACAGTACCAGATTAAAATCCCAAGGTGGAACCACCATTCAGACTGGAGGCAAAGATGCTTCACAGCCCACAAAAAGTGAGCAACATCTGGATGTAATGCCAGGGAGACCTCCTTGAATCCTGCCATGAAAACAGGTACGCGTACCTGTATGCGTAATGAGCTGCAGGCTTCTTGTAAAAAGGCAAGAATATCGGGTACCAAGACCAAAGGTGGTCGACAGCCATGCCCTGTACATCAGTCTTCGAAGATTCACCACACTTGGACATAGGCCAGGGAAGTGGAATGCTTGCCGGCCCTTAGCAATGTTGAGATGACTGCAGCTGAATAGCCTCACGCTCTCAAACTAGCCTTCTCAAAAGCCAGGTTATAAGCTAGAATCGACCCACTTGAGGCATCTGGATGGGGCCCTGTACCAGTAAGTCCTGACAAACTGGGAGATGCCAGGGCCGATCAATTGTCAACCTGATGAGATCGGCATACCATGGTCTCCTTGGCCAATCGGAGGTGATTAGCACTATCATCCCCCAGTGCACCTCTATTCTCTGCACTATTTTCCCTATTTGGGCCTATGGGGGAAAGACATTGAGGAGACCATCCACTTGCCACCAATGAGCCAGTGCATTGAGCCTCTCCGACATCCTTTCGCTTTGGCACTGTGAAAGGTGGCCATCAGGTCTATGACTGGCTGCCCCCAACAACGCACCAACTGCGCAAAGGTGGTCTCGTTGAGAACCCACACTCCAAAATCCAGTCGGACCTGGCTAAGAAAGTCCATTGTGATATTGTCCTTGCTGGCTACATGGGCTATCGAGAGTGCCTGCAAGTTATCCTCTGCCCATGCCAATAAGGGCTCGATTTCCTCCTCTAATTGCGCGCTGTTTGTGCATTCTTGTTGATTGATGTATGTCACCATGGTGGCATTGTCCAAGAACACTCACACTGCCTTTCCCTGAAGGAATGGCTGGAAGCCTGTAACGCCAGGTATGCTGCTCTCATCTCTAGCCGATTGATTGGCCATGCGCTCTCAGTCACTGACCATACTCCCTGGGCTATATGAATTTCACAGTATGCCCGCATCCATCATTAAGAGGATCCACTGTGGAGTTTCTAGAGGCATCTTTGTCATCAGTTTGTCTGCATGCAACCACCATCTGAGCGAGGTCTGGACCATCCGTGGACAGGTAATGGTTGAGAAAGCTCATGGTGATGAGTCAACCATCTCTGCAACAACGCCCACTGCAATGGTTGCATGTGCGCATGCGCCCAGGGCACTAACTTGATTTATGCTGCCATCAAACACAGCACTTGCAGATAATGCCACGCCATTGGCAAGGCCATTCAGAGAAAACCTCTGATCTGTGTCCGCAGAGTGACCATCCTTTCCAACAGTAGGGACACTGTGCCCACGTCCGTCCAAAACCTGGCTCCCAGATACACCAAATCTTGGGATGGTTGGAGTCAGCTCTTGGCCACATTGATGACCCAGCCGAGACTTTGTAGAAAGGCAATCACCCGTTCCGTGGTCTGCAGCTCTCCTCCTGGGACTTGGCCTGAATCAGCCAACCATTGAGGTAGGGATGGACGAGGATGCCTTCTTGTCTGAGCCCTGCTACCACCACCACCATCATCTTGGTGAATATACGGGGGGGGGGGGGGCTGTCTCCAGGCCGAATAACAAGGCCTGAAACTGGAAATGCCCCATTGGCACCACAAAATGCAGAAACTGTTGATGCTTCAGCTGAATGGGGATGTGCAGATATGCTTCTGCGAGATCGAGGGGGGTCAGGAACGCTCCTTCTCTGACCCCCACAATGATGGAGCAGAGTGTCTCCATGTGGAAGCAGGGTACTCTGAGACACCAATTTACATGTTTGAGATCCAATATGACGGAACCTTCATTTTTGGGGACTGCAAAGTTAATGGAGTATTGACCACACTCTTATTGGTCTTCTGCCACCTCCACTACTGTTTGCAGTGCGACTAAATGCTGCAGTGTGCCTCATGACCTTGAGCTTCCGCTGTGCCCTGAAAGTGGAACTGATGAAGGCGTCCTGCCGAGGCTGGGCAATTCCACTGCATAACCTTCTCGGATGATCTTGAGTTCCCATTGGTCAGTCGTGATCTTGGTCCAGACAATAACACCTCCCCCCCCCCCCCGAGCCCCCATGGCATCATTGTGTCTTTTTGTTGGCTGAGACCACAGAGGAGTAGAAACCTCTGTCTGCACCTCAAAACCCCCAAAAGGTCTGTCCACGAGAAGGAAAGCTTCCTCTCAGGAAGGGGGCAAAATGTACCACATAGAAACGCTGGATATCTCTTGATTGGCCACTCACCAGGACCGCTGACCGAACCAGCTTTGGCTTATCCTCAGGGAGTCTCCCACCCTTGGACTCCCCAAGATCCTTCATTGACTTCTCCAGATCTTCCCCAAAGAGAAGCTTCCCTCTAAATGGAAGCTTACTCAATTGTTTTTAAAAGAAAGTCTGCCAACCAGTTTCATAACCAAAAGTAGTGGCGAGAAGCCACTGCAGAACCTATACCTTTAGACAGGCCCCTAATTAGATCATAAAAAGTATCTTCCAAGTACACTGCTCCAGACTCCAATTTCGCCACCTCCGGAGGCAATGGATGGGAGTCCCCTGTAGTGTCCAAGACTGATCGTGCCCAGTGTAAACATGCATGTGCCACAAAGGCTCTGCAGATGGACCCCTGTAGGGACAAGGCATTAATGACAAACACCTGCTTGAGCAAGGATTCCAACTTCCTTTCCTGTAGATTCCTAAGGGCTGAAGCTCCTTCTACTAGAATGGTTGTCTTCTTTGTGACTGAAGAGACTGCCGCATCCACTCTGGGAGAGTGGAACAGGTCCTTAACCTGATCGGGGAGAGGGAACAAACAGGTTCCCTTCAGACCCGCCTCTGGTACGTCCTATTCATCCTGAATCATCTGTTTGACCACTTGATGAAAGGGAAACACCATCTGAGTCTTCCACACTGCCTGGAACAATGGGTCTTCCAGTGGATCATCCGCTTCTGGAGCACTCACATCTATATTTAGGGCCCATGAGGAGTGTGCGATGAATGCCATCAGCTCTTCCCTGCAAAAAACACACAGAATGCGGGATTCCTCCGCTTGGGGGCTCTCCCCTTCCTTAAGTTCCATATACTTGGCATCTCTGGCTGCCTCCCCCTCTGGGTCCTCCATCTCACCCAAAAGGGAAGACCCCATATCTTTCCAGGGGTCATAAGAACATAAGAACATAAGATATGCCATACTGGGTCAGACCAAGGTCCATCAAGCCCAGTATTCTGTTTCCAACAGTGGCCAATCTAGGTCATATGTACCTAGCAGTTTCCCCAAGGGACACAGGTTCCACAATGCTTGTATTGGTTCAAGCATTGATATCCTGGGTCCCTTCTTAATAATGGTTTATGGACCTTTCCTCCAGGAACTTGTCCAAACCTTTTTTAAACCCAGTTACACTAACAACCTTTACTACATCCTCCGGTAACAAATTCCAGAGTTTGATTACACGTTGAGTGAAAAAATATTTTCTTTTATTAGTCTTAAATAGTTTACCCTGTAGCTTCATTGCATGTCCCCTAGTCTTTCTATATTCTGATAAGGTAAACAATTGAGCTACGTTTACCCGTTCCACTCCGTTCATTAATTTATAGACTTCTATCATATCTCCCCTCAGCCGTCTCTTTTCCAGGTTAAAGAGCCCTAACCTTTTTAGCCTTTCTTCATAGGAGTATCCTTCCATCCCCTTTACCATTTTGGTGGCTCTTCTCTGAGCCTTTTCTAAAATCGCTATATCCTTTTTAAGATACGGCGACCAGAATTGCACACAATATTCAAGGTGCGGTCTCACCATGGAACGATATAGAGGCATTATAATATCTTTTGTTTTATTTTCCATTCCTTTCCTTATCATACCTAGCATTCTATTTGCTCTCTTGGCCGCTGCTGCACACTGGGCCGAGGGTTTTAACATGATATCCACAATGACGCCTAAATTTTTTTCGTGGGTGGTGGTTCCTAATGTGGAACCTTGCATCGTGTAACCATAGTTTGGGTTGTTCTTCCCTAGGTGCATAACCTTGCACTTGTCCACATTAAATTTCATCTGCCATTTTGATGCCCAGTCTTCCAATTTATCAAGATCCTCTTGCAATTTTCCACAATCCTCTTGGGTTTTAACAACTTTAAATAGTTTTTGTGCATCTGCAAATTTGATAACCTCACTCGTTATTCCACTTTCCAGGTCATTTATGAATATGTCAAAAAGCAGCGGACCCAGCACAGATCCCTGGGGTACACCACTATTCACCTTTCTCCATTGGGAAAATTGGCCATTTAGCCCTACCCTCTGCTTTCTATTTTTTAACCAGTTCCTGATCCACAATAGCACACTGCCTCCTATCCCATGACTCTTTAGTTTTGCCAAAAGTCTCTCATGAGGGACCTTGTCGAAGGCTTTCTGAAAGTCCAGATACACAATATCAACCAACTCACCTTTGTCCACCTGATTATTCACTCCTTCAAAAAAAACATAACAGATTAGTAAGACAAGATCTTCCTTGTCTAAAGCCATGTTGGCTGTCTCCCATTAGCTCATATCAATTAACTACGAACTTTGCTCCATTCATTCACTATACCAAAAACACTGTGTTATTCGAGGAACAGGTCTCAGACTAATACGGGGAGGAATCTTGTGAGGCAAAGCCCCTAAACACCAATCCCCTTCTTTGCATCAAGGACCTGTGATTTCCTCCTTTATTTTATAATTCAAAACTCTCTGTCAATGTCGCTTATTGTTGCAAGAACCAGCTTTTGTTTATCACTTTTAACATTCTACTGCAAAATCAAACTTTCTTCACATGTAGTCGTGCATAACACTTGCAGTAATAGAAAAATAATAGCTGGAAATGCTTATCTTAATGTCAGAACTTGAATCCCAATGCAAAACATTAGCGCTTGTGCGTTTCACCGTGCAAGCGGTTTCATCGGGGGAATCTAATTCGATGACGACACGCAGCTTCTTCACAATATTATCTAAAAACAAACGTGCACAGCATTTAACAAAAACTGATGTTTACTAACTATAAAATAGTGCAACTGATCACGCCAGAAACACTTGGGGAAAGCATACCTCTGATCTCCTTCTCTCTCTCCTGGAAAGATACGTTAAGTTTCACAGAAGATTATATAGCAGACATTTGCAAAGAAGCCACACCATTTTCACTTGGGGCAGAAGCAGGAGAGATGAATTTGAAAGCAGATTGGGATTCTGTTCAGAAGCTGGAGAAACGGATTGTGAAATTGGAACTCCATAGATTCTTTCTGATTGAATACCTTAAGCGCCAACAGATTCCCCGTGGTTTATGTATCTACAAAGAACCGAAAATGCATAGCATTGACACTACCTTCGTGGATAGATGGAACCAGATTCTAAACAAATGTTCTAGAGACTTGATGGTGTTGATAGTGGATGTGACAAAAACCACGGTTGACTTTAACAGAGGTTGATATTCAAGTTAAGGATCTAAAGAGTTCAGTAACAGCTGAGGTATTTTCACAACAGTTGGAGGATCATAAGAGGCAACTGGAGAAGGTTAGGGAGGACACCAAAAAAACTAAAATAAAAAAATTGGCACGAGATAATTCTGATTATACTACGGGGTATGTATACCCGTGGATGAATCAAAAAAGGAAGGATAAAACACAGAAGCGACGGGTGGAATTTGAGGATACTTTGGAAGATTCAAACACTTCAGATTCTAGCCGTCGTTCGAAGGGGGATTTTTTGGACGAGGGAGACGACGACTCCAAAAAGCGAAAAACAAAAGAAAAAAACAAAACGCAGAATCCCGTTACTACACGTCGGAAAACGTAGAGAGAGAGGGGGGTTTGGAGCTGCCAGTAGAAGAGGACTCTCTGGTGATTAACATCTCATCTCACCCTTTGCCTGAGGATCAATTGCGCCTTTTGAACAAAGGGCTCTCTTATGTGCCAAGAATCTGGCATGATGGTTTTCAATTTTGTCTAGATCTGGAGCGTTTTATTAGGAAGTTAAATTTAAAAATCTATTTTTCCTCAGTGCCTGTGCTAGTTCCAACTGTACAGTCTGATCGAGTGCCATTAGTGTTGAAATCCTCCTGGAACCCTCCAGGCCCGGTGCATGCATCACTACTTCTTTATAGGGATCTCATTTTAAAAGATGTCAGCAAATTGGAATAAACAGAACGGGGTATTTACAATACCCTTTCAAAAGATGAGCGAGTAGCACTACAATCACTTCTGTCACGGCCCGAATTAGTGATTCGGCGGGCCGATAAAGGTGGAGCTATTGTGGTGAAGGATAGAGATCAATACTTGTCGGAAGCAGAGAGACAACTATCTGACACTATTACCTATACTCAGCTAACGGAAGATCCTACTTTCCGCTTACAGCAGAAGATCAAACAATTAACAACTCAAGCTTTACAGGAGAAGACTATTTCTAAGAAAGAATGGCAATATTTAAATGTCCAGAGTCCCTCACTAGCAAAGTTCTATCTGGTGCCTAAAGTCCATAAAAGATTGGACAATCCTCCTGGGCGTCCCATAGTTTCTACTCGGGGAATGGTTCTGGAGCCTTTATCCACGTTTTTAGATTCTTACTTGAGGCCCTTATTAAAGTTTATCCCACCCTATATTAGGGACACGACCCATTTTTTACAACAGCTGGAGCAGCATGCAAAGTGGGCTAGCACAACTGAGGTGATTTTAGTTACGATGGATGTCACCTCATTATATACAAGTATCCCCCAAGGAGAAGCATGCTCCAGTGTTTTAACAGCATTGCAAAGTAGAGGTGATGTGACTGCGGCACAGATGAAATTTTTGCAGGAAATTACTGAACTGGTGCTGTATGAAAATTCGTTCATTTTTGAGGAACAATTCTATCATCAGAAGACTGGAATAGCGATGGGGGCCACATGTGCCCCCTCGATTGCCAATCTGTATATGGGCGACTTCGAGAAAAAATGGTTACCCTCGTCTTCTTTTTGGCAACAGATTCCATTTTGGAGCTTTCCTGGGGCAGATATATCGATGATATTTTTATGCTGTGGGTTGGGCAGGAAAGTCATTTGCTAACGTTTTTTACTTGGTTGAATCAGCAAGATCCTCACATCCAATTCACATATAGTTATAATAGGGAGAGCATCATTTACTTGGATGTGAAGATCAAGAGAGGAGAGGATCGTTGGCTTACCTCCATTTATCGAAAGGAAGTAGACAAAAATGCCTTGCTGCATTATCGGAGTGCTCACCCAGTCCAACTGAAAAATAGCCTCCCTTTCTCCCAGTTTCTTCGTTACAGACGGAATTGTTCTGAGGACTCCGATTTTCAACTACAATCTAAAACCCTTCAAAAAAATTTTCAACATAGAGGTTACCCTTCAGGGGTGATCAAACGAGCGTATACACGGGCAAAGTTTAATTATAGGAGCTTGTTGTTAGCACCGAGGGGAGAAGATTGTCAAATGGAGACAGAACAAGTAAATTTTATTACCAAATTTTCTCCTTATAGCAGATCCGTGAAGAAGCTCTTGAATCGCCATTTGAATGTGTTGCAGAGTATTCCAGGTTTGGAAGATAAGTCCATTCGTTGCGTGTGGCAACGGCATAGAAATTTAAAAGAGCTCCTTAGCCCGGCAGTATTAAGGCCTTTGACCCTCCCTGAACAGTCCACAAATGGGGGTCACACCAAATGTGGTAATTGTAACATCTGTAGTATGACATTGGAATTAACAGAACTTTGTTACCATGGCAGAAAATATTCTTTAAGAAAAAACCCCACCTGTAGTTTGGTATTTGTGGTATACGGCATACAGTGTCCGTGTCATTTACTGTATGTTGGAAAAACCATACGATCCTTACGAACCCGCATTAATGAACATCGAAGCCGATTGAGGTGCAGGAAGATGGAAGCACCTATAGTGGCTCATTGTTTAGCTTTTAACCATCCATTTGATCAACTCTACTGCTTTTGCATAGATCAAATTACAGCAGGCTTTGCGGGTCAGACAAGAGAACATAGGGGTATGTTTACTAAACCGCGCACACGTGCGCGGCGCACAATAGCGTACGCTAATGATGCACTTAAGTGCTCTTAAGTGCCGCGTATGCGTGCGCATCACATTAACGGGCCGGCGCACGTGTGCGGGGCGCTGATGTGCGATAGAGGCGGGGAAAGGCGTACGGAGGGCGGAGGAAGGCCCCCGAGGGGCGGAGGGATGGGGTCAATGGGTGGAGAGTGGGAGGGGAGAGGCTCCCCGCACAGGAGCGGGGCTGAATTTCGGCAATAAAAATACCGTGCGTGAAACCCTCGCGTTAGAGCCGATTTAAAGGGAAGAGAAACCATTTACGTCAGCAATGTACAGCAAAACCGGGGAAACCTGAAAAACGTGAGCAGTGTGATAAATGTGCACAGAACAAAATAGCAAATATAAATTGAAAATGACCACAACAAATGTCAAATAAATTATAATCCAGCTGGGCAACAGTGACATTAATGGGCAACCATAAAAAACACTCCCAGGAAAGCTCCAAAAAAAAAAAGATTTTTGGAAGGGTCTACGCTCCGTAGACTCGTTCAAAAAGCACTGCATTTTAATGGAGCTTTCCTGGGAGTGTTTGTCATGTTGCCCATTGATATCACTGTTGCCCAGCTTGGTTTTGGTTTTTTTCCCCTTTTTTGGAGGTAATTTTTGAGGTTTAATTGCACCTTTGTCCCCATACAAGGTAAACGAGCCCACAGTAAAATTGTGCAGAGCAGGGTGTCTGACTCGTGCGGCCAGGTTTCCTATCTCCAGACACTGCACTGTTTCTGTGGCTACAGGGTGGTGCAGCAGACACAGCCAGTGCCTGTAGAATCAGAGAGTCACAGGTTCAAATCCCAGATGGGGCTACTGCCAACCCAGTCCCCATAGTTTTGCCCACCACTAAACAGTGATAGTACAGACACTCCTTTATGGCAGAGAACATAAGCATGGTTCCAACACCAATATTTTACCCTACACCGCACACAAACCATAACAATGGGCATTACCTACAGCCGAGTCCCCCAAATTCAGTCCTGGAGTGCTACAACTCAATCAGGTCATATGCTTTTTCCCAGATAGGGACATGTCTGCATGTTGGCGGAAGGGTACAGGTGGTGGAGGGGGCAGTGGCTGCAAACCACAGCAGACAGTGGCCTAGGCCTGTGCAGGCTGGCACTGTACACCGCAACAGACAGGCTCTGTCGGATGTACAGTCATGGACTCCCCAGGAAACACAGCATATCTGTGGCAACATGGTGGTGCAGTGCACACAGACAGTGTGTACAAGAACAGAAGGTCACAGGTTCAAAGCCCAGCTGGGGCTACTGCCAGTCCATTCCACATATTTTTCCTACAACTAAACCGTGATAGTGCGGACAAACCTTTATTGCTGAGAACATACGCATGGTTCTTACGCCTATATTTTACCACACCAAACACAGACACCATAAACAGCCGCATTACCTAGAGCAGAGTCTCCCAAATGCAGTCCTGAAGGGCCCCACACCATTCAGGATCCATGCTGCCTCTACGATAGATGCCTGTGCTGCATATCTATGCACCACCCCCATGGTATGCTGATGTAGCTCATGCATATCTATGAGGGACAGCATGAAAACCCGAACAGTGGTTGGAACACCAGGACTGGAGTTCGGACACTCTGCCGTAAAGCAGCAGCCAACAGGGGCAGACACACCCACACCCACAGGCCCCATTGGCCAATGCCTCCTGGAGAGGCAGGACATTGGGCCCTGCGTGCATCTCCCAATACTAGCACCTGCATACCTTAGCACTGCCACCCTACACCTGGGTATATGGTACACAGCTATCAAACGTTGCCCATGATAACTGGCAGATATCAATTCCTACGTTAAGCACATTTTGCTCATTGATCTCCACCATAACAATCATTGTGATGTCTGCGGTGTGCGCTGCAGGTCTAGTCTCTGACAGTGTTTACCACCCTGGGGAGTGACCCCCAACAGTAGTGCGTACCATATCCATGCCTGTACTGTGCCCAGGACTGGTGTGGTGGGTATGGCTGCTGGACTCCTCTATAGTAGCACAATGCTGGCATAGGTGTGGGGGTGGCTGTCTGCCTATCCAGTGTGTGGTGGCTGCAAACACCTTCCACAGCTCACACTGCCAGCAATGTTGCCAGTATTGGACTGCCAATGTGCATAATGAGGAGCAAGGTACCATGGGTATAGGCCGGACAGGGTGGCCTGGCCAGGGTGCATCTGCACAGGGCAGAGGGCACTGACTGGGACATTTTAGTGCCCGGCCACCACCTACACAGACAGGGTGACCTCAGTATGTCCTGCTGAGAGATCACTCTAATCCTGACTGTGCAGTGACCACAGCATGGCTAGGCACCCCCATAGTGCTATATAGCATTTCTCTCATGTGATAGATATGGGTTTCCTTTTGGGGCCCAGTCACTGAGTTATCTGCTTGCTGTGTATGCTGACATCCCAGTTCTGGGTGCATGCATCTTGACTGGGAACATGCACTGTGGACTAACTAGCACACTGTTTGCAGCTGGTATGTGTTGTGATGGAACAGCTTGCAGGGTGCAGCAGTAGATGACTTGCTGCAGGAGAATATCAGATAGTGGTGGGGTGCAGCTCACCATATCCAGGCCTATTATCTGTCTGCTATTGTGTTAGGGATGTGTATAGAGCTGCATTGACTGCCCTGTGGGGTGTCTGTTCCTCAGCAGGACTTGGGTTGATGGTGCCCTTTACTGCCACCTTTGCAGGGAGGTAGAATTTATTTATTTATTTATTTATTTAACACTTATTTATATACCGCATCTTCCAGCGATCAATGTGGATCTATTGATGGGGGACCCTGTTTGCCACCCTCAGCCCAGGAGGAGGAGGGGTGGTGGTGGTGGTGGTGGTGGTGCAGCATGGCCCACCTGGGGGTCCATGGGGGCTACACCTGACTGAAACAGACAGAGATATCCAAGGTGTTTGTGCAGAAACTACCTATCTCACACATTAACACTACTTTGGACCTCTGGCATGGCCTCATTCAGCCATGGAAGGTGTTGTGGACCTGGTCCTGGGCGTCTCACCGCACCCTCAGGGTGAGCACAGTACCCGCACAATGTGACGGTGTGTAGCTACTATATGCCAGTAAAAGACACGGTCAGTACCCCCTACCAGGCCAAGGTGGTGTGTGGGTGCACATGGGCGCTTCCCTCTACCGGGCCGAGGTGCTGTGGGGGTGCATTGCCCATCTTGTGTTCATCTGTGGACAGCTGATTTGCATGTGCAGTGCATCATGGGTATGGGTGGGCTACCCTATCCTGGTGACCACAGCAGACTGTCTGTGTGCTGACGTGCATGCTCTCTGCAGCCAGCCAGGGGTTTGCTAGCAGCTGTAGCCCAATGGTTAGTTCACTGCTTCTGAAACCAGAGGTCATGGGTTCAAACCCACAGTGGGGTTATGTGATAGTGTTGTCCAATGCATTATCTTTTTTTAATGTACATACTTTGATGCCAGCAAAAACACCCTCAGCGTACTGTACCCATAAGGTGCCTCTGAGGGTGCTTTATAGGGCGCCCTATAGGGCACCTTATGGTTCCCGTCCATATAAGGTGCACTATACATTCTCCTATGACACAACCTATAGGGTGCCCTATAGGGGACATTTTAGGATGCTGTGGCAGACAGTGCAATTTCAAATGTGCCCTATGGAGTGCCTTATAGGGTACCTTATACGGCACCTTCAATTACGGCACGTGAGGGCGTGTTTGCTGGCAGCAATTAATAGCATAAAAATAAAGTGCTGCAGGACAAAATATGTACAATGCAAAGCTGATGCCACAGCCAGCCTTACATATTAGGCACACTGGGGAGCAAACTCATGACCCCTGTATCAGCAGTCAGTGCCTTAACCATTGTGCTCCACTGCTGCTTCTCCTTGCCTGTCAGCGCACCAACTTATGCTTTTCATTCCTTAAACTGCACAGTGCTGCCATAAAAAACAGTACACTGTCCTTGCGGTACCTCATACGGCACCCTCTAAAGCGCCCTATAAGCAACATTCTAGGGTGCCTTGGCTGACAGTGTACTTTAAAATGTGCCTTATAGGGCGCCTTATGTTAACACGCTTTGAGAGTGCGTTTGCTAGTAGTGATAATTAAAATATGAATAAAATGCCTCCTAAAGCAATCTTCCCCATAATATGTTATGCCTCAGCCAGCCTTGTTCATTGGGCACTTTGGGGGATTGAAACCCTGATCCCTGCACCATTGGTCAGTGTCTTAACCATTGTGCTGTGGTTCTGTTCCTGTGATTGCACATCAGCGCGCCGCCTTATGCCGCTGAATATTAAAAAGCCTCCTAAAATATTAGCGCGCCGCCTTATGCTGCCCATCATTTATATGCCTCCTAAAATAATGCCTTAGCCAGCTGTCTCCATTGGGCACTGTGGGGATTGAACCCCTGATCCCTGCACCATTGGTCAGTGCCTTAACCATTGTGTTGTGGTTCTGTTCCTGTGCTTGTACATCAGCGCACCACCATATGCCTGCCAACATTAACATGCCTCCAAAATCATTAGCGGGCTGCCTTATGGCCATCAGCCCACCACCTTCTGCCTCCCAATATTACACTGGCTCCTAAAGTAATGCCTCAGCTAGCTGTCTTCATTGGGCACTGTGGGGGATTGAACCCCTGATCCTTGCACCATTGGTCAGTGTCTTAACCATTGTGCTGTGGCTCTGCTCTTCTTCCTGCACATCAGCGCGCCACTTATACCGCCCAGTATTATACTGCCTCCATAAACATCAGCGCGCCGCCTTATGCCACCCAGTATTAATATGCCGCCAAAAACATTAGCGCGCCGCCTTATGTATTTCTGCGCCTCATAAATTAATGCCTCAGCCAGCTGTCTTCAGTGGACACTGTGGGGGATTGAGCCCCTGATCCCTACACTGTTGGTCAGTGCCTTAATCATTGCACTGTGGCTCTGCTCTTTTTCTTGCACTTCAGCGCACCACTTATGCCTCCCACGCAGCTATTTCATGCGCTAAGGTGCAGGGCGCACATGGGCGCCGCGCACCTTAGCGCATATGTAAATTCTGCCTTTCCTTTTTCAGGACGGAACGCCCACTCCTTATATGGCACCCGCACACTACCGGGGCCCGCACTTTACCGGGGTTTTAGTAAACATACCCCATAGTCTGTTAATTTGTGAACAACGGTGGATATACACATTACAGTCTGTTCATCCGGGAGGTTTAAATGCCCAAGTGGATTGGGCAGTATGTGTTTAGTAAGGAAACAACAACAAAGTGGAGAAATTATAAGAAGAGGAAGCAGCTCGCAGTGATCATCCAGTGGATGGTTTTAAAGGTCCACTTTGCAACATCGTTCCAGACTGGCTGCCAAGTTTGATATACTGAGATAGCTGAGATCCAGCGGTGACTGGTTATGTTGGAGCCAATAGAATGGAGGTTGAGAGGAGGAGATTGGCTTAAAAGCCAGTGCCAGGATTAAGATCACGCATGCGCAGCGTTTTTTGAGAATGGCGATTCTGAGAGAATGAGATCAGAGATATGCTTTCCCCAAGTGTTTCTGGCGTGATCAGTTGCACTATTTTATAGTTAGTAAACATCAGTTTTTGTTAAATGCTGTGCACGTTTGTTTTTAGATAATATTGTGAAGAAGCTGCGTGTCGTCATCGAATTAGATTCCCCCGATGAAAGCGCTTGCACGGTGAAACGCACAAACGCTAATGTTTTGCGTTGGGATTCAAGTTCTGACATTAAGATAAGCATTTCCAGCTATTATTTTTCTATTACTGCAAGTGCTATGCACGACTACAGTGTGAAGAAAGTTTGATTTTGCAGTAGAATGTTAAAAGTGATAAACAAAAGCTGGTTCTTGCAACAATAAGCGACATTGACAGAGAGTTTTGAATTATAAAATAAAGGAGGAAATTACAGGTCCTTGATGCAAAGAAGGGGATTGGTGTTTAGGGGCTTTACTTCACAAGATTCCTCCCCGTATTAGTCTGAGACCTGTTCCTCGAATAACACAGTGTTTTTGGTATAGTGAATGAATGGAGCAAAGTTTGTAGTTAATTGATATTTTGATTGCTCTGACAAACCCCACTAGACGAAAGATTGTTAGATCCCATTAGGTCATGACTATGTACATGCTGAGTAATTTTATTCTTTATGATGGTTTCTACCATTTTTCCCGGTACTGATGTCAGGCTCACCGGTCTGTAGTTTCCCGGATCACCCCTGGAACCCTTTTTAAAAATTGGTGTTACATTGGCGATCCTCCATTCTTCAGGTATTAGAGATGATTTTAATGATAGTTCACAGATTACTAATAGCAGGTCTGCAATCTCGTATTTCAGTTCTTTCAACACCCTTGGATGTATACCATCCGGCCCAGGTGATTTGCTACTCTTCAGCTTATCTAATAGTTGTAATACTCTTGACTTGCCGTTTGCTAGACTCAGGGTCCCTCTTCATCCTTGCTCCAGTAAGGGAGTCAACCATTACTCATTTTCTTGCTGTCCTCTGGGATCCTGCTGGCCTTTCTTGCCCTTTTTGCCTCAGACAAAAGGCCTTATGCATGAGTAGGACAAACACAGGTAAAACACCCTCTGGGAATGTCCCGGCAGAGAAATCTTTAGAGGTAGATGGCTTGGAGGTCCCCAGAGACATCCCCCTCGGTTCCTCTTGAGGATCACCCTTGTCCACACCAGGGAAGAGTGGGCCTCTTGTGAGTTTCCTACCCTGAGGCCACCAAGAGCCTGTTCACTCTTTTGTCACCAAGGCCCTGTTTCACAGACCTAGACTCTGCCTCACAGCCATGGCAGAAGCTGGTTGCTGTGACAGCACACCTGTGTGACCCACAACTTAGGCACACAGGTCTGGAGGGCATAGTGCTCTGCCAAGGAAGCTGCTATGCTCCCCCACTGAATCCAGGATATGGATAGCCTGCCTCTCACAAAAGCCTTCTCACTGACTCCCCCCCCCCCGCTTTTTTTTTTTAAAGTGTTACCTTCAAAGTAACCCAAACAAACCAAAGAACAGGAATAAAACACTTCTTAAACTTCTTTATCCTCAACAGGCCCACAGAAAAACAAAAAAAACCTCGTGAGATAGGACCCGTAGCATCCGGCTGGAATCCTCCCTACATAAGACAATGGTTTCCGCTCAAGCTAAGGAGAAGCTGCTCTCAACTGCGGCTTCCCTTTTGCTGTCACGACCCAAACAAAACCCCTTGCACAAGTTCCCAAGTTACCCGAGCTGTGTGAGCAGGAAATCCCTCTGTTCACTGCAGCGATCTGGTGAGGAGAGCCTCCTGATCTGTCTCTCAGCTGTGCTCTGAGCATCCATGGCGTCGGGCTTGGGAAAGCAGGCCAAAATTCCTCAGGGGAAGGACCTGCTGCAATCAGCCACTCCTCATTCCCCGAAGTGCTGGGAGCCTCTGAAGCGGAGAACGTAGCAGAAGGAGTAGTTACTTTCCCCGCTAAGGCCTTCACTGCTTGCCCTGGCTTGCTCTTTTTTTTTCCCCCAACCTTATTCAACAACTCTCCTCTGTGCCAGCTTTCCACTGTAATGCACCTTATTCTGTCATAATTAAATACAGTTTTTCTTTTCAATTTAAAAGCCCTGTCAGCTCCTTAGTTGTCCCTTCAGTGAGTCCTGCTTGGAGACTGATATACTGGAGCTGGTGGGAGGTGCCAGCTGTCTATTTATGGTGAGGTCAGAAAGTGTGACATCCTCAGTCTCCAAGCTGCTAGTGAGAGGCGACAACCCACAAATGGGTTCTGGACTGGAGGAACGATAAGGAAGGAAACAATTTGCCTCTGCAGTAACTTCATTGTAGCCTCCAGAATTATCACTGGCAGTGTCATAAACATGAACAGCACACACGGTAATATATTCATTTTAATCGCTGCTACCCAGTCCAATCAGGAGAAATTATGTCTATCTCATAAATACAAATCCCTACAGACAGCCTAGAATAAAAGGGGAAACATTCAACAAATACAGGCCAGACTCAGAGCTCGTCAGCTGCACTCCTACACAGCAAATAGAAACCCTTTCTCACCTAAATGGAAAATCCTTCTTTAATAATTCTTCCAATTATGATTCTAAATCAGTGCTTCCAACTTGTATCCAAAATGATCCCATTTTAATACTTAAAAATTCACATGACCTCAGAAGATAATAACAGATCTCCATTTCTCTCCCACCCCACTTACCAAAGCATTAAGACAGCAGCAGCCATTGTGACAATGTTACGACAGTGAGCACAGGGCTCTGCATGTTAATGTGTGCTCACAGACCCCAATACTCTGGATGAGTTTCCAGTTTAACTGGAGGAAGAGGACAGAGGAAATGAACATTCTCCAACTCACAGGCCTCATGCTGACTCCCTCTACTAAGTATAGATCATAATGGAGATCCAGAAGAAGATGAAGATAAAAGGGGGAACAGTCCTATTTCTGTGACCCCATTCACTGATGATATGACCCCATTTGGGGTCCTGACCCACAGTTTGGGAATCCCTGTTCTAAATATATTTTAAGCATCATATTTAATTTATATCCAGAGATGGAACTATACTCCTCAATCTCAAGAGCACAGGCGAGGAGACCAGTGGACTCTCCAGTGCATAGATTATGTCATCAGCAAATAAGGTTATCTTGGGCTATTTCTCCTTGATGCAAGTGCCTTTAATATCAATGCTGCCCTGTACCTTTGCAGCCAAACACTCTATCACCAGAATGAACAGCAAGGGGAAAAGTGAGCATTGAGCAAGAATGTTGTTTGCACAGGGCCCCGCGTTTCAGGGGGCCCTGCACAAACAACATTCTTAATTAAAAGCCCAAGTAAATTTAAATAAAACAAAACTGGCTTCTGCCGCTGTCGCCGTGGCAGGGGCAGGGGCAGAATCAAGTGTCCCGTGGCCCCTCGCCTGCCGGTAGAGCCCTCGTTGAATCAATCCTCTTGGCACCGGCTTTCAGAGCCGCGAAAAGAGAGTTTCTCTCTTGCGGCTCTGTTAAGCCCGCCGGGGCTGATGGGAAACAAGAACTGCTTGTTTCCCATCAGTGCCGGCGAGCTTAACAGAGCTGCGAGAAAGAAACTCTCTCTTTGCGGCTCTGAAAGCCGGCGCGGAGGGAATTGATTCAACGAGGGCTCTGCCGGGCAGGTGGGGTGGGGGGCCGCAGGACACGTGATTCTGCCGCCACCACGGCGGCAGCAGCCGCAGATAGGTTTTTTTTTATATTCCCTGGGTTGATGGGGGGGAGGGGGTTAGGACTGGTAATGGACTATGGGCTGATGGGGGGGGGGGTTAGGACTGGTAATGGGCTATGGGGGGGCTAAGATACAAAATTGGGTGATGGGGGTTAGGACTGAAAGTGGGCTAATGGGGGTGCTTAGGACTGGTAATGGGCTATGCGGGGGCTAGGATTGGAAATGGGCTGATGGGGAGGGTTAGGACTGGAGGTGGGCTGATGGGGGGTTAGGACTGGTAATGGGCTATGGGGGGCTAGGACTGGAGGTGGGCTGATGGGGGGTTAAGACTGGAAATGGGCTGATGGGGGGATTAGGACTGGAAATGGGCTGATGGGGGGGTAAGGACTGGTAATGGGCTATGGGGGGGTTAGGACTGCAGGTGGGCTAATGGGGGTGCTTAGGACTGGTAATGGGCTATGCGGGGGCTAGGATTGGAAATGGGCTGATGGGGAGAGTTAGGACTGGAGGTGGGCTGATGGGGGGTTATGACTGGTAATGGGCTATGGGGGAGGGCTAGGACTGGAGGTGGGCTGATGGGGGGTTAAGACTGGAAATGGGCTGATGGTGGGATTAGGACTGGAAATGGGCTGATGGGGGGGTTAGGACAGGAGGTGGGCTGATGGGGGGTTAGGACTGGTAATGGGCTATGGGGGGGGCTAGGACTACAAATGGGCTGATGGGGGTTAGGACTGGAAATGGGGTGATGGGGGTTAGGACTGGTAATGGGCTATGGGGGCGCTAGGACTGGTAATGGGCTGGGGGGTTGCTAGGACTGGAAATGGGCTGAGTGGAAGGGGGGGCTTGAACTGCAAATAGCTGATGGGGAGGGGGGCTTGGAATGGAAATGAACTGTGAGGGGAGGGAGCTAGGATAGGACTGGAAATGGGCAGTTGGGGGGTGCTAAGATTGGAAATGGGCTGAGTGGAAGGGGGGGCTTGAACTGCAAATAGCTGATGGGGAGGGGGGCTTGGAATGGAAATGAACTGTGAGGGGAGGGAGCTAGGATAGGACTGGAAATGGGCAGTTGGGGGGTGCTAAGATTGGAAATGGGCTGTGGTCGGGGCTTGGATTGAAATGGACTCATGGAGGGGCTAGAACTGGAAGTAGGCTCATGGGGGCTTGGATTGGAAATGGGCTGAGTGGGGGGAGCTAGGATTTGACATGGGCTGATGGTGGGGCTAGGAAATGACTAGAAATGGGCTGATGGGGGGCTGGGATTGGAAATGAGCTGAATGAGGGACTCGGATAGGACTGGAAATAGGACTGGAAATGGATGGGGGAGCTAGGACTGGAAATGGGCTGATGTGGGGACTAGAAGGGAGCGGATGCTGGGTGGGGCTGGAACTAGAAGGGAGCTGATGTTGGGGGAGGATTAGAATGGGATGGGGCTGGGAGAGTGAAATGGAGAGGAGAAAAATATTTTGTGGGGGAGGGAAGAAAAATCTACAATTGGCTGGGTATTTTGAGAGTAAATGGGGATTGAGGATGGAGGGGTAAAATTTGAGTTGATGAAACAGGAATGAGGAAAGAGCAAAAAGGAGAAAGATTGGTATGTTAAAGCAGATGTAGAGAAAGAATGGAAAAAAACTAGAAGAGAGAAGAAAGGACAAATGGACAGCAGATGATGGAGAGTTAGCAGAAGACACGAAGAAACCAGAAGAAAGTGGCTGGAGCAATTGCAACTGAAAAAAAAATGCACAAAAGTTAGAAAATATCTCTTTATTTTGAATTTATTAACTGGAATATGTCAGCTCTGAGAAATGTGCATCATTAAAGTATGCACTTTGTTTAGTACAAGAGAAAATTAATTTATAGTTTATTTCTACAGTGTTGTTGTACATTCCAAGTTTGGCTTTTGGGGTTCCCAGTTTAATTATTCCCTTCCTGTTTCTAAATTGTCATTCCTTGTTTGGTGATGGTCTATGTTCTGCATGTGTAACTGAGCTGAGGTATTCTGTTTATGTAATTCCTATTTGACATTGCCACTTGTTCTCGTTCCCCAGTCGGTCATGTATTGTTATTCTCTGAGATGTATTGGTTTAATATTTGCAGTGTTGCCTTTTGATAGGTAGAGTATGGTGCTTTGTGAGTCCTGGTAGTGCTGTTATGATATGGCGGGTTTGCTATGGGTTCTAAATGGGGAGTGTTTGTAGTAGTTCCTAATGTGCCTGGCGGTTGGCACTGGATTATAATAATGTAAAAATCTTTTAGTCTTTCTTTATCCATACACTCATTAAGAGGCATGTTTACTAAAAGTTAGTGTATGGTAACATTATGCAAATATTTATGCAAATGAGGCCCCGCACCGAGTCTCTGCACATGGCCCCGCACCCCACTTGGGCCGCCCGTTTCTGCCTAGTTCCCCTCTCAAGGGCAAACTGTGAATTTTTTAGTTTTATACTTAAAGGAATAAAATGGCAGTGTTATCGAAGAAAGGCACTTTTTCTCAATCTGATATTCTCTGGAAATTATTCTGAAGAAACTAGCCAAATATAGAAATTAGGCAACTGAAAATGACCAAATACCATTTTCACTATTGAAACATCAGAGTTGCCAACTTACCCAGTTCTAGGAGTGAGATTTTTTGCCAGTACTGGTTTTAAATTTGCCTTGTAATGCAGTGTAGTATTTGAAGTCCCTGATTTTACCCATTGGAATCAGTGCTGCAGACCCCATCAGGCGTCAGGATTAGATTGTCAGAAATCCGTGACTGGCTTAAAATCTCAGCCATGGAACTGGGTAACCTGGCAATTCTGCATTGGAAGTGGAAGGAAAGAGCCGGACTTAATAATGGTGTACTAATGCAGTAGGGGTTCTAGGCCTGCCAAACAACCACCGAAAATCCCAGCTCAAAAGCAATGTATTCTTTATTAGGCAGTCCAGGTTTAAATATATAAGAAGCCTGTCCTTCCTAGCATGCTGACAGTACAAAAACAAACATAAAATTTAAACACAAAAATTCTCTCATGGATATGCCAGCAAATAGTAGGTCAACTCAAGGAAAGGAAAAAAAGTTATTTTCTGACAGCATGTAAAACCCGTGTTGCCTTGCAATCACATCAACTGCTCCTTAGTAAAGCAAAGGTCAGGACTGGCTTAACAGTTAAGCTAGTGAGGCCCTGTCTCAGAGTGCACAAGTTTCAGTGCCCCCGAAACCTGCCTCAGAGGCTGAGCTGTGGGAGCACTGAGCACCAACTTAGGTGCTAAAGTCACTGTTTTGTGCTGCTTCACAATTTTCTGCATAAAACATTACAGTCATCTCGGAGTAAAAATGCTATAAAATTGCAGCAGCTACTCTTTAAAACAGTGCTTCTCAACTGATGTGCTACATAAGCCTCTGCCCCATTGAGGCACGGCCCAGGGGGGTGCGGGGCCATGTGCGGAGACTCATTGCAGGGCCTCATTTGCATAAATATTTCCATAATTTAACATGCACTAACTTTTAGTAAACATGACTCTAATTGAGTGTATGGATAAAGAAAGACTACCAGATTTCTACATTACTATACTCCAGTGCCAACCGCCAGGCACATTAGGAAGTACTACAAACACTGCCTATTTAGAACCCATAGAAACCCCACAATATCATAACAGTACTACCAGGACTCATAAAGCACCATACCCTACCTATCAAAAGACAACACTGCAAATAATAAACCAATACATCTTAGAGAATACCAATACATCTCCTACTGGGGAAAGAGAACAAGTGGCACTGTCAAATAGAAACTACATAAACAGAATACCTCAGCTTGGTTACACATGCAAAACATAGACCATCACCAAACAAAGAACAAGGTATCACAATTTAGAAATAGGAAGACAATAATTAAACTGGGAACCCCAAAAGCCAAACTTGGAATGTACAACAACACTAGAAAAATAAAACTATAAATTAATTTCCTCTTGTTCTAAACAAAATACAAAGATGTTAACAATGCACATTTCCCAGAGTTGACATATTCCAGTTATTAAATTCAAAATAAAAAAATTATTTTTCTACCTTTTGTTGTCTGTGCATTTTATTTTTCAGTTGCAATTGCTCCAGTCACTTTCCTCTGGTTTATTTATTTATCTGCTAACTCTCCATTGTCTGCTGTCCATTTGTCATTTCTTTCTTCCAGTTTTTTTCCATTCTCTCTCTACATCTGCTTTAACATACTGATCTTTCCCCTTTTGCTCTTTTCTCCATTTCTTTCTTTCTTTTTCATCCACTCAAATTTCATCCCTCCATCCTCAATCCCCACTTACTCTCCCAATACCTGACCAATTGTAGATGTTTCTTCCCTCCCAGACAAAATATTTTTCCCCTCTCCATCCTCATTCCCCCAGCCCCAACCCATGCTAGTCCTCCCCCAACATCACCTCCCTTCTAGTTCGAGCATCACCCAGCATCCACTACCTTCTAGTCGCATTCTCCCATCCCCCTGCATTAGCCCATTTCCAGTCCTAGCCCCCCATCAGCCCTTTTCAGTCCTATCCTAGCCCTCATCAGTCCATTTCTAGTCCTATCCTAGCCCCCATCAGCCAATTTCCAATCCTAGCCTCCCTATCAGTCCTTTCCAGTCTTACTCAGCCTCCCATCAGCCCTTTCCAGTCCTATCCTAGCCCTCCATCAGCCCATTTCCAGTCCTAGCTCCCCCATCAGCTATTTCCAGTCCCATCCTAGCCCCTCCATCATCCCATTTCCAATCTTAGCTCTCCCATCAGCCATTTCCAGTTCTAGCCCCCCCATCAGCCCATTTCCAATCCTAGTCCTTCCATCAGAAATTTCCAGTCCTATCCTAGCCCCTCCATCAATCCATTTCCAGTCCTAGCTCCCAATCAGTCATTTCCAGTCCTGTCCTAGCCCTCTATCAGCCAATTTCCAATCCTAGCCCTCCATCAGCCCTTTCCAGTCTTATCCTAGCCCCGTCAGCTAATTTCCAGTCCTATCTCCCCATCAGCTACTTCCAGTCCTATCTTAGCTCTCCCATCAGCCATTTCCAGTTCTAGCCCCCCCATCAGTCCATTTCCAACCTTAGCCCCCCATCAGCCCATTTTCAGTCCTATCCTAGCCCCCCATCAACCCATTTCCAATCCTAGCCCTCCCATGAACCCTTTCCAGTCCTATTCTAGCCCCCATCATCCCATATCCAATCCTAGCCCCCCCATCAGCCCTTTCCAGTCTTATCCTAGCCCCGTCAGCTAATTTCCAGTCCTAGCTCCCCATCAGCTACTTCCAGTCCTATCCTAGCACCTCCATCAGCCCATTTCCAGTCCTAGCTCCCCCATCAGCCATTTCCAGTCCTAGCCCCCCCCCAGTCCGTTTCCAATCTTAGCCCCTCCATCAGCCTATTTCCAATTCTATCCTATCCCCATTTCCAGTCCAAGCCCCTCCTCCACTCAGCCTATATCCAGCCCTAGCCTCCCCATCAGCTATTTCTAGTACTAGCCTCCCCTCCTCCCGAAGAGCCCTGCGGCTGTCCAAATGGCTTTAAAGGGAGCCGGAGAGGCCCTGGCTCACCTCTGACAGCTGCCAAAGTGAAGAGTGATGTTTATGTTCACTTCAGCAGCTGTGTTATAGTATAGGCCGCTGGCGCGCTGAGTGCTGGAAAACAGGAAATTTCCTTTGATCTCTGGTGTGCCAGCAGCCTATACTACAACACAGCTGCTGAAGTGAAGAAAAAGGCGCTCTTCATTTTGGTGGCTGTCAGAGTTTAGCTGGGGCTTCTCCGGCTCCCTTTCAAGCCAACCCTGCTGGTGATGAATAGGATGTGCGAGATGTTATTTATTTATTTATTTATTACAGTTTCTTATATACCGTGCTATTCGGTATCAGCGCGGTTTACATCATAACATAACTACCATAACGACAAGTTGTCAGGTTTTACATCGAACAGGGATACAAACTTGGATAACAGGGTAAACTATATACATAAGCTATTTACACAGCAAGGGTAGGTAAAAATCAGATAATGAATATGAGGGCATTTCTAGAGTGGGTCATTTCTTGAGAAGGGTATCTAGGATCAATTGCTGGCTGGGAAGTATTGGAGGAAGAGGTAGGTTTTGAGTGCCTTCCTGAACTGATATAGATTGGTTATGGCCCTAATGTCAGGGGGTAGAGCATTCCAGCATTTGGGGATATAGAAACTGCACGCCCTGTTTGTGGTTGTCTTGTTGCACTTTGTCGATGCCTTTGGAGTGATTAGCAGGTTGGCAGCTGTTGCTCTTCTGGATGTTGTTGGCGCGGGGCCCCTTGAAGCGCTGGGCCCTGTGCGAACAACATTCTCGCACAATGGATGGGCTGCCCCTGGCCTCACCGTCACAATTTTCCCCCTCCCCCAGTGCTGCATTCTGATTTTAAGTGGGAACCACATGTCTATAAAGAGATGTTGCTGCAGGATGAGCTGTCATCCCTGTGCTGCAAAACAGCCTCTCCAAAAGAACCTAGCCCCCTTTACCATCACAAAGCATTCTGGTCATACCTAATGACCCTGTTGCCTGGCCAAGAGACTTCCCCAGACTACTGTAACACCTGCTGCTCTGATAGTTTGGCAGAGGTTTTGAACTGCTTTCCTGAATACAACAAAACTGCTTTGCCTCCAAACCCCCTCCTCCCCCCATGGTATAATTGTGCAGCAGCTCCCTTTCCCCAATGCTGAATTAACTGCTTTCCCAGGAAAGGAAAAGCTTTGTAAAAGGAGCTTCCCTGCAGGCAGGGCCAACCGCAGAGATGGTTCAAGGTGTTGGTACCTTAGGCAACCTTAGGCTTATTCCTCCCTGGGCTGTCAGAATCTACTGTTGAATGCCCTGCTCTTTGCCACCGTCCACAAGCTGCCACCTCAGACAACCCCTGGTTTGCCTGATGGTTTGGTCTGCCCTTCCTATGGTCTGTGTGTGTGTGTACTGGGGCATGCTGAATGTATGCATGTGCATGTGGGCAGATGTATTCCAGAGACAGTGGCTGGATGTGGGTATGTACGCATGTGGGTGGGGGTGTCAGAGACCGGCACCTGCTGGCTTTGTCTGTATCTGTGTGTGGATGGATGGATGGCAGAGAAAGAGGCATGATGGCTGTGTCAGTGTGTGTATGGACAGCAGAGGCAGGGACATGCTGGATATTCTGTAGTAACTGTGGAGAAAGAGAAGATCTTCAAATGCCAATAATACAAATTGAATGCCAAGAAAATGTGGTGCAAAGATTCAGAAAGTTTTACAAATGTATTGGGCAGCACTAGCATGATTAGATTTCTAAGCCATGGTACAGGCCAATCATAGCAAGCTCAAAGTCCTAAACTTCAAAAACACTGACTTCAATAAAATGGCCGAGTACTTAAAGGAGGAGATGACGGGGTGGAAGAAGATAAGGGAAGTGGAATTGCAATGGACTAAACTAAAGGCGGCAATAAAAGGGGCAACAGATAAATATGTAAGAAAAATAAATAAAAACAAGAGGAGAAGGAAACCTATTTGGTTTTCCAAAGAGGTGGCTGTGCAAATAAAGGCAAAAAACACAGCTTTTTCAAAATTCAAAAGCTTGCAAACAGAAGAACACAGAAATGAATACAGGATCCAACTCAAAGAGTCTAAAAGAGTAATAAGGATAGCAAAATCAAAGGCAGAAGAAAAAATGGCTAAAGATGTTAAGGGTGGCAACAAAACTTTCTTCAGGTATATTCAGAAAGGAAGAAGATCAGAGTTGGAATTGCAGGACTCAGAAGTGCTGGGAAAGGACTCGTGGAAAGTGACACTGAAAAAGCGAAATTGCTAAACAAATACTTCTGCTCTGTTTTTACTAAAGAAGATCCTGGAGATGGACCAGCTGTGACTCCCAAATATAAAAATAGGACTGAAGTAGATACCACACCATTCACAGAAGATGAGGTGTTAGAACAACTTGCTAAACTGAAAGTGGACAAAGCCATGGGACCGGATGGGATACATCCCAGGATACTGAAAGAGCTCAGAGAGGTTCTTGCAGGACCGTTAAAGGATGTCTTCAACAGATCCTTGGAAACAGGAGTGGTTCCTCAGGACTGGAGAATGGCTAATGTTGTACCTCTACACAAAAGTGGTGACAGGGAAGAAGTGTCAAATTACAGGCCCGTGAGCCTTACCTCGGTGGCAGGAAAAGTAATGGAGGCGCTCCTGAAAGAGCGAATAGTGAACTTTCTCAAAACCAACAGGTTGCAAGATCCCAGGCAACATGGTTTTACCGAAGGACGGTCTTGCCAAACAAATCTGATTGAGTTCTTTGATTGGGTGACCAAGGAACTAGATCTGGGGCATGCAATGGATGTCATCTATCTGGATTTCAGCAAAGCCTTTGATACTGTTCCTCATAGGAGGCTTGTCAATAAACTCAGTAGCTTGGGGATGGGTCCCAAGATAGTAAACTGGATTAGAAATTGGTTGACTGACAGACAACAGAGGGTGATGGTACATGGAGCTCACTCGGATGAGAGGAAGGTGATTAGCGGGGTGCCTCAGGGTTCGGTCCTGGGCCCGGCACTGTTCAATGTATTTGTGAGTTATATTGCAGAAAGGACTGAATGGAAAAGTCTGTCTTTTTGCAGATGACACAAAAATTTGCAACAGAGTGGACTCCCCAGAGGGAGTGGATAACATGAGGAAAGATCTACAAAAGCAGGTGTTTCCGGATGTGGGTCGAACAACCCAGGTTCGCCGTAAACAGTATTTGGAGTTAAGATCCCGGGTTATAGCGTTGGGTGCTTCCTTTTTCCTTAAATTTCCCTGTCGGTACTTAATCACTTTTGAGGGTCAGAATTATGTATACACCGACATAGCGTCCCTGCGTCGGTGGTTGTCTGAGAAGGAGGTTAGGGGAGAGTAAATGGGGGAGGAATGATTTTGTTTAATACAGCTCTCTTATGTGGAGTATGCAACTCCTTTTTGCTTCTATTCTTACTTAGTTTTTTGTTTTGGTGTTTTTCCTCTCTCCATGATGTGTATCTTTATGATGAGTGGTATATTGTTCTCTTGAAGATTCTGTATCTTATAATACGTATTTCTTTTCATCTGTATTGTATATTCAAGAAAAGCTTAAATAAAAAGTTTAAAAAAAAAAAAAAAAAGTTGGGCTATTCTGCCAATAAGAATGGCCAACAACTGCACCATCACATGTACAAAGGTGCTAGACACATCCTAAATGACTCATAGTTGTAATTGCTGCAAAAGGGGCTGCCATCAAATATTGCAGCAAAAGGTGTAAAGACCTGTGCAATCAAGATTTTTGGTTTCCTATTCTTAATTATTTTTGAATAGTTCCCTAATTGTTCTTTAATGTTGAAAATGTAGAGTATGCTGCGCAGATCAGTGCAATTAACACCTGCCTCAAAGACACATTTTAGATAGTGTGTGGAGAGCAGAATTGAGACATGAAGGTTGCCAAATATATATTTGTGTCGGTATTTTGAGATCACTTCTGCTAAATGTGGAACTGTTTCTAAAATTCACATCCACATGCAGTAAGAAGAGCCATTTTACAAATATATGAATAGAAAATATCGGTAGGAGAAACCCGACAGCTTACACAGGTAAGTGCTGGCATTTCAGAATGAACATGTGCAAATGTCGGCACTGACACGTGTATCTTGGCCATTTTGCAAACATGGACATATTGATGCTGTTCATTATGTACAGAGGACTTTCTCCATTTCAATTCAGAGGTAGATATAAACTTTGGGAGATTAAGAGGGATATCCCCCTTAATCCTTCCTATAAAGGGCTGGCCAGAATGACAATTTTTTAAATCCTTATTCGTGTTGGAAAACCCAATGGATAGTTACAACAAAACAAATTGTGCTATAGTGCTGGAAGATGAGACCCCCAGTTTGGAAGGCACTCAACAAGCTACTGGGGAAGAGCAGAAGACTTTTCAGAGTAAAGCCAGCATTTATGATGTGGTTGGGTCAAAGCCCTCGGGACGTCTGACTGCTGATGTAGCTGTGCATGAAATGAGAGTCAGAAGCTGTAAAGATGTCTTACGCATTGGAACATTGAACGTACGAAGCATGAACCAAGGGAAGTTGGAGGTGGTCAAGAATGAAATGGAACGTGTACAACTTGATCTGTTGGGTGTCAGCGAACTGAAATAGACTGGCATCGGGCACTTTGAATCAGATGATCACATGGTCTACTATGCTGGAAATGAAAGACAAAGAAGAAATGGTGTTGCATTTATAATAAAGAAGAAACTTGCAAGAACTGTAATGAAATACAATGCAGTCAGCGAACGCTTAATCTCTATTCGTCTACGAGGAATGCCTATCAACGCAACTATAATTCAAGTATACGCCCCAACAACAGCTGCAAAAGAGAATGAAATTGAAGAGTTCTATGAACAGGTACAAGCTGAAATTGACAGAACATGCAAACAGGATATCCTGATAGTCATGGGTGACTGGAACACAAAGAAGAAGGCAAAGTAGTTGGAAAATATGGAATTGGCAACAGAAATGAAGCTGGGGAAAGACTGACAGAATTCTGCAAGACCAATGATCTATTCATCTCAAACACCTTCTTCCAGCAACACAAGCGGCAACTGTACACATGGACTTCACCCAAGCACATAGACTTCACCCAATGGATTGTATAAAAATCAAATTGACTACATCTGTGGAAGTCAACGATGGAAAAGTTCTATAACATCCACAAAGACAAAACCTGGAGCTGACTGTGGTACAGATCATCAACTACTAGTATGCAAACTCAAACTAAAGTTGAAAAAGAGCAAACCACTCATGAATGCAGCAAAATATGACCTTGAGAATATACCACTGGAATTTAAAGACTGCCTGCAAAATCGATTTGCTGCTTTAGATACAAATGACAGAGCTCCAGAAGAGTTATGGAATGACATCAAGAAGGTTGTGTTGTAAGAAAGCGGGAACTCTCTACAAAAGGTGAAAAAGCAAAAATGGCCAAAATGGATGATGGAAGAAGCTCTGAAAATTGCCCAGAAACGCTATGAGAGTTAAAGAAAAAGTTCCAGCCTCGAATTGGAATGTTACAAGATGCTCAAGGTTCTATGTTGAATAATGCTGAGAAGATCAAGAAAAGGTGAAAGGAATATACAGAGTTTTTATATGATAAAGATCAAGTGGACCAACAGCCGTTTCAACCTGTACCTTATGATCGGGAACCATTGGTGATGAAAGAAAAAGTTAAAGCAGCATTGAAAGCCTTACCAAAGAACAAAGCACCAGGCATTGATAGCATTCCCACAGAAGTATTACAGCAATCTGATGCAGCTGTTACCGTACTTACAAGGCTCTGCCAAGAAATATGGAAGACAACATCATGGCCAACTGACTGGAAAAGATCTGTGTTTATACCAGTACTAAAGAAAGGTGATCCAACTGACTGTGGAAATTATCGCACAATCGCTCTGATCCCACATGCCAGCAAGATTCTACTGAAGAATATTCAAAAGAGACTACAACCATACCTGGAACAAGAACTACCTGAAGTGCAAGCAGGGTTCAGGAAAGGGCGAGGAACGAGAGACATCATTGCGGATGTGAGATGGATCATTGAAAAGACTAAAGAATACCAAAAGGATATCTATTTGTGCTTTATTGACTATAGCAAGGCTTTTGACCATGTAAACCAGGAGAAACCCGGGGCCACATTAAGAAGCATGGGTATACCAGAACACCTGATCGTACTCTTGCACAATCTGTACATTGATCAAGAAGCAGCAGTTTGAACGGAACAAGGAGAAACAGAATGGTTTAAAATAAGCAAAGGTGTAAGACAAGGCTGCATACATTCCCCCTACCTGTTTAATTTATATGCAGAACAAATCATCAGAGAAGCAGGATTGTATGAAGACAACAGAGGTGTGAAGATTGGTGGAAGACTCATCAACAACCTTCGCTATGCTGATGATACCACATTACTGGCTGAAAGTGAAGATGATCTGAAACATTTGCTTCTCACAATCAAAGAACATAGTCTCAAAATGGGCCTGCACCTTAATGTAAAGAAGACAACGATCATGACAACTGGCATAATCAACAGGTTCATCGTTGAAGGAGAAGAAATTGAAATCGTGAACAACTTTAACCTACTTGGATCAACTATCAATAAAGAAGCAACAAGCAGTCAAGAAATCAGATGACGCATTGCTCTTGGCAGAATGGCTATGAAAGACCTAGATAAGATTCTCAAGAGTAGAGATGTCTCTCTCCATACAAAGATTCAACTTGTTCAAGCCATGGTATTTTCAATAACATCATATGGATGTGAAAGCTGGACAGTGAAAAAGATAGACGGGAAGAAAATTGATGTCTTTGAATTATGGTGCTGGCGGCGAATACTGTGTATACCATGGACTGCCCGAAGAACAAACCAGTCGGTACTAGAGGAGATCAAACCTAAGCTTTCTTTAGAAGCTCAGATGACAAGACTTCGACTTTCATACTTTGGACACATCATGCGAAGAGAGAGATCATTAGAGAAAGACATCATGCTTGGCAAGATTGAAGGTCAGCGCAAAAGAGGAAGGCCAGCAATGAGATGGATCGATACAATAACAGCAGCTACGGGTACCAGTCTGCCAACAATGAGCCGCCTGACTCAAGACCAAACACAATTTAGGATAGCTATCCAGAGGGTCACCATGAGTCGACTCCGACTTGACGGCACTTAATAACAACAACAAAATGGCTGTTTGCATGTAGTTGGCATATTTATGTGCCAGTATATACAAAATGCAAAGAAGGCTTCTAAAATAACCCGCTTAATGTATTTTGACCTGTATTCTTCTGGATAACACTTTTTGATTTGACTTTTTATATATATTTAAGCCCTCCCCCCACTCTTTTCATTGGCATAGAACAATAATAAACTAATATTATTGTTTTATGTCAACACTTTTTTATTTTATTTTTTATATATATTTAAGCCCTCCTTCCTCTCCCCATTTTTTACATAATGATGAGGATTAATTCCACTTTAGATTCATTGTCTTTTCAATTGTGGCTTGACATTATTTTATTGCTCAGTATTATTTTATGTCACAGTCCGTAACCGGGTAGCCGGACACGGCGCTTCCCCAGCTCCGAACCCCAGCCCCCCCCCTACCCTTACCCCCCCTTACACCCCCAATGGGACAAACCACAGACAACATTTTCATGGTAACAAACTGGTCGCAGCTTTATTTAAACAGCAACATATTAACAGTAATGCCAAGAGTACATCACTCTCCCAACCCAGCGGAGCGGTATACCGCCAGCCATGCTACTAGCAAAGCGGCCCCGCCTCCGCTGCAGCCGTGGACCCCCCAACGGCCGAGCTCACCCAACCCCTATCCGACTTCGCCATATTACTAGCAAAAGTCTTCCAGGGGTTGTCCGGGCAAGGGCACCCCGCCCCCACCCCAAGTGGGATAAGGCTCCGGACCCCGGAAACCTCCGGGATCCCGCAAACTGCCCCCCCCCAGCTGCGACACCCCTCAATCTCCCCCCACAACCAAAAGGAAAAGGGGGGCGGGCGGGTGGGACGCCGCGCCAACAGCCAGCAGCATGTGCTCCAGGCTCGCAACAGCGGCAGGAGCACATGCACGCCTGGCCCGATTGATTGGCTCCGCCCGGCACGTGCACCCGCGGAGCCAATCAATTCAAAGCTGCACGCTCTCCCCTCTGGCGCGCTCGTCCCCGACCGCCCGACGCACGCAGGGTCCCGCGCCTAACCGGCACCCGGTTACTCTCGGGCGCCAGGACCCTGCCCGCGCCCTGCCTAATAACCGGGTAGCCGGACACGGCGCTTCCCCAGCTCCGAACCCCAGCCCCCCCCCCTACCCTTACCCCCCCTTACACCCCCAATGGGACAAACCACAGACAACATTTTCATGGTAACAAACTGGTCGCAGCTTTATTTAAACAGCAACATATTAACAGTAATGCCAAGAGTACATCACTCTCCCAACCCAGCGGAGCGGTATACCGCCAGCCATGCTACTAGCAAAGCGGCCCCGCCTCCGCTGCAGCCGTGGACCCCCCAACGGCCGAGCTCACCCAACCCCTATCCGACTTCGCCATATTACTAGCAAAAGTCTTCCAGGGGTTGTCCGGGCAAGGGCACCCCGCCCCCACCCCAAGTGGGATAAGGCTCCGGACCCCGGAAACCTCCGGGATCCCGCCACCGGCACAGGCCCCAACACCACCTGTGCCGCCCCCCCCCTGCTGAAAGCTGCGACCCTTGCTACCGGGACCTCAGGAGATGCTCCAACAACTCCTGCCAATCGTTGAGGAGGAGATCAGTTCCCACTGGGGACAAATGAACTCCATCCCCCCTGAACAACCCCCCGCAAGACACCTCCGCCCAAGGGTGATGAACCTGAAACCCGCCATGCTCGCTCACCCACCTCCCAATCTGCCGGTTGACTTTGGTCAGACCACGAGACCAGCGCCGCTGATCCCAGCACGCCGGCCTCGGAACAATATCCGACCAGACCAACGCAGCGCCCGGAAACAGGCGACGCACCAACTCAAAATCCCGCTTAGCAGCCCTGATCAACCGCTTGCAGGACCACGCAGCCAAAGCATTGCCCCCGAGATGCAAGATGAGAATCGCTGGATGCTGTCTGACGCGGCCATGGTGACGGAGCAAAGGCAGCAGCTGCTCCCACCGCAGCCCCCGCTCGCCCAGCCACGAAATCGCCACCTCATCCGCCGCCAGCCCGAGATTCAGCCCAAAGGGGCGCTCCGCCGCTCGCTGGCCCGCCCAGTAAACGAAAGAGTGGCCCAGAATCCAGCAGACCAGCTTTCTTGGCTCCCCACCTGAAAGAGAAACATAACCACATTAGTAACCCCCACCCCCCCCCCATGAAGGGCCAGGTCAGAGACGGACGTACCCTTCGAACGCCGCCGACCGCCACCTGCCAATACTTTGAATCTGAAGACCCGAGCAACCAGCCGCCGCCGCGCTGGTAGCCGCACCGATGCGAAAAGAATGGGCCGAAAAAAGACGAGGATCCTCGCCCAACCGAGTCAGCGCGAGCCGCAACACCGCCGTGAACTGAAAACGCGTCAATGCCCTACCATCCTGATGTGTGAAAAGCGCACCGCCACCCCCGGGCGCAGGGCCAGGAAGCCCTGCATGGCAGCCACCGGGCATGTAAGCCCTCCCGTAGATCTGAGGACCACCCAAAGCCCCTTACCCCGCTGGTCCGTCTTGGACCGCGCCAGCAACACACGCATCCGCGGATGCACCATCCACACGTGCTGCCGGAGCAAACAATTCCCGGGACCCGCCGACGCCGACGCGGCCACCAACTCCCCGACACGAAAGGCACCAAAAAATGCCAGGCAGAAAGCCGCACGAAAGAGCGCGCGCTCATACGGCGACCGCGCCACCTCCGGTAGCACCGCGCACAGCTGCACCAGGAGGTCGTGCGTAACCGGGCGACGGCGATCGCGGAGACCCGGCTGAGAACGCTCCCAGCCCTGAAGCAAACGTCGCGCCAAAAAAACCCCGCCCGGGCACCTCCCACCCCGTCGCCCTGGCGAAAAAACAAAAACCCCCCCAGATGGCAACGCACGGACGATCGCGAAACCCCCCGCTCCTTAGCCCAGCTAACATAACCCCCCAGCAACTGATCCGGGACCGCTCCCCCATCCCACCCCTGCACTTGCAAAAACTCTTGCACTCGCTCGCAACCGATCCGATACGCCTCCCAGGTCCTGTCAGCCACCGAGCTCCGCAGAAGACACCTCATCGCAGCAGGCCATCGCTCCACACGTGCCAAGGGACTGTCAGCCCGACCGGGTCGGCATCCGGAGCCAACTCCCGAAACCGATCCAACTGCAAACGGGAAAGAGCATCAGCCAAATCATTAGCACGCCCTGGTATGTGACGAGCGCGCAGGTGCACATTTAAACGCAAACACGCCAGCACGACCTGGCGCATCAGTGACGCCACCGCCCCACAGCGTGGAGAAAAACGGTTAACCACATGCACCACCGCCTCGTTGTCACACCACCACAACACCCCGCGGTCGGCTAACCTGTCGGGCCACAACTCCAGCACCACCAAAATCGGGAATAGCTCCAAGAAAGTAATATTGCTAACCAAGCCGTTCGCCACCCACTCGCTCGGCCACCGATCAGCACACCACGCCCCATTAAAATAGATCCCCAATCCGACTCCCCCAGCTGCATCCGTGTACAATTGCAACTCCTCGGAGGTAACTGCCGAGCCCCGCAAAACCGTCACCCCATTGAAGTCACGCAAAAAGAAATCCCAAACGCGCAAATCATCACGCATACCCCGCGTCACTCGGATATGGTGATGCGGCTTGCGCACACCCGCCGTCGCCGCTGCCAGCCGCCGACTAAACACCCGCCCCATGGGAATGACCTTACAGGCAAAGTTGAGGGAACCAAGAAGAACCTGCGCGTCTCGCAAGGTGACTCTTCTGGAAGCCAAAAGGTTGGCCACGAGAACCCGCAGCTTCTCCACCTTCTCACCGGGGAGCCGCGCCACCATCCGCAGCGAATCCAATTCGACGCCTAAGAACACTATCGTGGTCGCGGGGCCCACCGTCTTCCCCTCCGCTAGGGGCACCCCCAGTTCGGCCGCCAAGCCAATAAAACCGCTTAATAAAGCACCACATTGCCCAGAATCGGCCCCACCCACAAACAGAAAATCATCTAGATAATGTACCACCCCCGAACAGCCAACCGCCTGCACCAACTTCCAATGCAGGAAGGTACTGAACTTCTCAAAGTAGGCGCACGACACCGAACAGCCCATCGGCATGCATTTATCGTAGTAATATGCCCCTTCAAATTGGAAACCCAACAACGGAAAAGACGAAGGGTGGACGGGCAACAGTCGGAAAGCCGATTCCAAATCCACCTTGGCCATCAACGCCCCAGGACCAGACCGAGACACGAGCTCCGCCGCCCTATCGAAAGAGGCATAGCGCACCGAACAAAGTTCCCGCGGGATAAGGTCATTGACAGAGGAGCCCATCGGAGCAGACAAATTATGAATGAGGCGAAACTTCCCCGGTTCCTTCTTGGGTACCACACCCAAGGGGGACACCACAAAATCCGGAAAAGGTGGGCCACTGAAGGGCCCCGCCACCCTGCCCAGCTGCAACTCGGCCGACAACTTCCACCGGGCCACCTCGAGCTGCCTGCCTGGGGGGTGGTGGTGTTCCTCAGCAGGACTGGGGTTGATGTTGCCCTCTACTGCCACCTTTGCAGGGAGGTAGAGTGTGGATCCCTTGATGGGGACCATGTTTGCCACGGGGGGGGTGGGTGCCTGATGGCGGCAGACAGGGATATCCATGGTGTTTGTGCAGAAACTAGCTATCTTACACATTAACACTACTTTGGAACGCCCGCTTGGCCTCCAGCAGCCATGGCAGGTGTTGTTGACCTGGTCCTGGCCACCTCATTGCACACTCAGGGTGAGCACAGTACCCGCACGATGTAACGGTGTGTGGCTACTCTGTGCCAGTAAAACACCCGGTCAGTGCCCCCTACTAGGCCAAGGTGCTGTGTGGGTGCACCCGGTCACTTCCCCCAACAGGGCCGAGGTGCTGTGGGGGTGCATTCCCCATCTTGTGTCCATCTGCGGACAGCTAATTTGCATGTGCAGTTCATCATGGGTACGGGTGGCCTAACCCTATCCTGTTGACACCAGCAGACTGTCTGTGAGGTGACGTGTAGGCTATCTGCAGCCAGCCAGGGGCCTGCTTACAGCTATGGAGCTGTAGCGCAATGGTTACATCACTGCCTGTGCAGCCAGAGGTCATGGGTTCAAACCCACAGTGGGTCCCTTTGGTAGGGCTGTCCACAGCTTTATTTTTATTTACTGTACATATGTCTATGCCGGCAAGACCACCCTCAGCTTACTATACCCATTAGGTGCCTCTGAGGGTGCTTCATAGGGCGCCCTGTAGGCCACCTTATGGTTGCCATCCCTATAGGGTGCACTATACATTATCCTGTGTCGCAACATACATGCTGCCCTATAGGGGTCATTCAAGGGTGCCTTGGCGAACAGTGCACTGTAACATGTGCCTTATGGGCCGCCGTATGTTAACATGCTGGGAGAGTGCGTTTGCTAGTAGTGATAACAAAATAAAATTATACAGCCTCCTACAGCACTCCACAACATAATACATACTGCCTCAGCAGGCATTTTTCACTGGGCATTGTGAGGTGTTGAACCCCTGATCCCTGCACCATTGGTCAGTGTTTTAACCATTGTGCTGTGGCTCTGTTCCTGTGCTTGTGCATCAGCGCGCCGCCTTGTGCCTATCAGCGCGCCGCCTTCTGCCGCCCAAGGGGACCAGTGCGCCGCCTTCTGCTGCCCAAAAATAACTGTGCGCCGCCTTATGCCGCCCAAAAAGCACTGTGCGCCGCCTTCTGCCGCCCAAAAATAACTGTGCGCCGCCTTATGCCGTTCCAAATTAATTTGCCTCCTAAAACAATGTTAATCATTACAATTACTGCCTCAGCTGACCTTTGTCGTTGCACACACTGGGGGATTGAACCCATGGCCCCTGCACCATTGGTCAGTGTCTTCACCGTTGTACCACGGCTCTGTTGTTTTGTATACTCAGCAGCGTGCCACTTTGCCTTTCCACGCGCTAATGTCGACCCCCGCACATTAGCGCGACGCACACACGTCCGGTTGCTTACTACCGTTTTTTTTCTATTTTCTGCCTGAACCGCCCACTCCTTATATGGCACAGGCACACTAGCACGGCCCCGCACATTAGGAATGTTTAGTAAACAGACCCCTAAGGCTCTTATGATAGTAAAAAAAAACATTTTTACCTTAGCAGACAACTTTCCTCCGACCTGTATTAAGAGTGCAAATTCAGGTTTAATCACATTTTTGCTGCCTGTTATTAATAACAGTCCGTCTTCAGGAATTTTCCCTCACTCCTAGAAACATGGCATTAATCGGCACATTCCACTTTGGATCCCAAAGTCCCAGGAAATTACTGACCTATCTCAAAACTTCCACTTACCCCAAAGATACTAGAAGTAAAATAGTAGGAATGTGCATTAGTTTGAAACTACATTGGAAATGTTTACATTTCCCATATCGTTTCATGTCCCAAGATGAATGTATAAAATGCCTCATATAAGAAGGGATCCATGGGAAAAATGTGTTGATTGAGTCCAAGATGGTGACTGAAAGTGAAGATGATCTGAAACATTTGCTTCTCACAATCAAAGAACATAGTCTCAAAATGGGCCTGCACCTTAATGTAAAGAAGACAAAGATCATGACAACTGGCAAATCAACAGGTTCATCGTTGAAGGAGAAGAAATTGAAATTGTGAACAACTTTAACCTACTTGGATCAACTATCAATAAAGAAGTAACAAGCAGTCAAGAAATCAGACGACGCATTGCTCTTGGCAGAATGGCTATGAAAGACCTAGATAAGATTCTCAAGAGCAGAGATGTCTCTCTCCATACAAAGATTCGACTTGTTCAAGCCATGGTTTTTTCAATAACATCATATGGATGTGAAAGCTGGACAGTGAAAAAGACAGACAGGAAGAAAATTGATGCCTTTGAATTATGGTGCTGGCGGCGAATACTGTGTATACCATGGACTGCTCGAAGAACAAACCAGTCGGTACTAGAGGAGATCAAACCTAGGCTTTCTTTAGAAGCTCAGATGACAAGACTTCGACTTTCATACTTTGGACACATCACGCAAAGAGAGAGATCATTAGAGAAAGACATTATGCTTGGCAAGATAGAAGGTCAACGCAAAAGAGGAAGGCCAGCAATGAGATGGATCGATACAATAACAGCAGCTACGGGTACCAGTCTGTCAACAATGAGCCGCCTGACTGGAGACCGAACACAATTTAGGATAGCTATCCAGAGGGTCGCCATGAGTCGACTCCGACTCGACAGCACTTAACAACAACAAGAAGGGATCCATGGGAAAAATGTGTTGATTGAGTCCAAGATGGTGACTGGGATTGAGCATTTATATCATGCTCTGAATTGGCCTCCTGGCTTTTGGCGTCTTACCAGATCTATGCATGACATTTTTGTTATGGGAAAGAGGACAATGAAGTCCTGGGGCCTTCCCTCTGGTCCCAGGTCTAGCATCCCAGTAAAGTAGCCCACTTTGAAGGTTGTCAGTTTGCACAGTTGTGAATGTTTCAGCAGATCAGAGTAGAGCCGGAGCACCAGTAAGCGTTGAACAGAAGATGGCACTGCTTTAACCTGGAAGTGCATATGGCAGCATGGACTAAAATGGTTCAGTGATAAGTGCTGGTGGTGAGGGAGCTCCTATGGCCATGTCCTCCTCTCTGACTTTGATTGAAAGGAAGGAGGATTTTCAAACTCAGGCTGGTGTGGTGGTAACTTAAGAAACAGAGAGGAGAGTTTGTAATTTTAGACCTCGGCACAATTGAGAATCTGGTCTGTGAGGGTATCCGATGCCCTAGATCAGCGATGGCGAACCTATGGCACGCGTGCCAGCTGTGGCACGCGAAGGCCTTGCAGCTGGCACGCGTGAAGGTCCGCAATTAAGTAAAATTAAAAAAAAAAAAAAAACCTGTCTGCTGTCGGGGCCGCCGCGGCAGAATCGAGCGTGCCGCGGGGCCCCCCTGTACCCGGCAGAGCCTGCCCTCCCCGTAGCAGCTCTCTCTTTGGAGCTCGGCGCATCTGACTGCAGCTCCAAAGAGAGAGCTGCTACGGGGCGGGCAGGCGCTGCCGGAGACAGGGGGGCCCCGCGGCACGCGCGATTCTGCCGCGGCGGCCCGACAGCGGCAACAGACAGGTTTTCTTTTTTTTTTTAATTTTCCCTGGGCTGGGCGTGGGGGGGGGGTTAGGAGGGGTGCTGGGCGGGGGTTTGGAGTGGTGCTGGGCTGGGGGGGGGGGGGGTTGGAGTGGTGTTGGGCTGGAGGGGGGGGTTAGGAGTGGTGATGGGCTGGACTGGGCTGGCTGGGGGGGTTAGGAGTGGTGATGGGCTGGGCTGTGGGGGTTAGGAGTGGTGATGGGCTGGGCTGGGCTGGGGGGGGTTAGGAGTAGTGATGGGCTGGGCTGGGCTGGGCTGGGGGGGTGTTAGGAGTAGTGATGGGCTGGGCTGGGGGGGGTTTAGGAGTGGTGATGGGCACTGGGCTGGGGGGTTAGGAGTGGTGATGGACACTGGGCTGGCTGGGGGGGGTTAGGAGTGGTGATGGGCACTGGGCTGGCTGGGGGGGTTAGGAGTGGTGATGGGCGCTGGGCTGGGGGGGTTAGGAGTGGTGATGGGCGCTGGGGGGGTTAGGAGTGGTGATGGGCGCTGGGGGGGCTTAAACTAAAAATTTGGTGATGGGGGATTAGGACTGGAAATGGGCTGGTGGGATTAGGACTGGAAGTGGGATAATGGGGGTTAGGACTGGTAATGGGCTATGGGAGGGCTTAAACTAAAAATTGAGTGATGGGGGATTAGGACTGGGAGTGGGCTGATGGGGAGGTTAGGACTGGTAATGGGCTATGGGGGGGCTTAAACTGAAAATTGGGTGATGGGGATTAGGACTGGAAATGGGCTGGTGGGATTAGGACTGGGAGTGGGCTATGGGGGGCTAGGACTGGTAATGGGTTGGGGGGGTTGCTAGGACTGGAAATGGGCTGAGTGGAAGGGGGCTTGAACTGCAAATAGCTGTTGGGGATGGGGCTTTGAATGGAAATGGTCTGAGGGGAAGTGGGGTCATGAACTGCAAATAGCTGATGGGGACGGGGCTTGGAATGGAAATGGGCTGAGGGGAAGTGGGGGGCTTGAACTGCAAATAGCTAATGGGGAGGGGGACTTGGAATGGAAATGGGCTGAGTGGAAGGGGGCTTGAACTGCAAATAACTGATGGGAAGGGGGGCTTGGAATGGGCTCTTAGGGGAGGGAGCTAGGACAGGAACTGGGCTGATGGATGGGCTAGGATAGAACTGAGAATTGGGTGTTGGGGGAGCTAAGATTGGAAATGGGCTGTGGTGGGGCTTGGATTGAAATGGACTCATGGAGGGGCTAGAACTGGAAGTAGGCTCATGGGGGGCTTGGATTAGAAATGGGCTGAGTGGAGGGGAGCTAGGATTTAACATGGGCTGATGGTGGGGCTAGGAAAGGACTAGAAATGGGCTGATGGGAGGCTGGTATTGGAAATGAGCTGATGAAGGGACTCGGATTGGACTGGAAATGGATGGTGGAGCTAGGACTGGAAATGGACTGATGAGGGGACTAGAAGGGAGCGGATACTGGGTGGGGCTGGAACTAAAAGGGAGCTGATGTTGGGGGAGATTGGAAGGGGATGGGGCTGGGAGAATGAAATGGAGAGGGGAAAAATATTTTGTGTGGGAGGGAAGAACAATGTACTATTGGCCGTGTATTGGGAGACTAAGTGGGGATTGAGGATGGAGGGCTAAAAATCGAGTGGATGAAATAGGAATGAGGAAAGAGCAAAAGGAGAAAGATTATTATGTTTAAAGCAGATGTAGAGAGAGAATCAAATTGATTCTCTGACAATACAAAGATTCCAACCTTTACAAATGATGTTACATAGTTCAGGCAACTTTATAAAGAGTTTTTAGATACTAAAATCTTGTTGTTAAGGTTTAATTGACGTGCTGGCACTTTGAGGAAATTCTTTGGTTTTGTGCGGCAGTTTGGGCACTCGGGCTCAAAAAGGTTAGCCATCACTGCCCTAGGTGTTCCTTCAGTCAGGCAACCCCCGCCCCCTCCCAAAGTGTCCAGCATCACCCTTCCCTATTATCCCCAGGTTCCAGCATCTCCCCTTCTCTTCCCCATACACCCCTTCAGTTGTATAGCATCTCTATTCTTCCCTACCCACCTCAAGGGTATCCAGCATCTCCTTCCTTCTTTATTGCCCCCCCCCCAAAGGGTAGCCAGCATCCCTCTCCTTCCCTATTCTCCACAAAGGGTTATTAAAAGTTTCTCTCCTTACCTATCCCTCCCCAAAGGTTATCAACAATCTGTCACCTTCCCTATCCCATCCCTGAAAGGGTAGCCTGAATTGCTTTCCTTCCCTGTCCCCCCACCCAAAGGGTATCCAGCATCTCTCTCCTTTCCTATTTTCCCTGTCAAGCTACCAAGGCAGCCATCCTACCTGCACTGCAGCTGGTGCTGGAGCCAGACCCAAGTTTGTACAGCTTAAAAGTAAAGCATAGCACTGTGGCAGGCCTTTGAACATCTGTGCATGTATTCAGGTTCAAATCCTGCATTCCTGCCCCTTCCTACAGGAGTATCTAAGCTGGCACATTGGTGCTCAAAGGCCTGCCATCGTGTTGTGTTTTACTTTTAAACTGTAGAGGCTCAGGTCTGGCTCTAGCTCGAGTGGAGGTAGGATGGCTGCTGCTGATTGTCTCCCTCTGTGTTATGCCAATTATGTCAGGGCTGCGCTGCCATTTCCCAAATTGTGCTGCACTGTTTACAGGGAACAATTACAGGGTCTTTACATAGAAACATGACCTTAGGTTTTACATTTAACCAGGTAATGAAATATAGCATATTAGAGATTTTTAACATAAACAATTACAAGGTCTTAATGCAGACATAAGTATATAAGAAATGAGATATGCCATACTGGGTCAGACCAAGGTCCATCAAGCCCAGTATCCTGTTTCCAATAGTGGACAATCTAGGTCATACGTACCTAGCAGTTTCCCCAAAAGACACAGGTTCCACAATGCTTGTATTGGGTCCCTTTTAATAATGGTTTACATCTTCTTCAGTAAAGACCAAATCAAGTCATTCAGACTTTCCACTTTGGCCTTGTCCCTTTTAGTGCCCCTTTTACCCCTCTAACATCTAATGGTCCAGTTGACTCTCTCACAGGTTTTTTTTTTTTGCTACGAATGCACTTAAAGAAGTCTTTATTATGTGTTTTGCTTCCATAGCAATCTTTTTTTCAAATTCTCTCTTTGCTTGCCTTATCAATGCCTTGCATCTAACTTGCAAGTGCTTATGTTCTTTCTAGTTTTTGTCATTTGGCTCCTTTTTCCATTTCCTGAAATATGCTTTTTTTGGCTACAACAGCCTCTCTGACCTCACCTTTAAACCATGATGGCAGTTTTTTGGATTTCCTTCCACTTTTTTTAAAATGTGGAATACAGCTGGTCTGGTCTTCTAAAATAGTATTTTTAAATACACCCATGCTTGATGTAAATCTTTAACGTTTGCAGCTGCTCCCTTTTAGCTTTCTCTTAACTATTTTCCTCATTTTATCATAGTCTCCATTTTGAAAGTTAAAAGATAGTACTGAGGATTTCCTTGTAGTACTTCCTCCATTTATTAAATCAAATACGTTCATGCTGTGATCTCCTTAGCAGAGTCATCAGTTAGTCGGGCCCATATCACTCCGAAGTTTGGATAGTCTCAGCTGATCACCACTGGATATGGGGGCCAAGCCTTGTATGTGGCTTGTCTGACTGGGGTCTTCAGTAAAACCTGTGCCATTGAATACTGCCTCTGGTCTCCATGTACACAGGTCAGTGTTGCTGTCTTTGCATAATGAATTTGAAACCGGGTTACTGTTTCCCAGAGAATGAGTGTCTGCACAATCCCAGAGTCTATAAAGGCCTGGAGGTGGGTCTCCACAAGAATCACAAAGTTATGTTCCCCTGGATGGGGACTGTCCACAAAAGTGCAGGTGTAAGGGGTGGTTAGGCTGACACACCCGAGCAAAATGTCCCCATGTTCCACACCTAAAATAGGTGAATGTGTCATGGTTGGAGCCTTGCCCTTGTGTAGGAGGTGACTTTGGAGGTCAGAACATGGGAGCCAACATCCTTTTGGGCTTTCCCTTATGTCCTCCTGGGCTAATGAATGACGTTTTCCCCTACTTACTGTCTGCTTCAGTCAGCAGCTGGGCTTCATGGTACCCCTTGGCTATTTCCAGTGCACTCACCAGTATAAGCTTGGATATATGGTGGGAAGGGATATTCTGTTAAAACACCAAACAGACAGCAGTTTAGGTAAAACATAACGTTTTAAGACCCAGTTTGCTAAACATTCATAAAGCTGGTCTCCCAACCCTTCCTCCAGCCCATTTAAAGTTCCTACCTTTATATGGCTTGCCTTGAATGAACTCCTGATTCACTCTCCCTCCTGCAGCCTGCTGGGTTTTTAAGCTCTTCCTGTGAGCCATGCCCTCCCAGCCCTGAAATCTGGGCTGCAGGCTCTCTTAAAGTGCCCTGTTGATAATCTCTCTGGAGAGGGACCGGTAACATTCTATAGACTCCATCACAGCGGCATACTTCCCTCCTACCTGTTTAATTTATATGTAGAACAAATCATTAGAGAAGCAGGACTGTATGAAGACAACCTAGGAGTGAAGATTGGTGGAAGACTCATCAATAACCTTTGCTATGCTGATGATACCACAATACTGGCTGAAAGTGAAGATGATCTGAAACATTTGCATCTCAATATCAAGGAACATAGTCTTAAAATAGGCCTGCACCTTAACATTAAGAAGACAAAGATCTGACAACTGGCAAAATCATTAAGCTGTTTGTTGTTGGAGAAGAAATTGAAATAGTGGACAACTTTAACCTGCTTGGATCAATAATCAATAAAGAAATGACAAGCAGTCAAGAAATCTGACAACACACTGCTTTTGGAAGAATGACTATGAAGGACCTAGACAAGATTCTCAAGAGCAGAGATGTCTCTCTCCATACAAAGCTTCAACTTGTCCAAGTTATGGTATTTTCAATAACATCATATGGATGTGAAAGTGGGACAATGAAAAAGATAGATGAGAAGAAAATCAATGCCGTTGAATTATGGTGTTGGTGAAGAATACTGTCTATTCCATGGACTGTCCAAAGAACAAACCAGTCAGTACTACAGGAGATCAAACCTACGTTTTCTTTAGAAGCTCAGATGACAAGACTTCAACTTTCATTCTATGGACACATCATGTGAAGAAACAGATCATTAGAGAAAGACTTGGAAGGTCAACACAAAAGAGGAAGACCAGCAATGAGATGGATTTATACAATAATAGCAGCTATGGATGCCACTCTATCAATAATGAGCTGCCTGACTGAATACTAAACACAGTTTAGGGCAACTATCTAGAGAGTCTCTATGAGTCGACACCAACTCATCAGCACTTAACAACAACAATATAGCCTATCTCAGGGTTGGCCCTTAGGATGATGGATAATCAAGAACAATTATTGAAGTTGAGGCTATAATAGAGATTAGAGTGACAGCGAGATATGTGTGGGCTGAGCCGCCGGGCCCCGGTCCCGCGGCTGGCCGGGTAACCGGGTTCCCGGGGCCCGACCACGCGGCAGGCCTCTTCTCGGTGGTGTGGGGGGGGGGGCACAGGCAGGCTTGCGTGCCTGGGGCACCACGTTTTCCCCGTGGTGCCTGGGGATTGGACTGCGTAGGCGGTCATGGGGGCGTGGCGGCGCGAGCAAGGAGGGATCGCCGGCCGGCGATCTCTCTCTTCCTCCTTGCTCGCGCCGAGAGAAGGTTTGGAGTGGGTTTGTGGGGTGAGCGCCGGCGGGTGAGTTAGGCCTAGGGGCGGCCTCGTTCTTTCGGCCTTCTCCTCTGCCTCCGGGCGGTTGTGGGGCTTTGGGTTCGGCGCGGTTCGGTCCCCGTTTTTCTTACATAATTTAATAATTCTTCCTGCAGCGCACCTTGTGCGTGCTTGCTGCTGGGCACGTGGGGCTTTCCCTGGCCCTTCCTCCGTGTTCCCGGTGGGCCGGCTCCTCGTGTGGGGGGTAAATTCTTGCTGGGCCACCCCCCTGGTTTCTGCTGGCCTCCTTACACCCACCGACTACCCGATAAATTAAAAAAAAAAAAAAAAAAACAGAGAAAGGCCGCGGCGGTCTGCAGCAGTCAGCAAGCACTGAGCAGCTATTTTGAATCTTGCTGTGCTGCTGTTGGCTTCGCTGCTTTTCCCGTTGCACATGGCCCGGAGGGTCCCGGCGCAGGGTGCGGCCAAGGGGTCGCGGGGTGCTGCTAGGGGGCGGGGGGCTGTGCGGCCCACGGGCCGCGGTCGGTCCATGCGCCCTCAATCCTCGGCTTCCAGGGCCCCCCTGGGGTTAGGAAGGGGCGTGGGCACAGCCGGGCGGGCGGGCTTCCTGTGCCCGTGAGCGCGGTCGAGTGCGCCTCACGGGGCGAGCTGGTCCCTCCGGCGGGGGCCTCGGGTGGGGTTCCCTCGCCGGTGGCGCTTGAGGGGGTTGATGATCTGGGCTGCCTGGGCGTTGGCGGGCCCGTGTCCTCGTGGGCCCCGGTTCCCAACCGGCCCCTCGAGCTGGGGGCTGGCTGTCCTCTGATCTCGTCTCCTACCCTGGGAGAGGGAGGTCCTTCCCCCAACCCCCTGGCGCCCCCTCCTCCTCCCGGCTTCTTCGGCCCATCGGCCCCTTGGGCGTATGGGATGGTCCCGTGGGGGGGCTTAGGGCCATGGGGGGGTGGTTGGGGTGGGGGCTGGTTTGGTGATGGGTGTGGGGTGGCTGCGGGTGCGGGGTTGGGGCCTTCGGCTCGTGTTTGGGGGGCCGGCCCACCGGCAGCTCCCTGTACTCCTGGGGTCTCGGCTGCTTGTTTTTCTCCCTTCTCTCCGCAGGTCCCGGCGACCTCGATGCCGTCAACCTCCATGGCTTCTTCCGACAGGCTGGCTAGTGCGGGTCCTTCAGGTTCCACGACGGAGCGGGGTGCTTCGGCGCCTGGTGCGTCCTCCGGGGATGCTCCTGCTACCTCTTCCGGGGCGAATGGTGAGTATACTGGTAGGGTCGGGGTAGGGGGGGCTGACTCCATTCCGGGCTCCATGGGGGTGGGCAAAGTCAAAGGGAAGTGCAAGCGGGCGCAACGCTGCAGGCGAGCATCCTCTTCCTCGACGTCGTCCTCGGCCTCTTCGCACGGCTCGGTTCCGGTGTCGGCTGACGGCGGGGCGTGTGGCAGCACCCCCGTGATATGTTGCTCCGAGCTGTGGGAGTCCGTGCCGCGGAAGTTGCGCCGGCGGATCAAGCGTCGAAAATATATCGACATCTTCCGTCTGCTTGATGGCCGGAAGCGATCCGGGGAGAGCCGGAAAAAGCGCAAGGAAGACGAAAAGGCGGGCAGGGTGCATAAGGTTTCTCGCAACACCCTCAACTGGACCCGCGCCTTCTTGCGTTTGGCGAGTGTCTGGGGGCATTACTTCCCGGACCAGTACGGGGCTTTGCTGGCCCATGCCGATAACATCCTGGCGGCGTCCCAGGCCCACGAGGGGTGGGCTTGGTTGAATTATGACGAGGAGTTTTGGGACCAGATGGAGGAGAACAGTCATTTGCAGTGGGGAACGAAGGACATCAACCTGTGGTTGACCCAGATGTCCGTGAGGGGTCGGGTTGGGGGATCTGGCGCGGCAGTCGTCAAGGCAGGGCCGTCCCCGCTGGGGGCAGGGGGGCGCTCCTTTCGCGCCCCCGCCCCCTCCTTGCCTCAGCCTCGGGGGGGGACATTTACTGGCGCTTCAACAAGGCGTCCTGCCCCTTCCCTGACTGCAAGTTCAAGCACGCTTGCTCCTTGTGTGGGGGCACGCACGCGGCTGCGAAGTGCACCTGAAAGGGGGTCGCGGGGGCCCCCGCGGGGGGTAAGTGAGGCAGGGGAGGTCTTGGCCCGTACCCCGGTGCGGGTCGAGGCGATGCACCCGTGGTTGCTCGAGTACGGGCGATCCCGTCGGGGTAGGGCAGCCGGTTTGCTTCTAGGGGGGTTTTCACGGGGTTTTCGCAACCCCGTACAGGGTGCGTCTGGGCAAGGGGGGTCCCGCAACGCCGCCTCCGTGCGGCTTCACGGGGATTTCATGCGGCGTAAAATCTCGGAGGAGTGTGCTCTCGGCCGTGTCGCGGGTCCCTTCCTGGTACCCCCTTTTCCCCGTTCACGGTCTCGCCGTTGGGGGTGGTTCCCAAGAAGGAGCCAGGTAAGTTCCGGTTGATACACAACCTCTCTTGCCCTCCGGGCGGTTCGGTCAACGACCGTATACCTCGCGAGCTCTGTACGGTGCATTACTCCTCTTTTGATGCGGCCGTCTCCCTGGTCCGGCAATGCGGGCCCGGTGCCCTACTGGCCAAAGTGGACATCGAATCGGCTTTCCGCCTGTTGCCGGTACATCCCTCGGCCTTCCCTTTGCTCGGTTTTCACTTTGAGGCGCGGTACTATTTCGATATGTGCATGCCCATGGGCTGTGCAATCTCTTGTGCGTATTTCGAGGCCTTCAGTACCTTCTTGCACTGGGTTGTGGAACGGCAGTCGTGGGCCTCGTGTATTGTCCACTATCTTGATGATTTTCTGTTTGTCGGGCCTGAGCGGACCCCCACCTGTTCCACTCTTTTGAGCACCTTTCTGCGCGTGGCTGCCGCCTTCGGCATTCCCATCGCAGGTGATAAGACGGTCGGACCGGTCACTTGCCTCACCTTTCTCGGCATTGAGATTGACATGGTTGCTATGGTTGTGCGCTTGCCGGCACCGAAGATTCGTCGCCTTCGGGAGCTGGTGGCCTCAGTCGGCTCCGCCTCTAAGACCTCCCTCCGTGTCCTTCAGTCGTTGGTCGGGCATCTCAATTTTGCTTGCCGTGTCCTTCCCATGGGGCGCCCCTTCACGAGGCGTCTATCCTTGGCGATGGCTGGGCTGCGGCTGCCTCACCATCGGATCCGGGTGTCCGCGGGGATGCGGGAGGATCTGCGGGTATGGGACGCTTTTCTGGCTGCCTTCGATGGGTGCTCTGTCCTTCAGTTGCCTGAGCTCTCGAATCTTGACCTCCAGTTGTTTACCGACGTGGCGGGCGGTTCTGGTTTTGGGGCCTTTTGCCATGGTGCCTGGTGTGCTGAGCCTTGGCCTGCGGCTTGGGTGGGCACCGGCTTGGTCCGGAATATCACCTTCTTGGAGCTCTTCCCAATCGTGGTCGCTCTTTGGGTATGGCCGGACCGTTTGCAGGATCGGCGGGTTGTCTTCTGGTGTGATAACGCTGCGGTCGTCGAGGTCATTAATCGTCATGCGCCCCGGTGCCCCATGGTGGCTTCTTTGATGAGGGTATTTGTCCTGGCTTGCTTGCACCTGAACGTCACCGCCCGGGCACGGCACGTGCCGGGCTCCCAGAATGCCATTGCTGACGCTTTATCCCGTTTTCAGTGGGCGCAGTTTCGGCGGTTGGCTCCTGGGGCGGACGAGCTGCCCTCTCGGGTTCCGGAGCATCTCTGGATGATTGGGACCCCAACCTAATGGTTCTGCTGGCGGCATCGGTGGCTCGCAGTACCTGGGCGACTTATCGACGGGGCTACTCTCAGGTGAGTGCTTTTTTGAGTGCGCAAGGTTGGTCTGGGGGGGCGGTATCTGATGGCCTAGTCGGCCGTTTTGTGTTGTGGGCAAGGAAGGAGGGATGGGCTCGGTCTGCGGTCACTGGAGCGTTAGCGGGCTTCTCTTTCTTTTGTAAGGCTGCGGGTTGGGGGAACCCACATGTCTCCTTTTTAGTCGGGCGGTTGCTCGCCGGCTGGGCTCGTGCGCAGCCGTGGCCGCGGGATTGGCAGCTCCCGGTATCTCACGAGCTTCTTTTGCAGATTTGTGAGCTTTTACCGCGGGTGGCGGCCTCGGGCTTCGAGGCGGTGTTGTTTCAGGCGCTGTTTACGACGGCTTTTTTCGGCGCCTTCCGGGTGTCTGAGCTTGTTCCTCGGTCTGCGAAATGAGGGGCTTTTGGGGGGCTTGAAGTTGGGCACGTCCGGGTAGATCCAGCACGTGTCCGGATCTTCCTATCGCGGTCCAAGACGGACCAGTCCGGAAAAGGGGGCTGGGTCCTGCTGTGTGCCATTCCCCCCCTGTTGTCCTGTCCCATTCGTGCTCTGGGCACGTACGTGCGGCAGCGACGGGGGCACGTGGCCAGTTTTTCATCCACGCAGATGGCCGGCCGGTGACTCAGTTCCAGTTCACGGCTGTGCTACGCCTGGTTTTGCATGCTTTGGGTTGCCCCGAGCGTAGTTATGCTTCGCACTCGTTCCGGATTGGAGCGGCTACTAGTGCGGCGGCTGCAGGCTTAGACTCGCGGGTGATTCAACGCATCGGCCGATGGCGTTCGGGGGCCTACGCGGGGTATGTTCGCCCACCGGCTTCTGGCGGAGTGCCATAGTGCCGTGATGTGCCTGGGCGGCGGCCTGCCTACGGCGCGGTGTGGGGGGGGGTCTGGGGGTACTAACTATTTTGTCTTCCTATTGCAGAGTTTGCTGGTGGCAGTCCGCTCTTTTCTGCTTTCAGATTGTGTGTCCGCCGGGGAGTGGTGGATCATCGGGCACTCCTTTGTCTACTGGGCTGAGCGTTGTGCGGCGGTTCGGCCGTTGGGTGCTCACCTTGGTCTCTCTGCGGCTGGAGTGCAGTTGTGCTGGATGGGTCACCGCGGCATGCATTGGGGACAGCTCCTGGACTGCGTTCGCACGGCAATTGGACGGCGGCAGCGGCCAGTTGGGCTGCTGCTCCACCTGGGGGGCAATGACGTTGCCGGTTGGCCTCGCTGGCACCTCATCATGACTGTTCAGAGCAACATTGCCACGCTGCGAGAGGTCCTCCCCGGGGTGGCCATCATCTGGTCGGACATCATACCCCACCCAGCTTGCTGGACCCAGCGGCGCCGGTCGAGGGGTTTGTGCAAGATCAACCATCAGATTGGGCGCTGGGTACAGCAGACGGGCGGGCTCCAGGTTCGCCACCCTTGGGCGGATGTCACTTGTGCCGGTCTGTACCGGCTTGATGGGGTTCACCTTGCCCCGGTGGGGCAGGACTTACTCTTGAATGACTGGCAGGAGGCCTTAGAGTTTTGGTGCTGGTCGCAGCTTTCGGTGGTGGGGGCGGCGCTAGGATAGCGAGCTACCTAGCGCCGGTGGCAGGGTGGCGAGCTGGTGCTCGTCGACCCGGCGGCTCATTTCAGCTTGATGCCGCTTTCCAGGTGAGCGGCTCGGCTCTTCAGGTTGGAGTGAGACGTCCCGGCTGGGGTCTCTACCCGGAAAATAGGCAACCCCTTCAGTCGGCCTTTGCTAACATGGCGAGGCGGGCGCCAAGGGGTAACGGGGGGGGGGTGGGGTGGGTTGGATGGTGCTCCACTTTGCTACAATGGCTGGTGGGGGACATCATCCGGATGACGGGTGGGGGGGGGTGCGGTATTCCGTATTGTTCTGATTACTGAGTTGGCCCATGTTGGGCCGGTGTTCTTACCGTTAATAATAAAAGCTGCGACCAAGCGATCTTCGCACCAATACCTGACGTCTGTGTGCTTTGTCAGGGGTGGGGGTTCTGTGGGTTGGGGGGCGGGGGGGGAGTGGACTGCGGCCTGGGTCGGGCATCTGTATACCTCGGTTAGTGTGGGCTGAGCCGCCGGGCCCCGGTCCCGCGGCTGGCCGGGTAACCGGGTTCCCGGGACCCGACCACGCGGCAGGCCTCTTCTCGGTGGTGGGGGGGGCACAGGCAGGCTTGCATGCCTGGGGCACCATGTTTTCCCCGTGATGCCTGGGGATTGGACCGCATAGGCGGTCATGGGGGCGTGGCGGCGCGAGCAAGGAGGGATCGCCGGCTGGCGATCTCTCTCTTCCTCCTTGCTCGCGCCGAGAGAAGGTTTCCCTCCCTCCCTCCCTTGTTTTGGCGGGGATGGGGGGGCGAGTGTTTGTTGCAGCTGGTGGGGGGGTGGGGGTGGCGTTGCCCGGGGCGGGCGAGCGGGGTGGCGAGCTGGTGCTCGTCGACCCGGCGGCTCATTTCAGCTTGATGCCGCTTTCCAGGTGAGTGGCTCGGCTCTTCAGGTTGGGGTGAGACGTCCCGGCTGGGATCTCTACCCGGAAAATAGGCAACCCCTTCAGCCGGCCTTTGCTAACATGGCGAGGCGGGCGCCAAGGGGTAACGGGGGGTGGGGGGTGGGTTGGATGGTGCTCCACTTTGCTACAATGGCTGGTGGGGGGCATCATCCGGATGATGGGTGGGGGGGGTACGGTATTCCGTATTGTTCTGATTACTGAGTTGGCCCATGTTGGGCCGGTGTTCTTACCGTTAATAATAAAAGCTGCGACCAAGCGATTTTTGCACCAATACCTGACGTCTGTGTGCTTTGTCAGGGGTGGGGGTTCTGTGGGTTGGGGGGCGGGGGGGGGAGTGGACTGCGGCCCGGGTCGGGCATCCGGATACCTCGGCTACTTATTGTTATTGTCTCATTTTATTTTAATCTTTTATTTTATTTTTTTTAAGTAATGTTATTTTATGGCTCATACATAATATATTGATTTTTTAAATTCTAGTTTACTTATTGATTTATTATGATTTGTATATTTTATTGTTTGAGTTGGTTTTACTATGTATTGACTTATTATGATTAGTTTACTATTTTAACATATTTGTTTTATTATATATGTTAAACTGTAATCCTCAGAGATTTTAAGATAATATAGACTATAACTACTTTTAAATAAATATTCAGTGCTGGCCACTTTCTAGATACTGGCACTGAATATCCATTTTTTGTTTAGCTGTGGTATCCAACATTTAATAAAAATATTGACTACTGTGCTGAATATTGACCCCCTTCATATTTTAGTATAACTTCAAGAATTTTGCCTGGAACCTAGGTAAGACTCATTGGACTCAATGTAACTCCAATTTTTTAAAAAGGTTTCCAGGAGTTATTAGGAAATTACAGACTGGTGCACCTGATGTCAGCACTGGGCAAAATGGTAGAAACCATTATAAAGAAAAAAATGACTGAACATGTAGATAACCATGGTTTAATGGGAGAAAGCCAACATGGATTTCACCGATGAAAGTCTTGTCTTACTAATCCATTATATTTTTTTGAAAGTGTGAATAAACAGGTAGACAAAGGTGAGCTGGTTGATATAGAGTATTTGGATTTTCAGAAACCTTTGACAAGGTCCCTCATCAGAGACTCTTGGCAAAATAAAAAAAAGTCATGGAATTGGAAGCAGTGTAGTATTGTAAATCAGGAACTGGTTAAAAGATAGAAGGAGAGAGTAGGGCTAAATGGCCAATTTTCTCAATGAAGAAAGGTGAATAGTGGAGAACTATGGTTACATGATGCAAGATACCAACTTGGAAACCCCACCCAGGAAAAAGATTTAGGCATCATCAAGGATAATATGTTGAAACCCTCCACCCAGTGAACAGCGGCAGCCCAGAAAGCAAATATAATGCTAGAAATCGTAAGGAAAGGAATGGAGAATAAAACAGAGGATATTATAATGTGTCAGTATCGTTCCATGGTGCGACCACACCTTGAATATTGTGTGCAATTTGGTCAACTTATCTTAAAAAAGATATAGCTGAAGTAAAAAAGGTACAAAGAAGGGTGACAAAAATGGTAAAGGGAATGGAAGGATACCCCTATGAGGAGAGTCTTAAAGGTTAGGGCTCTTCAACTTGGAAAAGAGACGGCTGAGGGAAGATATGATAGAGCGTTATAAATTAATGAATGGAGTGGAACAGGTAAACGTAGATTGGTTGTTTACACCATCAAACAAGTAGAAAGATTAGAGGACACACAATGAAGCTACAATGCAACTCATTCAAGACTAATAAGAGAAAATATTTTTTTACTCAATGCGTAATCAAACTCTGGAATTCGTTACTGGAGGATATAGTATAAGCTGTTAGTGAGGCTGGGTTTTAAAATAAATTTGGACAAGTTCCTGGAGGAATGGTCCATAATAATTATTAAAGAGGATCCAGGAAATCCATTGTTTGACCCAGGACAAGCATTGTGGAACCTGTGAGCCTCTTTGGGAACCTGCCAGGTGCTTGTGTCCTGGATTGGCCACTGTTAGAAACAGGATACTGGGCTTGATGAATCTTGGTCTGACTCAGTATGGCATTCCTTATATTCTTTTGTTCTATAGTTTCCTGACTCATCCAAGGAGCCCTTTTAAAAACTCACACTACATTGGCAGCTCTACAATCCTCAGGTATTGTGGTAATTCTGAATGATGGATTACAGATTAATAGTAACAGGTTGGAAATTTCACGTTTGAGTTCTTTCAGGACTCTGGGGTGAATGCCATCTGATCCAGTCGATTTGTTGCTCTTAAGTTTGTCATTTTGATCTATAGCTCCCTACTAGAGCATACAACCAGAAAGTTACTTCTGCCAGAGCAGACGTAACTTTGTGCAGGACGTTTTAGAGGCAAGTTTCTAAAAATACAGTGGGGCATCTAAAATAGGTGCAACATATATGCCTAGGTACCTTGATTGCCTAGGTGCCTTATTATCATATTACCCTCTCAATGCAAAATCAGACATATTTTTAAATGTTCAAGTTATAAAGAACAAAAGAAGTGTATGGCATTGAAGGGAAAACTGAACATGATAGACAAGTGTCATTATTCAAGGTATGCAAGAATATGTAACCGTGCCATACATTTTTATCAAAAGAAATGCACACAGCAGCAGAGCAATTTGAGTTGACTCCAAGCACCTTCACAGAGTATTTGTGCTGATTAAATTAGGAAGGGAATAGGGGCCTTAATCATAAAGGACCTTTTCCCATTCTGACTCTATTGAAAAAAAAGTCATAGAATAAGGTCCTGTCTATTCTTTCAGTGTTATAGACATCTGTGCCGTGGAGAAAACACATGCCAGCATCCTTTGATGGCAAGGTGTCTCCAAATTAAATAAATAACCCTACTTGTCTTGATTAAAGTGGCTGCTTTGTATTGTGTAGATTTTTTCACAGCAAGAGCAAAGAAAAAAAGGACATAAAACAAGGAAAAGGCATTGAATTAAAACTTCAAAGCCTCATCAGTAAGAAAGAAGAAACTTTGAAATCAATTGACCCTCAGGTACTTGGTTCAAATGAAATATAGTAAAAACTTGTTTTCCAAAAAAAAGTGCCTCAGAAGAAAATTTGTTAGTGTGCTATAAATTAGATAGATATCAAACTGAATATGAGAGAGCTTTTCAATTTAGGGCATGTTTCTGCATGTGTGCCACGCTGTATTTAATTCCCAGGTATTGTAAGGGACTTTTTCTGCTTTAATAGCTGAAGAAACTGTAAATAAAAGAATGTTTTCTTTAACTCTGTTATTTCTCGAATTCTTTATCATTGGACATAAAGCCTTGTTCATCCCTGTATCCTGAACCCCAAATTCTGAATAGCCCTTTGAAAATCTGATGGTGGACCAGTGCATAGGGAATCTTTACTTGGAATCTGCATTCATTTGAATCAACACTGATAAATCTGTGGGGTTTTTTTTGTCACAGCCTGGCCTTAAATCATTAACCTTTGAGGGTGGAAGGCGGGCATCTTGTAGAAGAACCATCACATCTCTATGGGAGCCAGTTCTAGCTAACCGCTTTTAATGCTGATGATCTTCCTCCCTATTTCCTGATTAGCCCCAAGAATTTCTGGTCTGGAGCTCTATGGAAAATGCTGTAGAGTTTTACTCGAAAGATTTTTATTTTGCCAGATTCTTGTGCCAGAAATTCTGTGAAACCATGTCTAAGGGGTATGTCTACTAAACCATTTTAGTTTGGTCTGTTAATGTGATGTGCTAGTAGCCAAAACTGCATGTTAAGCAGCAAACCTCTGTGGTATCTGCAGGGGGGTGTCCCCAGGGAAGGCTCAGCAGATTCCATGGAGGTTTGGATTTCCTGCAGAGAGCCCACATTATCTGCCCTGACAGATACCATGGGAAAAGTCCCGCAGTGCCAGTTGAGGCAGGTACCACGGGTCCCCGTGTTAAATCCATGGGGAGGGAAAGAAGCGATCAGGGTCACAGAACTGTCAGCAGCTCTGTGCCATGATCACTACCATGCCCCCCCAACTGCCATGATTGGGCCTCCTCCCCCGCCAATACTCTCAGTACCATGGTGCTACAATCTGCGGCACCGACTATAAAAAAAAAAAATTTGTGACGCCCTTCAAAACCGATCCCCCCCTGGACAGCTCCTGATCCCCACTGTGAGCTGCCCAGGGGGATCAGTGCACCCCTCAATCTTCAAAATGCCCTGCTAGCCAGTCAGGCTAAGCACCCCCTCCCTCTCCCCTGCCACCCCCTATTTAAAAAAAGGTTGATTTTAGAATGCATTTATACATGCCCACTTCCCTTCTGCCCCTTCCACAAAATTTTAGACATTTTGACTTGGACGTCCCAGGTGGTACCTAATGCCATTTCTAAAATGCTGCTTCACATCTCTAAGGGCATGTTTACTAAAGTGCTACAGGGTATACCGTGTGCTAAACGTGCTGCATTAAACTATTACCACATGCTAAAGATGCAGCCTCAGTACAATTCTCATGCTAACCACTTAGCAAGGGTTGGAGTGAGCCCTGGGTGGTTCAGGGGCAAAACATGTGCAATGTGGTAGCTAACCAGCAATTTTGCATTTAGCACAGGTGCAGTTACTGCCACCTTGATGGATGACATTAAGGACAATCGCATTAATTGAAAAAACCCCCCACAGTGATGGTATTGAACCCACGCTACCTACACGGGGACATGCTGGACAAGCCTCTATGTGCTAGCATGGTTCCAAAGCCACCCTGTGCAAAATTTTGGGGCTTAATGCATTGTAAACTACCACATTTTAATAAACATGCCCATAATTCGACACAATGTCTACATGATACAAAGGTAAAAACAGAGGGCTTAATATTCAGCGGCAATGGCTTGTGCTTTAACAGCACATAGCAGCTGCCGCTGAACTTAACCCGGGATATTCAATGCTGGGACCATATCCGGCCACCGTCATTGAATAGCTTGGTCTGCCAAACAGCGCCACACGGCACAGAAGCTAACTTATTCAACCGCTGCCTGGTTAGTTCCCATGGGTAAAGTTAGGCCAGCTTTTTCAGCACTTATCTTTATTCGTGGGTTGCTAACTGGGCAGCAGTTCAAAATCACCGCTGCCCAGTTAGCAATGGGCTCCACCCTGAAACGTCCACGACACACTCCAGTACTAAATGGTTAGCATTGGAGCATGAAGCGGCATTACTCGGGGATATTCAGCGGCACTAACCGTGTTGGTGCCGCTGAATATCCAAGTGGCATTTACATGGTTTACAGGTCTGAAAACCGTGTAAATGTCTTTGAATATCCAGCTCAATATTTTTCTGCAAATTTTAGTGCATAATTCTTTGCAGATTTCTACAGATTCAAAATTAGAAAAGTGGGAAAATGACAGGCACAAAAGTTTACACACACTTTTGGTCAGTACTTTGTAACATCTCCTTTTGCAGAAACAATGAGAGATGCTCCACATACCCTGGCTTAGAAGTGAGGTTCATGACTGTCATGGTATGTACAAAACTCACCCTTCTGGAGAAAGTGCCCCAAGCAAAAATGTTTGTGTTCATTTTCAGAAAATGTGGCTTTTTTCCCTGCTTTTCATGATTTTATTCAGTTTGTTCCACACATTTGTGTCTATTTTTAAACTGCATTCAAACTTTTTAATGTGTGGAAATTGTACATGGTTAATGTGTAGGTTAATGGGCATTACATTGATTTTGCATGCATTAAAATCTTTAAAGTACCTTAACAAGCCAAATATATGCTAATGAATGCACATCCCTAGAGGTGACAACTTCCAAATGTTTCCTCTAGTGAGCTGTCTCTATTGCATTTGAAATTTTTCCCCACACTTCCTTACAGAACTCTTCTAGCTCAGAAATACTCTTGCTGCACTGCATGTTTACTGCTAGCAATATTACTACTTATCATTTGTATTGCACTATTTGAGATCTCTCCACTGATTTTCAACAATATTCAAGGATAATTTGAGGCTATTCTAGAACTTTCATCTTTCTTTCCTGGAGTATTTCATGGTTGATTCTGAGGTATGTTTTGTATAGTTATCTAGCTGAAATATCCAACTTCTATTCACCTTCAATTTCTTCACTGCCTGTAGAATACAGTTGTTCTTAAGTGCTGTCGAGTCGATGTCGACTCATGGCGACCCTCTGGATAGTTGTCCTAAACTGTGTTCGGTCTTCAGAATACAGTATTAGCGTCTAATTCATTTTTCTTTCCGCACTCACAATATTTCCTGTGTTACTGGTTGCCACACAATGCTCAAGGAAAGCGTAGTTACTCACCTGTAACAGGTGATCTCCAGGAACAGCAGGAATTTAGTCCTCACATATGGGTATCGTCGGTACCGACGGAGCCTGCGGGGGAACGCTCCCCAGTGTCCAACAGGAACACTTTTGGGAGCATCCCTCAACACATGCGCGCTGCCTTCCCGCCTTTCCAACTGTCCCTCTTCAGTTAAGTTTGTAGCTGAGTGAAAGGATAGAGGGAGAGAGGAAAGAGACAAAGAGATAGAGAGACAACTCCTAGGGGAGGTGGTTGTGAAGACTAAATTCCTGCTGTTCCCGGAGATCACCTGTTACAGGTGAGTAACTATGCTATCTCCAGGAACAAGCAGGAATGCAGTCTTCACATATGGGGACTCCCTAGCTGAAGATGCCAGGGAGATAGCCCCAGGAACGTGCCACCCTAGAAAGGTAGGCATCCTTCCTCCCATGGATCTCTGGCATTCCACCAGGGTTGGTGGGTAGGAGTTGAATTAGGTCTGCAAGAGATTTTGAAGAACAGCTTGGCCAAAGAAGGCATCCCGATGGGAGGCTTTATCCAGGCAGTAGTGGGCTGTGAAGGTGTGTACCGAAGCCCAGGTGGATGCTCAACAAATGTCATCGATAGTCACGGAGTGGAGATTAGCCATGGAAGCTGCCATGGCTCTCACGTTATGAGCTGTGACATGGCCTTGAAGAGGAAGACCCTTACTCTCATAAGCAAAGGATATGCATTGGGCAATCCATTTAGATAAAGTTCTTTTGGAGACTGGAAGTCCCAAATGACTAGAGTAAAAAGCTATAAAAAGTTGCGAGGACTTTCTATGCTGCTGTGTTCTCTGTAGGTAAAAGGCTAAGGCTCTTTTACAATCCAAAGTATGAAGGTTTCTTTCTTCATTAGAGGCGTGAGGCCTCGGAAAAAATACAGGAAGATAAATTGATTAATTCAAATGAAAAGGCGAAACCACCTTTGGCATAAAGTGTGGATGAGTTCTAAGAGCAACCTTATCATGATGAAACCTAGTATAAGGAGGATCACCCACTACAGCTTGCAGTTCACTAATATGACATGCAGAGGTGATTTCAATTAGGAAGATGACCTTCCAGGTCAAAAACTTGAGGGTTGTAGTGGCTAAAGGCTCAAAAGACGGCTTCATGAGCTGCCCGAGAACTAGATTTAGATCCCATGCCACCGGTGGTGGCTTAATGGGAGGTTTGGTTAATAGAAGACCTCTCATAAATCTGGATATGAGTGAATGAGAGGAAATTGGTTGTCCATTCAGAGACTTATAGGAAGCTGCAATTGCACTAAGATGGACTCTTACCGAATTGGTCTTTAGACCAGAATTCGATAAATAAAGGAGATACTTCAGTATCGAATCTAAAGGTATGACAAGGGGGTTTAATCCCTTCTTGGAGCACCATATAGTAAAGCATTTCCACTTGAAGGCATAAGATCTTCTTGTGGATAGTTTTCTAGAAGCCTGAAGGATATCCTTTACCTGTTGGGACAGGTTGAAATCCTGGAGGTCTAAGCCTTCAGCAACCAGGCCGTGAGATGCAAGGACTGGGGACTCAGGTGCCATAGCGTCCCGTCCTCTTGGGAAAGGAGATCTGGAGCATGCCCTAACTCCAGAGGTGCAGCTTGAGAGAGATGTAGAAGCAGGGGATAACACGCTTGGCGTGGCCATCGTGGCACTATGAGAATCATGCAACCCCTGTCTCGCTGAAGCTTGAAGAGTGTTTTGGGGATGAGGGGAATGAGTGGGAAGGCATAAAGGAAGTCTTGACCCCAGTGAAGGAGGAAGGCATCCCTTGCCTGACAATTGTGAGCTGGAATCCTGGTACAGAACCGGGGAAGTTTGGCATTCAGCAAAGAGGTCTATGTCTGGAGTGCCTCATAGATGAAATACCTTTGCCACCTGGTCCAGGTGGAGAGACCACTCGTGAGGCAGCAGTACTTGACTGAGTTTGTACGCCCAAAGGTTTTGAATACCTGGAAGATATACCACTAGAAGGTGAATTTGATACTCTCTGGCGAGGGCCCACAGTTGCAAAGCTTCGTTGCATAACGACAGAGAGCCTGTCCCGCCCTGCTTGTTCACATAGAACATGGCTACTTGATTGTCCGTCTGGACTAGGACTGTCTTGTAGCTGAGCTGGGCGTGGAATACTCGAAGAGCTAAATAGATTGCTCTTAATTCCAGGAGGTTTATGTGTAGACCAAATAGATTGCTCTTAATTCCAGGAGGTTTATGTGTAGACCAGCCTCCTGTGGAGTCCAGGTGCCCTGGGTAGAGAGATGATTCAGGTGTGCTCCCCAACCCACCTGTGATACATCTGTTGTTAGGGTGGCCTGAAAAAGGGGTTGATGGAAAGGAGACCCCACTGTCAGATTTTCTAGTGATTGCCACCATTGGAGGGACAAAATTAGTCATTGAGAGTTTACTATTTTGTCTGATAAATGTCCTGTGGCCTGTGTCCACTGTGTGGACAGGGTCCACTGAGCTGCTCGCATGTGGAGGCGAGCATATGGGACTACATGGACTGTGGATGCCATATGTCCCAGCAACTGTAGTAGCTCTAGAGCAGTTAGGAAGGATTTTCCTGCTGCTTGAGAAGCTAGTTGCATTATGCGAAGACGCTGGGCCTGTGGAAGGAAAGCCTTTGCCTGTCTCAGCCACGCAACTGGCATGACCGCCTTGGGTCCCCCCCCCCTTACCCGTGACCCTCCCCCTTCCCCCTCCTCCCCCTTCCCTCCCCTCCCTTTTCCTTCCAATGAGTCATCACATTACACCATGGAGTTTCTTTCACCAAACTATTCGATTTATTTGACAACAGTGGTTATTAACAGTACAACAAAACTGTTGGCCACAGCATGCACGTCACAATCAACAAAACGTAGTCTACAAATTCCTTGCATCCTCTTCTTTGCAACCCTCGAGAGACACAGCCGAATATCCTACAAACGTTTACATCGCAGGAGGGACTCTCTGCCGTGAAAGCTTTTCCCAGTCCCTTAGTCTTTCGTATCCTTCAGTCGAAAGGCTGTTACACCTGCCGTTCGAGCAGACTTGGCAACCTTTCTTTCGTGCCCCCCCCCTTGGCCCGCCGTCAAAGCAAGGCAGGGGGGGGCTCTCTGCGCGGTGTTCTTGTCGCCATCTCCCTCTCTCTGGGGGAGGTCCGTGTATCTCTCCAGTACCTCTCCCCCGTTTACTTAAGGCCTAGGCTGTGTTCTCTCTCACCGGGTGCGTTTTTCTGCCAACCCCGCCAACAGCGACTCCTCGCTTGTTGACGGGGCCCCACCAATCAACGCGCCACTGTGGCCAACACTCGCTTTTTCCATAGTCGCTCAACCGCCTCTTGTATGTCGCAGAGAAAAATGTCCATTCCAATATCCGACAAATGCACTCCATCTGGGCAATATAATCCTGGACATCTCTCTTCTATGAGGTCGTGTGCAATGCTGCATCCCCCTATGGCTCCCATGAAGCGGGCCATCCATCTGTTCACTTTGCGTCTGGTCCTCTCCACTGCCCTATGCGAGTTCTCGCCTCTCCACACTCGCCGCGGTATGATGTGTGACCAGGCCAATAGCGTCCCGGGAAAGGTGTTTGCCAGCGTTAGGATGTCGCCTTGCATCCTCTTGGTGAGCTCAACGCTGCGCGTGGATGCCAGGTCGTTGCCCCCCAAGTGGATCACAATCATCGCTGGGTTCCCGGTAGCTCTCTTCCTTAGGAGCAAGGACGGCATTAGCTGGTCCCACACCATACCTCTTCGTCCCATCCATACCACTGCCACTTCTGTGCTTGGTAGCCCCAGATTCAACCCCTGCGGTCTAGACCGTGTCCTTTTTTGTGCCCAGTGAACAAATGAATGGCCGCATATCCACGCTTCCTGTGGCCACAGGTGGTAGCGCGTCCCTGCATGGAGCACAATCAGAGAATATTATTACAGAAGTACATATCTTCAATGGGAAATCGCTTTATCAAAACATCAAATGTTGTACATTCTCCTTATCCCCGCCTCCCGTTCCGTGTCCGTTACATGCTGGCCTCACTGCGTTGGACGTATATACAGCTTGTATCTATCCGAACGCCATCGGCCTATCTTCATTATCTGTTCTCGTGACATCCTGATGCTGGCTGCCATTGAAGCAGCCCCTATGCGAAAGGAGTGCGAGCCATATAAGCTTGCATCCCGTCCTGTTCGCTCAATTATTAGCTTGAGTACCCTGATAAATTGGAAGCGCGATAAGGGGGCACCGTTCTCATGCACGAACCAGTGGTATTCTGAGGGCGCCCGTACCTGTTGGTATGCTAAAGCATTTTTTAGTGGGCATGAAGGGTCGTCGGACATGGCCGACAGCACCACTTGTGCCCCTTTTCCCTCTACGTCGGTCTTGGATCTGCGCAACTGCAACACTACTGCTCTAGTGCGTATGCACACGTCGCGCTGTCCCATACCTCCGCTGGCCGTCCCTCGCTCCGAGGCTGAGGATGCTACTAGTTCCCCTACCTGGAATCCTCCGTAAAAGGCCCAGGAATATGCGCATCGGAAGAGGCGCGCCTCGTACTCATCGTAACATACCTGGCTGGTCGTTACCATGAGTTGTTGTAGGATAGGGTGCGTGATCGGGCGGCGCTTGTCCCTTTTTTGTGGTTGGCCCAACGACCAGCCACGCATCACCCTCGTGATGATGAACTCGGCCTTGAGGCTCTTCTTTCCCATAGCCTTCGCAAAAAAGAATACGGCCACTAGGCGGGCTTGTACCGTCGCTTTTGTGCAGCCCATGCTTTTGCAATGCATGATCCACTTCAGAATGGTTGGTACTTTGAATCTGTCCTCCTGTCGTATGACATTCTCTCTGCAGAATGTTTGGAAGTGTTCCCATGCCGCAATGTATCTGCGCCGGGTATTATCCGCTAAGGCGCCTAACAGGAGCTCCCATATCTCGGCGGACCATACTCCCAGACTTGATCGGGCACCGCTGTCTTGTCCGCGTCGGCCTCGGGCGCTAGCTGGTGAAAAAGGCAGATTTTAGAACGAGAAAGAGCATCAGCAATGTTATTATTCTCGCCTTCGATGTGCTCCGCTCTAATGGATATGTTGTGCGCCAGGCACAGCACTACTATTCACCTCAATAGTGTCACCACCCTGGGCGTCCTTGCTCTCATCCTGTTCACCGCCCACACTACCGCTAGGTTATCGATATGGAAGGTGATCGCCCTGTTGGCGAGCTCCCGGGCCCAGATACTGAGAGCTACCATTAGCGGGAAAAGCTCCAGGAACATGATATCCCTGGTGGTTCCCTCTGCATGCCACTCCCTGGGCCATGTCTCGGAGCACCACGCTCCTTTATAATATATGCCAAAACCAATCCCCCCTGATGCATCAGTGAAGAATTTGAGTTCGGCATTGGATATGGGGAGCGCTTGCCAGAATGCCAGGCCATTGAAGGTGTGCAGGAATTGAAGCCAGACCAGTAGGTCTTCCCGTATTTCCTTGGTGACCCTGATGCGATGGTATCTTTTTGTGATACCTTTCGTTGCCCATGTCATGCGACGGCAGAACACTCTTCCCATGGGTATCACCCTGCATGCAAAGCATAATAAGCCGAGCATTGACTGAAATTGTTGAAGTGTCGCTTTTCGCCGGCTGTGCATGACTTGCATGTCGTTTCTCAACTTCAGCACCTTTTCAGGCGGCAGACGCGACCTGTGTGCTGGCACATCTAACTGTATACCCAGGAAGGTGATGATCCCTTTCGGGCCCTCTGTCTTCTCTTTTGCCAGCAGGATCCCGAACTATCGCGCCGTCTGTTCAAAGATATCCAGTATCCTTTTGCAGTCGTCGCGATCTTTTCCAATGAATAGGAAATCGTTCAGGTAATGTACAACAGTATTGGGGCCTGCTAGGTCTTCCACTACCCAGTGTAAGAACGAACTAAATTGTTCGAAATACGCGCATGATATTGTGCAGCCCATAGGCAAACACTTGTCATAGTAGAAGTCCCCGTTGAACGTGAATCCTAACATTGGGAACGAGTCCGGGTGCACCGGCAATAGCCGGAATGCCGACTCGATGTCCGCCTTAGCTAATTGTGCTTGTGGCCCCTTGCTGTGGATGAGGTTGATTGCCTGATCCATGGTTGCGTATCTGACGGAGCATAATGCCGGATCAATATAATCATTGACTGACTGTCCCTCCGGGTATGATAGGTTATGGATTAACTGGAATTGGCCCGGCTCCTTTTTGGGTATTACCCCCAATGGGGAGACTACCATGTCCTTGAAGGGGAGCGACTGGAAAGGACCAGCTACCCTCCCCATACCTAGTTCTTTGGCTATCTTGCTGCGGGCGATCTCTGTGTGCATTTGTACAGACGGTGGGTTAGTGCGTAGGCTCGTTTGTGCTCTGTTCATTAAAATCTGGGATGGGATGTGGAAACCTTGAGAAAAGCCATCCTCTATATTGATAACTATTTCCCACTTGGGGTACGCTCTAAGCCACGGCCGCATCGGCTCAAGCCTGATGGGTGTTGGCGCTAGCGCCTTCGTTGGAACGGTGCTGTATTGCTCTGAAAGGCTTGGCCTCCCTTGCGACCCTGCATGTGAAGGCAGGGTGTCCGTTTCCACATACTGTGCAGGAATGCTTGAATTTACACGGCTGCCATGTACAACTCCCTGTGTTGAACTGTCGGCATGGCCGTTTCCCCGCGAACTGATTGGCCTGTCGCCATTGTATGTTCTGAAATGGCTGCTGCCATTGTGTGCTTGACTGCTGCTGGTGCCACCCCTCCGGACAAAAGGGCCGGTTAGGCGCCATTTCGTCGGTCCACATGTCCAGGATCCTGTGATGCCATGCTAGGGTGGGGTCATCGGCCATAGCTCTCCTGAACTGCACATCATAGTTCAGCCAGGCCCAACCCCCATATTGTCTATGTGCCCTGGTGATTGTGTCCAGGTACCGGGTCAGGTATGGCCCTGCTTCGGGTTCTTTTTCCATCACCACGCTCATAAAGCTGTGGAATGCTGTCACCCAATTATTAATAGATTTGGGAATTTTTTGTTTCCGCTCCCTCTCGCTTCTTTTATCACTATCTTTTCCATTGTTTAATTCATCATCTTGGTCCCTAAGCAGGAGGGAGAATATGTCGATATACTCCCTCCTCCAAATCTTCTTCTTAATTTTTTTGGGTACCGACACAGCCAGGGAGCTCACCCCGCAGCGTGGGTCCTGGCTGGCGTCGCGCCAGTCCATCTGCGTTCTTTGGGCTGCTCCCGTTGTTGCGCACATGCGGTCCTCGCCCTGCTGACTTTGCCCCGACCAAGCTTGTCTGAGGGAATTGGAGTGTTTTTTGCTCTTCCTCCTCTTCACTTTTTTAAATGCACAGCGCATCACCTCTGCCCATTCTATGTCTCTCTCACTGTCTGAACTGGACCCCTCAGACGAGGACGTTGATAGCTCTGGCGCCCCCTTTTCGCACCTCGACCTACCATGTGCTGGGTTGGGAGTGGTCGTGCTGGCGCTCGTTGATGGCACTTCCAAAATCGTAGGGCCCGGCACTCCCAGCCGTTGCTTAATTGAGCTCAGGCCGTGTTGCATCACCTGATCCCGGACCATCTGGAGCAGGTCATCTAGTTCTTGGTTCTGCTGTGGGGCTGAGATCTCTTGTTGCTGCGGCGCCTTCCTCCTGGTACTGTGGCGAGGCTTTGCTGCTGCTACTCTTGCCCTCTGCGCCCCCCTCGTGTTTGGGCCGGCGGCTGCTGGTGCCTTTGATGCTGTTGCCCCTTTTGTTGCCGCCCTGGTGCCTCGTGGCCTGGAAGCGGTTGGCGTCTCCCTTCTCGGCATCACTCCCCTAGAATAGAAGTACTATGCAGAGGCAATGGAAAGTCTAGATTACTATCATCCAGAATGCTAACTTTAATCCCATGCTCCCTGGCGCTATCTAGGTCCCTATGATCTTGCTCTCTAATCCCATATACACAATGATATCGGTATCTACACATTCCATATACATGCACTCCCCCATACCGCTTAGAACAAACCTGCCTTGTGAGTTTCCACCTCACTTAAGAAAGGCATCCTAACAATCCGCATTACCTCCCATTGTCCCTTAGATGGCAGCCTTATGCTTCCTTTCTCCCATTCCCTTCTCTTTGTGCTTACATTTTCACCTTGTTCTGCAGCCGTTCAGCTGCATATAACTATATATATATATATTTTAATATGGATATATAGCACAACCTGCCCCCACACCCGCGTTCTCTGCTTTCCCCCCCCCCCCTTAGCAATCATCCCAAGATATACAATCCATGTGGTCTCCGGCTGCCCCCTTTCTTTATGTAGACCTTTTAGTTTTCTTTCCCCTTTTTTTTTTTTTTTTTTTTTTAAATTACTGCTCCGGTTCTCCCAGCCACGTGTCTGGGAGCATTAATGTGGTGGGGGCGGGGGGGGAACCACGCACGGCCCTGCCTCTCACCACCGCCTGCCCCTTGATGTGCCGTGCAGGCAGGCAGGCAGGCAGGCAGGCCGGCTGCGCTGGCTGGCTGGCTGGCCCCCCGCCCCCCCCCCCACCGACTCCTCTAATCTCGGCTCGCTCCCTTCCCCCCTCCCGGTCCTATGCCCGCCCGGCTGCTCCTTGGTCCTGAGATCCCCATCTCCTACTCTCCCCATCCATGCTACTGGCTACTGCGTTCCACAAAGGTAAGGGGGTACTTGCATTTGCAGACATCTGGATGTCTCCTGGTAGCGCTCCGACCGTTGCTGCCTGCGGCGATCGACACGCGCTCCTCCACTTGGAGGGGGTGGATCAGCCACTGCCCTTGTTGCAGCCCTCGGCTCGCTCTCTCCGCCTGTCTGGGGCCTGCGCTCCCGTCGCAGCCTCCCGATGAAGATGCTGATTGGGTTGGTGAACCTGCGAGAGATCCGGCGGCAGTCTCGGCCCTGAACGCTGAGCCGGGGGGGGGGGGGTAAGAGACCGCTGTCCAGTGTCCAGCTTCCTCTGGGAAGGGGGGGTGAGCGGCAAAGAGGCCGCGCCTGTGCCAGGCACACTCTTTTGACTGCGGCTCTTTGCCCGCCCCCCCCTTTGCCGTCCCCCTCCCGCCCCTCCCCACGGCCCTCGGCTCACCACAGCGTGCCTGTGCCCAGCCACGTTGATTCGCGGACGGGTCTGGTATCTAGACAGCCCCCTATGAATTCCAGGCATTGGGAAGGAACAAGTTGGGATTTTGGGAAGTTTATTACCAACCCCAAGTATTGGAGGATTCGCATTGTGCGAGACAGTGCAGTGCTGGCCTCTGCAACTGTAGGGGCTCGAATGAGCCAGTCGTCTAAGTAAGGGAAGATGAATATCCCCAGTGTTTGCAGAAATGCAGCTACTACTGCCATGCATTTCGTGAATACTCTTGGTGCTGAAGCCAGACCAAAGGGAAGAACCCTGTACTGGAAATGTTTTCCCTTGAAAAGGAATCGTAAGAATTTCCTGTGATCTGGATGGATCAGAATGTGAGTGTATGCATCCTTTAAGTCTAGAGAGCAAAGCCAATCCTGGCTTTGAAGGTATGGCAGAAGAGTTCCCAGAGAAATAATTTTGAACTTCTCTCAGAAAAGGTATTTGTTCAATTCTCTGAGGTCTAGAATGGGTCTGTGTCCTGTTTTCTTTGGAATAAGAAAATAGGGGGAGTAGAACCCTGCACCCCATTGAAAAATGGGTACCTCTTCTATTGCCCCTTGGGCAAGAAGTGTTGAGACCTCGTGATCTAGCAGATTGTCTGCGGAGGTTTGAGAATTGAATTGCCTTAGAATTGTAGGAGGGGGCATGCTGTGAAAATGGAGCTTCTACCCCTCTCCTACAATGGACAGAGTCCAATCTTCTGCTGTTATCTGATGCCATCTGTTGGCAAAGTGGTATAACCTGCCTTGGATATTGGGGGGTTGGGGACCCCTCAGAGGCAGGAAGGCTAAGCTCTCTAGGAAGGAGTTAAAGCCCTTGAGGGAGCTGAACCTGCGGAGCTGGTTGGGCTCTCGGGCCTTTTGGCTTCTTTTGCTGTCTAGTTTGTCCCTTTTGGGCAACCTGACCCTGAGTTTGACTCTGCTGGGTATAGGAAGGATACAATTTTCTCTTTATGCTGAAAGAGGGCTTTTTATAAGGCTTCTTTCTGGCTGGAGTGGCTGTAGATTTTGACAATCTATCTAGAGTGGTATTGTCAGCATCTAACTCGTTAGCCTTTTCCTGCCAGTTCTTGCCAAAGAGATTCTCTCCCGTGCAAGGAACATTGCCTAACTTGTCCTGTACCCAAGTCTCCAAGTCTGATGCCTGAAGCCAGACAATCCGTCGTGCCCCAACGGCAATAGCAGAGGTTCTGCTGATGCATTCAAAGCAGTCAAAGGCTGCACAATTCACAAACTTGGAGGCATCTTGTGCATGCTTAACTAGAGCAAGAAAGTCTTGTCTCTTGTCATCTGGGAGAAGTGGGCTCAAAAGCTCCAAGTCTCCTGTAACTTCTTTTAGGAACATTCCCATATATAGTATATATGAACTGATCCTAGCTGAAAGCATGGAAGCCTGAAAAGTTCAGCGCCCAAAAGCGTCCAGAGTCCTGCATTCACGACCTAGGGCAGTGATGGCTAACCTTTTTGAGCCCGAGTGCCCAAACTGCCGCACAAAACCAAAGAATTTCCTCAAAGTGCCAGCACGTCATTTGCATAAGTGGTCTTATTTGCATAAATATTTGCATAATGTTACCATACACTAACTTTTAGTAAACATGTCTCTTAATGAGTGTATGGATAAAGAAAGACTAAAAGATTTCTACATTACTATAATCCAGTGCCAACCGCCAGGCACATTAGGAACTACTACAAAAGCTGCCCATTTAGAACCCATAGCAAACCCGCCGTATCCTGACAGCATTACCAGGACTCACAAAGCACCATACCTTACCTATCAAAAGGCAACACTGCAAATATTAAACCAATACATTTCAGAGAATACTGGGGAAAGAGAACAAGTGGCAACGTCAAATAGGAATTTCCTCTTGTACCAAACAAAGCGCAGATGTTAATGATGCACATTTCCCAGAGCTGACATATTCCAGTTAATAAATTCAAAATAAAGAAACATCTTTCTACCTTTTGTGCATTTGTTTTTCAGTTGCAATTGGTCAAGCCACTTTCTTCTGGTTTCTTCATGTTTTCTGCTAACTCTCCATCGTCTGCTGTCCATTTGTCCTTTCTTCTCTCTTCTAGTTTTTTTTTCATTCTCTCTCTCTCTTCATCTGCTTTAACATACTAATCTTTCTCCTTTTGCTCTTTCCTCATTCCTATTTCATCCACACAAATTTTACCCCTCCATCCTCAATCCCCAATTACTCTCCCAATACCTGGCCAATTGTAAATTTTTCATCCCTCCTACACAAAATATTTTTCCCCTCTCCATTTTACTCTCCCAGTCCCATCCCATTCTAATCCTCCCCCAACATCAGCTCCCTTCTAGTTCCAGTCTCACCCAGCATCCATCCCCTTCTAGTCCCTGCATCAGCCCATTTCCAGTCCTAGCCCCCATCAGCCCATTTCCAGTCCTAGCTCCCCCATCCATTTCCAGTCCAAGTCCCTTCATCAGCTCATTTTCAATCCTAGCCCCCCAATCAGCCCATTTCTAGTCATTTCCTAGCCCCACCATCAGCCCATGTCAAATCATAGCTCCCCTGCACTCAGCCCAATTCCAGTCCAAGCCCCCCCATGAGCCTACTTCCAGTTCTAGCCCCTCCATGAGTCCATTTCAATTCAAGCCCCCACCACAGCCCATTTCCAATCTTAGCTCCCCCCCAACATCCCATTTCCAGTCCTATCCTAGCTGTTCCATCAGCCCATTTTCAGTCCTAGCTCCCTTCCCTCACAGCCCATTTCCATTCCAAGCCCCCTCCCCATCAGCTATTTGCAGTTCAAGCCTCCCCTTCCACTCAGCCCATTTCCAGTCCTAGCAACACCCCAACCCATTACCAGTCCTAGCCCCCCGTCAATCAACTTCCAGTCCTAACCCCCATCACCCCATTTTCAGTTTAAGCCCCCCCTATAACCCATTACCAGTCCTAACCCCCCATCAGCCCATTTCCAGTCAGCCCCCCATAGCCCATTGCCAGTACTAACCCCCCCCATCATCCCACATCCCATTACCAGTCATAACAACATAAGCCCTCATCAAGTAATTACCCCTCCCCATCAGCCCATTTCCTGTCCTAGCCCCCCCATAACCCATTATCAGTCCTACCCCCCCATCAGCCCACTACCAGTCTTAACCCCCCCATAGCCCATTGCCAGCCCTCATCAGCCCACAGCCCATTGCTAGTCTTAACCCCCCCATAGCCCACTGCGTCTTATCCCCCCTCACCAGCCCACTGCCAGTCTTAACCCCACCAGCCCACTGACAGACATAATCACTCTCCCTCCCTCCCTAGCCCATTGCCAGTCTTAACCTCCCTCCCTCCCTCCCTAGCCCATTGCCAGTCTTAACCTCCCTCCCTCCCTAGCCCATTGCCAGTCTCAACCCCTCTCCCTCCCTCCCTAGCGCATTGCCAGTCTTAACCTCCCTCCCTCCCTCCCTAGCCCATTGCCAGTCTTAACCCCCCTCCCTCCCTCCCTAGCCCATTGCCAGTCTTAACCCCCTCCCTCCCTTAGCCCATTGCCAGTCTTAACCCTCCCTCCCTCCCTAGCCCATTGCCAGTCTTAACCCCCCCTCCCTCCCTAGCCCATTGCCAGTCTTAACCCCCCTCCCTCCCTCCCTAGCCCATTGCCAGTCTTAACCCCCCTCCCTCCCTAGCCCATTGCCAGTCTTAACCCCCCTCCCTCCCTCCCTAGCCCATTGCCAGTCTTAACCCCCCTCCCTCCCTCCCCTCCCTAGCCCATTGCCAGTCTTAACCCCCCTCCCTCCCTCCCTAGCCCATTGCCAGTCTTAACCCCCCTCCCTCCCTCCCTAGCCCATTGCCAGTCTTAACCCCCCTCCCTCCCTCCCTAGCCCATTGCCAGTCTTAACCCCCTCCCTCCCTCCCTCCCTAGCCCATTGCCAGTCTTAACCCCCTCCCTCCCTCCCTAGCCCATTGCCAGTCTTAACCCCCTCCCTCCCTCCCTAGCCCATTGCCAGTCTTAACCCCCCTCCCTCCCTCCCTAGCCCATTGCCAGTCTTAACCCCCCTCCCACCCTCCCTCCCTCCCTAGCCCATTGCCAGTCTTAACCCCCCTCCCTCCCTCCCTCCCTAGCCCATTGCCAGTCTTAACCCCCCTCCCTCCCTCCCTCCCTAGCCCATTGCCAGTCTTAACCCCCTCCCTCCCTCCCTAGCCCATTGCCAGTCTTAACCTCCTCCCTCCCTCCCTAGCCCATTGCCAGTCTTAACCCCCCTCCTCCCTCCCTCCCTAGCCCATTGCCAGTCTTAACCCCCCTCCCTCCCTCCCTCCCTAGCCCATTGCCAGTCTTAACCCCCCTCCCTCCCTCCCTCCCTAGCCCATTGCCAGTCTTAACCCCCTCCCTCCCTCCCTCCCTCCTCCCTAGCCCATTGCCAGTCTTAACCCCCCTCCCTCCCTAGCCCTTTGCCAGTCTTAACCCCCCTCCCTCCCTAGCCCTTTACCAGTCCTACCCGCCCCCCCTCGGCTCATGGCAATTAAAAAAAAAAAAACTGGCCGCTGCCGCGGCGGCGGCATGGAGTGTCCCGCGGGGCTCCCTCTGCCCGGCGGGACTCTCCCGGCGTGGCTCAGCCCCTCTCTGCCGGCTTGCAGATACGCGAGGGAGGGATACGCGAAGGGAGAGAGTCTCCCTCGCGTCTCTGTTAAGCCCGCAGGGGCAGATGGGAAATTTCCCATCAGCCCCTGCGGGCTTAACAGAGACGCGAGGGAGACTCTCTCTCCCTTCGCGTATCTGCAAGCCTGCAGAGAGGGGCTGAGCCGTGCCGGGAGAGTCCCGCCGGGCAGAGGGAGCCCCGCGGGACACTCCATGCCGCCGCGGCCAGCTTTTTTTTTTTTTTTTAAATTGCCATGAGCCGGCATATCTCAATTTGCGACCTTCCCGCGTGCCAGCTGCAAGGCCTTCGCGTGCCACAGCTGGCACGCGTGCCATAGGTTCGCCATCGCTGACCTAGGGGATTGGATGCATGCCTCTTTGCACTTTTCATCCTACGCATGGCTGACTCCACCACCATTGAATGGTGTGGCAGCTGAGTCTTTTGACATCCAGGACATGGTGGAACTCGATACATAGTATCAAGCCTCCTGGAATGAGGAGATGTAGTCAGAGGTGTCTCTCACATTCTGAGCATCAGGTTATGCAGAATTTCATGGATGGGCAGAGTGGCTGCCTTCTTTGGAGCTTTAGGATATTGGAGAATTTCCAATTCCTTTGCTCTGGGTTCCTGTTCAGGAGCTATCATGATTGAAAGGCCCTTGGCCACATCACAAATAAAATCCTGAAAAGACATGTCCTCTGGAGGTGACATTCTGCACTGGGGAGAAGAGGGATCTTCCGGGAGAAACCCTCTGGTACCAGCAGAATTGTCAGAGTCTTCGGAATCGGAGGATTCAAATTATTCCTGACCACGATGCTCATGCAAAGCACGGTCCCGGTATCGATCGAAGTCGATACCGAGTTGATCCGGTACCAATCTGTCGATTCCAGCCAAAGATGGAAAGCACCTGTTGCAGAACACGAGAGAATTGTGGTTTTTGTACAACCACCATCTCAGGGAACATGTAAAAATTGTGGTTTTTGTACAACCACCATGTCAGGGATCACCTGGGTTGATCCTCAAACAAACCGGGTTTACCACCGGTGGTGGTTTACTGCGTGTTCGTCTACTTTTGTGGTTTACATCATCCAGTGTGTCTGCCCCTTGATCTATGTTGGCTGAACCAAACGTCCTATTAAAATTCGGATATGCGAAATGCCTCTCGTGTTCAGCAACAGGTGCTTTCTGCACCCATCGTGGAGCACTGTATAGAGAATAACCACTCATTTGGTGAGTTAGTTTGGACGGTTATTGATCACATCCCAGTGGATCCACGGGGGGGAGATCGGATAGTCCGACTACATTGGTGCGAGCAGCGTTGGATTCATGAATTAAATTCAGTTCATCCCACAGGTTTGAATCGGGAAATCGACTGGCCCAGTCTGTTTTAAGGATGAACCAATCAGGTAAGGGGTTTCCCATTTCTGTGGGTTATCCTCTTTATGATTGGTGGTTCTTTTTGATTGACATCGGTCTCCAACAATGGCATGGGGATTCATCATTTGATCTTTGGGAGTGTCTTTTGGATCCGACCAGTAATAGGTTGTTTTGCTGAGTGGCACACCTCTTGCTTGGGATTGATCTTTCCTCTGTTGAGGTCATTATCTACCAGCCAATCATGAATCTAATAGTCCTACATAGTGATTTGATTCCGGTTTTGAATCAGCTGTTTGGGGCGGACAATATTGAATGAGGATCGCATGAGCACTTGATACAGGGATACTACATATCCCGAAACGTGCATGTCGTGCTTCACTACATCTGGATCTGATGACAATCTGTGCTTTGACATGTTGAGATAAGTGTTTTTTGAATTTCATATTTTTATTATAACGACGTCATAGAAAAGAACGTATTAACAAATAAAATGGATTTCGTCTGCCTGGTGTGGGCAAGCTAAAAATCTTGCCTTCCCTCGATGTTATCCAACAAAAAATAATACTAAGGTGGTCACTAGTGGACTGGTTCAGGGTCTTTTTATTGTGAGTTTATATAAGTCACCGACTTTGGGATATATATACATTTTTTGGGTTAAGTACGGTAACGGCAGATATGTCCCCTTAATGCCTCAAAAAATGCAGAGTTTCCATGCATAAAAGGCTCCTGAAGCGTAAAGGGAACAGGAGGTGGAGAGCGGGCGTGAAGGGGTGGAAAATGGGTGAAGAAGGGGTGGTAACACCGTGTGTTACTTTATCACCTTTTGCATTAACACCTCTAATAGCCCCTTAACGCCTGTAACCTTACCACAATGTAAAATCTCAAGGAAAGGGTGTCTGCAGAGGGGAGAAAGCCTTTTTTATACATGAGCAGTGTGATGCAATGACAAGGGAGCCCAAGTCGGTGATAGTAGTGCTCCATTAGCAGCAGCAGCATGGTGCACAAGTAGGAAGGGGCACCATGCTGATGCTGCTCTGGAGCAAAGGAGGTGGCACATTGGTCAAGTAGTGGTAGGTGCAGGTGGATATTGTGGACCAGGGAGCTGCCCAGGTGGCATATAGTAGCATAGGAACAGAGGATCCTCAAATATGCCATACTGGGGTTAGAACATGGTCCGTCAAGCCCCGTATCCTCTGTCCTACAGTGGTCAATCACACTCCCAAGTACCTATCTGGGTCCTTAAAATGTACTCATGTTCAATGATACCTGTAGTGGAGCAAGCTGTGGGTCCACGGTGCCCCCTGCATAATGGTGCAATGACCATTCTCCTGGAACCTAACCAAACCTTCTCTAAGCACAGTTACACGAGGAGTCTTTACAACATCTTTGTTATCGGAGTGCCTGAAATTGCCTATGCATTGCCTGACAAACTATATGCCCCTATCAGTCCGAAATGCATTACACTGTAGCAGCATTGGCTGTCCCCTTGTCCACCCACATTTTGATGGCATAAACAACCGATCAATGTTTACCCATTCCAGAAAAATCCAAGTTATCAATGTCCCTGTTTAATGTACATTATCAAGTTTAAGTTTCAATGCAAACCGCTTTGATTGAAATGATAAAGTGGTATAAAAGCCTGTTAAATAAATAAATAAATAAATAAAATAAATTCCATGCCATTTAGTAATGCATAGACCCCCAGCATATCTCCCCTTAGCTGTCTGTCCTCCAGGTTGAAGGGGCCTAACTGTTGTAACCTCCGCACATAGGGGCATCCCCCCATCTGCACCAACTGTGATGTCCATCATGATCACACAGTGACCTTGACGAAACACAGACATATGGCAGCTGTGGAAAGGAGATCTGCCACATGGGATGGTCCAAGGGATATGGCACCCTAGGCAGAGATCCCGGTGGGCCCCTCCCCATGGTGCCACTGAACCCAGCTGTGGAGAAAAAGGCTGATAGCACCTGCAGCTGTAGCCCTCCAGGTAGCTGGAAAATGTATGTGCTTGGAGAAATACCATAACAGTGGCTGCCATCCTCCCCCCGAGATGTATCAGGGGCAGGCAGTGATGGGGCCCCTGCATAGTTAGCTGGTGGGGTGGGGCTGCATGGCTGTCCATGTGTGCCTCTGATCCCCCCATCTGGGCCTTGCACCCAAAGCACTGCCTAACCCACATGTTTAACATTCTGGGACTGCGCACCGCCACTACTGAAAGAGTGTGGGCATGTCTGCACGGTGTGATGGTGGTGGTTGTTGAGTGGGCAGCAGCACCAGCCTGCAGCAGACAGAAGCCTTGTCCTAGTCCTGTATGCCATGTGCATTGCAGCAGGTGCCAAAGGTCAGCCAAAGGGCAGCATGTCAGCAACATAGGCGGTTCTTGCTACACAGTAGCACTACGGTGCAACACATATGGTCAGTGTGTATATGTGCCAAGGGTCACAAGTTCACATCCCTACTGGGGTTTTTGCATTGTCTGTTCCTGAGGACAAGGTTTAGCAGGCAGTGCAAGTACAACTCCAGCATGTATAGCCAGGAAGACTGGAAACACCCACCAGCAGCACTGACAGGCCCCACTATCCACAGCTAGTAAGAGGCTAATAACATATTGACCAGGTAGTAGCAATATGCAATGAGGCCAAGATACGCTAATAGTGCCTGCATGCATTATCAATCCTTGAGCTAACACTGAGACAAGAATGGCGAGCAGGAATGCCAACCATCCCCACTTTTGCACAATGAGAGTGTATGCTGTGTGTGTGTGTGTATGGCTCCCCTTTGTCCTGTGGCTTTCTGCACCTCACTTTGGCTCAGATTGTCCAAGTTGTTCCTAGTCTTTTCCTGAAAATGTGAATAACGCAAGGCAGAAAATTGTAAGTATCGCCTAAAACAGTACAGATTGGCCTGGATGTGTCTGCCGCAACAGTAGGGTCAAAGGCTGAGACATCATTTTGCCCATCTGCCACATGCATGGTAGCAGCATATTGACACTGAGCACTGACTAGCACTGTTATCAGAGGGCTAGTGTCCAACATGAACAAAACACAGAACCAAGCTGTTGCTGTCATCTACAGTATGCTGTAAACAAGGAGAAAAGCATAACACACTACAGACAATACCTGTCACACACTAGCAGTGATGTAGACCTGTAACACATCCAGCAGAGACCATCTCTAACAGTGCAGATTCAGTGGACCAGGTGCTGGGCACCCATCCTCACCCTCAGGGTGACAGCTGAAACTGCTTTGCAGCATGGCTTGCAGTTGTTATGTGCATGTAGCATATGCAGTCAGTGCGTCTTACTGAGATGATTTGCTGGATCAGTGCATTCTCCATTGGTTCTTCAGCTGCAGACCGCTGTTTTGCATGTGCAGTGCCTCATGGGTAGTGGAGGGCCCAACCTACACTGGCACACACAGCAAACAGTTTGATCAGAAATCTGCATTTTTTTATACATATGTATGGCACTGTGTGGAGGTGTAGCCTACTGTTTGGTGCAATATCTCCATAGTCAAAGGTCCAGGGTTTGATTCCCACTTGTTTGTTTTGTGCCTGGGTGCTACTCAGGTCATCTGCCCACCTCACACAGTCCTGGTTCTGCTGTGACCTGCAGACAATCATCCTTCTATGTTTCTGTGCATTATGGCCACATGTTGGGTAGCCCAACATGGCATTCCCCATCATGGACCTCTGAGAGCATGGCTTTAGTGGCTCTGCCACGGCCCATTGCAGCGGGTCAGTGATGTATATGCAGCAGATGTCTGTGACAACTGGTATGGATGTGTTTTCTATTGTACTATCATTGTGACCTCCCAGCTTTACGTAAACAGGATATATCTCATACATTCAGGCACATAACACTCATTGCATAGTCATCCCCTGAACTGTTCTGCTATCATTACTTGCTCCACATGGGGCAAATGTGTTCAATTTGTCCCTTTCTATCATGCCACTCTGTCGGGTATGTTGTCTTTCAGATGCACAGGCTGAGACACCAGTCACACCCATACAAATGGTGTTTCATGTACCCCATGGCACTGCTACCTTTGGATCACACATACCAAATGCTTTTGGCCAGTAAGATTCCATACATCCACACACCACACACACTGCAAACTCCATGGCACAGCCCTGCACCCACCATTTGGTCATCATGGGGATTCATGTATTTGCCTGTAAGCTGCCCCTCCATGGCCATCAAGGGTCATTTGTAGCACTTAGTCATATCATGCACATCTGTCTTATGACTGCTCCACATGAGCACTCATGGACAAGCCTCCCTTTGCTGCCCACATCAGAAACATTCTGCCTCTACCCAGACACTGTCCTGGCCTATGGCATGCCACACACTGACAGTACATCTAGATACATGTCCACACCTCATAGACACTATAATATATCTTACGGTATGATGTATGCTTTCAGGAGCATCTAGGACTGCACGCCTGTCACAGTGCCCCTCACTGCTGCAACCACTCCACTGACTCCACTACCACCACCACCACCCACTCATGACACTGCCAGCACCCCACACTGACCAGCATTACTAGGCAGCTGCCTATCTCGCTTAGGCCACAGCACAGGCCTGCTGTACAGTCAAACATGCTCATCACACACACTGCCACATAGCCAGGCATCAGGTGAATCAACTCCATCAGCTACCAACTATTCCTGCATCTATACCTTCTCCAATGGCTTTCCTGTCCCCTTTTCAGCATTTCAGAGGCTTTCCTGTGTTAAGGTGAATGCAAGACACTTTAATGCAGCATGTCCTGTTACCATCCGTTAATTGTCCACTACACCCCTTCATGCCAGAACGCCCAGCACATTTACCGCACGGTAACCCCTTATCGCTGCCATTACCACTCAGAAGACATGCTCCCTTACTGCTGTTTAGTAAACATGCCCCTAAATTAATTCTTTGGTTCAGTCTTTACTGAAGAAGATTATGGAAGTTGGCCATTCCAGTAATAATATTTAAAAGTTATGTATTGGAGGAATTGAAACAATTGTCAGTATACCTGGAAGATGTGCTACAGCAATTTGATAAACTAAAGAATAGCAAATTACCTGGATGGCATAAATCCCAGGGAGCTGAAAGAACTCAAAACGAGATTGGAGACCTACTATTAATAATCTGTGAACTATCACTAAAATCATCTATAATACTTGAAGATTAGAGAATGGCTAAAGTAATGCTAATTTTTGAAAAGGGTTCCAGGGGTGATCCAGGAACTACAGACTAGTGGTTTACAACATTTGTGGGTCACAATCTATTTTCCCTTTTGTATTTTATCTGTATTATGTGTTATTTAGCATATATATATTGTAAACTGCTTAGAATGGTGTATATAGTAGTGGTATATACATATTTTAAATAAATAAATAAATAAATAAACAGTTATATTGATATCGTATTCTGATATTTTTGGTGTATTTGTTATCATTATTATTATATAAACCAACACAGGCACCTATGTGCCTTTATAAAATGAGCCAGAACTATCTGCAATGGTGCATAAATTGGCACCTATTCTTCATAATGTGTAAATGTGTGTGTGTGTTCTCTATGCGTAAACTCCTCTGGGAGCACCTACGCACAATGTGCATTCATTCTTGCTGGGGGGTGTATTTATACACCCATATTCAGCCATACATTTTTATGGTAGTCCCTATCTGTGCATAAAACATGCTTTAAATGTGAAAAAGGCTTTAGAAATATAGTCCCTAATTACCTTTATGGAGCATGTTTACCAAGCCACGCTAACAGTCCGGGAATTAGTATGCACCCAGCATTCAGTAGTAACTATTACCATGTGCTAAAAATGCAGCCCTGCTAGCATGGGGTGGGACAGAGATTGGATGGTTCAAGGGATGAGCATGCACATTGCAGTTAGTGTGCATTAAAGACTCCTAAGCTATGGTAACTGGCAATGTTACCCTTACCTCTACCTCCATGGGTAGCATTAAGTGCACCCGTGGTAATCATGGCAAATTACTTAGTATGGGGTTGTTAGCATGGAACTCATGCTAACTACATGGGGACATTAAGGCATACCCCATTCATTAGTCTAGGTCTGGAGCAACCCCTGCACTAAGTTTTGGGGCTGAACACATAGTAAACTATGGTGCTTTAGTACACATACTCCTAAATCTTGATTTACACAGCCAGAACATTTTGGGTTTAATAGTCAAAAACAGCCAAGCTTATTCTAAATTTAGGAACCTAAATTTGGGCACTATTTTCTGCAAAATTTAGGATCCCAAGTTTTCAGCTGAAAAGTCATCTTAATTTAGAAGCTTAAAAGTTATACTCTTAAATTTAGTGCTGCCATTCATTTGCCTAGATTTATGAGTCTAATTTATGGATGTAATGCTGAGAATCGCTGCTAAGCTGCTAATGTTTTATTCCCTCTCTAAATCTGCCTCTGCTGCCATCCACTTTTTCTGCATCTAAATGTAGGAATTCAGTGAAATTTTGAATATAAATGTAGGTACCCAGCCTTAGTAAATTTAGGTGCATGAAAAATGTTTGGCAATGGGGACACTGATTTTTAGCACTAGGCTCCTAAATTATGCTCATTAATTTAGGAAAATGAACAGCAGCCCTAAATTTAAGTGCATCAATTTTAAGCTTCTAAAGTAGGATGAATTTTCAGCTGAAAACGTGGCACCTAAGTGTAGCTGAAAATACGGTACAAATTTAGGAGCCTAAATTTAGGAGCTCAGCTTTTTTTGAATAGCAGGCCCATAACTCTCAAAGCTTGAACACTGGGCTCTTTGTTTACAACATAAATATTAAGTCAAGGACCATGATACAGTTTCGATATAATAAAAGAGAAGTGCTTACCTCAGGCTAAAGCAAGATAGACAATGAGAAGTGTAAAGAACAGGCATAGTTATACATTTCAAAATACTTTTAGTACTACAAAAATAGGTACTGCTATCCAGAAACCAAGGAATAAGTATAAGACTCCCAGAAAACATTTGTGGTAGTAGCAGCTTTCACCCTCCTCAGTCCAACCCAGGCACTCTCCTTTTCCCCTTACATCCTCGGTACTCTCTCTCTCATCTTCCCTTCCTCTTCCCCCAACACTCTCATTCTCTCTCTCTCTCTTTCCCTCTCAGTTCCCTCGCTCTCCCTCTAGCACTCTCACTACCCCTTTCTATCTCCCTCTTCTCTTTCCTCTCTCTCTCTCTCTTCAGCACTCTCCACCCCTTTTTCCCTTTTCTTCTCAGCTCCATCAGTAGCACCACAGTTCTTCAACTCCCTTGCATAGCTCTTCACAAGGTGCTATAGCTCTTAATCTCCCATGTCCGCCATAGTATACTTCCTCCTGCGATGTCACTCTTCAGCTCTGAATGGCCTGAATTACATGTACCTGTTCCTGGCAGGTGGGCGTACATGCTCGGTAGCGTTTCCATGCACACCCTATGCTTCCGCGACAGACATATATCCAATGCAAAGCATTTTCTTCAGAGCAGGTTTAAATTTGTGTGTGAACATTTGTGAACTATTGGGGCTAGTTCTGGTCTATCATATATATTTATATGTTTTATTTATGTATAAGTTGCCGATGTAAAGGGTATGTTTACTAAGCAGCACTAGTGGTGCATTTGCGGTATGACCTTGGCGCACATAGCGCGTATGCAATATTAGTGCTGCTTAGTAAACCTACCTCTAAAATTCTAAGCAGTAGACAGTACAACATGAGAACTAAATGAAAACAGATATCAAAACGGAGAATAATTAAATCATCAAACATACTAAACATATTGCAAACATTATTTGACATTACATAGAAACTCACAGAACTGCATATAAAAAGAAGTCAGTCTCCCAAACAGACATCAAAAAACCTATATAAAAAATCTTTTTGACTTTCTTATGAAATCAAATAAAATCATCCTCAAAACGACGTGCAGAAGCCAGGGTATTCCACCATTGTGAAGGAGTGGGAATAGACAGAGATTTTGTCAAACTTTTATCAAGTGGAACTATCACAAGTCCTTGAGATTTAGGGTGCAGATTACACGTAGGCTGGTGGAAATTCAGAACAGCTTTTGGTGAAAGCAAAGCCATGTCATGTAACAATTTTAAGAAACAAGGTCAATAGCTTAAATTGAATACGTGCAGAGACTGGAAGCCAGTGGAGAGCAAACAAACTAGAAGTAATGTAATCAGTATGTGTACACCCAGTCAACAAGCATGCCATAGCCTTCTGTAATGGTTATAATGCCCACAAGGTCACAGGAAGCAGGCTATAACAGAATAAATTACAATAGCAGAAGGATGGAATGACCACGAAGAGGGGAATCTTATAAGAGGCCGCCATAGGTAGGTGTTATCTTATAAAATGCTGGCATAAGCAGCATACCAAGCACCTACATTGCAAAGGCAGACATTTACACCAGCCCTAGAACTAGTATAAATCCCCATTGCTATATTTTTCAAGTATCAACATAAATTATAGTATTTTATAATCTACATGTGTACTTGTATGCTCTGCCCATACTCTGCCCAAAGCCTCCCATGAGCATGCTTACTGGCAGAGTAGATGCCATCATTTCAACTCATATACTTTTGCTTTGGTTGATATTTTATGAGGCCATTTACACATGTATGTGGCCACATACATGCTTAAGTGACTAAACACCACCAAAGTAGGCCTGTACTTTACCGCTTAAAGTATGCGCCCCTTATAAAATATCTCCTGGACCATACAACAACATGAAAATCAATACGCTCTAGCAACAGTTTAAGACAGTGTAAAGTATGTAGGGGTCGATATTCAAAGCCCTTGACCGGTTGGCCAACAAGAGGCTGGCTGGTTAAGGACGCTCATGGCAACATTCATCGGCACTATCTGGATAGTGCTGCTGAATATCACCACAGACCTCCCAGGCACTATCTAGCCAGTGCAGGGGCAGTGTAGCACTACCTGGATAAATTGCAGTATTTGCTGTGTGCTAAATACAGGATAGATGCTAGGCACACCCCTTGCATTTCCTGCACAGGCTTTGCATTTATTGCACCTTAACTTTACCAGTTAAGATACAGTGCGTGCAAACACTTATCACACTTTAGTAAACGTGCCCCTAGATCACTTCTTTATAGATTTTCTCCTGTGCCATGGACCATAAATAGGAAAACATTTAGTAAAAATGTTTCTCTCTTTACATATTTCTCATTGATTAAGTATTTCTATGTTAATGTTTGCGGATCCAATTTATGCTGACCCCCCCATTCATGCTATGTTCATACTTTATGGGGGCAATTTAATAAGCAACTCAAACGTATAGAACAATATTTTACATGCTTATAAAATGACCTCAGTGTATGCACACACATAAATGGGATATATGTACACAGATGTTTCCAGAATCACACTACTAAAGATCTAAATCTTCACAATTGATCTCACATGAAAGGCTATACCTCGTAGCTCATCATGACCAAATATCTTTCATCTCTAAACCTTTCTAATCTTTCTTAAAGCAGCATAATACTCATACATAAAAATATATATAAAAGAGACCATCAGAAAAGGGGGCATGCGTATCCTTTGTCTTTCACATGTTTCAACCCCTTGTTTTCAATCATTAGTCTCTTATTTATACACAATCCATTTTTTTCAATTTTTTTTAAATTTTTATAGCTTTTTAACTCTTTTACCAGAACTTCTCAAATAAAAGAGCTATGAGAACATTTATCTCCAGGCTGTTGAAAATCTCAATATTCCTGACATGAATCCATGTTTCAAGACAAACGGCCTTGCTTCAGGGGAGATCTTCTAAACATCACTGACCAATGTCTAGAAATAAGGGTCGAAACATGTGAAAGACAAAGGATATGTGCCCCCTCCCCTTTTCTGATGATCTCCTTTATATATTTTTTATGTATGACTATTTTGCTACTATAAGAAAGATTAAAAAGGTTGAGAGATGAAAGGTATTTGGTCCTGATGAGTTACTAGATGTTTCCAGTGGCAGAGAGTGGATGAAGTGGGAGCAAGATTGGCTCTTGTGCTTGTATCTTATAAAAAATCAATATGCCAATTCTTACTAGTAGAAAGTTACTCCTGACTTGAAGTAGATCTAACTTGTGTGGCAGCGTTCTTGTGTGTTATTTTATAAAGGCATATAGGTGCATATATTGCCTTTATAATATAGGTGCAATATATGTGCCTGCATGCCTTCTCTGCCTTGGCATCCTATTGGCAACCTATGTATCAGTATAACAACATAAAATCATATTGAATTCATATGTTTTGACATAATAAAACAGAAGAAACGATAACATATTAGTACTGTTGTCTCTTCAGAAACAATCGGAAGTCCTAATAGATTTCAAGGATATTGACTGCCAATAGAATTATTGTTTTTTTCTTTAAGAGTATTCATGATTTCAGAATATATTCAAAAAAGGAAATTAAACCACATGGACCAACTTACCTTTCTTTTTGCTTTCAGCTGCTCATGGTATTTGTCACATGTGTCCCCAGGAATCTCTCCACCCCACAAGGTAATCCCAACTATAGTATATGTGATAGCCATGACAAGCAATGGAAGGCAGTACACCAATACAATTACAGTCACATGGTACCTGGAAAACATAATAAGTCTTTCAGGTTTTTATTGGTTCAAATATCATTCAATGGATATTTGTTACACATAGATAGACATTGGGAGGGTAAATTTATTAAGCCTTTTTTGCACATATATGCCAGTATATGCACATAAAAGGCCTCTTATAAAAATTTCCCCAGACATAAAAGTACATGTGATGACAAGAGTATGTTTTATAAAATGCATGCATATACATGTGCTTTACACATAACTTCATTTTAGTCACAATTTCTGCAGCATTTGTGCTAGTATTTTATAAAGTCGCATGGGGGTATGTTTACTAAGTTGGATTAGTGGTTAGTACGTGCTATTTGTATCTAGATCCCATTGGGAACTAGTTACAAATAGCACGTGCTAACCATTAGCCCAGCTTGCTAAACATGCCCCAAAGGTGCTTATGGCCACCTTTTACTAGATCTCGGTAGCCAGTTAATGTGCTTTTTAACTCGTGGTCACTGGTATCCAGAAACACTAACTTAGGGACGTGCCAGCGACTGGACGATAAACCGCATGGCAATCGGCCATCACCCCATGAAGCAGGGAAGGCGGAGTGTGGAGATAGAGAGTGAATTACCACTAAAGCCAATATCAATGTGGCTCTTAAAATGAGTTCACCTAATGACACCTCTGTGGGAGACGTTAGTGAATCTGCCTTCCTGAACTTCACATTAGCGCTCATATCGAAGCCTTAGCTGATGAGAACATGCTAGTCATACCAACAGCTAACGTGGACGCTTTGCACTTAATGTACGTTTGTTCTGCATATGTGAAGTAGCATTTTAGACTGGCCATCTATGAAGAATCTGGGACTTCCAGAGCACAACATCTAAAAATTTGAGGGAGTGGCAGTAATGAAGAAAGGCACATCTAAATGCCACTCTAAAAAATGAATGTCCAAATAACTGATTCTGGAGATGATTGTCTGAATAACTTTTTCTGGTTCTCAGAGGGCAAAGCCAGGTATGTGCAGGCATGCAGGTCTCCAAATTGCACACCCACAAGACCGAGTACTTGGATGTCATTCCTGGATAGTACAGAAGAGGGTGTCTATGTTATAAGACTAGCACATCCTGCCCTGCCATTTCAGATACTCAGATGCGTAGCAACATGCCAATAATCTGTTTGGAATATGTATTTACATGCAGATTTCATTGCCCAGGAAATATTAACTGCGTTGATTTCAGCACATTTTGCTCTTTCTACTGGACGTTGCAGCCATATCACAAGCACCTTTGTGCACTTTATTCATGATCTGTAGCAGGCATAGGCATCTGTAGTACTAGAAGATTGGAGAAGGCCAATGTAGCGCCAATTTTTAAAAAGGGTTCCAGGGGTGATCTGGGAAACTACAGATGGTGAGCCTGATGTCAGTATCGGGCAAAATGGTAGAAACCAGTATTAAGAACAAAATTACTGAACATGTAGATACTCATTGTTTAATGGGAGAAACCAACATAGATTTAGCCATGGAAAGTCTTGTCTTACAAATCTGTTATATTTTTTTAAAGGTGTGATTAAACAGGTAGGCAAAGGTGAGCTAGTTGATATACTATATCTGGATTTTCAGAAAACCTTTGACAAGGTCCCTCATGAGAGATTAAATTAAAAACTTATGGGATAGGAGGCAGTATACTGTTGTGGATCAGGAACTGCTTAAAAGAAAAAGAGCAGAGATAGGGCTAAATGGCCAACTTTCTCAAAGGAGAAAGGTGAATAGTGGAGTATACCAGGGATCTGGGCTGGGCCAACTGCTTTTTAACATATTCATAAATAATCTGAAAATAGGAATAATGAGTGAGGTGATCAAATTTGCAGATGATGCAGAATTATTCAAAGTTATTAAAACATAAGAGGATTGTGAAAATTGCAAGAGGGCCTTGATAAATTGGAAGACTGGATGTCCAAATGGTAGATGAAATTTAATGTGGACAAGTTATGCACCTAGGAAAGAAAAACCCAAACTATGGTTACACGATCCAAGGTTCCACCTTAGGAACCACCACCCAGTAAAAAGATTTAGACGTCATTGTGGATAATACGTTGAAACCCTCCACCCAGTGTGCAGCAGCAGCCAAGAAAGCAGATAGAATGCTAGGAATCATAAGGAAAGGAATGGAGAATAAAACCAAGGATATTATAATGCCTCTGTATCGTTCTATGGTGCGACTGCACTTTGAATATCCTGGTCGCCATATCTTAAAAAGGATATAGTGGAATTAGGAAAGGTACAGAGAAGAGTGACCAGAATGGTAAAGGAGATTAAAGTATGCACTTATGAGTAGAGGCTTAAAAGGCTGGGGCTCTTCAACTTGAAAAAGAGATGGTTAAGGGGATATACTGTATATGATAGAGGTATAAAAATTAATGAATGGAGTGGAATGGAAAAACGTAGATGGTTTGTTTACGACTTTAAAAAGTAGAAAGACTACAGACACGCAGTGAAGCTACAATGTAACCCATTTAGGACAAATAAAGAGAAATATTTTTTTCACTCAATGCGTAATCACTCTGGAATTTGTTACCGGAGGATGTAATAAAAGCTGTTAGTGTAGCTGGATTTAAAAAAGTTTGGACAAGTTCCTGGAAGAAAGGTCCATAAACCATTATTAAAGAGGACCCGGAAAGTCCACTTCTTGCCCCGGGACAAGCACTGTGGAACTTGTGTGCCTCTTTGGAAACCTGCCAGGTACTTGGGACATGGATTGGCTACTGTTGGAAACAGGATACTGGGCTTGATGGACCTTGGTCCGAGCCAGTATAGCATATCTTAGAAACATAGAAACATGACAACAGAAACAGACCACATGGCCTATCTAGTCTGCCCTTCCATATCAACCACTACAACAGTCCCCTTTTTTTCTTTAGAGATCCTCTATGTTTGTCCCATGCTTCTTTGAATTCAGATACTGTCCTCATCTCTACCACTTCCACTGGGAGACTATTCCACGGATCCACCACTCTTTCCATAAAGAAATATATCCACATGTCACTCCTGAATCTATCCCCTTTCACCCTCATCCCATGACCCCTCATAGCAGAACTTGCTTTAATTGAAAGAGGTTTTCCTCCTAAGCATTTATGCCACAGTGGTAGTTAAATGTCTCAATCATATCACCACTATCCCGCCTTTCCTCTAAGGTATACATATTAAGATCCTTAAGTCTGTCCTCATAAGCTTTATATATTATGCTATTGCTCTTTTTAGCATTTTTGTAAGGGTGTTTATAAACCTTTCTTTATCTTTCAACATTCCCTCACCTCTGCTTTCTATTCTTTGTAACTTCATCTTGTATTTTTCCAGACTGCAGTCACTCCAGTTCAGCACATACTTGTCCCAATCATTCCTCTATATGGAACGAATTGCAGAGCAAAACAGAATATTTTCTAAGTCCTAGCCTTATTCCACATTTCAGCAGGAATAATGTGTACGTTTCTGGAAACCACTTAAAACGTACACTGGCCTTTCCTAAATACACTTTATATGTCTCCGCGACTGAACATGCCCTTGTTCCGCCCCTTCTGGGCACATTCTAAGATCCTCATGCTAGCGCCATGTATATGCATGATAGCAGTGTTTCAGAATACGGTCAGGGACATTTTTGGCAAATAAGCATCACCGCCACACATATAAAACCCTTATTCGTGTTCTAGAATGACCCCCTATGTGTTTTTATAAAATAGGCTTGGCACAGCTGTCCTGTTATAAAATTACTCTTTGAAACACTTATGAAGCAGGTAATATAACAGACTATTTTTAGACAGTTACCTTTAAAAGGATACGAGTTATTCAGCTGAACCTAACCAGCTAGGTTTTCAGCTGAATATTCACCTAAATGTAGACAGACAAATTTTCACTAACTAGATTTAAAAACTTAGGGACTGATGTAGAAACATTAGCAAACTGTTTGCGCACAGTTAGCATCAAATCTGCACATACTAATCACCATGCCACAATGCAGAGAGAGAATTGGCACGAGCATTACTTGCGCACAAATGGCTGTGCAGATAATAGCATGGCACCTATTCAAATTACATTATGAAGAGCTGTGCATAGACATGATAATGAGGTTATTAGCTATTCCACCAGGACGCAAAGAATTGCACGGAAGACCAAAAGGCCTAGCACAGAGTTCAGTAGCACCACTGTTCGAATGCCTGGTCGGAGGTGAAGTAAAACTTTGGAGCATGCAGGAGAAGGAAACTTCAGTGAGTATAGGAGAAGAAAACTTTGGAGTGTGAAACTTTGGCACATATACTGTAGGTGAAAACTGGTTGATGTGCAGGAGAACAGAAATGTTTTCTGGTGCGAGTTATCTACTAGTGACTTTGTAGTCACATAACATGCACACCTAAATGCAGATATCATCCCCGCTCTGCCATTCCTTACTGTGCTTCCCTCCACAAACCACTGATTGGGAATTAATGTTAAGTGCACAACATTTCTCGCTACCATGGGGTAGAGAAATATTAATCCCTAATGAAATTCTTATTTTAAATATAATTATGTTATTCTAAACTTCACTACAGATTTCTTGCTGGTCGTGAGTAACCTTTCTATACATGCGTCTGGAACTCCTGCTAGCTCATAAGTTTTATGAACATCCATCTAGCACTGCTGCTAGCTCACAAAAGTGGAAGTAAGGATGTGGTTGAAAACTACAGGCCGGTTAGTTTAACTTTGGTGGTGAGTAAATTATTGGAAGCGCTGCTGAAAGAGAAAATAGTGAGGTTTCTGGAGTCCAGCGGATTACAGGATCCGAGGAAGCATGGATTCACCAGAGGCAGGTCTTGTCAGACAAATCTGATTGATTTCTTTGACTGGGTGACCAGGGAGTTGGACCGAGGGAGAGCCCTAGATGTGGTGTATTTGGATTTCAGTAAAGCCTTTGACACCATTCCTCACAGGCAACTTATAAACAAATCGAGCACCCTAGGGGTGGACCCTAAAGTTACTGCTTGGGTTAGAAATTGGTTGAGTGGGAGGCGACAAAGGGTACAGGTAAATGGAGCTCACTCTGAGGAGAAGGATGTTACCAGTGGTGTGCCCCAGGGATCTGTCCTTGGTCCGATTCTTTTAAACATCTTTGTTAGTGATATAGCGGAAGGGCTGTCGGGTAAGATTTGCCTCTTTGCGGATGATACCAAAATCTGCAATAGAGTAGACACCCAGGAAGGTGTAGATAACATGAGGAGGGATCTAGCTAAGCTTGAAGAATAGTCTAGAATTTGGCAGCTGAGATTTAATGTTAAAAAATGCAAGGTCATGCATTTGGGCTACAGCAATCCAAGGGAGCAATATAGTATAGGGGGTGAAGTACGGGACCTAGGCTTAATTGTGTCTGATTATCTTAAAGTAGCTAAATGGATAGAAAAGGTGATGGCAAAAGCTAGAAGGATGCTTGGGTGCATAGGGAGAGGAATGGCCAGCAGAAGAAAGGAGGTGATAGTGCTTCTGCATAAGTCTTTGGTGCAACCTCATTTGGAGTATTGTGTACAATTCTGTACCACATGGCCTATCTAGTCTGTCCTTCCATATCAACAACTACAACAGTCCCCTTTTTACCTTTAGAGATCCTCTGTGTTTGTCCCATGCTTTTTTGAACTCAGTTACTGTCCTCATCTCTACCACCTCCACTGGGAGACTATTCCATGGATCCACTATTCTTTCCGTAAAGAAATATTTCTGCATATCACTCCTGAATCTATCTCCCTTCACCCTCATCCCATGTCCACTCGTAGCAGAACTTGCTTTCAATTGAAAGAGGCTCTCTCCCTGAACATTTATGCCACGGAGGTATTTAAACATCTCAATCATATCACCTCTATCCCGCCTTTCCTCTAAGGTATACATATTAAGATCCTTCAGTCTGTCCTCATATGCTTTATAATGAAGACCACTAATCATTTTAGTAGCCACCCTCTGCACATACTCCATCCTGTTCACATCCTTTTGAAGGTGCGGTCTCCAGAATTGCACACTATACTCCAAATGAGGTCGCACCAAAGACTTATACAGAGGCACTATCACCTCCTTTTTTCTGCTAGCCATTCCTCTCCGTATGCACCCAAGCATCCTTTTAGCTTTAGCCGTCACCTTTTCTACCTGTTTAGCTACTTTAAGATCATAAGACACAACCACACCTAGGTCCCGCTCTTCTTTAGTGGACAAAAGTACTTCACCCCCTATACTATATTGCTCCCTTGCATTGCTGCAGCCCAAATGCATGACCTTACATTTTTAACATTAAATCCCAGCTGCCAGATTCTAGATCATTCTTCAAGCTTAGCTAGATCCCTCCTCATGTTATCTACACCTTCCTGTGTGTCTACTCTATTGCAGATTTTGGTATCATCCGCAAAGAGGCAAACCTTACCCGACAGCCCTTCCGCTATATCACTAACAAAGATGTTAAAAAGAATCGGACCAAGGACAGATCCCTGGGGCACACCACTGGTAAATTCCTTCTCCTCAGAGTGAGCTCCATTTACTTGTACTCTTTGTCGCCTCCCACCCAACCAATTTCTAACCCAAGCAGTAACCTTAGGGTCCATCCCTAGGGTGCTCAGTTTGTTTATAAGTCGCCTGTGAGGAACAGTGTCAAAGGCTTTACTGAAATCTAAATACACCACATCTAGGGCTCTCCCTCGGTCCATCTCCCTGGTCACCCAGTCAAAGAAATCAATCAATAAGCTTTCTGAACATGCGTCTGGCACTGCGGCTCAGTCATAAGCCTTCTGCAAATGCATCTGGCACTGCTGATAGCCCATAAGCTTTCTGTTCATGTGTCTGGCACTGCTGCTAGCTCATAATCTTTCTGTACAATGTGCCTGGCACTACTGCTAGCTCATAAGCCTCCTGTACATGTATCTGGTACTGCTGTTAGCTCATAAGGTTTTTGTACATGGCATATAGAATAAAACCCATGCAAAATACAGGCAAGCTGGTCAACAAATGCTGGAAAGCAATGAGCACAAATGCTCGAAGCCTAGCCAACAAAGTTCCTGACCTGGATGCTCTAATGGTGGAAATAGACTTGGGCATTGTGGCCATTATAGAAACATGGTTTAATGAGTCACATGAAAGGGATACAGCCATATTTGTCTATAATTTATTTAAGAGAAATAGAGAAGGCAGAAAAGGAGGAGGAGTAGCCCTATATCTCAAAAGCAATATTAAAACAACTGAAATGTAGGGGGACATGGGAAAAAGAAGTAGCGCTATGGATTGTGTTAGAAAGAGGAGATGGCACTATCATCCATGCTGGTGTAGTCTACAGGACTCTAACTCAAACCAAAGAAATGGATAGAGACTTGATTATTGATATTGCAATGGTAGCCATGAAGGGGGAAGTGATCATATTGGGTGACTTTAATCTACCCAGTATGGACTTGAGTATTCCTTCTGCAAATTTGGAAAGAAGTTAAAAAATAGTGGATGCCTTCCAAGATGCAATGCTTAGGCAAATGGTGCTGGAACCAATTAGGGAAATTTTGATGTGGAATTTAGTACTCACCAACATAGAAAGTGTGGCAAAAGTCCAATTGGGTGCCCATGTGAGCAGCAGCAATCATCACACGGTGTGGTCTGAGATAAAAGCCAAGGCAGAGTCCCCTCACAGCAAGCTCAAAGTCCTAGACTTCAAAATTCTGACTTCAGAAAGATGGCCTAGTGTCTGAAGGAGGAGTTGTCAGGGTGGGAGGCGTTAAGAGAAGTGGAATTGCAGTGGACTAAACTAAAGGAGGCAATAAAAGGAGCAACAGATACATATATAAGGAAAGTAAATAAAAACAAGAGGAAAAGGAAACCTATTTCGTTTTCTAAAGAGCGGCTGCACAAATAAAGGCAGAAAACACAGTTTTTACAAAATTCAGAAGTTCGCAAACAGAGGAACACCAAAAAGAATCTAGGATTAAGCTAAAAGAGACAAAAAGAGAAATAAGGATAGCAAAATCAAAGGCAGAAGAAAAGATGGCTAAAGATCTAAAGTGTGGTGATAAAACGTTTTTCAGGTATATTCAGAAGAAGAGGAAGATCAGAGGTGAAATTGCAAGACTCAAAAGTGCTGAGGACGGATTTGTGAAAAAGTGAAAATGCTAAACAAATACTTCTATTCTGTTTTTACTAAAGACAATCCTGGAGAAGGACCACCTGTTATTGACAAATGTACAAATGGAAATGGAGTAGATACTACACTATTCACAGAAGATGATGTGTTTGAACAGTTTGCAAAACTGAAAGTGGACAAAGCCATGGGACTGGATGGGATACATCCCAGAATACTGAAAGAGCTCAGAGAGGTTCTTGCAGGGCCTTTAAAGGATGTTTTTAATAGATCCTTGGAGACAGGAGAAGTTCCTCAGGACTGTAAAGGGGCCAATGTGGTACCTCTTCACAAAAGGGGTAATAGAGAAGAAGTGGCAAACTACTGGCCAGTAAGCCTTACCTCAGTGGTGGGAAAAGTAATGGAGGTGCTCCTGAAAGAGAGAATAGTGGACTTTCTCAAAACCAATAGGTTGCATGATCCGAAAGTAACATGGTTTTACCAAAGGATGATCATGCCAAACAAATCTGATTGAGTTATTTGATTTGGTGACTAGAGAATTAGATCAAGGGCATGCGATGAATGTAATCAACCTAGATTTCAGCAAGGCCTCATAGGAGACATCAATATACTGACCAGCCTGGGGATGAGTCCCGAGATGATGAACTGGATCAGAAATTGGTTGGCTGACAGATGAAAAAAGGTGATGGTAAACGGAACTCACTCGGATGAAAAGAAGGTGATTAGTGGCGTGCCCCAGGGATTGGTCCTGGAGCCGGTACTGTTCAATGTATTTGTGAGTGATATTGCTGAAGGACTGAATGGAAAAGTCTGTCTTTTTGCAGATGACACAAAAATTTGCAACTGTGTGGACTTCCCTGAAGGAGTGGATAACATGAGGAAAGATCTGCAAAAGCTGGAAGAATGGTCTAATGCTTGATAGTTAAGATTTAATGTGAAGAAGTGCAGTGTCATGCCATTGGGATGCAAAAATCCAAGGGAATTGTATGAGATAGGGGGCAATAGATTAGTGTGCACAGACCATGAGAAGGACCTCGGAGTGATTGTTTCTGAGGATCTCAAAGTGGCAAAACAGTGTGACAAGGCAGTGGCCAAAGCCAGAAGGATGCTGGGTTGCAAAGTGAGATGATTACCAGCAGAAAGGAGAAGGTCCTAATGCCACTCTACAAGTCACTGGTGAGGCCTCACTTTGAATATTGTGTTCAGTTTTGGAGACCATATCTCACAAAGGATATAAAAAGACTGGAAAAGGTTCAGAGGAAAGCAACCAACCTGATTTGGAGCCTGCACCAGAAGACGTATGAAAACAGATTCCAAGACCTAAATATGTGTACTCTAGAGGAGAGGAGGGATCGTGGAGATATGATACTGACCGTTATATACTTAAGGAGTATTAATGAACAAACAAACCTTTTTCAAAGATGGGGAAGCTGTAATACACCCACCCACCCCTGGGATAATCGTAGCTTTATAGGTACTTACACATCTTAAAAGACAGGAGGTGCTCTCAGGTGAAGCTCATTACCCATATCAGTCATACACTAAGGACCTGAGATTAGTTAAGCTTCAGGTGAACAAGCTATATTACACGTATTAGGTACAGTTTTATTAGTATAAATATCCATAGCAACCCTTAGTAAGTAAAGAACTTAGATCTAAACACAAACTTAAAACTAAGATGCAGACAGCATTCCAGCAGCGGGATGGGGTCTTTCCAGTCTTTTGCATTGAGTGTCACATGTATGATTTTCTCCCAGTTGGTGAGAGGTCTTACGTGTGCACTAAGTGCAAGGAGCTCTTTGCTCTCAGGGAACGAGTCCGTTCTCTAGAGGCTAAAGTAGCAGACTTGGAAAGCATAAGACAGACAGAGAGGTACATAGACGAGAACTACATGGATATAGTCCTGAAGTCCCACCTCCAGTCTGGCAGCATCCCTGTTGCCATGGAGGAGAGAGGTCACGTGACAGGAGAGCATCACCCTGGTGTGGCAGGAAGTGATCCTGTAACAAGGACCTGTCCTCCAGGTGATGTAAAACCCTCTCGCACCGAGGAAGTTTCTCCAGGGCCATGTGCCCATGAGGGAAGGGTTAGGACAGCCGTTATATTTGGTGATTCGATCATTAGGCATGTAGATAGCTGGGTGGCT